>OW028756.1:12500-612500 GCA_932294355.1 Aporophyla lueneburgensis
ACCTGTATTCTGGCGAGCGTTCCGCGAGCTGGAGTCTCGTTCGGTGGAGATATTAGAGGTTTTTTCAAAATTTTCCGTGAAAAATCACGTTTTTGGATCATAATTTTCGATTTTCCTTCTCTGAAAACTAAAGTAACGCCGTAGTAAGCTGGCCCGCGTGGAGACGCGTCTTCCGACACCTCGCCCGTGCGTCTAGCTGAAATAGAAGTTTGCAAACATTGAATTTTTCGTTGTTCTAAGCAATATCAGTACCTATGAAATCCACCTAACCGATACAAAATTCCCTATACTTCGAAATATCTTTGCAACCAGGTGTCGCATTTCGAAGCTGTTTTCAGCTGAATCGCTTGTATTTAGGTACCATTAGACTATTTTGACTGAAAGAATTGACAAAACGCGAAACAATTTTCATTTTTCGCCATTAACATAGAAAAATTCAGAACATTTTTGTACTGAACCACATTTTTATTTTTATCTCAAAATTCTTACTGTGAACCCTGTTTTTATTAGTTTAAATAGCAACTTACCTGCCTTACCTGTATTCTGGCGAGCGTTCCGCGAGCTGGAGTCTCGTTCGGTGGAGATATTAGAGGTTTTTTCAAAATTTTCCGTGAAAAATCACGTTTTTGGATCATAATTTTCGATTTTCCTTCTCTGAAAACTAAAGTAACGCCGTAGTAAGCTGGCCCGCGTGGAGACGCGTCTTCCGACACCTCGCCCGTGCGTCTAGCTGAAATAGAAGTTTGCAAACATTGAATTTTTCGTTGTTCTAAGCAATATCAGTACCTATGAAATCCACCTAACCGATACAAAATTCCCTATACTTCGAAATATCTTTGCAACCAGGTGTCGCATTTCGAAGCTGTTTTCAGCTGAATCGCTTGTATTTAGGTACCATTAGACTATTTTGACTGAAAGAATTGACAAAACGCGAAACAATTTTCATTTTTCGCCATTAACATAGAAAAATTCAGAACATTTTTGTACTGAACCACATTTTTATTTTTATCTCAAAATTCTTACTGTGAACCCTGTTTTTATTAGTTTAAATAGCAACTTACCTGCCTTACCTGTATTCTGGCGAGCGTTCCGCGAGCTGGAGTCTCGTTCGGTGGAGATATTAGAGGTTTTTTCAAAATTTTCCGTGAAAAATCACGTTTTTGGATCATAATTTTCGATTTTCCTTCTCTGAAAACTAAAGTAACGCCGTAGTAAGCTGGCCCGCGTGGAGACGCGTCTTCCGACACCTCGCCCGTGCGTCTAGCTGAAATAGAAGTTTGCAAACATTGAATTTTTCGTTGTTCTAAGCAATATCAGTACCTATGAAATCCACCTAACCGATACAAAATTCCCTATACTTCGAAATATCTTTGCAACCAGGTGTCGCATTTCGAAGCTGTTTTCAGCTGAATCGCTTGTATTTAGGTACCATTAGACTATTTTGACTGAAAGAATTGACAAAACGCGAAACAATTTTCATTTTTCGCCATTAACATAGAAAAATTCAGAACATTTTTGTACTGAACCACATTTTTATTTTTATCTCAAAATTCTTACTGTGAACCCTGTTTTTATTAGTTTAAATAGCAACTTACCTGCCTTACCTGTATTCTGGCGAGCGTTCCGCGAGCTGGAGTCTCGTTCGGTGGAGATATTAGAGGTTTTTTCAAAATTTTCCGTGAAAAATCACGTTTTTGGATCATAATTTTCGATTTTCCTTCTCTGAAAACTAAAGTAACGCCGTAGTAAGCTGGCCCGCGTGGAGACGCGTCTTCCGACACCTCGCCCGTGCGTCTAGCTGAAATAGAAGTTTGCAAACATTGAATTTTTCGTTGTTCTAAGCAATATCAGTACCTATGAAATCCACCTAACCGATACAAAATTCCCTATACTTCGAAATATCTTTGCAACCAGGTGTCGCATTTCGAAGCTGTTTTCAGCTGAATCGCTTGTATTTAGGTACCATTAGACTATTTTGACTGAAAGAATTGACAAAACGCGAAACAATTTTCATTTTTCGCCATTAACATAGAAAAATTCAGAACATTTTTGTACTGAACCACATTTTTATTTTTATCTCAAAATTCTTACTGTGAACCCTGTTTTTATTAGTTTAAATAGCAACTTACCTGCCTTACCTGTATTCTGGCGAGCGTTCCGCGAGCTGGAGTCTCGTTCGGTGGAGATATTAGAGGTTTTTTCAAAATTTTCCGTGAAAAATCACGTTTTTGGATCATAATTTTCGATTTTCCTTCTCTGAAAACTAAAGTAACGCCGTAGTAAGCTGGCCCGCGTGGAGACGCGTCTTCCGACACCTCGCCCGTGCGTCTAGCTGAAATAGAAGTTTGCAAACATTGAATTTTTCGTTGTTCTAAGCAATATCAGTACCTATGAAATCCACCTAACCGATACAAAATTCCCTATACTTCGAAATATCTTTGCAACCAGGTGTCGCATTTCGAAGCTGTTTTCAGCTGAATCGCTTGTATTTAGGTACCATTAGACTATTTTGACTGAAAGAATTGACAAAACGCGAAACAATTTTCATTTTTCGCCATTAACATAGAAAAATTCAGAACATTTTTGTACTGAACCACATTTTTATTTTTATCTCAAAATTCTTACTGTGAACCCTGTTTTTATTAGTTTAAATAGCAACTTACCTGCCTTACCTGTATTCTGGCGAGCGTTCCGCGAGCTGGAGTCTCGTTCGGTGGAGATATTAGAGGTTTTTTCAAAATTTTCCGTGAAAAATCACGTTTTTGGATCATAATTTTCGATTTTCCTTCTCTGAAAACTAAAGTAACGCCGTAGTAAGCTGGCCCGCGTGGAGACGCGTCTTCCGACACCTCGCCCGTGCGTCTAGCTGAAATAGAAGTTTGCAAACATTGAATTTTTCGTTGTTCTAAGCAATATCAGTACCTATGAAATCCACCTAACCGATACAAAATTCCCTATACTTCGAAATATCTTTGCAACCAGGTGTCGCATTTCGAAGCTGTTTTCAGCTGAATCGCTTGTATTTAGGTACCATTAGACTATTTTGACTGAAAGAATTGACAAAACGCGAAACAATTTTCATTTTTCGCCATTAACATAGAAAAATTCAGAACATTTTTGTACTGAACCACATTTTTATTTTTATCTCAAAATTCTTACTGTGAACCCTGTTTTTATTAGTTTAAATAGCAACTTACCTGCCTTACCTGTATTCTGGCGAGCGTTCCGCGAGCTGGAGTCTCGTTCGGTGGAGATATTAGAGGTTTTTTCAAAATTTTCCGTGAAAAATCACGTTTTTGGATCATAATTTTCGATTTTCCTTCTCTGAAAACTAAAGTAACGCCGTAGTAAGCTGGCCCGCGTGGAGACGCGTCTTCCGACACCTCGCCCGTGCGTCTAGCTGAAATAGAAGTTTGCAAACATTGAATTTTTCGTTGTTCTAAGCAATATCAGTACCTATGAAATCCACCTAACCGATACAAAATTCCCTATACTTCGAAATATCTTTGCAACCAGGTGTCGCATTTCGAAGCTGTTTTCAGCTGAATCGCTTGTATTTAGGTACCATTAGACTATTTTGACTGAAAGAATTGACAAAACGCGAAACAATTTTCATTTTTCGCCATTAACATAGAAAAATTCAGAACATTTTTGTACTGAACCACATTTTTATTTTTATCTCAAAATTCTTACTGTGAACCCTGTTTTTATTAGTTTAAATAGCAACTTACCTGCCTTACCTGTATTCTGGCGAGCGTTCCGCGAGCTGGAGTCTCGTTCGGTGGAGATATTAGAGGTTTTTTCAAAATTTTCCGTGAAAAATCACGTTTTTGGATCATAATTTTCGATTTTCCTTCTCTGAAAACTAAAGTAACGCCGTAGTAAGCTGGCCCGCGTGGAGACGCGTCTTCCGACACCTCGCCCGTGCGTCTAGCTGAAATAGAAGTTTGCAAACATTGAATTTTTCGTTGTTCTAAGCAATATCAGTACCTATGAAATCCACCTAACCGATACAAAATTCCCTATACTTCGAAATATCTTTGCAACCAGGTGTCGCATTTCGAAGCTGTTTTCAGCTGAATCGCTTGTATTTAGGTACCATTAGACTATTTTGACTGAAAGAATTGACAAAACGCGAAACAATTTTCATTTTTCGCCATTAACATAGAAAAATTCAGAACATTTTTGTACTGAACCACATTTTTATTTTTATCTCAAAATTCTTACTGTGAACCCTGTTTTTATTAGTTTAAATAGCAACTTACCTGCCTTACCTGTATTCTGGCGAGCGTTCCGCGAGCTGGAGTCTCGTTCGGTGGAGATATTAGAGGTTTTTTCAAAATTTTCCGTGAAAAATCACGTTTTTGGATCATAATTTTCGATTTTCCTTCTCTGAAAACTAAAGTAACGCCGTAGTAAGCTGGCCCGCGTGGAGACGCGTCTTCCGACACCTCGCCCGTGCGTCTAGCTGAAATAGAAGTTTGCAAACATTGAATTTTTCGTTGTTCTAAGCAATATCAGTACCTATGAAATCCACCTAACCGATACAAAATTCCCTATACTTCGAAATATCTTTGCAACCAGGTGTCGCATTTCGAAGCTGTTTTCAGCTGAATCGCTTGTATTTAGGTACCATTAGACTATTTTGACTGAAAGAATTGACAAAACGCGAAACAATTTTCATTTTTCGCCATTAACATAGAAAAATTCAGAACATTTTTGTACTGAACCACATTTTTATTTTTATCTCAAAATTCTTACTGTGAACCCTGTTTTTATTAGTTTAAATAGCAACTTACCTGCCTTACCTGTATTCTGGCGAGCGTTCCGCGAGCTGGAGTCTCGTTCGGTGGAGATATTAGAGGTTTTTTCAAAATTTTCCGTGAAAAATCACGTTTTTGGATCATAATTTTCGATTTTCCTTCTCTGAAAACTAAAGTAACGCCGTAGTAAGCTGGCCCGCGTGGAGACGCGTCTTCCGACACCTCGCCCGTGCGTCTAGCTGAAATAGAAGTTTGCAAACATTGAATTTTTCGTTGTTCTAAGCAATATCAGTACCTATGAAATCCACCTAACCGATACAAAATTCCCTATACTTCGAAATATCTTTGCAACCAGGTGTCGCATTTCGAAGCTGTTTTCAGCTGAATCGCTTGTATTTAGGTACCATTAGACTATTTTGACTGAAAGAATTGACAAAACGCGAAACAATTTTCATTTTTCGCCATTAACATAGAAAAATTCAGAACATTTTTGTACTGAACCACATTTTTATTTTTATCTCAAAATTCTTACTGTGAACCCTGTTTTTATTAGTTTAAATAGCAACTTACCTGCCTTACCTGTATTCTGGCGAGCGTTCCGCGAGCTGGAGTCTCGTTCGGTGGAGATATTAGAGGTTTTTTCAAAATTTTCCGTGAAAAATCACGTTTTTGGATCATAATTTTCGATTTTCCTTCTCTGAAAACTAAAGTAACGCCGTAGTAAGCTGGCCCGCGTGGAGACGCGTCTTCCGACACCTCGCCCGTGCGTCTAGCTGAAATAGAAGTTTGCAAACATTGAATTTTTCGTTGTTCTAAGCAATATCAGTACCTATGAAATCCACCTAACCGATACAAAATTCCCTATACTTCGAAATATCTTTGCAACCAGGTGTCGCATTTCGAAGCTGTTTTCAGCTGAATCGCTTGTATTTAGGTACCATTAGACTATTTTGACTGAAAGAATTGACAAAACGCGAAACAATTTTCATTTTTCGCCATTAACATAGATTTTTTTTTTTTTTTTTTTTTTTTTTTTTTTTTTTTTTTTTTTTTTTTTTTTTTTTTTTTTTTTTTTTTTTTTTTTTTTTTTTTTGACTGGCATCTCGTAGTTAATCCTAAAAAGATTCTTACTACTTAAACGGATGGTAGCCCGGCGAGTTCTAAAAAGTTACCTTTTTAGGCCTCCAGCCGGGGCTTATTATACTTAAAACTAAAGCGAAAGCTCTAAGGGTTACCCCGAGGGGGGTACGAACCTCGGCTTAGGCAATCACTGGTAGGGGGACAGCAAGGGACTGGCTGGATCTGGGTTAAATTATTTAGGGACTAATTTAAAGCTAACGGCGCAGCATCGCGGGCTGGCTCTTGCAAGGGTCGGGAGGGACTGTTAAGTCGGGGTCGCGACGACGGACCTCGGCGGCGAGGTCGGTACGGTTTGTGTCTGTGTGCTGGTCTAGCTGTACTGGTCTCTTTTCGACTCTCCTGGAGGAGAGTAGTGGGATCATCAGGATCGGTAAGAACGTGCCGCGAGCGGCGGACTTTGCTAATACGGGAGGGGGTGTAAGTAGCTGCCGCCACTACCAGAGGGTTGCGGTGGGCTACGGCCCTATCGAAGAAACGCTTCGAAGCGCGTTTCGTGAATTGGTGGATAGTCGGGAGTTTCATGTCTAAATGAAGATTGATATTCCGAACAAACCAAGGCGAGCCTGTGGCTTGACGGAGAAATCGGTTCTGGAGAGTCTGCATCCTATGGATGAATCGGGGCTTGGCATGTGCCCAGACTGGGCTTGCGTATGTCATAATCGGCCTGATACAAGCGGTGTAAAGCCGCTTCTTACACAGAAGAGACAATTTACTCCGCTTGTTCAGGACGCAATGGAGCCTACTGAGAGCGAAAGCGGCCCGCGAGCGAGCCTGCTTTATGTGCTCGGAAAAGGTGAGGTGTTCGTCGAGGATGACACCTAGATATTTGGCTTGCTTCGCCCAAGGGATCTGCTTGCCGAACATTGAGATGGGTCGGGGAGGGGGGTGATTACGTCGCGGTCGGGTGTAAAAGACCGCCTGACTTTTATCGGGGTTGACCTCGATTCGCCACTTCCTGAACCAATCGCCGAGCTCGTCGACTGCGGTTTGGAGGTAGCGAACCAGCGCTGTGTCACTAAATCCCGAGAAGAAGATGGCAGTGTCGTCTGCGAACAGAGCTAACCTTGCCTTCTTGCTTCTGGGGATATCGCTAGTGAACAGCGTGAAAATGAGGGGGGCTAGTACAGAGCCTTGAGGGACTCCTGCACGGATCGGGTGAGGGGAGGAAAGTGCCCCTTCGATGCGATAGCGAAAGGTACGGTTCGCAAGAAAGTCTCGTAAGATGAGCACGAGACGGTCTGGCACTCCGAGTTGGTACAGCTTATATAATAAGCCGTTGTGCCAGACTTTGTCGAACGCTTTCGCTATATCGAAGTATACAGCGCCCGTGAACATACCACGCTGAAAACCAGCATTGATATGTTCGACGATGCGGTGTACCTGATGGACACACGAGTGTTGGGTTCGAAAACCGAACTGCTCGTTGGGGATGAGGCCCTTGGTTTCGGCATAATCCCTGAGTCGCTTATAAATAAGTCTCTCATAGATTTTGCCGAGGACTTTGAGCAAACTGATGGGGCGGTAGCTCGTGGGCTCGGTTTTGGGCTTACCGGGCTTAGGGATGCCAATGACGGTGGCTTCCTTCCACGCTTGGGGGAAAATATTATTACTCAAGGCACCATTGAAGATGGTACACATGAGCATAATCAAGTGAGCGGGGAACAGCTTGATCACTCTGTTGGTGATGCCGTCTGATCCGGGGGCTTTACGAGATTTCAGACCCTTGATGATCTCGTGCACCTCGTCAGGTGTGACAGGGGGCAGGGGATCATCAGGGTCTTCAACGGGCGGGAGTGAGGCTTTGCGTTCGACTTCCGCGTTTACCTTATCGACAAACGCTTGGTCTACTGGCTGCGAACTGGGTGTGCATTGGGCTTCGAGGCTATCGGCTAGGCATTCAGCCCTGTCGATATCCTCGAATGCAATGGTCGCATCGGGGCGGGTCAGGGGGGGCATAGTGGAAAACTCAGAGGATTTCAGTTTCCTCTGAAGTTCCCAGAAGGCGAGATGAGTCGGCTCTAGTTCGCTCACCATCTTGTCCCAGTTAGCGTCACGCAGCTCAGTCACACGTGTCCTTACAGCACGCTGTAAGTAACGCATGTGAGCTTTGTTAGCATCACAGGGAAAGATGCTGTAAGCACGAACGGCCGCGTTCTTCTCTGTCAGCAGATCACGTACATCGTCGGGGAGTTTCCATTTACGGTCACCCGTATCTGGAACCTCCCGTGAGCTTTCGCTCACGATCGATTGTACGTGTTCCGTGAGAGAGTCGATCGCGGCCGTTGTGGCGGCGACAGAGTCAAACTGATCTGGGATAGAGTCTAAGTGATGTGACGTGTTAGATTGTAAGCGTTCGCTTACTTTCTTCCAGTCAGTGATCACTTTAGTGGCGGGGGGTTGGGAGGGGTCGCGAATACCTAATCGGGGGGCCAGGTTCATGACTACTGGTCGATGGTCAGAATCGAGTTCGTGAATAGTCTCTATAGAATCCAACCTTAAGTTGATATTCTTAAGGAGCGCTATGTCAAGAACGTCGGGTAGCTGATCGACATCGAAGGGGAAGTGAGTGGGAGTCATCGGGGCGATGACATCGAAGATCATGGTAGAACAGAGGTTGAAAAGTTGCCTACCTCTAGTCGAGGTCCTGGTGCTATTCCAGGCGGGATGTTTGGCGTTGAGATCGCCCGCTATGATAACGGAGTCACTCATGCCGAAGAGATCGGAAAGGTCGTTAGCGAGGAGTTGAGGGTCCTCTGACTCATGTGTGGGAGGAAGGTAAGCCGACACAATAGTGATCGGCTGGTGACCTGTCAGTGCTAACCGACAGGCCGAAACTTCTAATCGGGAGAGTTGGGGGGGATCCATAGGTATGCAGTACAGGGACTTCCTATAGTATATGAGGGTGCCGCCTCTGTGACAACGTGACCTGTCGTTGCGAACTAAACGATAGTTTGCAATTTTCGGGTCGCGATGATGAGGCTTTAAGAACGACTCTTGTATGAGTAAAATGTCTACGTGATGGTCGCGGAGGAACGTGGCGATCTCATCACGTTGGCCGTGAATGCCATTGGCATTGAAGAAGCCTAATTTTAGGGAACGGGGTTTAAGTCTAGTTAATACTCCTCGACTATCCATAATAGGGGCGTTGGGAGTTCATGAGGTGAATTGCTTGCGTGATCTCGGGATACGCAGCATAGATCGATTGAATGCGGAACAAGTTACCGCCGGCGGCGACTAGTTCCTGGGCCATCTGTTGGGCGCGCGGGGTGAGGAACGTGCTATAGGTGTTAAAGGTCCCCGTGATTACGTTAAACGCATCGAGGGGAGCCTGACCTTTCCTCTGAGCCGGGGCTGGTCCTGCCATAGGGGCAGTGGGAGGGGCCGCGGCGCGGGCGGCGGGTGCGGTCGCGGGGAAACCGGGGGGCGTAAGGGGCGCGTGGGCGCGGGTACGCGGGTCCGTTAAAGGAGGGATGGGAGCGGGCTTGGGCCTGGAGGAGGCCAGAGCGGGGAATTCCTTCTGGGAGCTCAAGAGAGGCCATTGGGAAGGACGCTGTGGGGCCAGTCTCACGGGGAGTTTGGCCGGGGGGGATTCCCTATTCTGGCGAGCGTCAAAACGTTGCGCCAATTTAGGGGAAGATGACTTTGGGGCTTTCGGGCAGCCCCGGTAGTTTGCCGGGTGACCGGACTCTTTACAGAGCACGCAACTGGGTGGCTCGGTGCAGAGGGTGCGGTCTTTAGGCCGGGTACAGTCGGCTGTACCATGATCTCCCAGGCACTTGACGCACCTGGGAGTAGCGTAGCAATTGTACGCAGAGTGCCCGTAAAGTTGGCATCTGTGGCACTGGCCAACGATGCCTGACTTGCGGGGCTTTTCTATTTTGAGACCAGACAGATTACAGACTGCCCTGACCTTGAATATGGGGTGGTGACCCTCCGTGGGAGGGCACACCACCAGGACCATATCAAAGGCCATGCCTTGTCTGCCTCTGTGCATACGGTGGACCTCTAAGACAGGCACGTTCTGCCTTTCGAGGTCTGCTTTGACTTCGCTGGTGGCGATTTCGCAGGGGATTCTGCGGATCACCACCCTGGTCAGTCGCTCCTCGGGCAAGGAATACGTGTGGAAGGACACGTTCCTGGCAGAGAGGAGCCTGGTCAGCTCGCGGTAGTCGGTCGAGGTCGGTACCGATACCTTAATGCCCTGCTGGGTGGCACGGGCACTGGTATAGTTGACCCTCTGGTCAACGCACCATTTGGACACCTCCGTCCACTTGGCCTTGTCCTGTATAAATACAGGGGGCGGTGGAGGGAGTTTCCTGGCGGTGGTTGAGCCAGAGTTTGCGGTCGGGGCGCTGCCGTTAGCGCGGGGCGCGGCAACCTTCGCGGAGGTTGAAGGCGAGGGACGGGAGGGGGACGCGGTGGCGGCGGTCGCCGGCGGCGTGGGGGGGATGGACGCGGTCGCGGTGGCGGGGGTCGCCTGCGTATCGGGGAGGGGGTCGGACGCGTTGGCGGAGGTCGCCTGCGGGGTGGGGGCGCGGGACGGAGGAGCGGAGTCCTCAGCCGCTATGATTTTAGCGGCTGGGGCTGAGCTGCTATCCTTACTCTTCTTCCTCTTGCTCCCTTTGCCCTTTGTGTGGGAGACTAACTCATACGCCTCCGCGTCCGAGGACGAGGAGGGGCTTGAGTCAGCCTGGGGAGTGACTGAGGAAGTGTTTGGGTGATCTTCCGTGTCCATTGACTCCGGAAGATCGTCTACCGGTTAACATAGAAAAATTCAGAACATTTTTGTACTGAACCACATTTTTATTTTTATCTCAAAATTCTTACTGTGAACCCTGTTTTTATTAGTTTAAATAGCAACTTACCTGCCTTACCTGTATTCTGGCGAGCGTTCCGCGAGCTGGAGTCTCGTTCGGTGGAGATATTAGAGGTTTTTTCAAAATTTTCCGTGAAAAATCACGTTTTTGGATCATAATTTTCGATTTTCCTTCTCTGAAAACTAAAGTAACGCCGTAGTAAGCTGGCCCGCGTGGAGACGCGTCTTCCGACACCTCGCCCGTGCGTCTAGCTGAAATAGAAGTTTGCAAACATTGAATTTTTCGTTGTTCTAAGCAATATCAGTACCTATGAAATCCACCTAACCGATACAAAATTCCCTATACTTCGAAATATCTTTGCAACCAGGTGTCGCATTTCGAAGCTGTTTTCAGCTGAATCGCTTGTATTTAGGTACCATTAGACTATTTTGACTGAAAGAATTGACAAAACGCGAAACAATTTTCATTTTTCGCCATTAACATAGAAAAATTCAGAACATTTTTGTACTGAACCACATTTTTATTTTTATCTCAAAATTCTTACTGTGAACCCTGTTTTTATTAGTTTAAATAGCAACTTACCTGCCTTACCTGTATTCTGGCGAGCGTTCCGCGAGCTGGAGTCTCGTTCGGTGGAGATATTAGAGGTTTTTTCAAAATTTTCCGTGAAAAATCACGTTTTTGGATCATAATTTTCGATTTTCCTTCTCTGAAAACTAAAGTAACGCCGTAGTAAGCTGGCCCGCGTGGAGACGCGTCTTCCGACACCTCGCCCGTGCGTCTAGCTGAAATAGAAGTTTGCAAACATTGAATTTTTCGTTGTTCTAAGCAATATCAGTACCTATGAAATCCACCTAACCGATACAAAATTCCCTATACTTCGAAATATCTTTGCAACCAGGTGTCGCATTTCGAAGCTGTTTTCAGCTGAATCGCTTGTATTTAGGTACCATTAGACTATTTTGACTGAAAGAATTGACAAAACGCGAAACAATTTTCATTTTTCGCCATTAACATAGAAAAATTCAGAACATTTTTGTACTGAACCACATTTTTATTTTTATCTCAAAATTCTTACTGTGAACCCTGTTTTTATTAGTTTAAATAGCAACTTACCTGCCTTACCTGTATTCTGGCGAGCGTTCCGCGAGCTGGAGTCTCGTTCGGTGGAGATATTAGAGGTTTTTTCAAAATTTTCCGTGAAAAATCACGTTTTTGGATCATAATTTTCGATTTTCCTTCTCTGAAAACTAAAGTAACGCCGTAGTAAGCTGGCCCGCGTGGAGACGCGTCTTCCGACACCTCGCCCGTGCGTCTAGCTGAAATAGAAGTTTGCAAACATTGAATTTTTCGTTGTTCTAAGCAATATCAGTACCTATGAAATCCACCTAACCGATACAAAATTCCCTATACTTCGAAATATCTTTGCAACCAGGTGTCGCATTTCGAAGCTGTTTTCAGCTGAATCGCTTGTATTTAGGTACCATTAGACTATTTTGACTGAAAGAATTGACAAAACGCGAAACAATTTTCATTTTTCGCCATTAACATAGAAAAATTCAGAACATTTTTGTACTGAACCACATTTTTATTTTTATCTCAAAATTCTTACTGTGAACCCTGTTTTTATTAGTTTAAATAGCAACTTACCTGCCTTACCTGTATTCTGGCGAGCGTTCCGCGAGCTGGAGTCTCGTTCGGTGGAGATATTAGAGGTTTTTTCAAAATTTTCCGTGAAAAATCACGTTTTTGGATCATAATTTTCGATTTTCCTTCTCTGAAAACTAAAGTAACGCCGTAGTAAGCTGGCCCGCGTGGAGACGCGTCTTCCGACACCTCGCCCGTGCGTCTAGCTGAAATAGAAGTTTGCAAACATTGAATTTTTCGTTGTTCTAAGCAATATCAGTACCTATGAAATCCACCTAACCGATACAAAATTCCCTATACTTCGAAATATCTTTGCAACCAGGTGTCGCATTTCGAAGCTGTTTTCAGCTGAATCGCTTGTATTTAGGTACCATTAGACTATTTTGACTGAAAGAATTGACAAAACGCGAAACAATTTTCATTTTTCGCCATTAACATAGAAAAATTCAGAACATTTTTGTACTGAACCACATTTTTATTTTTATCTCAAAATTCTTACTGTGAACCCTGTTTTTATTAGTTTAAATAGCAACTTACCTGCCTTACCTGTATTCTGGCGAGCGTTCCGCGAGCTGGAGTCTCGTTCGGTGGAGATATTAGAGGTTTTTTCAAAATTTTCCGTGAAAAATCACGTTTTTGGATCATAATTTTCGATTTTCCTTCTCTGAAAACTAAAGTAACGCCGTAGTAAGCTGGCCCGCGTGGAGACGCGTCTTCCGACACCTCGCCCGTGCGTCTAGCTGAAATAGAAGTTTGCAAACATTGAATTTTTCGTTGTTCTAAGCAATATCAGTACCTATGAAATCCACCTAACCGATACAAAATTCCCTATACTTCGAAATATCTTTGCAACCAGGTGTCGCATTTCGAAGCTGTTTTCAGCTGAATCGCTTGTATTTAGGTACCATTAGACTATTTTGACTGAAAGAATTGACAAAACGCGAAACAATTTTCATTTTTCGCCATTAACATAGAAAAATTCAGAACATTTTTGTACTGAACCACATTTTTATTTTTATCTCAAAATTCTTACTGTGAACCCTGTTTTTATTAGTTTAAATAGCAACTTACCTGCCTTACCTGTATTCTGGCGAGCGTTCCGCGAGCTGGAGTCTCGTTCGGTGGAGATATTAGAGGTTTTTTCAAAATTTTCCGTGAAAAATCACGTTTTTGGATCATAATTTTCGATTTTCCTTCTCTGAAAACTAAAGTAACGCCGTAGTAAGCTGGCCCGCGTGGAGACGCGTCTTCCGACACCTCGCCCGTGCGTCTAGCTGAAATAGAAGTTTGCAAACATTGAATTTTTCGTTGTTCTAAGCAATATCAGTACCTATGAAATCCACCTAACCGATACAAAATTCCCTATACTTCGAAATATCTTTGCAACCAGGTGTCGCATTTCGAAGCTGTTTTCAGCTGAATCGCTTGTATTTAGGTACCATTAGACTATTTTGACTGAAAGAATTGACAAAACGCGAAACAATTTTCATTTTTCGCCATTAACATAGAAAAATTCAGAACATTTTTGTACTGAACCACATTTTTATTTTTATCTCAAAATTCTTACTGTGAACCCTGTTTTTATTAGTTTAAATAGCAACTTACCTGCCTTACCTGTATTCTGGCGAGCGTTCCGCGAGCTGGAGTCTCGTTCGGTGGAGATATTAGAGGTTTTTTCAAAATTTTCCGTGAAAAATCACGTTTTTGGATCATAATTTTCGATTTTCCTTCTCTGAAAACTAAAGTAACGCCGTAGTAAGCTGGCCCGCGTGGAGACGCGTCTTCCGACACCTCGCCCGTGCGTCTAGCTGAAATAGAAGTTTGCAAACATTGAATTTTTCGTTGTTCTAAGCAATATCAGTACCTATGAAATCCACCTAACCGATACAAAATTCCCTATACTTCGAAATATCTTTGCAACCAGGTGTCGCATTTCGAAGCTGTTTTCAGCTGAATCGCTTGTATTTAGGTACCATTAGACTATTTTGACTGAAAGAATTGACAAAACGCGAAACAATTTTCATTTTTCGCCATTAACATAGAAAAATTCAGAACATTTTTGTACTGAACCACATTTTTATTTTTATCTCAAAATTCTTACTGTGAACCCTGTTTTTATTAGTTTAAATAGCAACTTACCTGCCTTACCTGTATTCTGGCGAGCGTTCCGCGAGCTGGAGTCTCGTTCGGTGGAGATATTAGAGGTTTTTTCAAAATTTTCCGTGAAAAATCACGTTTTTGGATCATAATTTTCGATTTTCCTTCTCTGAAAACTAAAGTAACGCCGTAGTAAGCTGGCCCGCGTGGAGACGCGTCTTCCGACACCTCGCCCGTGCGTCTAGCTGAAATAGAAGTTTGCAAACATTGAATTTTTCGTTGTTCTAAGCAATATCAGTACCTATGAAATCCACCTAACCGATACAAAATTCCCTATACTTCGAAATATCTTTGCAACCAGGTGTCGCATTTCGAAGCTGTTTTCAGCTGAATCGCTTGTATTTAGGTACCATTAGACTATTTTGACTGAAAGAATTGACAAAACGCGAAACAATTTTCATTTTTCGCCATTAACATAGAAAAATTCAGAACATTTTTGTACTGAACCACATTTTTATTTTTATCTCAAAATTCTTACTGTGAACCCTGTTTTTATTAGTTTAAATAGCAACTTACCTGCCTTACCTGTATTCTGGCGAGCGTTCCGCGAGCTGGAGTCTCGTTCGGTGGAGATATTAGAGGTTTTTTCAAAATTTTCCGTGAAAAATCACGTTTTTGGATCATAATTTTCGATTTTCCTTCTCTGAAAACTAAAGTAACGCCGTAGTAAGCTGGCCCGCGTGGAGACGCGTCTTCCGACACCTCGCCCGTGCGTCTAGCTGAAATAGAAGTTTGCAAACATTGAATTTTTCGTTGTTCTAAGCAATATCAGTACCTATGAAATCCACCTAACCGATACAAAATTCCCTATACTTCGAAATATCTTTGCAACCAGGTGTCGCATTTCGAAGCTGTTTTCAGCTGAATCGCTTGTATTTAGGTACCATTAGACTATTTTGACTGAAAGAATTGACAAAACGCGAAACAATTTTCATTTTTCGCCATTAACATAGAAAAATTCAGAACATTTTTGTACTGAACCACATTTTTATTTTTATCTCAAAATTCTTACTGTGAACCCTGTTTTTATTAGTTTAAATAGCAACTTACCTGCCTTACCTGTATTCTGGCGAGCGTTCCGCGAGCTGGAGTCTCGTTCGGTGGAGATATTAGAGGTTTTTTCAAAATTTTCCGTGAAAAATCACGTTTTTGGATCATAATTTTCGATTTTCCTTCTCTGAAAACTAAAGTAACGCCGTAGTAAGCTGGCCCGCGTGGAGACGCGTCTTCCGACACCTCGCCCGTGCGTCTAGCTGAAATAGAAGTTTGCAAACATTGAATTTTTCGTTGTTCTAAGCAATATCAGTACCTATGAAATCCACCTAACCGATACAAAATTCCCTATACTTCGAAATATCTTTGCAACCAGGTGTCGCATTTCGAAGCTGTTTTCAGCTGAATCGCTTGTATTTAGGTACCATTAGTGTTAATAAAACGGGAGTCAGGTGTTGTAGGCGGGGGTGACGGTGTTCCCTTGACGAAAGAGTGAAATTAAACCAGTCAGAATGTCGTAATAATTGAGTATATTTGGCACACATAAAATTACACAGAAATCACTACAAATGGTTGTAAAAGAGTACACAGCACACAATATAAAATACAGTTAGAATAAGCAGTACACATAATTAAATCCTAGCTATATTACACTTGAAGACTGGCTAACTAGATATAGGGTACATCGCGACTAAGCAGTGGACAGCGGAGCCACTTACTTCACAAACACTACGTGGTAACTTGATGATTCATGTGAACTTGTAACAATACTAAATCCAAAAATAGACGCTCGGCCCTTTTATAACTTTTGTTGCCTACCGCAAGTAGCGTATACATTTCTTTACTTTGATTAGCCGCTCCGCCAATTGAGAGCGAGAAAAATGGACTTTCCCTAAGGGGACAGGTTTCGACTTGTCGAGAATTTCAAAACACGTGTAAGCGAGTTCAAGGTTTCTGCTTTCTTATTGGATTAACAATGTGGCTCGTCCTATTGGACATACGCTACTTTCAAAATCGTGTACGAACTACATAAGGTATTTTAGGTATATTCATACCTACTCACAGCTAATTAGTGCTTTACAATAAATGAGTTAGGTAACTATAAGCTAATTAGTTTTATACAAACATAACACAGGCATTACAGACTAATTAGATTCCAACAGGTTATTGTTACAGGTAATTGCGGGTTAATTAGAATTCAAAATGTCAAGACAATGGTAATACAGCTGATTATAAACATACATCGGTATTTACTTAAGTATCTTCATGGAAATCTACTACTTTTATTAAAGAACAGTATAGGTATTTGTTTAGGTATTTTACAGAGGCTATACCGGAGTTACCGAATACAATAGCGAGGAGATATTAATGTTAAAAGTTAGTTAGTCTCATAGGGCGTCGCCCAAAACAATAAAGAAACATAAATACTAACTATAGCTTGTTTTATTGAGCTTCGCCTACATTCCACCCCCTGTAACAGGGTTCAACCGACTTACAATTCTTGGTCTGTGGGAAGCACAATAATCTTCGCTACGGGTCGACGTAGGACCCCATTTACAGTCT
This sequence comes from Aporophyla lueneburgensis, assembly GCA_932294355.1. Taxonomy (NCBI): domain Eukaryota; kingdom Metazoa; phylum Arthropoda; class Insecta; order Lepidoptera; family Noctuidae; genus Aporophyla; species Aporophyla lueneburgensis. The sequence goes on from OW028756.1 coordinate 29,581, forward strand.
TAACATCTACTACACGGATAATACCATCGTGTCCATGATACACAGCTTTGATGAGACCTTTGGTCCACGCACTTCGCGGTCTATTATTGTCCACAATCACTACTACGTCACTGATACGTACGTTCGGCACATTGTTTAACCACTTTTCCCGACGTTGGAGCGTAGGCAGGTACTCTCGCAGCCAGCGCCGCCAGAACATGTCGGCGAGCGCGTTCACGCGCCGCCACTGCCGGCGAGAGTCGATGTCTTCGGCGTCGCTCGATGCAAACGGAGTACTCCCGGACGCAGTGCCCAGGAGTAGATGGTTCGGCGTCAGGACCACGGGCTGGTCGTGGTCGTCGTTCACGTAGCTCAGTGGCCGGCTGTTTACGATCAGCTCGGCTTCGGTGAGGAGGGTGTAGAGGACCTCCTCACGAGGGGCACGCTCCTTGAGCGTACTGCGAAGTGCGTTCTTCACGGATCTCACCAGGCGCTCCCAGCAGCCACCCATGTGTGGGGCCGCCGGGGGATTGAAGTGCCATTCGATGCCACGGTGAATGGCCTCGGCCCTTATCTGACCTTGGTTGAGGTCTTTCAGGGCTGCTCGAAGCTCGGTATTGGCCCCGATGAAGTTGGTACCCTGGTCAGAGTACAGATGTGCTGGTTGCCCGCGGCGCGCTATGAGGCGCCGCAAGGCTAGTATGGCGGAGTCGGCGCTTAGGGAAGCGGCCAACTCAAGGTGGACGGCGCGTGTAGTGAGGCAGGTGAATAGGGCACCCCACCTCTTCTCGCGCCGTCGCCCGATTGCGACCTCCATCGGGCCGAAGTAGTCCACCCCCACTCGCACAAAGGCTCGTCTGGATGGTTCCAGCCTTGCGAGCGGCAGGTCACCCATCTTCGGTGGCGCGGGCTTGGCTCGGCAGACGCGACAGAGTTGGCAGTTGGCAACCACTGTCTTCACTGAGGTTCTGATTTTAGTGACCCAGTATTTTTCCCGTAGATTGTTGACGACGGTCTCGTGGTTGGCGTGCAGAGCCATCGCATGGTAATGAGCGATTAGCTTTCTTGTCAGAGGATGGCGGCCCTCCAGGATAATAGGGTGCCGCTCGCCAAACGTGAGCACCTCACAGGCACTCAGGCGCCCTCTCACTCGTAGCAACCCGTCGTCGGCTAGCATGGGGTCGAGAGCCTTGATGCTGCTGCTGCTGGGAACGGGCAGGCCTTTAAGGATGGTGGCCCGCTCGCTTTGAAAGCTTTCTTCTTGACACAGCCTCAACAGGCTGTTGTGAGCATCTTCTAGGTCTCGCTGACACAGCTCCGTAGTCGACCGACGTTTACGACATCGGCCGCTGAAGATGAGCACGCGCGCCATGACACGCTGAATGCGCGTCCACGATGAGTAGCGCTCGTACTCTAGGAGTGGTGCCGCCGGTGCTGCCGCGGCGTGGACCCGCTGGATGCGCTCAAGGTCCGCTTCCGACGCCTCAGCCTCGGGACACGCAGGCCACAGCTCCTGTGGGTTACATAGAAACGAGGGGCCCGAGAGCCACTCCGCGTGGTCATCGGGCCAACACAACCTGGTGGCCTTATCAGCTGGGTTATCCTGTGAAGGTACCCAGCGCCAGTTGCCTCTGTCTGACAGCCTATCTATTTCGGCTAGTCTGTGCGAGACGAATCGTTGAAATTCCTGTGCATCGGAGTTTATCCATTTTAATACAGTCTTGCTGTCGGTCCAAAGGAATTTCTTTTCGATTCGTATTCCTAACTCTTTGTGGGCAGTGTCTGCTATACGACAGGCTAACACGGCTGCTTGTAACTCTAGCCTGGGAATGGATACTACTTTTTGTGGAGCTACTCGCGCTTTCCCTAGTAACATAACCGATTCCCTCTTTCCTTCAGAGTTAGAGCCCACTAGGTATACTACTGCGGCGTAAGCAAGCTCGCTGGCGTCCCCGAACGCGTGTAATTCTAAATTATCGAGTTTTAACCCGTACCACCGCGGTATTTTTAATTCGTTTAAGCGGTATAAATTATGGAGCCAATTAAACCATACTTTGGCGTCCTTTTCTTTTAAGGGTTCGTCCCATTGTATTCCCGACTTCCATATTCGTTGCATTAATATGCGTGATTGAATTACACACGGGTATAGGAAACCTAGCGGGTCGTAAATCGACATTATCATACTAAGAAATTGTCTTTTAGTGGGCACTAAGCTACCATTTATAATTTCCGGTGGTAGTCTCTTAAATGACAGATCAAAACCTAACTCGTCGTCTTTAGGTGACCATATTAAACCTAGGGTCCTCTCTACTGAGCCTGTTCCCTTCTCAAGGGCTACCTTATCAGGCATTTCTATTTTCAGCCTTTCCCTTAGCTCCGATGAGTTAGTGACCCACCCCCGGATAATGAATCCACCGGATGCATGTATTCGTGTCACTTCCTCTATTAACGTGTTAGCCTTCTCCTCGGTCCAAGCACTATCTAGATAGTCGTCCATATAGTGCCTAGATTTAATGGCTTCCACAGCTTCGGGATAAACATCAATGAAATCATCGGCATTTTTGTTGAGTATATATATTGCCGTAGTAGGGGACGAGGCTGCACCAAATATCATGGAATTCATCGCGTATGTATCTGGTTCTTTATGGTGATCCGCGCCTCTCCATAAAAATAATTGCGCGCCTTGATCTTCTGCCCTTATTTTTACTCGTAAGAACATATCAGCGATATCCCCTGAAAACGCGACGGGGCCTATCCTGAACTTAATTAAAATACCTAGCAAAGAATTCAGTAAGTCAGGTCCGGTTAGCAGATTATCATTTAAACACGTCCCATGAGACGTAGCGGCTGCGTCGAACACGAGACGTAGCTTGCCCGGTTTGTTCGGGTTAACGACTCCGAAATGCGGTAAGTACCAAACCGGCGAGCTGTCTATGTTACCGTCTACTTTACGCGCGTAACCTTCGTCTACTAACCTACCTATCTGAGCTGAATATTGCTCAGCGAAACTAGTGTCTTTACGCATACGTTTCTCTATGCCGTACAGCCTTTGCCTGGCCTGATTATAATTATCAGGTAACTGAATATTGTCATGTTTCCACAACAAACCGACCTCCCATTGTGACTGGTCAGGGATACGATGGCTAGTGCTGTCTAACACGGCTAATGCCCTTTCGACATCTTTATGTTTACGTAAATTCTCTGAAATACCTATCGCTTCTAGCTCAAACTGTGATTTAACTAGATTATGTAAATCAGGAAGGGAAACGGTCATGCAACTAACACATTCTTTACTATTATTATTGTTATTAATATTAAATGGTCCATGTATGACCCAACCTAACTTAGTGAGTGAGGCAACTGGCTTACCGGATTTTCCTTGGCGGATGTCCTGACTGACGAGCAGCTCCCAGTTGTCCTGTCCGAGAAGCAGCAGCGGTTTGGCTCCCCTCATCTCTACGCAACCCAAGTCGCGTAGGTGCGCGTTGTCGTCGATCACTGTGGCGGTCACTGTTTGCGTTGGTAGGTTAATGTCCACTATTGTCCGACACGTAATGTTATGGCACTGACCGTTAGGTCCTTTTACGCGCACTTGTACCACTCGCGACGTTGAGTCTGTTACTCCGTAGCCACCCGCGGTTTTTAAGGAGAGAGGAACACATGGGCCCACTAAGTCTGTGGCGAGCGAGCTGTCGATGAGTGACACGGTCGCACCATCGTCCAGTAGTGCGTAACACTGATTATCGTCACTGTTTCCATCGCTGACCGTTACTGGCATAATTTTCAGTAGTGCCGTAGCTCGCCACTCGCCTATATTTGTGACGCTTTCCGTCTTACTTTCTGGCGGCGTAGCCACCTTTTCTTTCGGCTGCTTATCCGCGTGTAACAGCAGGTGATGTCCGAACCCGCACTTCTTGCATCTACTCGCACGGCAAAACCTCTTGGGATGTTTACTCACGAGACATTTGAAGCATGTGTTCTTCTCCTTTATCGTGTCCCAACGCTGTTGAACGGTAAGCTTTTTGAACTGGTCACACTCTTCTATGTTGTGCTTTCGTTGACATATAACGCATTCTTCAGGAGCGGCAGACTCGTCGCTCTGCGTGTTCACTCGTTGCGTCAACGGAGGCCTGCTCGCGGCCGAGCGCGCGGCGTTGGCTGGCCGGGACTGACCGGCGCCGCCATACTTCTGCTGTTGCTTGGCAGGGGGCTTCGATGGACCGGGCTCAAACATACTCGCCTGAGTGTAGTACGACGTTGAGCGTGTCAAGTGTATCAGAAAATGTGATAATATTTCTAGATTTGGAGACACTCTTAGGTCCACCCCCTGTGTGTTGTCCAGGCCCATTGCGAAGTCACCGTATTGCGCGCGCTGTACAGGGGTCAGCTTGCTCAGCAGGTCACTCACCAGCTGTGGATTATTTATATATCCATCCGCACGAATATTTTTGAGTAACGAAACACAATTTCGGACCGTTGACGAGAATTTCCTTAGTTCGCGTCCACTTTCCGTTACTCTAGGTAATTCTTTGACCTTTTGTATGGCGTACTGTAGCACTAGGGTCGGGTGACCGTACTCATCCTCTAGCGCGCGCATTATCTCGGACGGATCAGTTGACGATCGTAGTAAGTCCTCTACTGATACCTTTGCGTCGCCTTGTAACGAGGTTTTTAATCGTGCTAAGTTTTCGTGCGCCTTGAAATTGTATAATTGTGATGTTTCCCAGTACATGTTCCGATATGATATCCAGTCGGCTGGGTCACCTTTGAAGTAGGGCAATTCATATGCCTGTCTTGGTACCGGTCGTGGTGGTCGTGCCATGTTCGTGATAGCCTCTGCCAGTCTGTCTATCTTACGGTCTCTGTCCCCTGACGATTCTCTCCGCCTTTCTCTTTCATCCGCTCCGTACTGCATCTGCCGCCGTGTATCCGACTCGAGTGTGGCTACTCGAGGTACACTTGCGACCGGAGTGGTAAAGGCGGTATAACGGCTGGGTAACTGGAACCTTACTCCATCTGACGTTACTGGCATGTACCTGGACGTAATTGGTGCCGTTATGTTAGGTAACGGTACAGACGCGGATGTCCTAGGTACTCGGGACTGGTCTAGATCACACGGCACTGACGACCCACGGTGGTTATTCACAAGATTCACCCTACTTACGGTTTGTTCACGGGGGTCAGATGTTTCACGGGGCGCAGCCATTTCAATAGGTGCGCCTGACACAGCCGGCGTCCCCAATACTTCTATCAATTGGGGGACTTGGGGCGTGGTTTTCACCCACTCTTCGACGCGCTGTGTCGTACTCACATCTGACTGTGAATCATCGCTTTCAGCGGCCGCCTCTATCTCAGCTATTTCCGCTTCCATCCTTTTCTTGACGAGGTTTTCCTTGTCTTTGACCAGGTTCTCTTTCAACTGCACTAATTCGCGCTCCGCTTCGTACTCGATCCGTTTTTTAAGGTAATCGACGCTCCTGTGGCTATTTCTTGACGATATTTTGCTGCGCGGCGAGGTGTGGCGACCCTTGGGCGCTGCCTGCCCCCCGCGCGCTCTCTCTGACGTCAATTTACTGTGGTCAATTAATCGGCCACCGGTGAGCGGAATATTGCGAGCGGACGTCGATGCCAATGTCGGTGCTACGGACGGAGAACCTGGAGCCCTTTCGGATGGTAAGCCTGAGTCAGAGACGATGTCCTCTGCTTGTCGCGTACCCATTTCTTCCGCCAGTCTTCGTAACTTGCTGCGTGTGGTGATTTCACTTCTGTGACTCATGATTCTGACTGGTTCACTCTATTCTAATTGAACCTGATCCGGCTCGCAAGGACCAAAATGTTAATAAAACGGGAGTCAGGTGTTGTAGGCGGGGGTGACGGTGTTCCCTTGACGAAAGAGTGAAATTAAACCAGTCAGAATGTCGTAATAATTGAGTATATTTGGCACACATAAAATTACACAGAAATCACTACAAATGGTTGTAAAAGAGTACACAGCACACAATATAAAATACAGTTAGAATAAGCAGTACACATAATTAAATCCTAGCTATATTACACTTGAAGACTGGCTAACTAGATATAGGGTACATCGCGACTAAGCAGTGGACAGCGGAGCCACTTACTTCACAAACACTACGTGGTAACTTGATGATTCATGTGAACTTGTAACAATACTAAATCCAAAAATAGACGCTCGGCCCTTTTATAACTTTTGTTGCCTACCGCAAGTAGCGTATACATTTCTTTACTTTGATTAGCCGCTCCGCCAATTGAGAGCGAGAAAAATGGACTTTCCCTAAGGGGACAGGTTTCGACTTGTCGAGAATTTCAAAACACGTGTAAGCGAGTTCAAGGTTTCTGCTTTCTTATTGGATTAACAATGTGGCTCGTCCTATTGGACATACGCTACTTTCAAAATCGTGTACGAACTACATAAGGTATTTTAGGTATATTCATACCTACTCACAGCTAATTAGTGCTTTACAATAAATGAGTTAGGTAACTATAAGCTAATTAGTTTTATACAAACATAACACAGGCATTACAGACTAATTAGATTCCAACAGGTTATTGTTACAGGTAATTGCGGGTTAATTAGAATTCAAAATGTCAAGACAATGGTAATACAGCTGATTATAAACATACATCGGTATTTACTTAAGTATCTTCATGGAAATCTACTACTTTTATTAAAGAACAGTATAGGTATTTGTTTAGGTATTTTACAGAGGCTATACCGGAGTTACCGAATACAATAGCGAGGAGATATTAATGTTAAAAGTTAGTTAGTCTCATAGGGCGTCGCCCAAAACAATAAAGAAACATAAATACTAACTATAGCTTGTTTTATTGAGCTTCGCCTACAATTAGACTATTTTGACTGAAAGAATTGACAAAACGCGAAACAATTTTCATTTTTCGCCATTAACATAGAAAAATTCAGAACATTTTTGTACTGAACCACATTTTTATTTTTATCTCAAAATTCTTACTGTGAACCCTGTTTTTATTAGTTTAAATAGCAACTTACCTGCCTTACCTGTATTCTGGCGAGCGTTCCGCGAGCTGGAGTCTCGTTCGGTGGAGATATTAGAGGTTTTTTCAAAATTTTCCGTGAAAAATCACGTTTTTGGATCATAATTTTCGATTTTCCTTCTCTGAAAACTAAAGTAACGCCGTAGTAAGCTGGCCCGCGTGGAGACGCGTCTTCCGACACCTCGCCCGTGCGTCTAGCTGAAATAGAAGTTTGCAAACATTGAATTTTTCGTTGTTCTAAGCAATATCAGTACCTATGAAATCCACCTAACCGATACAAAATTCCCTATACTTCGAAATATCTTTGCAACCAGGTGTCGCATTTCGAAGCTGTTTTCAGCTGAATCGCTTGTATTTAGGTACCATTAGACTATTTTGACTGAAAGAATTGACAAAACGCGAAACAATTTTCATTTTTCGCCATTAACATAGAAAAATTCAGAACATTTTTGTACTGAACCACATTTTTATTTTTATCTCAAAATTCTTACTGTGAACCCTGTTTTTATTAGTTTAAATAGCAACTTACCTGCCTTACCTGTATTCTGGCGAGCGTTCCGCGAGCTGGAGTCTCGTTCGGTGGAGATATTAGAGGTTTTTTCAAAATTTTCCGTGAAAAATCACGTTTTTGGATCATAATTTTCGATTTTCCTTCTCTGAAAACTAAAGTAACGCCGTAGTAAGCTGGCCCGCGTGGAGACGCGTCTTCCGACACCTCGCCCGTGCGTCTAGCTGAAATAGAAGTTTGCAAACATTGAATTTTTCGTTGTTCTAAGCAATATCAGTACCTATGAAATCCACCTAACCGATACAAAATTCCCTATACTTCGAAATATCTTTGCAACCAGGTGTCGCATTTCGAAGCTGTTTTCAGCTGAATCGCTTGTATTTAGGTACCATTAGACTATTTTGACTGAAAGAATTGACAAAACGCGAAACAATTTTCATTTTTCGCCATTAACATAGAAAAATTCAGAACATTTTTGTACTGAACCACATTTTTATTTTTATCTCAAAATTCTTACTGTGAACCCTGTTTTTATTAGTTTAAATAGCAACTTACCTGCCTTACCTGTATTCTGGCGAGCGTTCCGCGAGCTGGAGTCTCGTTCGGTGGAGATATTAGAGGTTTTTTCAAAATTTTCCGTGAAAAATCACGTTTTTGGATCATAATTTTCGATTTTCCTTCTCTGAAAACTAAAGTAACGCCGTAGTAAGCTGGCCCGCGTGGAGACGCGTCTTCCGACACCTCGCCCGTGCGTCTAGCTGAAATAGAAGTTTGCAAACATTGAATTTTTCGTTGTTCTAAGCAATATCAGTACCTATGAAATCCACCTAACCGATACAAAATTCCCTATACTTCGAAATATCTTTGCAACCAGGTGTCGCATTTCGAAGCTGTTTTCAGCTGAATCGCTTGTATTTAGGTACCATTAGACTATTTTGACTGAAAGAATTGACAAAACGCGAAACAATTTTCATTTTTCGCCATTAACATAGAAAAATTCAGAACATTTTTGTACTGAACCACATTTTTATTTTTATCTCAAAATTCTTACTGTGAACCCTGTTTTTATTAGTTTAAATAGCAACTTACCTGCCTTACCTGTATTCTGGCGAGCGTTCCGCGAGCTGGAGTCTCGTTCGGTGGAGATATTAGAGGTTTTTTCAAAATTTTCCGTGAAAAATCACGTTTTTGGATCATAATTTTCGATTTTCCTTCTCTGAAAACTAAAGTAACGCCGTAGTAAGCTGGCCCGCGTGGAGACGCGTCTTCCGACACCTCGCCCGTGCGTCTAGCTGAAATAGAAGTTTGCAAACATTGAATTTTTCGTTGTTCTAAGCAATATCAGTACCTATGAAATCCACCTAACCGATACAAAATTCCCTATACTTCGAAATATCTTTGCAACCAGGTGTCGCATTTCGAAGCTGTTTTCAGCTGAATCGCTTGTATTTAGGTACCATTAGACTATTTTGACTGAAAGAATTGACAAAACGCGAAACAATTTTCATTTTTCGCCATTAACATAGAAAAATTCAGAACATTTTTGTACTGAACCACATTTTTATTTTTATCTCAAAATTCTTACTGTGAACCCTGTTTTTATTAGTTTAAATAGCAACTTACCTGCCTTACCTGTATTCTGGCGAGCGTTCCGCGAGCTGGAGTCTCGTTCGGTGGAGATATTAGAGGTTTTTTCAAAATTTTCCGTGAAAAATCACGTTTTTGGATCATAATTTTCGATTTTCCTTCTCTGAAAACTAAAGTAACGCCGTAGTAAGCTGGCCCGCGTGGAGACGCGTCTTCCGACACCTCGCCCGTGCGTCTAGCTGAAATAGAAGTTTGCAAACATTGAATTTTTCGTTGTTCTAAGCAATATCAGTACCTATGAAATCCACCTAACCGATACAAAATTCCCTATACTTCGAAATATCTTTGCAACCAGGTGTCGCATTTCGAAGCTGTTTTCAGCTGAATCGCTTGTATTTAGGTACCATTAGACTATTTTGACTGAAAGAATTGACAAAACGCGAAACAATTTTCATTTTTCGCCATTAACATAGAAAAATTCAGAACATTTTTGTACTGAACCACATTTTTATTTTTATCTCAAAATTCTTACTGTGAACCCTGTTTTTATTAGTTTAAATAGCAACTTACCTGCCTTACCTGTATTCTGGCGAGCGTTCCGCGAGCTGGAGTCTCGTTCGGTGGAGATATTAGAGGTTTTTTCAAAATTTTCCGTGAAAAATCACGTTTTTGGATCATAATTTTCGATTTTCCTTCTCTGAAAACTAAAGTAACGCCGTAGTAAGCTGGCCCGCGTGGAGACGCGTCTTCCGACACCTCGCCCGTGCGTCTAGCTGAAATAGAAGTTTGCAAACATTGAATTTTTCGTTGTTCTAAGCAATATCAGTACCTATGAAATCCACCTAACCGATACAAAATTCCCTATACTTCGAAATATCTTTGCAACCAGGTGTCGCATTTCGAAGCTGTTTTCAGCTGAATCGCTTGTATTTAGGTACCATTAGACTATTTTGACTGAAAGAATTGACAAAACGCGAAACAATTTTCATTTTTCGCCATTAACATAGAAAAATTCAGAACATTTTTGTACTGAACCACATTTTTATTTTTATCTCAAAATTCTTACTGTGAACCCTGTTTTTATTAGTTTAAATAGCAACTTACCTGCCTTACCTGTATTCTGGCGAGCGTTCCGCGAGCTGGAGTCTCGTTCGGTGGAGATATTAGAGGTTTTTTCAAAATTTTCCGTGAAAAATCACGTTTTTGGATCATAATTTTCGATTTTCCTTCTCTGAAAACTAAAGTAACGCCGTAGTAAGCTGGCCCGCGTGGAGACGCGTCTTCCGACACCTCGCCCGTGCGTCTAGCTGAAATAGAAGTTTGCAAACATTGAATTTTTCGTTGTTCTAAGCAATATCAGTACCTATGAAATCCACCTAACCGATACAAAATTCCCTATACTTCGAAATATCTTTGCAACCAGGTGTCGCATTTCGAAGCTGTTTTCAGCTGAATCGCTTGTATTTAGGTACCATTAGACTATTTTGACTGAAAGAATTGACAAAACGCGAAACAATTTTCATTTTTCGCCATTAACATAGAAAAATTCAGAACATTTTTGTACTGAACCACATTTTTATTTTTATCTCAAAATTCTTACTGTGAACCCTGTTTTTATTAGTTTAAATAGCAACTTACCTGCCTTACCTGTATTCTGGCGAGCGTTCCGCGAGCTGGAGTCTCGTTCGGTGGAGATATTAGAGGTTTTTTCAAAATTTTCCGTGAAAAATCACGTTTTTGGATCATAATTTTCGATTTTCCTTCTCTGAAAACTAAAGTAACGCCGTAGTAAGCTGGCCCGCGTGGAGACGCGTCTTCCGACACCTCGCCCGTGCGTCTAGCTGAAATAGAAGTTTGCAAACATTGAATTTTTCGTTGTTCTAAGCAATATCAGTACCTATGAAATCCACCTAACCGATACAAAATTCCCTATACTTCGAAATATCTTTGCAACCAGGTGTCGCATTTCGAAGCTGTTTTCAGCTGAATCGCTTGTATTTAGGTACCATTAGACTATTTTGACTGAAAGAATTGACAAAACGCGAAACAATTTTCATTTTTCGCCATTAACATAGAAAAATTCAGAACATTTTTGTACTGAACCACATTTTTATTTTTATCTCAAAATTCTTACTGTGAACCCTGTTTTTATTAGTTTAAATAGCAACTTACCTGCCTTACCTGTATTCTGGCGAGCGTTCCGCGAGCTGGAGTCTCGTTCGGTGGAGATATTAGAGGTTTTTTCAAAATTTTCCGTGAAAAATCACGTTTTTGGATCATAATTTTCGATTTTCCTTCTCTGAAAACTAAAGTAACGCCGTAGTAAGCTGGCCCGCGTGGAGACGCGTCTTCCGACACCTCGCCCGTGCGTCTAGCTGAAATAGAAGTTTGCAAACATTGAATTTTTCGTTGTTCTAAGCAATATCAGTACCTATGAAATCCACCTAACCGATACAAAATTCCCTATACTTCGAAATATCTTTGCAACCAGGTGTCGCATTTCGAAGCTGTTTTCAGCTGAATCGCTTGTATTTAGGTACCATTAGACTATTTTGACTGAAAGAATTGACAAAACGCGAAACAATTTTCATTTTTCGCCATTAACATAGAAAAATTCAGAACATTTTTGTACTGAACCACATTTTTATTTTTATCTCAAAATTCTTACTGTGAACCCTGTTTTTATTAGTTTAAATAGCAACTTACCTGCCTTACCTGTATTCTGGCGAGCGTTCCGCGAGCTGGAGTCTCGTTCGGTGGAGATATTAGAGGTTTTTTCAAAATTTTCCGTGAAAAATCACGTTTTTGGATCATAATTTTCGATTTTCCTTCTCTGAAAACTAAAGTAACGCCGTAGTAAGCTGGCCCGCGTGGAGACGCGTCTTCCGACACCTCGCCCGTGCGTCTAGCTGAAATAGAAGTTTGCAAACATTGAATTTTTCGTTGTTCTAAGCAATATCAGTACCTATGAAATCCACCTAACCGATACAAAATTCCCTATACTTCGAAATATCTTTGCAACCAGGTGTCGCATTTCGAAGCTGTTTTCAGCTGAATCGCTTGTATTTAGGTACCATTAGACTATTTTGACTGAAAGAATTGACAAAACGCGAAACAATTTTCATTTTTCGCCATTAACATAGAAAAATTCAGAACATTTTTGTACTGAACCACATTTTTATTTTTATCTCAAAATTCTTACTGTGAACCCTGTTTTTATTAGTTTAAATAGCAACTTACCTGCCTTACCTGTATTCTGGCGAGCGTTCCGCGAGCTGGAGTCTCGTTCGGTGGAGATATTAGAGGTTTTTTCAAAATTTTCCGTGAAAAATCACGTTTTTGGATCATAATTTTCGATTTTCCTTCTCTGAAAACTAAAGTAACGCCGTAGTAAGCTGGCCCGCGTGGAGACGCGTCTTCCGACACCTCGCCCGTGCGTCTAGCTGAAATAGAAGTTTGCAAACATTGAATTTTTCGTTGTTCTAAGCAATATCAGTACCTATGAAATCCACCTAACCGATACAAAATTCCCTATACTTCGAAATATCTTTGCAACCAGGTGTCGCATTTCGAAGCTGTTTTCAGCTGAATCGCTTGTATTTAGGTACCATTAGACTATTTTGACTGAAAGAATTGACAAAACGCGAAACAATTTTCATTTTTCGCCATTAACATAGAAAAATTCAGAACATTTTTGTACTGAACCACATTTTTATTTTTATCTCAAAATTCTTACTGTGAACCCTGTTTTTATTAGTTTAAATAGCAACTTACCTGCCTTACCTGTATTCTGGCGAGCGTTCCGCGAGCTGGAGTCTCGTTCGGTGGAGATATTAGAGGTTTTTTCAAAATTTTCCGTGAAAAATCACGTTTTTGGATCATAATTTTCGATTTTCCTTCTCTGAAAACTAAAGTAACGCCGTAGTAAGCTGGCCCGCGTGGAGACGCGTCTTCCGACACCTCGCCCGTGCGTCTAGCTGAAATAGAAGTTTGCAAACATTGAATTTTTCGTTGTTCTAAGCAATATCAGTACCTATGAAATCCACCTAACCGATACAAAATTCCCTATACTTCGAAATATCTTTGCAACCAGGTGTCGCATTTCGAAGCTGTTTTCAGCTGAATCGCTTGTATTTAGGTACCATTAGACTATTTTGACTGAAAGAATTGACAAAACGCGAAACAATTTTCATTTTTCGCCATTAACATTGTTACTAAAACGGGAGTCAGGTGTTGTAGGCGGGGGTGACGGTGTTCCCTTGACGAAAGAGTGAAATTAAACCAGTCAGAATGTCGTCATAATTGAGTATATTTGGCACACATAAAATTACACAGAAATCACTACAAATGGTTGTAAAAGAGTACACAGCACACAATATAAAATACAGTCAGAATAAGCAGTACACACAATTAAATCCTAGCTATATTACACTTGAAGACTGGCTAACTAGATATAGGGTACATCGCGACTAAGCAGTGGACAGCGGAGCCACTTACTTCACAAACACTACGTGGTAACTTGATGATTCATGTAAACTTGTAAAAATACTAAATCCAAAAATAGACGCTCGGCCCTTTTATAACTTTTGTTGCCTACCGCAAGTAGCGTATACATTTCTTTACTTTGATTAGCCGCTCCGCCAATTGAGAGCGAGAAAAATGGACTTTCCCTAAGGGGACAGGTTTCGACTTGTCGAGAATTTCAAAACACGTGTAAGCGAGTTCAAGGTTTCTGCTTTCTTATTGGATTAACAATGTGGCTCGTCCTATTGGACATACGCTACTTTCAAAATCGTGTACGAACTACATAAGGTATTTTAGGTATATTCATACCTACTCACAGCTAATTAGTGCTTTACAATAAATGAGTTAGGTAACTATAAGCTAATTAGTTTTATACAAACATAACACAGGCATTACAGACTAATTAGATTCCAACAGGTTATTGTTACAGGTAATTGCAGGTTAATTAGAATTCAAAAGGTCAAGACAATGGTAATACAGCTGATTATAAACATACATCGGTATTTACTTAAGTATCTTCATGGAAATCTACTACTTTTATTAAAGAACAGTATAGGTATTTGTTTAGGTATTTTACAGAGGCTATACCGGAGTTACCGAATACAATAGCGAGGAGATATTAATGTTAAAAGTTAGTTAGTCTCATAGGGCGTCGCCCAAAACAATAAAGAAACATAAATACTAACTATAGCTTGTTTTATTGAGCTTCGCCTACATTCCACCCCCTGTAACAGGGTTCAACCGACTTACAATTCTTGGTCTGTGGGAAGCACAATAATCTTCGCTACGGGTCGACGTAGGACCCCATTTACAGTCTTAACATCTACTACACGGATAATACCATCGTGTCCATGATACACAGCTTTGATGAGACCTTTGGTCCACGCACTTCGCGGTCTATTATTGTCCACAATCACTACTACGTCACTGATACGTACGTTCGGCACATTGTTTAACCACTTTTCCCGACGTTGGAGCGTAGGCAGGTACTCTCGCAGCCAGCGCCGCCAGAACATGTCGGCGAGCGCGTTCACGCGCCGCCACTGCCGGCGAGAGTCGATGTCTTCGGCGTCGCTCGATGCAAACGGAGTACTCCCGGACGCAGTGCCCAGGAGTAGATGGTTCGGCGTCAGGACCACGGGCTGGTCGTGGTCGTCGTTCACGTAGCTCAGTGGCCGGCTGTTTACGATCAGCTCGGCTTCGGTGAGGAGGGTGTAGAGGACCTCCTCACGAGGGGCACGCTCCTTGAGCGTACTGCGAAGTGCGTTCTTCACGGATCTCACCAGGCGCTCCCAGCAGCCACCCATGTGTGGGGCCGCCGGGGGATTGAAGTGCCATTCGATGCCACGGTGAATGGCCTCGGCCCTTATCTGACCTTGGTTGAGGTCTTTCAGGGCTGCTCGAAGCTCGGTATTGGCCCCGATGAAGTTGGTACCCTGGTCAGAGTACAGATGTGCTGGTTGCCCGCGGCGCGCTATGAGGCGCCGCAAGGCTAGTATGGCGGAGTCGGCGCTTAGGGAAGCGGCCAACTCAAGGTGGACGGCGCGTGTAGTGAGGCAGGTGAATAGGGCACCCCACCTCTTCTCGCGCCGTCGCCCGATTGCGACCTCCATCGGGCCGAAGTAGTCCACCCCCACTCGCACAAAGGCTCGTCTGGATGGTTCCAGCCTTGCGAGCGGCAGGTCACCCATCTTTGGTGGCGCGGGCTTGGCTCGGCAGACGCGACAGAGTTGGCAGTTGGCAACCACTGTCTTCACTGAGGTTCTGATTTTAGTGACCCAGTATTTTTCCCGTAGATTGTTGACGACGGTCTCGTGGTTGGCGTGCAGAGCCATCGCATGGTAATGAGCGATTAGCTTTCTTGTCAGAGGATGGCGGCCCTCCAGGATAATAGGGTGCCGCTCGCCAAACGTGAGCACCTCACAGGCACTCAGGCGCCCTCTCACTCGTAGCAACCCGTCGTCGGCTATCATGGGGTCGAGAGCCTTGATGCTGCTGCTGCTGGGAACGGGCAGGCCTTTAAGGATGGTGGCCCGCTCGCTTTGAAAGCTTTCTTCTTGACACAGCCTCAACAGGCTGTTGTGAGCATCTTCTAGGTCTCGCTGACACAGCTCCGTAGTCGACCGACGTTTGCGACATCGGCCGCTGAAGATGAGCACGCGCGCCATGACACGCTGAATGCGCGTCCACGATGAGTAGCGCTCGTACTCTAGGAGTGGTGCCGCCGGTGCTGCCGCGGCGTGGACCCGCTGGATGCGCTCAAGGTCCGCTTCCGACGCCTCAGCCTCGGGACACGCAGGCCACAGCTCCTGTGGGTCACATAGAAACGAGGGGCCCGAGAGCCACTCCGCGTGGTCATCGGGCCAACACAACCTGGTGGCCTTATCAGCTGGGTTATCCTGTGAAGGTACCCAGCGCCAGTTGCCTCTGTCTGACAGCCTATCTATTTCGGCTAGTCTGTGCGAGACGAATCGTTGAAATTCCTGTGCATCGGAGTTTATCCATTTTAATACAGTCTTGCTGTCGGTCCAAAGGAATTTCTTTTCGATTCGTATACCTAACTCTTTGTGGGCAGTGTCTGCTATACGACAGGCTAACACGGCTGCTTGTAACTCTAGCCTGGGAATGGATACTACTTTTTGTGGAGCTACTCGCGCTTTCCCTAGTAACATAACCGATTCCCTCTTTCCTTCAGAGTTAGAGCCCACTAGGTATACTACTGCGGCGTAAGCAAGCTCGCTGGCGTCCCCGAACGCGTGTAATTCTAAATTATCGAGTTTTAACCCGTACCACCGCGGTATTTTTAATTCGTTTAAGCGGTATAAATTATGGAGCCAATTAAACCATACTTTGGCGTCCTTTTCTTTTAAGGGTTCGTCCCATTGTATTCCCGACTTCCATATTCGTTGCATTAATATGCGTGATTGAATTACACACGGGTATAGGAAACCTAGCGGGTCGTAAATCGACATTATCATACTAAGAAATTGTCTTTTAGTGGGCACTAAACTACCATTCATAATTTCCGGTGGTAGTCTCTTAAATGACAGATCAAAACCTAACTCGTCGTCTTTAGGTGACCATATTAAACCTAGGGTCCTCTCTACTGAGCCTGTTCCCTTCTCAAGGGCTACCTTATCAGGCATTTCTATTTTCAGCCTTTCCCTTAGCTCCGATGAGTTAGTGACCCACCCCCGGATAATGAATCCACCGGATGCATGTATTCGTGTCACTTCCTCTATTAACGTGTTAGCCTTCTCCTCGGTCCAAGCACTATCTAGATAGTCGTCCATATAGTGCCTAGATTTAATGGCTTCCACAGCTTCGGGATAAACATCAATGAAATCATCGGCATTTTTGTTGAGTATATATATTGCCGTAGTAGGGGACGAGGCTGCACCAAATATCATGGAATTCATCGCGTATGTATCTGGTTCTTTATGGTGATCCGCGCCTCTCCATAAAAATAATTGCGCGCCTTGATCTTCTGCCCTTATTTTTACTCGTAAGAACATATCAGCGATATCCCCTGAAAACGCGACGGGGCCTATCCTGAACTTAATTAAAATACCTAGCAAAGAATTCAGTAAGTCAGGTCCGGTTAGCAGATTATCATTTAAACACGTCCCATGAGACGTAGCGGCTGCGTCGAACACGAGACGTAGCTTGCCCGGTTTGTTCGGGTTAACGACTCCGAAATGCGGTAAGTACCAAACCGGCGAGCTGTCTATGTTACCGTCTACTTTACGCGCGTAACCTTCGTCTACTAACCTACCTATCTGAGCTGAATATTGCTCAGCGAAACTAGTGTCTTTACGCATACGTTTCTCTATGCCGTACAGCCTTTGCCTGGCCTGATTATAATTATCAGGTAACTGAATATTGTCATGTTTCCACAACAAACCGACCTCCCATTGTGACTGGTCAGGGATACGATGGCTAGTGCTGTCTAACACGGCTAATGCCCTTTCGACATCTTTATGTTTACGTAAATTCTCTGAAATACCTATCGCTTCTAGCTCAAACTGTGATTTAACTAGATTATGTAAATCAGGAAGGGAAACGGTCATGCAACTAACACATTCTTTACTATTATTATTGTTATTAATATTAAATGGTCCATGTATGACCCAACCTAACTTAGTGAGTGAGGCAACTGGCTTACCGGATTTTCCTTGGCGGATGTCCTGACTGACGAGCAGCTCCCAGTTGTCCTGTCCGAGAAGCAGCAGCGGTTTGGCTCCCCTCATCTCTACGCAACCCAAGTCGCGTAGGTGCGCGTTGTCGTCGATCACTGTGGCGGTCACTGTTTGCGTTGGTAGGTTAATGTCCACTATTGTCCGACACGTAATGTTATGGCACTGACCGTTAGGTCCTTTTACGCGCACTTGTACCACTCGCGACGTTGAGTCTGTTACTCCGTAGCCACCCGCGGTTTTTAAGGAGAGAGGAACACATGGGCCCACTAAGTCTGTGGCGAGCGAGCTGTCGATGAGTGACACGGTCGCACCATCGTCCAGTAGTGCGTAACACTGATTATCGTCACTGTTTCCATCGCTGACCGTTACTGGCATAATTTTCAGTAGTGCCGTAGCTCGCCACTCGCCTATATTTGTGACGCTTTCCGTCTTACTTTCTGGCGGCGTAGCCACCTTTTCTTTCGGCTGCTTATCCGCGTGTAACAGCAGGTGATGTCCGAACCCGCACTTCTTGCATCTACTCGCACGGCAAAACCTCTTGGGATGTTTACTCACGAGACATTTGAAGCATGTGTTCTTCTCCTTTATCGTGTCCCAACGCTGTTGAACGGTAAGCTTTTTGAACTGGTCACACTCTTCTATGTTGTGCTTTCGTTGACATATAACGCATTCTTCAGGAGCGGCAGACTCGTCGCTCTGCGTGTTCACTCGTTGCGTCAACGGAGGCCTGCTCGCGGCCGAGCGCGCGGCGTTGGCTGGCCGGGACTGACCGGCGCCGCCATACTTCTGCTGTTGCTTGGCAGGGGGCTTCGATGGACCGGGCTCAAACATACTCGCCTGAGTGTAGTACGACGTTGAGCGTGTCAAGTGTATCAGAAAATGTGATAATATTTCTAGATTTGGAGACACTCTTAGGTCCACCCCCTGTGTGTTGTCCAGGCCCATTGCGAAGTCACCGTATTGCGCGCGCTGTACAGGGGTCAGCTTGCTCAGCAGGTCACTCACCAGCTGTGGATTATTTATATATCCATCCGCACGAATATTTTTGAGTAACGAAACACAATTTCGGACCGTTGACGAGAATTTCCTTAGTTCGCGTCCACTTTCCGTTACTCTAGGTAATTCTTTGACCTTTTGTATGGCGTACTGTAGCACTAGGGTCGGGTGACCGTACTCATCCTCTAGCGCGCGCATTATCTCGGACGGATCAGTTGACGATCGTAGTAAGTCCTCTACTGATACCTTTGCGTCGCCTTGTAACGAGGTTTTTAATCGTGCTAAGTTTTCGTGCGCCTTGAAATTGTATAACTGTGATGTTTCCCAGTACATGTTCCGATATGATATCCAGTCGGCTGGGTCACCTTTAAAGTATGGCAATTCATATGCCTGTCTCGGTACCGGTCGTGGTGGTCGTGCCATGTTCGTGATAGCCTCTGCCAGTCTGTCTATCTTACGGTCTCTGTCCCCTGACGATTCTCTCCGCCTTTCTCTTTCATCCGCTCCGTACTGCATCTGCCGCCGTGTATCCGACTCGAGTGTGGCTACTCGAGGTACACTTGCGACCGGAGTGGTAAAGGCGGTATAACGGCTGGGTAACTGGAACCTTACTCCATCTGACGTTACTGGTATGTACCTGGACGTAATTGGTGCCGTTATGTTAGGTAACGGTACAGACGCGGATGTCCTAGGTACTCGGGACTGGTCTAGATCACACGGCACTGACGACCCACGGTGGTTATTCACAAGATTCACCCTACTTACGGTTTGTTCACGGGGGTCAGATGTTTCACGGGGCGCAGCCATTTCAATAGGTGCGCCTGACACAGCCGGCGTCCCCAATACTTCTATCAATTGGGGGACCTGGGGCGTGGTTTTCACCCACTCTTCGACGCGCTGTGTCGTACTCCCATCTGACTGTGAATCATCGCTTTCAGCGGCCGCCTCTATCTCAGCTATTTCCACTTCCATCCTTTTCTTGACGAGGTTTTCCTTGTCTTTGACCAGGTTCTCTTTCAACTGCACTAATTCGCGCTCCGCTTCGTACTCGATCCGTTTTTTAAGGTAATCGACGCTCCTGTGGCTATTTCTTGACGATATTTTGCTGCGCGGCGAGGTGTGGCGACCCTTGGGCGCTGCCTGCCCCCCGTGCGCTCTCTCTGACGTCAATTTACTGTGGTCAATTAATCGGCCACCGGTGAGCGGAATATTGCGAGCGGACGTCGATGCCAATGTCGGTGCTACGGACGGAGAACCTGGAGCCCTTTCGGATGGTAAGCCTGAGTCAGAGACGATGTCCTCTGCTTGTCGCGTACCCATTTCTTCCGCCAGTCTTCGTAACTTGCTGCGTGTGGTGATTTCACTTCTGTGACTCATGATTCTGACTGGTTCACTCTATTCTAATTGAACCTGATCCGGCTCGCAAGGACCAAAATGTTACTAAAACGGGAGTCAGGTGTTGTAGGCGGGGGTGACGGTGTTCCCTTGACGAAAGAGTGAAATTAAACCAGTCAGAATGTCGTCATAATTGAGTATATTTGGCACACATAAAATTACACAGAAATCACTACAAATGGTTGTAAAAGAGTACACAGCACACAATATAAAATACAGTCAGAATAAGCAGTACACACAATTAAATCCTAGCTATATTACACTTGAAGACTGGCTAACTAGATATAGGGTACATCGCGACTAAGCAGTGGACAGCGGAGCCACTTACTTCACAAACACTACGTGGTAACTTGATGATTCATGTAAACTTGTAAAAATACTAAATCCAAAAATAGACGCTCGGCCCTTTTATAACTTTTGTTGCCTACCGCAAGTAGCGTATACATTTCTTTACTTTGATTAGCCGCTCCGCCAATTGAGAGCGAGAAAAATGGACTTTCCCTAAGGGGACAGGTTTCGACTTGTCGAGAATTTCAAAACACGTGTAAGCGAGTTCAAGGTTTCTGCTTTCTTATTGGATTAACAATGTGGCTCGTCCTATTGGACATACGCTACTTTCAAAATCGTGTACGAACTACATAAGGTATTTTAGGTATATTCATACCTACTCACAGCTAATTAGTGCTTTACAATAAATGAGTTAGGTAACTATAAGCTAATTAGTTTTATACAAACATAACACAGGCATTACAGACTAATTAGATTCCAACAGGTTATTGTTACAGGTAATTGCAGGTTAATTAGAATTCAAAAGGTCAAGACAATGGTAATACAGCTGATTATAAACATACATCGGTATTTACTTAAGTATCTTCATGGAAATCTACTACTTTTATTAAAGAACAGTATAGGTATTTGTTTAGGTATTTTACAGAGGCTATACCGGAGTTACCGAATACAATAGCGAGGAGATATTAATGTTAAAAGTTAGTTAGTCTCATAGGGCGTCGCCCAAAACAATAAAGAAACATAAATACTAACTATAGCTTGTTTTATTGAGCTTCGCCTACAAACATAGAAAAATTCAGAACATTTTTGTACTGAACCACATTTTTATTTTTATCTCAAAATTCTTACTGTGAACCCTGTTTTTATTAGTTTAAATAGCAACTTACCTGCCTTACCTGTATTCTGGCGAGCGTTCCGCGAGCTGGAGTCTCGTTCGGTGGAGATATTAGAGGTTTTTTCAAAATTTTCCGTGAAAAATCACGTTTTTGGATCATAATTTTCGATTTTCCTTCTCTGAAAACTAAAGTAACGCCGTAGTAAGCTGGCCCGCGTGGAGACGCGTCTTCCGACACCTCGCCCGTGCGTCTAGCTGAAATAGAAGTTTGCAAACATTGAATTTTTCGTTGTTCTAAGCAATATCAGTACCTATGAAATCCACCTAACCGATACAAAATTCCCTATACTTCGAAATATCTTTGCAACCAGGTGTCGCATTTCGAAGCTGTTTTCAGCTGAATCGCTTGTATTTAGGTACCATTAGACTATTTTGACTGAAAGAATTGACAAAACGCGAAACAATTTTCATTTTTCGCCATTAACATAGAAAAATTCAGAACATTTTTGTACTGAACCACATTTTTATTTTTATCTCAAAATTCTTACTGTGAACCCTGTTTTTATTAGTTTAAATAGCAACTTACCTGCCTTACCTGTATTCTGGCGAGCGTTCCGCGAGCTGGAGTCTCGTTCGGTGGAGATATTAGAGGTTTTTTCAAAATTTTCCGTGAAAAATCACGTTTTTGGATCATAATTTTCGATTTTCCTTCTCTGAAAACTAAAGTAACGCCGTAGTAAGCTGGCCCGCGTGGAGACGCGTCTTCCGACACCTCGCCCGTGCGTCTAGCTGAAATAGAAGTTTGCAAACATTGAATTTTTCGTTGTTCTAAGCAATATCAGTACCTATGAAATCCACCTAACCGATACAAAATTCCCTATACTTCGAAATATCTTTGCAACCAGGTGTCGCATTTCGAAGCTGTTTTCAGCTGAATCGCTTGTATTTAGGTACCATTAGACTATTTTGACTGAAAGAATTGACAAAACGCGAAACAATTTTCATTTTTCGCCATTAACATAGAAAAATTCAGAACATTTTTGTACTGAACCACATTTTTATTTTTATCTCAAAATTCTTACTGTGAACCCTGTTTTTATTAGTTTAAATAGCAACTTACCTGCCTTACCTGTATTCTGGCGAGCGTTCCGCGAGCTGGAGTCTCGTTCGGTGGAGATATTAGAGGTTTTTTCAAAATTTTCCGTGAAAAATCACGTTTTTGGATCATAATTTTCGATTTTCCTTCTCTGAAAACTAAAGTAACGCCGTAGTAAGCTGGCCCGCGTGGAGACGCGTCTTCCGACACCTCGCCCGTGCGTCTAGCTGAAATAGAAGTTTGCAAACATTGAATTTTTCGTTGTTCTAAGCAATATCAGTACCTATGAAATCCACCTAACCGATACAAAATTCCCTATACTTCGAAATATCTTTGCAACCAGGTGTCGCATTTCGAAGCTGTTTTCAGCTGAATCGCTTGTATTTAGGTACCATTAGACTATTTTGACTGAAAGAATTGACAAAACGCGAAACAATTTTCATTTTTCGCCATTAACATAGAAAAATTCAGAACATTTTTGTACTGAACCACATTTTTATTTTTATCTCAAAATTCTTACTGTGAACCCTGTTTTTATTAGTTTAAATAGCAACTTACCTGCCTTACCTGTATTCTGGCGAGCGTTCCGCGAGCTGGAGTCTCGTTCGGTGGAGATATTAGAGGTTTTTTCAAAATTTTCCGTGAAAAATCACGTTTTTGGATCATAATTTTCGATTTTCCTTCTCTGAAAACTAAAGTAACGCCGTAGTAAGCTGGCCCGCGTGGAGACGCGTCTTCCGACACCTCGCCCGTGCGTCTAGCTGAAATAGAAGTTTGCAAACATTGAATTTTTCGTTGTTCTAAGCAATATCAGTACCTATGAAATCCACCTAACCGATACAAAATTCCCTATACTTCGAAATATCTTTGCAACCAGGTGTCGCATTTCGAAGCTGTTTTCAGCTGAATCGCTTGTATTTAGGTACCATTAGACTATTTTGACTGAAAGAATTGACAAAACGCGAAACAATTTTCATTTTTCGCCATTAACATAGAAAAATTCAGAACATTTTTGTACTGAACCACATTTTTATTTTTATCTCAAAATTCTTACTGTGAACCCTGTTTTTATTAGTTTAAATAGCAACTTACCTGCCTTACCTGTATTCTGGCGAGCGTTCCGCGAGCTGGAGTCTCGTTCGGTGGAGATATTAGAGGTTTTTTCAAAATTTTCCGTGAAAAATCACGTTTTTGGATCATAATTTTCGATTTTCCTTCTCTGAAAACTAAAGTAACGCCGTAGTAAGCTGGCCCGCGTGGAGACGCGTCTTCCGACACCTCGCCCGTGCGTCTAGCTGAAATAGAAGTTTGCAAACATTGAATTTTTCGTTGTTCTAAGCAATATCAGTACCTATGAAATCCACCTAACCGATACAAAATTCCCTATACTTCGAAATATCTTTGCAACCAGGTGTCGCATTTCGAAGCTGTTTTCAGCTGAATCGCTTGTATTTAGGTACCATTAGACTATTTTGACTGAAAGAATTGACAAAACGCGAAACAATTTTCATTTTTCGCCATTAACATAGAAAAATTCAGAACATTTTTGTACTGAACCACATTTTTATTTTTATCTCAAAATTCTTACTGTGAACCCTGTTTTTATTAGTTTAAATAGCAACTTACCTGCCTTACCTGTATTCTGGCGAGCGTTCCGCGAGCTGGAGTCTCGTTCGGTGGAGATATTAGAGGTTTTTTCAAAATTTTCCGTGAAAAATCACGTTTTTGGATCATAATTTTCGATTTTCCTTCTCTGAAAACTAAAGTAACGCCGTAGTAAGCTGGCCCGCGTGGAGACGCGTCTTCCGACACCTCGCCCGTGCGTCTAGCTGAAATAAAATTTTGCCCACCCACCCACCCTGTGGTTACTAGAACAGGACACCTTATAATAGCAAGCAAACCAATCATCAAATTTTATTTCTTACATCGCTCTTGACGCTTTACGATAGTCGAAAAGAAAGTAACTGGCGTTACTTCTGACATCGTATCTCTATTTTTTTAGTCAAATAGATACTCATTTCTGACTTGACTGAGCCTACTGGGCTCGCATTGTATTTTATTTTTACTTTATTTTACTTTCTTCTTTTATTTTACCTGTGGCTGATCCCCCCTTTACAGGGATTCAGTACAGATTCTCGGGTCCCCTGACATTTTAGTCTCTTCACTGTCCCTTACCTGTGTTCCTAACAAAAATGTTTGGCATTAGGACACCTGTGAACAAAGCAAAGGTTTCGGAGCAGAACTCTGACACGGAGAGGCCAAGGCTCGCACAGGCTGGCCCATCAGTAAGACGCAGCATTGGGGAGTGGGAGGCCGAGAGACCCAAATCTGGACAGCCTCTAAAAACGCCTACGCCCCCAAAGAAGACCCCGCTGTCTACCCCTCCTAAACTTCGGCCCAAATCTGCGCTCGCCCATCCGAGCGTGTTGGATGGCCCGAAGCAGCCAGAGGGAACCGATGAGAGCTCGCCGAGAGAAACTCGCCCCGTGAGATACTTGAACCGCACCACGGAGGCTAAGGCCTGTCTCCAAAAGGCCAAAATGCAGTTGCTTAGCTCTCGAAACCTAAAGAAAGAAATAAAGGACGAGATCACCAAAGCAGTAGAAAGACTCTACCAGCTAGTGAAGGAGGCCGAAACCGGGAACGAAAGACCATCCGACGGAGCGGCCACATTAGAAAACAGACACGATTGTAGGCCCACCAACGACGAACCAACTGAACTTATGAAGAGCTTAGTAGTTGGCCTCAAAGAACATAAGGAGGCATTGCACGTGTGCCACCAACAGACCCAGGTTCTTTCGGAGCAACTTCAGCAGCCCTCACGCTTCGTAGTAGGCCAAGGCCCGACATTCGCGGAGATGACCGCCGGCCTGAAGCAGCACGGCCAGGAACCTCTTCACTCGATTGTCGTATCGTCTACCGACGATCAGGACACCAGTGAAGAGGTCATCCAGAAGCTCAGGACGGCGGTCGATGCCCGAAACGAGGGCACGAGAGTGGAGCGGTTGCGAAAGGCGAGAGACCAAAAAGTGGTCGTTGGTTTCAAAACGAAGGAAGAGCTAAGCAAAGTTACCGAACGGATAAAGAAAGCCGGTAATTTGGTCGTTGAGCGGATGAAAAATAAAGACCCGCTCGTTATAATCAGGGACGTTCTCACCTGCCACACGGATGTGGAAATTATCCAGGCCCTGCAAAAGCAAAATGCACACCTGATTGGGGATATTCCTGTGGATGATGTGAGGTTGGGGGTTAAATATCGTCGCAAGACAAGGAACCCCCATATGGGCCACGTCATCCTACAGGTGTCCCCAACTGTGTGGCAGAGGCTGACCACGGAGGGTCGCGTGCACATCGACCTGCAGCGGGTGCGAGTGCAGGACCAGTCGCCACTGGTGCAGTGCACTCGCTGCCTGTGCTTCGGGCACAGCCGGAAACTGTGCACGCGGCCCGCTGACCTCTGCACCCACTGTGGCGAACCCCACATGCGGGCAGACTGTCCATCCCGTTTAGCGGCGGAGGTGCCGAGGTGTCACAATTGCCTCATAGCAAAATTGGAGAGGACTGACCATAACGCCTTCGACAGCGTGTGCCCCATTCGCGTCAAATGGGATGCGTTGGCGCGCCTGTCGGTGGCGTATTGTTAAGGTGTACTCAGCGTTTATTGGAAATAACAACCACGACGGTAATGGCTGCAAAATTAATACTCACACAGCCCGAACTATACATTTTTGCATCAACAAAGCTATCTTGAATCCAAATAACGTAAATTGGAACCAAATTCATAAGAAATTTGCTCAATTTAAAATAGTTCCCAAAATTAATTCAAGAAAATGTAGAAATAAAAATAACTTACCGTTATGGTCAAACCAACTTGCGGTTGTGAGGAAGGAAGATAACGCCTCGAGAAGCCGAATCCAAAGCGCTGCATCAATCCAAAGTACGCAAATCGTTGAGCACTACCTGAAAGAAATTGTATTAGGAATAGAATCAGTGATCTTATTGGGGCTGTTAAAAACAAAATTAGCACAAATATATTACATTCAAGTTTTAGTAATAACTGATAGAATTAGGAATAAACGTAATATTAAGAATAAGAAATTATGTCTGCATGATATATTGCATATATATTAGGGTAGTCATAGCGTAAAATGAGTATTTAATATAAGTTACTGAGAATATTAATATAAGACTAAACATAAAAAGTATAAAAAACTAAATATAAAAAGAAAGAAAACTGACAAATTGTTTTAAAATAAATTAGACAACTAAGTTAAAATTAGCTAGTTCTAAGGATATAATAAGCTCTCTACTCTAATCTATAAATAATCTCTCCAAAATAAACATAACATTGTGTAAAATAATTTAAGGAAACAACATAGGAAATAAAGGCCATAACTATCTGGATAATTCCACGTCCTTTACTAAAAGTGACAAAATACTAAGCAAAAAAAATGACTACAATCTAACAACATAATAATAAGGGCTCTGATCATGTCAGAGGGACAGTGAGCAAAGGCAGGAGTGTGGTTTTAGCCGGTAAGAGTCCGGCACTACCCAGACTGTGTCACACGTGAGACAGTCTGGGTGTCCATGAGGATTTCCCACTCCTGCCATACCAAAAATAAAAAAAAAAAAATAAAAAAAACCTAACCTAACCTAACCTAACCTAACCTAACCTAACCTAACCTAACCTAACCTAACCTAACCCAGTCTGGCTCCAACCACCGCCGCGAACGCCACGTTTTTCGCACGTCGCCCGCTTAAAAAATTCGAAAAACCGGTAAAAAGTGGTCCAATCTCAACAAGTTTTGTGTTTGTGTGTGGCAAAAAGTGCAGGCTATACGCCCTGATGAAAGTCAGTACCCGGATTTCAGTGCCTTCCCATCAGTGCCTGAAAAACATCAAATTTTTGAGGTTAAAGTTTTGAGAAAAAACTAAAACCGAGAACGCTGCTCGAACGAGATCGACGACCCCCCTTTTTTATTTGAGAAAGGGGTGGGCGTCGCCCCCGCACACCATCTCGACCACCAAGAAACCAGAAAAACCCGAAGATCAAAGTTTTATTCTGGAAAAACTAAAAACCACGTGGCCTGAAAAACACGAAGGAGAAGAGCCAGACGCCTGAAACTTTGCAGGCAACACTGCCTGCTGACGTTAAGAAGGTATCTTGAAAAAAATTTCATTTTACTACAACCCCCGATTTTTAAAGGGAGTTAGAATTTCCAAAATTTGGACTATTGTATCTTCGACCCTGATCAAGATTTCAAGAATTTTCAACTGCAGGCCTTGGCGCGCTCATCAGTTTAATAGAGATATTAAGTTTTAGATTTTTAGGTTTTATAGTTTTTAAGATATTAAGTATTTTCTAGAAAAATCATATTTTCAAAATTTTTGTGGACTTTTTTTCAGGATTTTTTATTTTTAATTATTGTACATTGTAGCACCATATTTATACTATTTTTAGAACATTTTTCCCAAATTTTTCGACAATACGTTCCTGAGATATCTAATTTTTAGTGTTTTTTGGTCATAAATCAAAATTTAATAGTAAAAACAAGTTTTTGACACCAGGATAGGGTCTAACACACCCATCCTGTCTTAATTAAGCCCAAACACGGGGCCTGTTGCTCTTAGTTTGGCGTAATTGGCAAATTTAAACCATTTTGGTTTTTCAGTTTTTATTTTCGAACTTAAATATCTCGGGAACCGTTCGTCCAATCAACTCCGGATTTTCACTTAAGCTGCTGGCGTACCGCCGACTCTAGGTGTCAACCATTTTCAGGCCATTTCAGGGCAAAAAATTTTTTGTCGCTGAAACTGCTTTCAGGACATACTTAAAGTGACGCCGAGCTGTTGGTCCAAAACCCCGTCCTTCTGAGACGTAGGGTTCCGAAGTTACGGACGTTTTCACATGACTTTTGACAGATCGGCGGCCATCTTGTCCATTTTCAAACTACTGTAACTCTCAAACCGGTGGTCGTAGGAAGTAGCGGTTTTCAACGTTACAGTCAGTAGCCTGCTGCCCTGCATACCCCAAGAGTTCAGGACGTTTGGAGCTAAAAATTTTCGGGGCCCTGAAAGTAGTTTCAGCGGACGGTGGAGCTCAGGCCGAGTAGGGAGAGCCCAAGCTCGAGTGTTCTGCGGCTTTCCTGAGGGAAGATATCCGCAGTCAAAGTTAAGCTTTGACAGCTGCGCGGCCATTTTGGATTTTTTCAAATTATCATAACTTCCCAACGGAAAGCCGTAGAGGGCCGGGGTTTTCACCGATTATACAAGCAGGCAATAGAGCATAAGATTGGATGGTTTTCAGGCATTTTCAGGGGGTCAATAATTTTCAGCCGGAAAACCGTGCCGGTGGATCGGTCTCACCGAGCCAACTTCGGAAAGCCCAAACACCGGGGTTTTTGGACCGGTAGTTCCGGAGATATCCTCTTGTAACCACTTGGGTTTTTTATTTCGTAAAAAACCAAAGATTTTCAAGTTGGGATATCTCCGGAGCCCCTTGGTGTAATTGCACCGAGTTTGGGTTCATTTGAGAGGGCTCGGTGAGAGCTATCCACCGAAGGTGACAAAACGGCTCTACATAGAGTATTTGTAAGAGTAATTATATTTTTTGTAAATTTGACTGCTGAAGGTGACTCACGACTGTTTTCAGTGCTTCAGTCGACCTTAGGACAAAGAACAGACCCCGACCAGCTCTATTCAGAGCATTAAATAGGGACAAGCTGAAGATTTTTTAATCTTACAACTTTACTTTTTATATTTATATTTGACGTTGTTTTATTATACACTTTTACACTTTTTACACCTTTTATAATTTGACGCAAACCTCCAACATGTTTGTCGGACTCAGGACCCCACTCAAGGCGGGGCCGGCTGAGGGTGAGAAATCACCGAAGCCGTCATCGCCTCCAAATGTAAAACGCAGCATTGCAGAATTGGAGGCCGCGGGGCCTTCCAGCACGAAAGTAACACCCCCATTAGCGCCGAAGACGGTGCAGGCTGGCCCTGCTAAACTTGCACAGAAGCCATCCCAGCTGAGGCTTGTAGAGGTGCATTCACCGCCGAACTTACAGCAGGTAGACCGGACAGCAGAGGCGGGGCCCTGCAGAGCAAACCCGAATTCAACCCCCCCCTCCTTTAGCACCAAGATGGTGCAGGCGGGTCCTGCGAAACCTACACAAAAGCCACCCCAGCAGAAGCTGGTACAGGTGTACTCGCCGCCGAAACCACAATACGCGAACCGGTCGGCAGAGGCGAGGGCCTGCCTGACCAAAGCAAAATCACTTCTCAACATGTCGAGAAACACAAAGACAGAAATAAAAACCGGCGTATTCGAGGTGCTGGATCGGATGTACCAGCTGGTAAAGGACGCTGAAAAAGCAACCAAAACCAACGGCTCAGGTGTGGGGATAGAAAAATTACGACCTGAAAGCACTGCCGACCTCACCTTCACATGTATAGCCGACCCTTGCCATAATAACAGCCAACTCGAAGCTCAAATAAGGAACCACTCATTGCTGCTAGAAAGCCACTCTAAGGAGATGGAGGGGCTGAAGGCAGCAATCGAGCAACACAAACAAACCTTAGAGAACGGCGCTGCCACATATGCAAGTGTAACTGCGACACACAGCGGAAAAGCATACTCTACGCGAAGTACGCTCCATTCAATCGTAGTCACCTCCAAGGACGAAACAGAGACAGGGGACGAAGTTCTGGAGAAGGTGCGCAAGGCAGCAGACGCAAAGGAAGGCTGGGTAAAGGTGGAAAAGGTAAGGAAGGCGAAGGATAGGAAAATTATTATGGGTTTCCTAACTACCGAAGAAAGGGATAAGCTGAAAGGAAAGTTGGCAAGAGAAAATCAGGACCTCCGTGTCGAGGAGGTGAAGAACAAGGACCCGATGCTGATCCTTAGGAGCGTCCTCTCTGCTAACACAGACGAGGATGTTCTCAAGGCACTGAGAAATCAGAACCGAGGTGTTTTTCATAACCTCGACACGGAGGAGGACAGGGTGGTTGTGAAGTTCCGAAGGAGGACTAGGAACCCACACACATGCCACGTGGTGGTCAGCGTCTCGCCGACCATCTGGCAACGAGCAACGGAACTCGGGTGCATGCACGTAGACCTCCAGCGTGTGAGGGTCGAAGACCAGACCCCACTGGTGCAGTGCACGCGCTGTCTGGGCTATGGGCATGGCAGACGGTACTGTAACGAACCAGCTGACTTGTGCAGCCACTGTGGCGGGCCGCACCTGAAGTCGGAATGCGCCGACTTTGTAACGGGTGCCCCGCCTAAGTGCCAAAACTGCACAAGAGCCAAGCACGGGGACGCTGGCCACAACGCGTTTAGCTCGGAATGCCCAACTCGCCGGAAGTGGGATGAGATAGCGAGGTCCACGGTAGCATATTGCTAAGGGCACCCATGGCATCCCAAACTCCTACACGATAGTGCAAGCCAACCTGCAACGGAGCCAATTAGCAACAAAAGAGCTTTTGCTGGAAGCGACAAACCGCAAATTCGCCGTAGCCATGCTCCAGGAGCCCTATGTGGGTGGGGTAAGAAGAATGAGAGGCCACCGGGGCGTAAGGGTCTTCCAGAGCTCGGAGGGAGGAGAAGGGACTGTAAAGGCGGCAATAGCCGTCTTCGACCAAGACTTGGACGTCTTACAGTACCCGCAACTCACCACAAACAATATCGTTGTGGTGGGAGTCCGAACCAGAGTCTGGACGATCACGCTGGTGTCCCTCTACTTCGAGCCCGACATGCCCATAGAGCCATACCTGGACCACCTCCGTCAGATAGAACGAGAACTGGGCTCTAGCAGGTTGATTATTGGAGGAGACGTGAATGGGAAAAGTGCCTGGTGGGGTAGTAGCAGTGAAGATCAGAGGGGGGCGCAAACGTGCGGGGCACTGTGGGAGCTGGGGCTGCAGATCCTTAACACCGGAGACATTCCCACTTTCGACACCATCCGGGGTGGCATCAGATATTGCAGTCACGTGGATGTGACGGCCTGTTCAACGGACATGCTGGACTTGGTGGATGGCTGGCGGATCGACGAGGGCCTCACGAGCTCCGACCATAACGGCATTATTTTCGGCATAAATTTGACCAAGTCCAAAGGCATCAACATTGAGAGAACCACTAGGGTCTACAACACTAGGAAGGCAAATTGGAGCCAGTTTCGTGAGAAACTGTCCCAAATTTTGCAGGATGAGAGTTTGACCCTGGTGGAACTCTCAAATGTTACACAGGTTCATCAATTAGAAGCTCAAGTAAATAAATACACGCGAGCAATTACAGAGACATGCCAACACGCAATTCCGTCGAAAAACAAAAAAGAGACATTTACCTTGCCGTGGTGGTCTGAGGAGCTCGCTGAGATGAAAAGGCTGGTCGCCACCAGGAAACGTAGAGTCAGGTGCGCAGCACCGGTCCGGAGAGCGATGGTTGTGGACCTGTACAGAAAGGAAAGGGAAAGATATGAGGAAGCAGTGATGAAAGCCGCAACAGAGAGCTGGAAGGAGTTCTGCGGGAAGCAGGACAGAGAAGGGGTTTGGGAAGGGATTTACAGGGTAATGGGAAGGATCGGAAAGAGAGAGGAAGATCTGCCGTTAGAGATGGGTGGACAGCCACTGGACGCGAGGGGTTCCGTGAAGCTCTTGGCCGAGACGTTTTACCCCGAGGACCGGGAGGAAGATGATACCATAGACCATCGCAAAATAAGAGAACAGGCAGAATCGGTAAACGCATGGAGCCATGATGAACGACATGACCCGCCGTTTACCCTATGCGAACTTGAAAGGTCTATGGGGTCATTCAACCCAAAAAAGGCCCCGGGAGCTGATGGATTCACTGCCGACATCTGCAGTCACGCGGTTTACTGTGACCCCAACTACTTCCTGGCACTGCTGAACAAATGCCTGGCGCTGCACCACTTCCCGAAGATCTGGAAGGAAGCTACGGTGGTTGTGCTCAGGAAGCCAGGCAAAGACTCGTACACCAAACCCAAGTCATACAGGCCGGTTGGGCTTTTGCCTGTCCTGGGGAAAGTGTACGAAAAGATGCTGGTTGCCCGTCTGAAATTTTATTTACTACCCAGGATAAGTACTCGCCAATACGGCTTTATGCCCCAAAAAAGCACTGAAGACTCCCTCTATACCTTAGTGCAGCACATCCGCACGAAGCTGGCACAGAAAAAGATCGTCACACTTGTGTCACTGGATATTGAGGGAGCATTCGACAGTGCGTGGTGGCCCACCATCAAAGTACGATTGGCGGAGGAAAAGTGTCCCGTAAATTTGAGACGGGTAGTCGGCAGCTATCTCAGTGACAGGGTGGTCACAGTGAGATATGCCGGTGAAGAAAGCAGGAGAAGTACCAGCAAAGGGTGCGTTCAAGGCTCGATAGGAGGGCCCATATTTTGGAACTTAATACTGGACCCACTCCTGAGACAGCTGGAGAGTAGGGGCGACTATTGCCAGGCATTTGCCGACGACGTGGTGATGGTATTTGACGGGGATGCAGCGCTTGAAATCGAGGGACAGGCCAATGCCGCTCTCGAACATGTTCGGACGTGGGGTGTCAGAAATAGGCTGAACTTCGCACCGCATAAAACCTGTGCGATGGTACTAACGCGAAGGTTAAAATATGACACACCGCGTTTGAGCATGGGGGGGATTGGCATTGGAATGTCACAAGATGTTAAGATGCTGGGACTTACGATAGATGCCAAACTCACCTTCAACAAACACGTTGCTATGGTCTGTAAAAAGACCATAGCCATGTACAAGCAGCTGGCCAGAGCAGCCAGGGTCAACTGGGGCCTGCATCCGGAGGTGATAAGGGCGATATATACCGCTGCAGTAGAGCCTACGATCTTGTACGCCGCAAGTGCATGGGCACCTGCCGCCAACAAATTAGGGATCAGAAAGCAGCTGAACGCGGTCCAGAGGGGGTTCGCCCAGAAGCTGTGTAGAGCCTACCGCACAGTCTCCCTAAACTCGGCACTGGTGCTGGCTGGTATACTCCCACTCGACCTCCGTATACGGGAAGCGGCTGCGTTGTACGAAGCCAAGAGGGGTGTACCCCAGTCGGTACTAGGAGGTGGGGAGATTGAGCGGATGGCTCCAGCGATAGAGGCCCCACACCCCGCGGAACAAGTGAAACTGGAGTTCGGAAGCCTGGTAGACGAGGAACAATACAACAACCACAACAACTTCGCTGTGCGTATATTCACAGACGGCAGCAAGATTGAGGGCAGGGTCGGAGCGGCGCTATCCTTGTGGAATGGTGCCACCGAAACCAAGGCCCTCAAACTTGCTTTGCCGTCCTACTGTACCGTCTACCAGGCGGAACTTCTTGCCCTACAGAGGGCGGCAGGAGAAGTGCTGAAGAGTAGCGAAAACACGTTCGGCATCTTCAGCGACTCCAGGGCGGCCCTTCAGTCGGTTGCGAACGTAAGTTCCCCCCATCCCTTGGCGGTGGAAACCAGGGACACCATCAGACGCTGTAGGCTCCAGAACAAGAGTGTCTCCCTGTTCTGGATTAAGGCTCACGCAGGGTTGGAGGGGAATGAGAGAGCCGACCAGTTGGCGAAGGAGGCCGCACTGAAGTTGAAGAAGAGGCCGGACTATGATCTGTGCCCCATATCATTCGTCAAGCGAACAATCCGGTCGGAGACGCTCGAGGAGTGGAATGGGAGATACAGATCAGGCGAAACCGCCTCGGGCACCAAACTTTTCTTCCCGGACGCGGTGGTGGCGTACAGGATCGTGCGCAAAATGAACCCCACCAGCATCGCCACACAAATATTAACGGGGCATGGTGGGTTCTCGGAATACTTGAGTCGTTTCAAGTGCAAGGAGAGCCCATCGTGCACCTGCGATCCAGAGATTGCTGAGACGGTACCGCATGTTTTGTTCAGCTGTCCCGTTTTTGACCGGGAAAGATTTGAGGCTGAGCACATACTGGATGCAAAATTAGAGGCAAAAAACATAGGGGCAATCATGAATGGAAAGCAGAGAGAGGTGTTTTTGGAGTTTTGCGTAAGGATTTGTGAAAAAGTTGTAAAAAGAAACAAAACGATTTAAGTAAAAATGCTTGCATAGTATTATACAGAATATTAGGGTCAAGCATTGAAAACAGACGTAATAAAAATGCCGTGAAACACCAGAAAAATGTTTTTATGGAAACCTATTAATATGTTGTACATATTGATACCAGTATAAACAGCCGTCAGAAACTGTCCTAGATTAAGAAAGCTGATTAAGTTGAAATCCAAAAATGTAATACAAGATTGAGAAATAGAAAATAGAAGTAGCCCTAAGAAAATATGTAACTAGAAATAAGATTAGATATGTAAGATGGCGGTAAGCATCGCAAACCCGAATGTAGTAGTACGAAGGAATAGAAAATAGAAGTAGCCCTAAGAAAGTATGTAACTAGAAATAAGATGAGATATTATGTGAGATCGCTGTAAACATTGAAAACCCAAATGTAATAGTAGTAAGACAGGAATAAGATAGAATAAGATTATTGTAGATGATAAATAAAAAACCTGAGTTAATGTGTTATCCCCGAAATAAAAACAAAAGAGGAATAGACAACAGAATAGGGAAAAGTAGAAGGGCGTCCTACCCTTAGAGACAGAAAGAGAAAAGAATGTTAGAAAGATAAAGTATGCAGAATGAAAGTGCGAGAAGAATAATTGCGAGAACTAGTATGAATTGGAAGCTGAGCATAGACTCCGATAACGTTGGAGGTAGAAGAAAAAAAAAAAAAAAAAAAAAAAAAAAAACCTAACCTAACCTAACCTAACCTAACCTAACCTAACCTAACCTAACCTTTTTTTTTTTTTTTTTTTTTTTTTTTTTTTGATCTCGAGGTGGAAATCCTCATGGATGTCCTCTGCCCTGGGGTGGGCAGAGGGGTCTGTCAGACTCTTACTGACTAAAACCACCCCGGTGTTCCGTCCCACACCTACGTCGGGGACCACGGGAACCAATATGTCTTCCGCGATCCCCGATTAGTGCCGGCCCGCCATTGCGGGCCTCCTCACGTTGGGGGGGAGTGAGGTGTTAAACTCCCCCCCATACATCACAGAGAGGCGCGCGTGGAACACTACGCGCCACCATCTCGGGTCCTAAGGAATAGGGGGCGACGGATGTCCCCAGATCCGTCGCCCCTGGACCCATTTAGGGGGGCTGGAAGAGGGCGTTGTCCGCCCTCCGCCGACGCCCGGTGCGCCTGCTGCGGGCTGAGTGGGCGGAAGATATCTCCCGCTCCCTTTCCGCAGCCTCCTTCTGCGACATGACTGTTTCGCAGAAGGATACCACCGCGTCCCAGGACTCCCCGCTACCGACCATGGACTCAACCACAGCCGGCAGCGATAGGTCGTTGCCTATTTCTGAGACGAGGGCACGACGCGGCTCCTCCCAAGCGGCACATTCTGCCAGCGTATGCCGCGCCGTGTCCTCCCGGCAGTCGACGCAGTGGTGACACCGGGCGTCCGGCTCCCTGTTTATGCGACACAGGTACTTCCCGAAGCAACCATGCCCCGAGAGCACCTGCGTCGTCCGAAACGACAGGGAGCCGTGCCTTCTCCCGAGCCATTGCCCGAGTACTGGCCGGACCGCCTCGACGGTGGCGAGGCCGGCGGTAGGGCGTGAAAGCCTATCCTGCCAGCTCGCCACCAGGGCTGCGCGGAGCTGCGACCGACGAAGCTCCATGTGGCGGTCCGTCAGTCGCTCGTCCCGCTCCCGCGCTTCCTCGCGCCACCGGTACAGTGACGCGAGTACTTTCGCCTCGAGGTCCCACGGTGGGGATCCAGCCAGCACACAGGCCGCCTCGTAGGAGATCGTGCGATATCCCCTGATGACTCTGACGGCCATAGCACGCTGCGGTCTTCGCAAAACAGCGATGCTGCCGGCCGTCAGGTCAGCCGCCCAAATTGGGGCCCCATACAGGGCCATGGATCGCACGATCCCCACGTAGAGCCGCCTACAGGCGACGCTCGGGCCCCCCAGATTGGGAAGCAGCGTTGACAGCGCCCCAGCCGCGCCCATCAACTTAGGCGCCAGCCGCCGGAAGTGGGGGCCGAAGTCCCACCGGCTGTCGAGCACCAATCCCAGATATTTCATGGTGGACTCGACAGCGATCCGACACCCCCCGACCACGATGTGTGATCCGGCCGGCGGCGCCCGCCGGGGGCCATGAAAGACCATGGCCTCCGACTTGTTGAGGGCCACCTCCAGGCCTAGGCGCCGTATGCGGCTCACCACAAGTGAGACCGCAGCCGTCGCCAGCAACGCTGCCTCCCTGTACGAGCTCCCCCGGGCCGTGACCAGCGTGTCATCAGCATAACACGTCAGTTCCACGCCCGGCGGAAGCTCGCCCCTCAGCACCCAGTCGTACCCGATGTTCCACAGGAGTGGGCCAACGACCGAGCCCTGTGGAACACCGCACGACATGCGGCGCTGGTTTCCGCCATCACGTCCCATGTAGGTGACACCCCTATCCTCGAGATAAGCCCCAACGATGTGGCAGAGGTAAGAAGGCACCCGATGGTACAGCAGTGCCTCCCGAATGCAGCTCCAAGGCAGGGTGTTGAAGGCGTTAGATATGTCCAAGGACACCGCCACCATCACCCCGCCCCGGGACACTGCTTCCTCTGCCAGGACTCTCACCCGCGATATCGCGTGGATGGTGGAGCGCCCGTGTCGAAAGCCAAACTGACTCTCGGCCAGGTCAGGCCCCTCTCTGCACAAGTGGTGGACGAGGCGGGCAGCGATAATTCGCTCGAATAGCTTCCCGACCTCGTCCAGCAACACTATGGGCCTGTACGCAGACGGCGAGTCTGCAGGGCGCCCCGCCTTCTTGAGCAGGACCAGACGACCTGTTTTCCACAAACTAGGAAACTGGCCCCGCTCAAGGCACGCTGTGAAGAGTCCTCTCAGTTGGGGCTCTAGCTCTTTCAGAGCGAGGGCCAACGCACAGCCGTGTATACCGTCGGGCCCCGGAGCCACGTTCTTGGCCCGGAGCCGCAACACGGCCGCCCCCATCTCTCCTTGTGTCACCTCTGGGACGCTGATGGCGTTCTCTTCTGTAGGCTCTGCGGCCGTGGGCAAAGCCATCGGCGGCGGGGTGTGCTCAGCTCTTGCCGGGAAGAGGGCTGCGACGACCTCCTCCAGCAGCTCTGGTTGGAGACTCTCCGTGAGTGGAGGCGCCGCGGCTCGAAGTTTCCCTCGAACCGCCCGATAGGGGCGCCCCCACGGATCCCGTTCGAGAGTCTCCAACATCTCCTCCCTGGCTCGCGTCCTCGCTTCGCCGATGGCCAGCCACAGAGCCTCCTTCGCCGCGCGGTACACCTCATACAGCGCGGCTTCTTCGTCAGGGACCCGACGACGTCTCCTGCGGTAGTGGGTGTACCGGCGCCTGACCGACACGCATGTGACACGTAGCCGCGCGATCTCGGCAGACCACCAGTACACCTGGCGCCTCGCTGTTTGCGTGTGGACGCGGGGCATGGACGCGTCGCAGATGTGCGTCATCGCCCCGCGGAACCACAGCGCCTCCTCTTCGACGTCGACGGGTCCGTCCGTTGCCGACTCCCGGCTCCAGGCCTGGACAATAGCAGCCTCCTCGAGAAGTTCCCTGTCGATGCGCTTACGCGCCCAGCGCGGGCCGTCCATTCGCGGGGCCGATGGACTACGGCCGCCGATGGTCTGGGTAGAGACGTCGAACCGGATGTATCTGTGATCCGACAACGTCTCCACCCCCACAGCGACACGCCAGTCACGGACACGGCTCGCGACAGCAGGGCTAGCGAACGAGACGTCCACTATCGAGCCGCCCCGCTGCCGCACGCACGTGTGGACCGAGCCCCGGTTTAGAACGACCAGGCCCGTCGTGACCACCCACTCTTCCAGCGCCTCGCCCCTAGCGTCGGTCACCGGAGATCCCCACGCCGATGACTTGGCGTTGAGATCCCCTAGCAACAGCACAGGGCGAGGGTGGAGTCGGCCTACGACGGCGCCCAACTCGACAAGGAAGTTCTCGAAGTCGGCGAGGCTCTTGTTGGGCGAGAAATACGCCCCAATCGTGCCAATGCCGTCCGCGAGGGCGGCTACCCAGCCGTGACCTCGGGACGGGTTGACAAGAGCCCTGCCAATTATGGCCACCGAGCCATCCAGGTCTCCCACCCAGTTATCTCTGGGGGGGACAAAGTATGGCTCAGCGACCACAGCCACGTCGATCGACCACTCTGCCATGCTCTGGAGCAAGAGGTCCTGAGCTCTGGCAGCGTGGTTGATATTGCCCTGGAGGAAATGGTAAGGCGCCATTATACGCAGTCCATTCCCTCCACAGCACCATTCCTAGGCCGGGAGTCGGCCGTTGAGCACCCAGGCTGAGGGGGGGGTAAAGAGCCCCCGGCAGCCTTGGCACCCCTTTTTCGCCTCAACCTAACCTAACCTAACCTAACCTAACCTAACCTAACCAGAATATCTTTGCAACCAGGTGTCGCATTTCGAAGCTGTTTTCAGCTGAATCGCTTGTATTCGGGTACCGATTGACTATTTTAACTGAAAGAATTGACAAAACGCGAAAAAATTTTCATTTTTCGCCATTAACTTAGAAAAATTCAGAATATTTTTGTACTGAACCACATATCCATTTTTATTTCAAAATTCTTACTGTTAACCCTAATTGTATTAGTTTAAATAGTTACATACCTGCCTTACCTGTATTCTGGTGCGCGTTCCGCGAGCTGGAATCTTGTTCGGTGAAGTTATTAGAAGTTTTTCAAAAATTTTCCGCTAAAAATCACGTTTTTGGACCTTAATTTTGAATTTTCACTCCGTGAAAACTAAAGTAACGCCGTAGTTAGCTGGCCCGCGCGGAGACGCGTCTCTGGACACCTCGCCCGTGCGTCTAGCTCAAATAGAAGTTTGTAAACACTGAATTTTTCGTTTTTCCAAGCAAATCAGTACGTACGAAATCCACCTAACCGATACAATATGCCGAATTAATGACACGCGGGGTTGCGACAATCGTCGATAGGATCCGGCAATTGGGACTCGAGGTGGCATTGCACAAGTCCGAGGCCATGGGTTTTCATGGTCCTCGGAACGCGCCACCTGCGGGTACCCAACTTACGGTAGGAGGGGTTCACATCGGCGTCGAGTCGACGATGAAGTACTTGGGACTTGTCCTCGACAGCCGGTGGAACTTCGTCGAACATTTCCGACGTTTGGCTCCCAGACTGGAGCGGGCTGGGGCTGCATTAAAGCGGCTCCTGCCCAATCTGGGGGGTCCAAACGCCTCCTGCCGGAGGCTCTACACGGGGATCGTGCGGTCCATGGCCCTCTACGGGGCACCGGTGTGGGCGCCCTCACTGAGGCTGCGCCCAGCGCGCCGGTTGTTTGCGGCCCAGAGGGTCATGGCCATCCGGTTAATCCGGGGATACCGCACGGTCTCGTGCGAGGCGGCGAGCCTCCTTGCCGGAGTGCCGCCATGGGATCTGGAGGCAAAGGTCCTCGCGCACATGTGGGAGTGGCGCGAGGAGGCGAAACGCCGGGGCGAAACTCCGCTGCCGCGACAAATCGCGGCACGGCGGACAGAGCTCCGGTGTGATCTCATGGCGACATGGCGGGTACGATTGTCGCAACCCAGTGCTGGGCACGCCACAATTGCGGCGGTAAGTCCCCTCTTTGAGGAGTGGATAGAGAGGCGTCACGGCGTCCTCACCTTCCGCCTGACGCAGGTTCTCACCGGGCATGGGTGCTTCGGTGGGTTCCTGTTCAGGATAAAGCGGGAGGATACGTCCGGGTGTTTCCATTGCGAGGATCGTCTGGAAGACACGGTGGAGCATACGGTGGAGGTGTGCCCTGCCTGGGCGGAGCACCGCCGTGTCCTCGTAGAGGCGATCGGCGGCGGCGACCTCTCGCGTCCGGCCCTGGTGCGAGCCATGGTACGGAGCGAGAGGGAATGGGAAGCCGTCACCTCCTTCTGCGAAGCAGTAATGCTCGCGAAGGAGGAGGCGGGGCGCGTGAGGGAGTGGCAGTCTCTGCGCCCTCGCGCCCCTAGCCGCCGCAGGAGGAGACGCCCCGGGCGTCGGGAGTCGATTGCGGACTCCCGGCCACCGTAGGCGCGAGCTTGCGGGTGGCGAGCAATGGGTAGCTCGCCGCCCGGTAAGGACCAGGCTCGGGTCGACGGCGCGCAGTGTTCCACGCGCGCCTCAAAGAGATGTCAGCAGCAGTGTAGGGGTCTACTAGGACCGATGCCTGCCGGGGTCGCGTGATTGTTCGAAAGAGATACCGTGACCCTGGCACATGGGCAACTGATGGAACACGGGTGGGTTTTAGTCAGTAAAAGTCTGACACGCCCTCCCGCTCCGCCCAGAGCGGGAGAAGTCATTTGATGATTTCCCATCCTGAAAAAAAAAAAAAAAAAAAACCGATACAATATTCCCTATACATCAGAATATCTTTGCAACCAGGTGTCGCATTTCGAAGCTGTTTTCAGCTGAATCGCTTGTATTCGGGTACCGATTGACTATTTTAACTGAAAGAATTGACAAAACGCGAAAAAATTTTCATTTTTCGCCATTAACTTAGAAAAATTCAGAATATTTTTGTACTGAACCACATATCCATTTTTATTTCAAAATTCTTACTGTTAACCCTAATTGTATTAGTTTAAATAGTTACATACCTGCCTTACCTGTATTCTGGTGCGCGTTCCGCGAGCTGGAATCTTGTTCGGTGAAGTTATTAGAAGTTTTTCAAAAATTTTCCGCTAAAAATCACGTTTTTGGACCTTAATTTTGAATTTTCACTCCGTGAAAACTAAAGTAACGCCGTAGTTAGCTGGCCCGCGCGGAGACGCGTCTCTGGACACCTCGCCCGTGCGTCTAGCTCAAATAGAAGTTTGTAAACACTGAATTTTTCGTTTTTCCAAGCAAATCAGTACCTACGTACGAAATCCACCTAACCGATACAATATTCCCTATACATCAGAATATCTTTGCAACCAGGTGTCGCATTTCGAAGCTGTTTTCAGCTGAATCGCTTGTATTCGGGTACCGATTGACTATTTTAACTGAAAGAATTGACAAAACGCGAAAAAATTTTCATTTTTCGCCATTAACTTAGAAAAATTCAGAATATTTTTGTACTGAACCACATATCCATTTTTATTTCAAAATTCTTACTGTTAACCCTAATTGTATTAGTTTAAATAGTTACATACCTGCCTTACCTGTATTCTGGTGCGCGTTCCGCGAGCTGGAATCTTGTTCGGTGAAGTTATTAGAAGTTTTTCAAAAATTTTCCGCTAAAAATCACGTTTTTGGACCTTAATTTTGAATTTTCACTCCGTGAAAACTAAAGTAACGCCGTAGTTAGCTGGCCCGCGCGGAGACGCGTCTCTGGACACCTCGCCCGTGCGTCTAGCTCAAATAGAAGTTTGTAAACACTGAATTTTTCGTTTTTCCAAGCAAATCAGTACGTACGAAATCCACCTAACCGATACAATATTCCCTATACATCAGAATATCTTTGCAACCAGGTGTCGCATTTCGAAGCTGTTTTCAGCTGAATCGCTTGTATTCGGGTACCGATTGACTATTTTAACTGAAAGAATTGACAAAACGCGAAAAAATTTTCATTTTTCGCCATTAACTTAGAAAAATTCAGAATATTTTTGTACTGAACCACATATCCATTTTTATTTCAAAATTCTTACTGTTAACCCTAATTGTATTAGTTTAAATAGTTACATACCTGCCTTACCTGTATTCTGGTGCGCGTTCCGCGAGCTGGAATCTTGTTCGGTGAAGTTATTAGAAGTTTTTCAAAAATTTTCCGCTAAAAATCACGTTTTTGGACCTTAATTTTGAATTTTCACTCCGTGAAAACTAAAGTAACGCCGTAGTTAGCTGGCCCGCGCGGAGACGCGTCTCTGGACACCTCGCCCGTGCGTCTAGCTCAAATAGAAGTTTGTAAACACTGAATTTTTCGTTTTTCCAAGCAAATCAGTACGTACGAAATCCACCTAACCGATACAATATTCCCTATACATCAGAATATCTTTGCAACCAGGTGTCGCATTTCGAAGCTGTTTTCAGCTGAATCGCTTGTATTCGGGTACCGATTGACTATTTTAACTGAAAGAATTGACAAAACGCGAAAAAATTTTCATTTTTCGCCATTAACTTAGAAAAATTCAGAATATTTTTGTACTGAACCACATATCCATTTTTATTTCAAAATTCTTACTGTTAACCCTAATTGTATTAGTTTAAATAGTTACATACCTGCCTTACCTGTATTCTGGTGCGCGTTCCGCGAGCTGGAATCTTGTTCGGTGAAGTTATTAGAAGTTTTTCAAAAATTTTCCGCTAAAAATCACGTTTTTGGACCTTAATTTTGAATTTTCACTCCGTGAAAACTAAAGTAACGCCGTAGTTAGCTGGCCCGCGCGGAGACGCGTCTCTGGACACCTCGCCCGTGCGTCTAGCTCAAATAGAAGTTTGTAAACACTGAATTTTTCGTTTTTCCAAGCAAATCAGTACCTACGTACGAAATCCACCTAACCGATACAATATTCCCTATACATCAGAATATCTTTGCAACCAGGTGTCGCATTTCGAAGCTGTTTTCAGCTGAATCGCTTGTATTCGGGTACCGATTGACTATTTTAACTGAAAGAATTGACAAAACGCGAAAAAATTTTCATTTTTCGCCATTAACTTAGAAAAATTCAGAATATTTTTGTACTGAACCACATATCCATTTTTATTTCAAAATTCTTACTGTTAACCCTAATTGTATTAGTTTAAATAGTTACATACCTGCCTTACCTGTATTCTGGTGCGCGTTCCGCGAGCTGGAATCTTGTTCGGTGAAGTTATTAGAAGTTTTTCAAAAATTTTCCGCTAAAAATCACGTTTTTGGACCTTAATTTTGAATTTTCACTCCGTGAAAACTAAAGTAACGCCGTAGTTAGCTGGCCCGCGCGGAGACGCGTCTCTGGACACCTCGCCCGTGCGTCTAGCTCAAATAGAAGTTTGTAAACACTGAATTTTTCGTTTTTCCAAGCAAATCAGTACGTACGAAATCCACCTAACCGATACAATATTCCCTATACATCAGAATATCTTTGCAACCAGGTGTCGCATTTCGAAGCTGTTTTCAGCTGAATCGCTTGTATTCGGGTACCGATTGACTATTTTAACTGAAAGAATTGACAAAACGCGAAAAAATTTTCATTTTTCGCCATTAACTTAGAAAAATTCAGAATATTTTTGTACTGAACCACATATCCATTTTTATTTCAAAATTCTTACTGTTAACCCTAATTGTATTAGTTTAAATAGTTACATACCTGCCTTACCTGTATTCTGGTGCGCGTTCCGCGAGCTGGAATCTTGTTCGGTGAAGTTATTAGAAGTTTTTCAAAAATTTTCCGCTAAAAATCACGTTTTTGGACCTTAATTTTGAATTTTCACTCCGTGAAAACTAAAGTAACGCCGTA
Source organism: Aporophyla lueneburgensis (assembly GCA_932294355.1). NCBI lineage: Eukaryota > Metazoa > Arthropoda > Insecta > Lepidoptera > Noctuidae > Aporophyla > Aporophyla lueneburgensis. Next base: position 73,561 of record OW028756.1, read on the forward strand.
GTTAGCTGGCCCGCGCGGAGACGCGTCTCTGGACACCTCGCCCGTGCGTCTAGCTCAAATAGAAGTTTGTAAACACTGAATTTTTCGTTTTTCCAAGCAAATCAGTACCTACGTACGAAATCCACCTAACCGATACAATATTCCCTATACATCAGAATATCTTTGCAACCAGGTGTCGCATTTCGAAGCTGTTTTCAGCTGAATCGCTTGTATTCGGGTACCGATTGACTATTTTAACTGAAAGAATTGACAAAACGCGAAAAAATTTTCATTTTTCGCCATTAACTTAGAAAAATTCAGAATATTTTTGTACTGAACCACATATCCATTTTTATTTCAAAATTCTTACTGTTAACCCTAATTGTATTAGTTTAAATAGTTACATACCTGCCTTACCTGTATTCTGGTGCGCGTTCCGCGAGCTGGAATCTTGTTCGGTGAAGTTATTAGAAGTTTTTCAAAAATTTTCCGCTAAAAATCACGTTTTTGGACCTTAATTTTGAATTTTCACTCCGTGAAAACTAAAGTAACGCCGTAGTTAGCTGGCCCGCGCGGAGACGCGTCTCTGGACACCTCGCCCGTGCGTCTAGCTCAAATAGAAGTTTGTAAACACTGAATTTTTCGTTTTTCCAAGCAAATCAGTACGTACGAAATCCACCTAACCGATACAATATTCCCTATACATCAGAATATCTTTGCAACCAGGTGTCGCATTTCGAAGCTGTTTTCAGCTGAATCGCTTGTATTCGGGTACCGATTGACTATTTTAACTGAAAGAATTGACAAAACGCGAAAAAATTTTCATTTTTCGCCATTAACTTAGAAAAATTCAGAATATTTTTGTACTGAACCACATATCCATTTTTATTTCAAAATTCTTACTGTTAACCCTAATTGTATTAGTTTAAATAGTTACATACCTGCCTTACCTGTATTCTGGTGCGCGTTCCGCGAGCTGGAATCTTGTTCGGTGAAGTTATTAGAAGTTTTTCAAAAATTTTCCGCTAAAAATCACGTTTTTGGACCTTAATTTTGAATTTTCACTCCGTGAAAACTAAAGTAACGCCGTAGTTAGCTGGCCCGCGCGGAGACGCGTCTCTGGACACCTCGCCCGTGCGTCTAGCTCAAATAGAAGTTTGTAAACACTGAATTTTTCGTTTTTCCAAGCAAATCAGTACCTACGTACGAAATCCACCTAACCGATACAATATTCCCTATACATCAGAATATCTTTGCAACCAGGTGTCGCATTTCGAAGCTGTTTTCAGCTGAATCGCTTGTATTCGGGTACCGATTGACTATTTTAACTGAAAGAATTGACAAAACGCGAAAAAATTTTCATTTTTCGCCATTAACTTAGAAAAATTCAGAATATTTTTGTACTGAACCACATATCCATTTTTATTTCAAAATTCTTACTGTTAACCCTAATTGTATTAGTTTAAATAGTTACATACCTGCCTTACCTGTATTCTGGTGCGCGTTCCGCGAGCTGGAATCTTGTTCGGTGAAGTTATTAGAAGTTTTTCAAAAATTTTCCGCTAAAAATCACGTTTTTGGACCTTAATTTTGAATTTTCACTCCGTGAAAACTAAAGTAACGCCGTAGTTAGCTGGCCCGCGCGGAGACGCGTCTCTGGACACCTCGCCCGTGCGTCTAGCTCAAATAGAAGTTTGTAAACACTGAATTTTTCGTTTTTCCAAGCAAATCAGTACGTACGAAATCCACCTAACCGATACAATATTCCCTATACATCAGAATATCTTTGCAACCAGGTGTCGCATTTCGAAGCTGTTTTCAGCTGAATCGCTTGTATTCGGGTACCGATTGACTATTTTAACTGAAAGAATTGACAAAACGCGAAAAAATTTTCATTTTTCGCCATTAACTTAGAAAAATTCAGAATATTTTTGTACTGAACCACATATCCATTTTTATTTCAAAATTCTTACTGTTAACCCTAATTGTATTAGTTTAAATAGTTACATACCTGCCTTACCTGTATTCTGGTGCGCGTTCCGCGAGCTGGAATCTTGTTCGGTGAAGTTATTAGAAGTTTTTCAAAAATTTTCCGCTAAAAATCACGTTTTTGGACCTTAATTTTGAATTTTCACTCCGTGAAAACTAAAGTAACGCCGTAGTTAGCTGGCCCGCGCGGAGACGCGTCTCTGGACACCTCGCCCGTGCGTCTAGCTCAAATAGAAGTTTGTAAACACTGAATTTTTCGTTTTTCCAAGCAAATCAGTACGTACGAAATCCACCTAACCGATACAATATTCCCTATACATCAGAATATCTTTGCAACCAGGTGTCGCATTTCGAAGCTGTTTTCAGCTGAATCGCTTGTATTCGGGTACCGATTGACTATTTTAACTGAAAGAATTGACAAAACGCGAAAAAATTTTCATTTTTCGCCATTAACTTAGAAAAATTCAGAATATTTTTGTACTGAACCACATATCCATTTTTATTTCAAAATTCTTACTGTTAACCCTAATTGTATTAGTTTAAATAGTTACATACCTGCCTTACCTGTATTCTGGTGCGCGTTCCGCGAGCTGGAATCTTGTTCGGTGAAGTTATTAGAAGTTTTTCAAAAATTTTCCGCTAAAAATCACGTTTTTGGACCTTAATTTTGAATTTTCACTCCGTGAAAACTAAAGTAACGCCGTAGTTAGCTGGCCCGCGCGGAGACGCGTCTCTGGACACCTCGCCCGTGCGTCTAGCTCAAATAGAAGTTTGTAAACACTGAATTTTTCGTTTTTCCAAGCAAATCAGTACGTACGAAATCCACCTAACCGATACAATATTCCCTATACATCAGAATATCTTTGCAACCAGGTGTCGCATTTCGAAGCTGTTTTCAGCTGAATCGCTTGTATTCGGGTACCGATTGACTATTTTAACTGAAAGAATTGACAAAACGCGAAAAAATTTTCATTTTTCGCCATTAACTTAGAAAAATTCAGAATATTTTTGTACTGAACCACATATCCATTTTTATTTCAAAATTCTTACTGTTAACCCTAATTGTATTAGTTTAAATAGTTACATACCTGCCTTACCTGTATTCTGGTGCGCGTTCCGCGAGCTGGAATCTTGTTCGGTGAAGTTATTAGAAGTTTTTCAAAAATTTTCCGCTAAAAATCACGTTTTTGGACCTTAATTTTGAATTTTCACTCCGTGAAAACTAAAGTAACGCCGTAGTTAGCTGGCCCGCGCGGAGACGCGTCTCTGGACACCTCGCCCGTGCGTCTAGCTCAAATAGAAGTTTGTAAACACTGAATTTTTCGTTTTTCCAAGCAAATCAGTACGTACGAAATCCACCTAACCGATACAATATTCCCTATACATCAGAATATCTTTGCAACCAGGTGTCGCATTTCGAAGCTGTTTTCAGCTGAATCGCTTGTATTCGGGTACCGATTGACTATTTTAACTGAAAGAATTGACAAAACGCGAAAAAATTTTCATTTTTCGCCATTAACTTAGAAAAATTCAGAATATTTTTGTACTGAACCACATATCCATTTTTATTTCAAAATTCTTACTGTTAACCCTAATTGTATTAGTTTAAATAGTTACATACCTGCCTTACCTGTATTCTGGTGCGCGTTCCGCGAGCTGGAATCTTGTTCGGTGAAGTTATTAGAAGTTTTTCAAAAATTTTCCGCTAAAAATCACGTTTTTGGACCTTAATTTTGAATTTTCACTCCGTGAAAACTAAAGTAACGCCGTAGTTAGCTGGCCCGCGCGGAGACGCGTCTCTGGACACCTCGCCCGTGCGTCTAGCTCAAATAGAAGTTTGTAAACACTGAATTTTTCGTTTTTCCAAGCAAATCAGTACGTACGAAATCCACCTAACCGATACAATATTCCCTATACATCAGAATATCTTTGCAACCAGGTGTCGCATTTCGAAGCTGTTTTCAGCTGAATCGCTTGTATTCGGGTACCGATTGACTATTTTAACTGAAAGAATTGACAAAACGCGAAAAAATTTTCATTTTTCGCCATTAACTTAGAAAAATTCAGAATATTTTTGTACTGAACCACATATCCATTTTTATTTCAAAATTCTTACTGTTAACCCTAATTGTATTAGTTTAAATAGTTACATACCTGCCTTACCTGTATTCTGGTGCGCGTTCCGCGAGCTGGAATCTTGTTCGGTGAAGTTATTAGAAGTTTTTCAAAAATTTTCCGCTAAAAATCACGTTTTTGGACCTTAATTTTGAATTTTCACTCCGTGAAAACTAAAGTAACGCCGTAGTTAGCTGGCCCGCGCGGAGACGCGTCTCTGGACACCTCGCCCGTGCGTCTAGCTCAAATAGAAGTTTGTAAACACTGAATTTTTCGTTTTTCCAAGCAAATCAGTACCTACGTACGAAATCCACCTAACCGATACAATATTCCCTATACATCAGAATATCTTTGCAACCAGGTGTCGCATTTCGAAGCTGTTTTCAGCTGAATCGCTTGTATTCGGGTACCGATTGACTATTTTAACTGAAAGAATTGACAAAACGCGAAAAAATTTTCATTTTTCGCCATTAACTTAGAAAAATTCAGAATATTTTTGTACTGAACCACATATCCATTTTTATTTCAAAATTCTTACTGTTAACCCTAATTGTATTAGTTTAAATAGTTACATACCTGCCTTACCTGTATTCTGGTGCGCGTTCCGCGAGCTGGAATCTTGTTCGGTGAAGTTATTAGAAGTTTTTCAAAAATTTTCCGCTAAAAATCACGTTTTTGGACCTTAATTTTGAATTTTCACTCCGTGAAAACTAAAGTAACGCCGTAGTTAGCTGGCCCGCGCGGAGACGCGTCTCTGGACACCTCGCCCGTGCGTCTAGCTCAAATAGAAGTTTGTAAACACTGAATTTTTCGTTTTTCCAAGCAAATCAGTACGTACGAAATCCACCTAACCGATACAATATTCCCTATACATCAGAATATCTTTGCAACCAGGTGTCGCATTTCGAAGCTGTTTTCAGCTGAATCGCTTGTATTCGGGTACCGATTGACTATTTTAACTGAAAGAATTGACAAAACGCGAAAAAATTTTCATTTTTCGCCATTAACTTAGAAAAATTCAGAATATTTTTGTACTGAACCACATATCCATTTTTATTTCAAAATTCTTACTGTTAACCCTAATTGTATTAGTTTAAATAGTTACATACCTGCCTTACCTGTATTCTGGTGCGCGTTCCGCGAGCTGGAATCTTGTTCGGTGAAGTTATTAGAAGTTTTTCAAAAATTTTCCGCTAAAAATCACGTTTTTGGACCTTAATTTTGAATTTTCACTCCGTGAAAACTAAAGTAACGCCGTAGTTAGCTGGCCCGCGCGGAGACGCGTCTCTGGACACCTCGCCCGTGCGTCTAGCTCAAATAGAAGTTTGTAAACACTGAATTTTTCGTTTTTCCAAGCAAATCAGTACCTACGTACGAAATCCACCTAACCGATACAATATTCCCTATACATCAGAATATCTTTGCAACCAGGTGTCGCATTTCGAAGCTGTTTTCAGCTGAATCGCTTGTATTCGGGTACCGATTGACTATTTTAACTGAAAGAATTGACAAAACGCGAAAAAATTTTCATTTTTCGCCATTAACTTAGAAAAATTCAGAATATTTTTGTACTGAACCACATATCCATTTTTATTTCAAAATTCTTACTGTTAACCCTAATTGTATTAGTTTAAATAGTTACATACCTGCCTTACCTGTATTCTGGTGCGCGTTCCGCGAGCTGGAATCTTGTTCGGTGAAGTTATTAGAAGTTTTTCAAAAATTTTCCGCTAAAAATCACGTTTTTGGACCTTAATTTTGAATTTTCACTCCGTGAAAACTAAAGTAACGCCGTAGTTAGCTGGCCCGCGCGGAGACGCGTCTCTGGACACCTCGCCCGTGCGTCTAGCTCAAATAGAAGTTTGTAAACACTGAATTTTTCGTTTTTCCAAGCAAATCAGTACGTACGAAATCCACCTAACCGATACAATATTCCCTATACATCAGAATATCTTTGCAACCAGGTGTCGCATTTCGAAGCTGTTTTCAGCTGAATCGCTTGTATTCGGGTACCGATTGACTATTTTAACTGAAAGAATTGACAAAACGCGAAAAAATTTTCATTTTTCGCCATTAACTTAGAAAAATTCAGAATATTTTTGTACTGAACCACATATCCATTTTTATTTCAAAATTCTTACTGTTAACCCTAATTGTATTAGTTTAAATAGTTACATACCTGCCTTACCTGTATTCTGGTGCGCGTTCCGCGAGCTGGAATCTTGTTCGGTGAAGTTATTAGAAGTTTTTCAAAAATTTTCCGCTAAAAATCACGTTTTTGGACCTTAATTTTGAATTTTCACTCCGTGAAAACTAAAGTAACGCCGTAGTTAGCTGGCCCGCGCGGAGACGCGTCTCTGGACACCTCGCCCGTGCGTCTAGCTCAAATAGAAGTTTGTAAACACTGAATTTTTCGTTTTTCCAAGCAAATCAGTACGTACGAAATCCACCTAACCGATACAATATTCCCTATACATCAGAATATCTTTGCAACCAGGTGTCGCATTTCGAAGCTGTTTTCAGCTGAATCGCTTGTATTCGGGTACCGATTGACTATTTTAACTGAAAGAATTGACAAAACGCGAAAAAATTTTCATTTTTCGCCATTAACTTAGAAAAATTCAGAATATTTTTGTACTGAACCACATATCCATTTTTATTTCAAAATTCTTACTGTTAACCCTAATTGTATTAGTTTAAATAGTTACATACCTGCCTTACCTGTATTCTGGTGCGCGTTCCGCGAGCTGGAATCTTGTTCGGTGAAGTTATTAGAAGTTTTTCAAAAATTTTCCGCTAAAAATCACGTTTTTGGACCTTAATTTTGAATTTTCACTCCGTGAAAACTAAAGTAACGCCGTAGTTAGCTGGCCCGCGCGGAGACGCGTCTCTGGACACCTCGCCCGTGCGTCTAGCTCAAATAGAAGTTTGTAAACACTGAATTTTTCGTTTTTCCAAGCAAATCAGTACCTACGTACGAAATCCACCTAACCGATACAATATTCCCTATACATCAGAATATCTTTGCAACCAGGTGTCGCATTTCGAAGCTGTTTTCAGCTGAATCGCTTGTATTCGGGTACCGATTGACTATTTTAACTGAAAGAATTGACAAAACGCGAAAAAATTTTCATTTTTCGCCATTAACTTAGAAAAATTCAGAATATTTTTGTACTGAACCACATATCCATTTTTATTTCAAAATTCTTACTGTTAACCCTAATTGTATTAGTTTAAATAGTTACATACCTGCCTTACCTGTATTCTGGTGCGCGTTCCGCGAGCTGGAATCTTGTTCGGTGAAGTTATTAGAAGTTTTTCAAAAATTTTCCGCTAAAAATCACGTTTTTGGACCTTAATTTTGAATTTTCACTCCGTGAAAACTAAAGTAACGCCGTAGTTAGCTGGCCCGCGCGGAGACGCGTCTCTGGACACCTCGCCCGTGCGTCTAGCTCAAATAGAAGTTTGTAAACACTGAATTTTTCGTTTTTCCAAGCAAATCAGTACGTACGAAATCCACCTAACCGATACAATATTCCCTATACATCAGAATATCTTTGCAACCAGGTGTCGCATTTCGAAGCTGTTTTCAGCTGAATCGCTTGTATTCGGGTACCGATTGACTATTTTAACTGAAAGAATTGACAAAACGCGAAAAAATTTTCATTTTTCGCCATTAACTTAGAAAAATTCAGAATATTTTTGTACTGAACCACATATCCATTTTTATTTCAAAATTCTTACTGTTAACCCTAATTGTATTAGTTTAAATAGTTACATACCTGCCTTACCTGTATTCTGGTGCGCGTTCCGCGAGCTGGAATCTTGTTCGGTGAAGTTATTAGAAGTTTTTCAAAAATTTTCCGCTAAAAATCACGTTTTTGGACCTTAATTTTGAATTTTCACTCCGTGAAAACTAAAGTAACGCCGTAGTTAGCTGGCCCGCGCGGAGACGCGTCTCTGGACACCTCGCCCGTGCGTCTAGCTCAAATAGAAGTTTGTAAACACTGAATTTTTCGTTTTTCCAAGCAAATCAGTACGTACGAAATCCACCTAACCGATACAATATTCCCTATACATCAGAATATCTTTGCAACCAGGTGTCGCATTTCGAAGCTGTTTTCAGCTGAATCGCTTGTATTCGGGTACCGATTGACTATTTTAACTGAAAGAATTGACAAAACGCGAAAAAATTTTCATTTTTCGCCATTAACTTAGAAAAATTCAGAATATTTTTGTACTGAACCACATATCCATTTTTATTTCAAAATTCTTACTGTTAACCCTAATTGTATTAGTTTAAATAGTTACATACCTGCCTTACCTGTATTCTGGTGCGCGTTCCGCGAGCTGGAATCTTGTTCGGTGAAGTTATTAGAAGTTTTTCAAAAATTTTCCGCTAAAAATCACGTTTTTGGACCTTAATTTTGAATTTTCACTCCGTGAAAACTAAAGTAACGCCGTAGTTAGCTGGCCCGCGCGGAGACGCGTCTCTGGACACCTCGCCCGTGCGTCTAGCTCAAATAGAAGTTTGTAAACACTGAATTTTTCGTTTTTCCAAGCAAATCAGTACCTACGTACGAAATCCACCTAACCGATACAATATTCCCTATACATCAGAATATCTTTGCAACCAGGTGTCGCATTTCGAAGCTGTTTTCAGCTGAATCGCTTGTATTCGGGTACCGATTGACTATTTTAACTGAAAGAATTGACAAAACGCGAAAAAATTTTCATTTTTCGCCATTAACTTAGAAAAATTCAGAATATTTTTGTACTGAACCACATATCCATTTTTATTTCAAAATTCTTACTGTTAACCCTAATTGTATTAGTTTAAATAGTTACATACCTGCCTTACCTGTATTCTGGTGCGCGTTCCGCGAGCTGGAATCTTGTTCGGTGAAGTTATTAGAAGTTTTTCAAAAATTTTCCGCTAAAAATCACGTTTTTGGACCTTAATTTTGAATTTTCACTCCGTGAAAACTAAAGTAACGCCGTAGTTAGCTGGCCCGCGCGGAGACGCGTCTCTGGACACCTCGCCCGTGCGTCTAGCTCAAATAGAAGTTTGTAAACACTGAATTTTTCGTTTTTCCAAGCAAATCAGTACGTACGAAATCCACCTAACCGATACAATATTCCCTATACATCAGAATATCTTTGCAACCAGGTGTCGCATTTCGAAGCTGTTTTCAGCTGAATCGCTTGTATTCGGGTACCGATTGACTATTTTAACTGAAAGAATTGACAAAACGCGAAAAAATTTTCATTTTTCGCCATTAACTTAGAAAAATTCAGAATATTTTTGTACTGAACCACATATCCATTTTTATTTCAAAATTCTTACTGTTAACCCTAATTGTATTAGTTTAAATAGTTACATACCTGCCTTACCTGTATTCTGGTGCGCGTTCCGCGAGCTGGAATCTTGTTCGGTGAAGTTATTAGAAGTTTTTCAAAAATTTTCCGCTAAAAATCACGTTTTTGGACCTTAATTTTGAATTTTCACTCCGTGAAAACTAAAGTAACGCCGTAGTTAGCTGGCCCGCGCGGAGACGCGTCTCTGGACACCTCGCCCGTGCGTCTAGCTCAAATAGAAGTTTGTAAACACTGAATTTTTCGTTTTTCCAAGCAAATCAGTACCTACGTACGAAATCCACCTAACCGATACAATATTCCCTATACATCAGAATATCTTTGCAACCAGGTGTCGCATTTCGAAGCTGTTTTCAGCTGAATCGCTTGTATTCGGGTACCGATTGACTATTTTAACTGAAAGAATTGACAAAACGCGAAAAAATTTTCATTTTTCGCCATTAACTTAGAAAAATTCAGAATATTTTTGTACTGAACCACATATCCATTTTTATTTCAAAATTCTTACTGTTAACCCTAATTGTATTAGTTTAAATAGTTACATACCTGCCTTACCTGTATTCTGGTGCGCGTTCCGCGAGCTGGAATCTTGTTCGGTGAAGTTATTAGAAGTTTTTCAAAAATTTTCCGCTAAAAATCACGTTTTTGGACCTTAATTTTGAATTTTCACTCCGTGAAAACTAAAGTAACGCCGTAGTTAGCTGGCCCGCGCGGAGACGCGTCTCTGGACACCTCGCCCGTGCGTCTAGCTCAAATAGAAGTTTGTAAACACTGAATTTTTCGTTTTTCCAAGCAAATCAGTACGTACGAAATCCACCTAACCGATACAATATTCCCTATACATCAGAATATCTTTGCAACCAGGTGTCGCATTTCGAAGCTGTTTTCAGCTGAATCGCTTGTATTCGGGTACCGATTGACTATTTTAACTGAAAGAATTGACAAAACGCGAAAAAATTTTCATTTTTCGCCATTAACTTAGAAAAATTCAGAATATTTTTGTACTGAACCACATATCCATTTTTATTTCAAAATTCTTACTGTTAACCCTAATTGTATTAGTTTAAATAGTTACATACCTGCCTTACCTGTATTCTGGTGCGCGTTCCGCGAGCTGGAATCTTGTTCGGTGAAGTTATTAGAAGTTTTTCAAAAATTTTCCGCTAAAAATCACGTTTTTGGACCTTAATTTTGAATTTTCACTCCGTGAAAACTAAAGTAACGCCGTAGTTAGCTGGCCCGCGCGGAGACGCGTCTCTGGACACCTCGCCCGTGCGTCTAGCTCAAATAGAAGTTTGTAAACACTGAATTTTTCGTTTTTCCAAGCAAATCAGTACGTACGAAATCCACCTAACCGATACAATATTCCCTATACATCAGAATATCTTTGCAACCAGGTGTCGCATTTCGAAGCTGTTTTCAGCTGAATCGCTTGTATTCGGGTACCGATTGACTATTTTAACTGAAAGAATTGACAAAACGCGAAAAAATTTTCATTTTTCGCCATTAACTTAGAAAAATTCAGAATATTTTTGTACTGAACCACATATCCATTTTTATTTCAAAATTCTTACTGTTAACCCTAATTGTATTAGTTTAAATAGTTACATACCTGCCTTACCTGTATTCTGGTGCGCGTTCCGCGAGCTGGAATCTTGTTCGGTGAAGTTATTAGAAGTTTTTCAAAAATTTTCCGCTAAAAATCACGTTTTTGGACCTTAATTTTGAATTTTCACTCCGTGAAAACTAAAGTAACGCCGTAGTTAGCTGGCCCGCGCGGAGACGCGTCTCTGGACACCTCGCCCGTGCGTCTAGCTCAAATAGAAGTTTGTAAACACTGAATTTTTCGTTTTTCCAAGCAAATCAGTACGTACGAAATCCACCTAACCGATACAATATTCCCTATACATCAGAATATCTTTGCAACCAGGTGTCGCATTTCGAAGCTGTTTTCAGCTGAATCGCTTGTATTCGGGTACCGATTGACTATTTTAACTGAAAGAATTGACAAAACGCGAAAAAATTTTCATTTTTCGCCATTAACTTAGAAAAATTCAGAATATTTTTGTACTGAACCACATATCCATTTTTATTTCAAAATTCTTACTGTTAACCCTAATTGTATTAGTTTAAATAGTTACATACCTGCCTTACCTGTATTCTGGTGCGCGTTCCGCGAGCTGGAATCTTGTTCGGTGAAGTTATTAGAAGTTTTTCAAAAATTTTCCGCTAAAAATCACGTTTTTGGACCTTAATTTTGAATTTTCACTCCGTGAAAACTAAAGTAACGCCGTAGTTAGCTGGCCCGCGCGGAGACGCGTCTCTGGACACCTCGCCCGTGCGTCTAGCTCAAATAGAAGTTTGTAAACACTGAATTTTTCGTTTTTCCAAGCAAATCAGTACCTACGTACGAAATCCACCTAACCGATACAATATTCCCTATACATCAGAATATCTTTGCAACCAGGTGTCGCATTTCGAAGCTGTTTTCAGCTGAATCGCTTGTATTCGGGTACCGATTGACTATTTTAACTGAAAGAATTGACAAAACGCGAAAAAATTTTCATTTTTCGCCATTAACTTAGAAAAATTCAGAATATTTTTGTACTGAACCACATATCCATTTTTATTTCAAAATTCTTACTGTTAACCCTAATTGTATTAGTTTAAATAGTTACATACCTGCCTTACCTGTATTCTGGTGCGCGTTCCGCGAGCTGGAATCTTGTTCGGTGAAGTTATTAGAAGTTTTTCAAAAATTTTCCGCTAAAAATCACGTTTTTGGACCTTAATTTTGAATTTTCACTCCGTGAAAACTAAAGTAACGCCGTAGTTAGCTGGCCCGCGCGGAGACGCGTCTCTGGACACCTCGCCCGTGCGTCTAGCTCAAATAGAAGTTTGTAAACACTGAATTTTTCGTTTTTCCAAGCAAATCAGTACGTACGAAATCCACCTAACCGATACAATATTCCCTATACATCAGAATATCTTTGCAACCAGGTGTCGCATTTCGAAGCTGTTTTCAGCTGAATCGCTTGTATTCGGGTACCGATTGACTATTTTAACTGAAAGAATTGACAAAACGCGAAAAAATTTTCATTTTTCGCCATTAACTTAGAAAAATTCAGAATATTTTTGTACTGAACCACATATCCATTTTTATTTCAAAATTCTTACTGTTAACCCTAATTGTATTAGTTTAAATAGTTACATACCTGCCTTACCTGTATTCTGGTGCGCGTTCCGCGAGCTGGAATCTTGTTCGGTGAAGTTATTAGAAGTTTTTCAAAAATTTTCCGCTAAAAATCACGTTTTTGGACCTTAATTTTGAATTTTCACTCCGTGAAAACTAAAGTAACGCCGTAGTTAGCTGGCCCGCGCGGAGACGCGTCTCTGGACACCTCGCCCGTGCGTCTAGCTCAAATAGAAGTTTGTAAACACTGAATTTTTCGTTTTTCCAAGCAAATCAGTACCTACGTACGAAATCCACCTAACCGATACAATATTCCCTATACATCAGAATATCTTTGCAACCAGGTGTCGCATTTCGAAGCTGTTTTCAGCTGAATCGCTTGTATTCGGGTACCGATTGACTATTTTAACTGAAAGAATTGACAAAACGCGAAAAAATTTTCATTTTTCGCCATTAACTTAGAAAAATTCAGAATATTTTTGTACTGAACCACATATCCATTTTTATTTCAAAATTCTTACTGTTAACCCTAATTGTATTAGTTTAAATAGTTACATACCTGCCTTACCTGTATTCTGGTGCGCGTTCCGCGAGCTGGAATCTTGTTCGGTGAAGTTATTAGAAGTTTTTCAAAAATTTTCCGCTAAAAATCACGTTTTTGGACCTTAATTTTGAATTTTCACTCCGTGAAAACTAAAGTAACGCCGTAGTTAGCTGGCCCGCGCGGAGACGCGTCTCTGGACACCTCGCCCGTGCGTCTAGCTCAAATAGAAGTTTGTAAACACTGAATTTTTCGTTTTTCCAAGCAAATCAGTACGTACGAAATCCACCTAACCGATACAATATTCCCTATACATCAGAATATCTTTGCAACCAGGTGTCGCATTTCGAAGCTGTTTTCAGCTGAATCGCTTGTATTCGGGTACCGATTGACTATTTTAACTGAAAGAATTGACAAAACGCGAAAAAATTTTCATTTTTCGCCATTAACTTAGAAAAATTCAGAATATTTTTGTACTGAACCACATATCCATTTTTATTTCAAAATTCTTACTGTTAACCCTAATTGTATTAGTTTAAATAGTTACATACCTGCCTTACCTGTATTCTGGTGCGCGTTCCGCGAGCTGGAATCTTGTTCGGTGAAGTTATTAGAAGTTTTTCAAAAATTTTCCGCTAAAAATCACGTTTTTGGACCTTAATTTTGAATTTTCACTCCGTGAAAACTAAAGTAACGCCGTAGTTAGCTGGCCCGCGCGGAGACGCGTCTCTGGACACCTCGCCCGTGCGTCTAGCTCAAATAGAAGTTTGTAAACACTGAATTTTTCGTTTTTCCAAGCAAATCAGTACGTACGAAATCCACCTAACCGATACAATATTCCCTATACATCAGAATATCTTTGCAACCAGGTGTCGCATTTCGAAGCTGTTTTCAGCTGAATCGCTTGTATTCGGGTACCGATTGACTATTTTAACTGAAAGAATTGACAAAACGCGAAAAAATTTTCATTTTTCGCCATTAACTTAGAAAAATTCAGAATATTTTTGTACTGAACCACATATCCATTTTTATTTCAAAATTCTTACTGTTAACCCTAATTGTATTAGTTTAAATAGTTACATACCTGCCTTACCTGTATTCTGGTGCGCGTTCCGCGAGCTGGAATCTTGTTCGGTGAAGTTATTAGAAGTTTTTCAAAAATTTTCCGCTAAAAATCACGTTTTTGGACCTTAATTTTGAATTTTCACTCCGTGAAAACTAAAGTAACGCCGTAGTTAGCTGGCCCGCGCGGAGACGCGTCTCTGGACACCTCGCCCGTGCGTCTAGCTCAAATAGAAGTTTGTAAACACTGAATTTTTCGTTTTTCCAAGCAAATCAGTACGTACGAAATCCACCTAACCGATACAATATTCCCTATACATCAGAATATCTTTGCAACCAGGTGTCGCATTTCGAAGCTGTTTTCAGCTGAATCGCTTGTATTCGGGTACCGATTGACTATTTTAACTGAAAGAATTGACAAAACGCGAAAAAATTTTCATTTTTCGCCATTAACTTAGAAAAATTCAGAATATTTTTGTTAATAAAACGGGAGTCAGGTGTTGTAGGCGGGGGTGACGGTGTTCCCTTGACGAAAGAGTGAAATTAAACCAGTCAGAATGTCGTAATAATTGAGTATATTTGGCACACATAAAATTACACAGAAATCACTACAAATGGTTGTAAAAGAGTACACAGCACACAATATAAAATACAATCAGAATAAGCAGTACACATAATTAAATCCTAGCTATATTACACTTGAAGACTGGCTAACTAGATATAGGGTACATCGCGACTAAGCAGTGGACAGCGGAGCCCCTTACTTCACAAACACTACGTGGTAACTTGATGATTCGTGTAAACTTGTAAAAATACTAAATCCAAAAATAGACGCTCGGCCCTTTTATAACTTTTGTTGCCTACCGCAAGTAGCGTATACATTTCTTTACTTTGATTAGCCGCTCCGCCAATTGAGAGCGAGAAAAATGGACTTTCCCTAAGGTGCAGGTTTCGACTTGTCGAGAATTTCAAAACACGTGTAAGCGAGTTCAAGGTTTCTGCTTTCTTATTGGATTAACAATGTGGCTCGTCCTATTGGACATACGCTACTTTCAAAATCGTGTACGAACTACATAAGGTATTTTAGGTATATTCATACCTACTCACAGCTAATTAGTGCTTTACAATAAATGAGTTAGGTAACTATAAGCTAATTAGTTTTATACAAACATAACACAGGCATTACAGACTAATTAGATTCCAACAGGTTATTGTTACAGGTAATTGCAGGTTAATTAGAATTCAAAAGGTCAAGACAATGGTAATACAGCTGATTATAAACATACATCGGTATTTACTTAAGTATCTTCATGGAAATCTACTACTTTTATTAAAGAACAGTATAGGTATTTGTTTAGGTATTTTACAGAGGCTATACCGGAGTTACCGAATACAATAGCGAGGAAATATTAATGTTAAAAGTTAGTTAGTCTCATAGGGCGTCGCCCACAACAATAAAGAAACATAAATACTAACTATAGCTTGTTTTATTGAGCTTCGCCTACATTCCACCCCCTGTAACAGGGTTCAACCGACTTACAATTCTTGGTCTGTGGGAAGCACAATAATCTTCGCTACGGGTCGACGTAGGACCCCATTTACAGTCTTAACATCTACTACACGGATAATACCATCGTGTCCATGATACACAGCTTTGATGAGACCTTTGGTCCACGCACTTCGCGGTCTATTATTGTCCACAATCACTACTACGTCACTGATACGTACGTTCGGCACATTGTTTAACCACTTTTCCCGACGTTGGAGCGTAGGCAGGTACTCTCGCAGCCAGCGCCGCCAGAACATGTCGGCGAGCGCGTTCACGCGCCGCCACTGCCGGCGAGAGTCGATGTCTTCGGCGTCGCTCGATGCAAACGGAGTACTCCCGGACGCAGTGCCCAGGAGTAGATGGTTCGGCGTCAGGACCACGGGCTGGTCGTGGTCGTCGTTCACGTAGCTCAGTGGCCGGCTGTTTACGATCAGCTCGGCTTCGGTGAGGAGGGTGTAGAGGACCTCCTCACGAGGGGCACGCTCCTTGAGCGTACTGCGAAGTGCGTTCTTCACGGATCTCACCAGGCGCTCCCAGCAGCCACCCATGTGTGGGGCCGCCGGGGGATTGAAGTGCCATTCGATGCCACGGTGAATGGCCTCGGCCCTTATCTGACCTTGGTTGAGGTCTTTCAGGGCTGCTCGAAGCTCGGTATTGGCCCCGATGAAGTTGGTACCCTGGTCAGAGTACAGATGTGCTGGTTGCCCGCGGCGCGCTATGAGGCGCCGCAAGGCTAGTATGGCGGAGTCGGCGCTTAGGGAAGCGGCCAACTCAAGGTGGACGGCGCGTGTAGTGAGGCAGGTGAATAGGGCACCCCACCTCTTCTCGCGCCGTCGCCCGATTGCGACCTCCATCGGGCCGAAGTAGTCCACCCCCACTCGCACAAAGGCTCGTCTGGATGGTTCCAGCCTTGCGAGCGGCAGGTCACCCATCTTCGGTGGCGCGGGCTTGGCTCGGCAGACGCGACAGAGTTGGCAGTTGGCAACCACTGTCTTCACTGAGGTTCTGATTTTAGTGACCCAGTATTTTTCCCGTAGATTGTTGACGACGGTCTCGTGGTTGGCGTGCAGAGCCATCGCATGGTAATGAGCGATTAGCTTTCTTGTCAGAGGATGGCGGCCCTCCAGGATAATAGGGTGCCGCTCGCCGAACGTGAGCACCTCACAGGCACTCAGGCGCCCTCTCACTCGTAGCAACCCGTCGTCGGCTAGCATGGGGTCGAGAGCCTTGATGCTGCTGCTGCTGGGAACGGGCAGGCCTTTAAGGATGGTGGCCCGCTCGCTTTGAAAGCTTTCTTCTTGACACAGCCTCAACAGGCTGTTGTGAGCATCTTCTAGGTCTCGCTGACACAGCTCCGTAGTCGACCGACGTTTACGACATCGGCCGCTGAAGATGAGCACGCGCGCCATGACACGCTGAATGCGCGTCCACGATGAGTAGCGCTCGTACTCTAGGAGTGGTGCCGCCGGTGCTGCCGCGGCGTGGACCCGCTGGATGCGCTCAAGGTCCGCTTCCGACGCCTCAGCCTCGGGACACGCAGGCCACAGCTCCTGTGGGTTACATAGAAACGAGGGGCCCGAGAGCCACTCCGCGTGGTCATCGGGCCAACACAACCTGGTGGCCTTATCAGCTGGGTTATCCTGTGAAGGTACCCAGCGCCAGTTGCCTCTGTCTGACAGCCTATCTATTTCGGCTAGTCTGTGCGAGACGAATCGTTGAAATTCCTGTGCATCGGAGTTTATCCATTTTAATACAGTCTTGCTGTCGGTCCAAAGGAATTTCTTTTCGATTCGTATACCTAACTCTTTGTGGGCAGTGTCTGCTATACGACAGGCTAACACGGCTGCTTGTAACTCTAGCCTGGGAATGGATACTACTTTTTGTGGAGCTACTCGCGCTTTCCCTAGTAACATAACCGATTCCCTCTTTCCTTCAGAGTTAGAGCCCACTAGGTATACTACTGCGGCGTAAGCAAGCTCGCTGGCGTCCCCGAACGCGTGTAATTCTAAATTATCGAGTTTTAACCCGTACCACCGCGGTATTTTTAATTCGTTTAAGCGGTATAAATTATGGAGCCAATTAAACCATACTTTGGCGTCCTTTTCTTTTAAGGGTTCGTCCCATTGTATTCCCGACTTCCATATTCGTTGCATTAATATGCGTGATTGAATTACACACGGGTATAGGAAACCTAGCGGGTCGTAAATCGACATTATCATACTAAGAAATTGTCTTTTAGTGGGCACTAAGCTACCATTTATAATTTCCGGTGGTAGTCTCTTAAATGACAGATCAAAACCTAACTCGTCGTCTTTAGGTGACCATATTAAACCTAGGGTCCTCTCTACTGAGCCTGTTCCCTTCTCAAGGGCTACCTTATCAGGCATTTCTATTTTCAGCCTTTCCCTTAGCTCCGATGAGTTAGTGACCCACCCTCGGATAATGAATCCACCGGATGCATGTATTCGTGTCACTTCCTCTATTAACGTGTTAGCCTTCTCCTCGGTCCAAGCACTATCTAGATAGTCGTCCATATAGTGCCTAGATTTAATGGCTTCCACAGCTTCGGGATAAACATCAATGAAATCATCGGCATTTTTGTTGAGTATATATATTGCCGTAGTAGGGGACGAGGCTGCACCAAATATCATGGAATTCATCGCGTATGTATCTGGTTCTTTATGGTGATCCGCGCCTCTCCATAAAAATAATTGCGCGCCTTGATCTTCTGCCCTTATTTTTACGCGTAAGAACATATCAGCGATATCCCCTGAAAACGCGACGGGGCCTATCCTGAACTTAATTAAAATGCCTAGCAAAGAATTCAGTAAGTCAGGTCCGGTTAGCAGATTATCATTTAAACACGTCCCATGAGACGTAGCGGCTGCGTCGAACACGAGACGTAGCTTGCCCGGTTTGTTCGGGTTAACGACTCCGAAATGCGGTAAGTACCAAACCGGCGAGCTGTCTATGTTACCGTCTACTTTACGCGCGTAACCTTCGTCTACTAACCTACCTATCTGAGCTGAATATTGCTCAGCGAAACTAGTGTCTTTACGCATACGTTTCTCTATGCCGTACAGCCTTTGCCTGGCCTGATTATAATTATCAGGTAACTGAATATTGTCATGTTTCCATAACAAACCGACCTCCCATTGTGACTGGTCAGGGATACGATGGCTAGTGCTGTCTAACACGGCTAATGCCCTTTCGACATCTTTATGTTTACGTAAATTCTCTGAAATACCTATCGCTTCTAGCTCAAACTGTGATTTAACTAGATTATGCAAATCAGGAAGGGAAACGGTCATACAACTAACACATTCTTTACTATTATTATTGTTATTAATATTAAATGGTCCATGTATGACCCAACCTAACTTAGTGAGTGAGGCAACTGGCTTACCGGATTTTCCTTGGCGGATGTCCTGACTGACGAGCAGCTCCCAGTTGTCCTGTCCGAGAAGCAGCAGCGGTTTGGCTCCCCTCATCTCTACGCAACCCAAGTCGCGTAGGTGCGCGTTGTCGTCGATCACTGTGGCGGTCACTGTTTGCGTTGGTAGGTTAATGTCCACTATTGTCCGACACGTAATGTTATGGCACTGACCGTTAGGTCCTTTTACGCGCACTTGTACCACTCGCGACGTTGAGTCTGTTACTCCGTAGCCACCCGCGGTTTTTAAGGAGAGAGGAACACATGGGCCCACTAAGTCTGTGGCGAGCGAGCTGTCGATGAGTGACACGGTCGCACCATCGTCCAGTAGTGCGTAACACTGATTATCGTCACTGTTTCCATCGCTGACCGTTACTGGCATAATTTTCAGTAGTGCCGTAGCTCGCCACTCGCCTATATTTGTGACGCTTTCCGTCTTACTTTCTGGCGGCGTAGCCACCTTTTCTTTCGGCTGCTTATCCGTGTGTAACAGCAGGTGATGTCCGAACCCGCACTTCTTGCATCTACTCGCACGGCAGAACCTCTTGGGATGTTTACTCACGAGACATTTGAAGCATGTGTTCTTCTCCTTTATCGTGTCCCAACGCTGTTGAACGGTAAGCTTTTTGAACTGGTCACACTCTTCTATGTTGTGCTTTCGTTGACATATAACGCATTCTTCAGGAGCGGCAGACTCGTCGCTCTGCGTGTTCACTCGTTGCGTCAACGGAGGCCTGCTCGCGGCCGAGCGCGCGGCGTTGGCTGGCCGGGACTGACCGGCGCCGCCATACTTCTGCTGTTGCTTGGCAGGGGGCTTCGATGGACCGGGCTCAAACATACTCGCCTGAGTGTAGTACGACGTTGAGCGTGTCAAGTGTATCAGAAAATGTGATAATATTTCTAGATTTGGAGACACTCTTAGGTCCACCCCCTGTGTGTTGTCCAGGCCCATTGCGAAGTCACCGTATTGCGCGCGCTGTACAGGGGTCAGCTTGCTCAGCAGGTCACTCACCAGCTGTGGATTATTTATATATCCATCCGCACGAATATTTTTGAGTAACGAAACACAATTTCGGACCGTTGACGAGAATTTCCTTAGTTCGCGTCCACTTTCCGTTACTCTAGGTAATTCTTTGACCTTTTGTATGGCGTACTGTAGCACTAGGGTCGGGTGACCGTACTCATCCTCTAGCGCGCGCATTATCTCGGACGGATCAGTTGACGATCGTAGTAAGTCCTCTACTGATACCTTTGCGTCGCCTTGTAACGAGGTTTTTAATCGTGCTAAGTTTTCGTGCGCCTTGAAATTGTATAATTGTGATGTTTCCCAGTACATGTTCCGATATGATATCCAGTCGGCTGGGTCACCTTTGAAGTAGGGCAATTCATATGCCTGTCTTGGTACCGGTCGTGGTGGTCGTGCCATGTTCGTGATAGCCTCTGCCAGTCTGTCTATCTTACGGTCTCTGTCCCCTGACGATTCTCTCCGCCTTTCTCTTTCATCCGCTCCGTACTGCATCTGCCGCCGTGTATCCGACTCGAGTGTGGCTACTCGAGGTACACTTGCGACCGGAGTGGTAAAGGCGGTATAACGGCTGGGTAACTGGAACCTTACTCCATCTGACGTTACTGGCATGTACCTGGACGTAATTGGTGCCGTTATGTTAGGTAACGGTACAGACGCGGATGTCCTAGGTACTCGGGACTGGTCTAGATCACATGGCACTGACGACCCATGGTGGTTATTCACAAGATTCACCCTACTTACGGTTTGTTCACGGGGGTCAGATGTTTCACGGGGCGCAGCCATTTCAATAGGTGCGCCTGACACAGCCGGCGTCCCCAATACTTCTATCAATTGGGGGACTTGGGGCGTGGTTTTCACCCACTCTTCGACGCGCTGTGTCGTACTCACATCTGACTGTGAATCATCGCTTTCAGCGGCCGCCTCTATCTCAGCTATTTCCGCTTCCATCCTTTTCTTGACGAGGTTTTCCTTGTCTTTGACCAGGTTCTCTTTCAACTGCACTAATTCGCGCTCCGCTTCGTACTCGATCCGTTTTTTAAGGTAATCGACGCTCCTGTGGCTATTTCTTGACGATATTTTGCTGCGCGGCGAGGTGTGGCGACCCTTGGGCGCTGCCTGCCCCCCGTGCGCTCTCTCTGACGTCAATTTACTGTGGTCAATTAATCGGCCACCGGTGAGCGGAATATTGCGAGCGGACGTCGATGCCAATGTCGGTGCTACGGACGGAGAACCTGGAGCCCTTTCGGATGGTAAGCCTGAGTCAGAGACGATGTCCTCTGCTTGTCGCGTACCCATTTCTTCCGCCAGTCTTCGTAACTTGCTGCGTGTGGTGATTTCACTTCTGTGACTCATGATTCTGACTGGTTCACTCTATTCTAATTGAACCTGATCCGGCTCGCAAGGACCAAAATGTTAATAAAACGGGAGTCAGGTGTTGTAGGCGGGGGTGACGGTGTTCCCTTGACGAAAGAGTGAAATTAAACCAGTCAGAATGTCGTAATAATTGAGTATATTTGGCACACATAAAATTACACAGAAATCACTACAAATGGTTGTAAAAGAGTACACAGCACACAATATAAAATACAATCAGAATAAGCAGTACACATAATTAAATCCTAGCTATATTACACTTGAAGACTGGCTAACTAGATATAGGGTACATCGCGACTAAGCAGTGGACAGCGGAGCCCCTTACTTCACAAACACTACGTGGTAACTTGATGATTCGTGTAAACTTGTAAAAATACTAAATCCAAAAATAGACGCTCGGCCCTTTTATAACTTTTGTTGCCTACCGCAAGTAGCGTATACATTTCTTTACTTTGATTAGCCGCTCCGCCAATTGAGAGCGAGAAAAATGGACTTTCCCTAAGGTGCAGGTTTCGACTTGTCGAGAATTTCAAAACACGTGTAAGCGAGTTCAAGGTTTCTGCTTTCTTATTGGATTAACAATGTGGCTCGTCCTATTGGACATACGCTACTTTCAAAATCGTGTACGAACTACATAAGGTATTTTAGGTATATTCATACCTACTCACAGCTAATTAGTGCTTTACAATAAATGAGTTAGGTAACTATAAGCTAATTAGTTTTATACAAACATAACACAGGCATTACAGACTAATTAGATTCCAACAGGTTATTGTTACAGGTAATTGCAGGTTAATTAGAATTCAAAAGGTCAAGACAATGGTAATACAGCTGATTATAAACATACATCGGTATTTACTTAAGTATCTTCATGGAAATCTACTACTTTTATTAAAGAACAGTATAGGTATTTGTTTAGGTATTTTACAGAGGCTATACCGGAGTTACCGAATACAATAGCGAGGAAATATTAATGTTAAAAGTTAGTTAGTCTCATAGGGCGTCGCCCACAACAATAAAGAAACATAAATACTAACTATAGCTTGTTTTATTGAGCTTCGCCTACAATTTTTGTACTGAACCACATATCCATTTTTATTTCAAAATTCTTACTGTTAACCCTAATTGTATTAGTTTAAATAGTTACATACCTGCCTTACCTGTATTCTGGTGCGCGTTCCGCGAGCTGGAATCTTGTTCGGTGAAGTTATTAGAAGTTTTTCAAAAATTTTCCGCTAAAAATCACGTTTTTGGACCTTAATTTTGAATTTTCACTCCGTGAAAACTAAAGTAACGCCGTAGTTAGCTGGCCCGCGCGGAGACGCGTCTCTGGACACCTCGCCCGTGCGTCTAGCTCAAATAGAAGTTTGTAAACACTGAATTTTTCGTTTTTCCAAGCAAATCAGTACGTACGAAATCCACCTAACCGATACAATATTCCCTATACATCAGAATATCTTTGCAACCAGGTGTCGCATTTCGAAGCTGTTTTCAGCTGAATCGCTTGTATTCGGGTACCGATTGACTATTTTAACTGAAAGAATTGACAAAACGCGAAAAAATTTTCATTTTTCGCCATTAACTTAGAAAAATTCAGAATATTTTTGTACTGAACCACATATCCATTTTTATTTCAAAATTCTTACTGTTAACCCTAATTGTATTAGTTTAAATAGTTACATACCTGCCTTACCTGTATTCTGGTGCGCGTTCCGCGAGCTGGAATCTTGTTCGGTGAAGTTATTAGAAGTTTTTCAAAAATTTTCCGCTAAAAATCACGTTTTTGGACCTTAATTTTGAATTTTCACTCCGTGAAAACTAAAGTAACGCCGTAGTTAGCTGGCCCGCGCGGAGACGCGTCTCTGGACACCTCGCCCGTGCGTCTAGCTCAAATAGAAGTTTGTAAACACTGAATTTTTCGTTTTTCCAAGCAAATCAGTACGTACGAAATCCACCTAACCGATACAATATTTGGGTTTTCATGGTCCTCGGAACGCGCCACCTGCGGGTACCCAACTTACGGTAGGAGGGGTTCACATCGGCGTCGAGTCGACGATGAAGTACTTGGGACTTGTCCTCGACAGCCGGTGGAACTTCGTCGAACATTTCCGACGTTTGGCTCCCAGACTGGAGCGGGCTGGGGCTGCATTAAAGCGGCTCCTGCCCAATCTGGGGGGTCCAAACGCCTCCTGCCGGAGGCTCTACACGGGGATCGTGCGGTCCATGGCCCTCTACGGGGCACCGGTGTGGGCGCCCTCACTGAGGCTGCGCCCAGCGCGCCGGTTGTTTGCGGCCCAGAGGGTCATGGCCATCCGGTTAATCCGGGGATACCGCACGGTCTCGTGCGAGGCGGCGAGCCTCCTAGCCGGAGTGCCGCCATGGGATCTGGAGGCAAAGGTCCTCGCGCACATGTGGGAGTGGCGCGAGGAGGCGAAACGCCGGGGCGAAACTCCGCTGCCGCGACAAATCGCGGCACGGCGGACAGAGCTCCGGTGTGATCTCATGGCGACATGGCGGGTACGATTGTCGCAACCCAGTGCTGGGCACGCCACAATTGCGGCGGTAAGTCCCCTCTTTGAGGAGTGGATAGAGAGGCGTCACGGCGTCCTCACCTTCCGCCTGACGCAGGTTCTCACCGGGCATGGGTGCTTCGGTGGGTTCCTGTTCAGGATAAAGCGGGAGGATACGTCCGGGTGTTTCCATTGCGAGGATCGTCTGGAGGACACGGTGGAGCATACGGTGGAGGTGTGCCCTGCCTGGGCGGAGCACCGCCGTGTCCTCGTGGAGGCGATCGGCGGCGGCGACCTCTCGCGTCCGGCCCTGGTGCGAGCCATGGTACGGAGCGAGAGGGAATGGGAAGCCGTCACCTCCTTCTGCGAAGCAGTGATGCTCGCGAAGGAGGAGGCGGGGCGCGTGAGGGAGTGGCAGTCTCTGCGCCCTCACGCCCCTAGCCGCCGCAGGAGGAGACGTCCCGGGCGTCGGGAGTCAATTGCGGACTCCCGGCCACCGTAGGCGCGAGCTTGCGGGTGGCGAGCAATGGGTGGCTCGCCGCCCGGTAAGGACCAGGCTCGGGTCGACGGCGCGCAGTGTTCCACGCGCGCCTCAAAGAGATGTCAGCAGCAGTGTAGGGGTCTACTAGGACCGATGCCTGCCGGGGTCGCGTGATTGTTCGAAAGAGATACCGTGACCCTGGCACATGGGCAACTGATGGAACACGGGTGGGTTTTAGTCAGTAAAAGTCTGACACGCCCTCCCGCTCCGCCCAGAGCGGGAGAAGTCATTTGATGATTTCCCATCCTGAAAAAAAAAAAAAAAAAAAAAAAAAAAACCGATACAATATTCCCTATACATCAGAATATCTTTGCAACCAGGTGTCGCATTTCGAAGCTGTTTTCAGCTGAATCGCTTGTATTCGGGTACCGATTGACTATTTTAACTGAAAGAATTGACAAAACGCGAAAAAATTTTCATTTTTCGCCATTAACTTAGAAAAATTCAGAATATTTTTGTACTGAACCACATATCCATTTTTATTTCAAAATTCTTACTGTTAACCCTAATTGTATTAGTTTAAATAGTTACATACCTGCCTTACCTGTATTCTGGTGCGCGTTCCGCGAGCTGGAATCTTGTTCGGTGAAGTTATTAGAAGTTTTTCAAAAATTTTCCGCTAAAAATCACGTTTTTGGACCTTAATTTTGAATTTTCACTCCGTGAAAACTAAAGTAACGCCGTAGTTAGCTGGCCCGCGCGGAGACGCGTCTCTGGACACCTCGCCCGTGCGTCTAGCTCAAATAGAAGTTTGTAAACACTGAATTTTTCGTTTTTCCAAGCAAATCAGTACGTACGAAATCCACCTAACCGATACAATATTCCCTATACATCAGAATATCTTTGCAACCAGGTGTCGCATTTCGAAGCTGTTTTCAGCTGAATCGCTTGTATTCGGGTACCGATTGACTATTTTAACTGAAAGAATTGACAAAACGCGAAAAAATTTTCATTTTTCGCCATTAACTTAGAAAAATTCAGAATATTTTTGTACTGAACCACATATCCATTTTTATTTCAAAATTCTTACTGTTAACCCTAATTGTATTAGTTTAAATAGTTACATACCTGCCTTACCTGTATTCTGGTGCGCGTTCCGCGAGCTGGAATCTTGTTCGGTGAAGTTATTAGAAGTTTTTCAAAAATTTTCCGCTAAAAATCACGTTTTTGGACCTTAATTTTGAATTTTCACTCCGTGAAAACTAAAGTAACGCCGTAGTTAGCTGGCCCGCGCGGAGACGCGTCTCTGGACACCTCGCCCGTGCGTCTAGCTCAAATAGAAGTTTGTAAACACTGAATTTTTCGTTTTTCCAAGCAAATCAGTACGTACGAAATCCACCTAACCGATACAATATTCCCTATACATCAGAATATCTTTGCAACCAGGTGTCGCATTTCGAAGCTGTTTTCAGCTGAATCGCTTGTATTCGGGTACCGATTGACT
This sequence comes from Aporophyla lueneburgensis, assembly GCA_932294355.1. Classification (NCBI taxonomy): domain Eukaryota; kingdom Metazoa; phylum Arthropoda; class Insecta; order Lepidoptera; family Noctuidae; genus Aporophyla; species Aporophyla lueneburgensis. The sequence continues at coordinate 99,694 of OW028756.1, forward strand.
ATTTTAACTGAAAGAATTGACAAAACGCGAAAAAATTTTCATTTTTCGCCATTAACTTAGAAAAATTCAGAATATTTTTGTACTGAACCACATATCCATTTTTATTTCAAAATTCTTACTGTTAACCCTAATTGTATTAGTTTAAATAGTTACATACCTGCCTTACCTGTATTCTGGTGCGCGTTCCGCGAGCTGGAATCTTGTTCGGTGAAGTTATTAGAAGTTTTTCAAAAATTTTCCGCTAAAAATCACGTTTTTGGACCTTAATTTTGAATTTTCACTCCGTGAAAACTAAAGTAACGCCGTAGTTAGCTGGCCCGCGCGGAGACGCGTCTCTGGACACCTCGCCCGTGCGTCTAGCTCAAATAGAAGTTTGTAAACACTGAATTTTTCGTTTTTCCAAGCAAATCAGTACGTACGAAATCCACCTAACCGATACAATATTCCCTATACATCAGAATATCTTTGCAACCAGGTGTCGCATTTCGAAGCTGTTTTCAGCTGAATCGCTTGTATTCGGGTACCGATTGACTATTTTAACTGAAAGAATTGACAAAACGCGAAAAAATTTTCATTTTTCGCCATTAACTTAGAAAAATTCAGAATATTTTTGTACTGAACCACATATCCATTTTTATTTCAAAATTCTTACTGTTAACCCTAATTGTATTAGTTTAAATAGTTACATACCTGCCTTACCTGTATTCTGGTGCGCGTTCCGCGAGCTGGAATCTTGTTCGGTGAAGTTATTAGAAGTTTTTCAAAAATTTTCCGCTAAAAATCACGTTTTTGGACCTTAATTTTGAATTTTCACTCCGTGAAAACTAAAGTAACGCCGTAGTTAGCTGGCCCGCGCGGAGACGCGTCTCTGGACACCTCGCCCGTGCGTCTAGCTCAAATAGAAGTTTGTAAACACTGAATTTTTCGTTTTTCCAAGCAAATCAGTACGTACGAAATCCACCTAACCGATACAATATTCCCTATACATCAGAATATCTTTGCAACCAGGTGTCGCATTTCGAAGCTGTTTTCAGCTGAATCGCTTGTATTCGGGTACCGATTGACTATTTTAACTGAAAGAATTGACAAAACGCGAAAAAATTTTCATTTTTCGCCATTAACTTAGAAAAATTCAGAATATTTTTGTACTGAACCACATATCCATTTTTATTTCAAAATTCTTACTGTTAACCCTAATTGTATTAGTTTAAATAGTTACATACCTGCCTTACCTGTATTCTGGTGCGCGTTCCGCGAGCTGGAATCTTGTTCGGTGAAGTTATTAGAAGTTTTTCAAAAATTTTCCGCTAAAAATCACGTTTTTGGACCTTAATTTTGAATTTTCACTCCGTGAAAACTAAAGTAACGCCGTAGTTAGCTGGCCCGCGCGGAGACGCGTCTCTGGACACCTCGCCCGTGCGTCTAGCTCAAATAGAAGTTTGTAAACACTGAATTTTTCGTTTTTCCAAGCAAATCAGTACGTACGAAATCCACCTAACCGATACAATATTCCCTATACATCAGAATATCTTTGCAACCAGGTGTCGCATTTCGAAGCTGTTTTCAGCTGAATCGCTTGTATTCGGGTACCGATTGACTATTTTAACTGAAAGAATTGACAAAACGCGAAAAAATTTTCATTTTTCGCCATTAACTTAGAAAAATTCAGAATATTTTTGTACTGAACCACATATCCATTTTTATTTCAAAATTCTTACTGTTAACCCTAATTGTATTAGTTTAAATAGTTACATACCTGCCTTACCTGTATTCTGGTGCGCGTTCCGCGAGCTGGAATCTTGTTCGGTGAAGTTATTAGAAGTTTTTCAAAAATTTTCCGCTAAAAATCACGTTTTTGGACCTTAATTTTGAATTTTCACTCCGTGAAAACTAAAGTAACGCCGTAGTTAGCTGGCCCGCGCGGAGACGCGTCTCTGGACACCTCGCCCGTGCGTCTAGCTCAAATAGAAGTTTGTAAACACTGAATTTTTCGTTTTTCCAAGCAAATCAGTACGTACGAAATCCACCTAACCGATACAATATTCCCTATACATCAGAATATCTTTGCAACCAGGTGTCGCATTTCGAAGCTGTTTTCAGCTGAATCGCTTGTATTCGGGTACCGATTGACTATTTTAACTGAAAGAATTGACAAAACGCGAAAAAATTTTCATTTTTCGCCATTAACTTAGAAAAATTCAGAATATTTTTGTACTGAACCACATATCCATTTTTATTTCAAAATTCTTACTGTTAACCCTAATTGTATTAGTTTAAATAGTTACATACCTGCCTTACCTGTATTCTGGTGCGCGTTCCGCGAGCTGGAATCTTGTTCGGTGAAGTTATTAGAAGTTTTTCAAAAATTTTCCGCTAAAAATCACGTTTTTGGACCTTAATTTTGAATTTTCACTCCGTGAAAACTAAAGTAACGCCGTAGTTAGCTGGCCCGCGCGGAGACGCGTCTCTGGACACCTCGCCCGTGCGTCTAGCTCAAATAGAAGTTTGTAAACACTGAATTTTTCGTTTTTCCAAGCAAATCAGTACGTACGAAATCCACCTAACCGATACAATATTCCCTATACATCAGAATATCTTTGCAACCAGGTGTCGCATTTCGAAGCTGTTTTCAGCTGAATCGCTTGTATTCGGGTACCGATTGACTATTTTAACTGAAAGAATTGACAAAACGCGAAAAAATTTTCATTTTTCGCCATTAACTTAGAAAAATTCAGAATATTTTTGTACTGAACCACATATCCATTTTTATTTCAAAATTCTTACTGTTAACCCTAATTGTATTAGTTTAAATAGTTACATACCTGCCTTACCTGTATTCTGGTGCGCGTTCCGCGAGCTGGAATCTTGTTCGGTGAAGTTATTAGAAGTTTTTCAAAAATTTTCCGCTAAAAATCACGTTTTTGGACCTTAATTTTGAATTTTCACTCCGTGAAAACTAAAGTAACGCCGTAGTTAGCTGGCCCGCGCGGAGACGCGTCTCTGGACACCTCGCCCGTGCGTCTAGCTCAAATAGAAGTTTGTAAACACTGAATTTTTCGTTTTTCCAAGCAAATCAGTACGTACGAAATCCACCTAACCGATACAATATTCCCTATACATCAGAATATCTTTGCAACCAGGTGTCGCATTTCGAAGCTGTTTTCAGCTGAATCGCTTGTATTCGGGTACCGATTGACTATTTTAACTGAAAGAATTGACAAAACGCGAAAAAATTTTCATTTTTCGCCATTAACTTAGAAAAATTCAGAATATTTTTGTACTGAACCACATATCCATTTTTATTTCAAAATTCTTACTGTTAACCCTAATTGTATTAGTTTAAATAGTTACATACCTGCCTTACCTGTATTCTGGTGCGCGTTCCGCGAGCTGGAATCTTGTTCGGTGAAGTTATTAGAAGTTTTTCAAAAATTTTCCGCTAAAAATCACGTTTTTGGACCTTAATTTTGAATTTTCACTCCGTGAAAACTAAAGTAACGCCGTAGTTAGCTGGCCCGCGCGGAGACGCGTCTCTGGACACCTCGCCCGTGCGTCTAGCTCAAATAGAAGTTTGTAAACACTGAATTTTTCGTTTTTCCAAGCAAATCAGTACGTACGAAATCCACCTAACCGATACAATATTCCCTATACATCAGAATATCTTTGCAACCAGGTGTCGCATTTCGAAGCTGTTTTCAGCTGAATCGCTTGTATTCGGGTACCGATTGACTATTTTAACTGAAAGAATTGACAAAACGCGAAAAAATTTTCATTTTTCGCCATTAACTTAGAAAAATTCAGAATATTTTTGTACTGAACCACATATCCATTTTTATTTCAAAATTCTTACTGTTAACCCTAATTGTATTAGTTTAAATAGTTACATACCTGCCTTACCTGTATTCTGGTGCGCGTTCCGCGAGCTGGAATCTTGTTCGGTGAAGTTATTAGAAGTTTTTCAAAAATTTTCCGCTAAAAATCACGTTTTTGGACCTTAATTTTGAATTTTCACTCCGTGAAAACTAAAGTAACGCCGTAGTTAGCTGGCCCGCGCGGAGACGCGTCTCTGGACACCTCGCCCGTGCGTCTAGCTCAAATAGAAGTTTGTAAACACTGAATTTTTCGTTTTTCCAAGCAAATCAGTACGTACGAAATCCACCTAACCGATACAATATTCCCTATACATCAGAATATCTTTGCAACCAGGTGTCGCATTTCGAAGCTGTTTTCAGCTGAATCGCTTGTATTCGGGTACCGATTGACTATTTTAACTGAAAGAATTGACAAAACGCGAAAAAATTTTCATTTTTCGCCATTAACTTAGAAAAATTCAGAATATTTTTGTACTGAACCACATATCCATTTTTATTTCAAAATTCTTACTGTTAACCCTAATTGTATTAGTTTAAATAGTTACATACCTGCCTTACCTGTATTCTGGTGCGCGTTCCGCGAGCTGGAATCTTGTTCGGTGAAGTTATTAGAAGTTTTTCAAAAATTTTCCGCTAAAAATCACGTTTTTGGACCTTAATTTTGAATTTTCACTCCGTGAAAACTAAAGTAACGCCGTAGTTAGCTGGCCCGCGCGGAGACGCGTCTCTGGACACCTCGCCCGTGCGTCTAGCTCAAATAGAAGTTTGTAAACACTGAATTTTTCGTTTTTCCAAGCAAATCAGTGCGTACGAAATCCACCTAACCGATACAATATTCCCTATACATCAGAATATCTTTGCAACCAGGTGTCGCATTTCGAAGCTGTTTTCAGCTGAATCGCTTGTATTCGGGTACCGATTGACTATTTTAACTGAAAGAATTGACAAAACGCGAAAAAATTTTCATTTTTCGCCATTAACTTAGAAAAATTCAGAATATTTTTGTACTGAACCACATATCCATTTTTATTTCAAAATTCTTACTGTTAACCCTAATTGTATTAGTTTAAATAGTTACATACCTGCCTTACCTGTATTCTGGTGCGCGTTCCGCGAGCTGGAATCTTGTTCGGTGAAGTTATTAGAAGTTTTTCAAAAATTTTCCGCTAAAAATCACGTTTTTGGACCTTAATTTTGAATTTTCACTCCGTGAAAACTAAAGTAACGCCGTAGTTAGCTGGCCCGCGCGGAGACGCGTCTCTGGACACCTCGCCCGTGCGTCTAGCTCAAATAGAAGTTTGTAAACACTGAATTTTTCGTTTTTCCAAGCAAATCAGTACGTACGAAATCCACCTAACCGATACAATATTCCCTATACATCAGAATATCTTTGCAACCAGGTGTCGCATTTCGAAGCTGTTTTCAGCTGAATCGCTTGTATTCGGGTACCGATTGACTATTTTAACTGAAAGAATTGACAAAACGCGAAAAAATTTTCATTTTTCGCCATTAACTTAGAAAAATTCAGAATATTTTTGTACTGAACCACATATCCATTTTTATTTCAAAATTCTTACTGTTAACCCTAATTGTATTAGTTTAAATAGTTACATACCTGCCTTACCTGTATTCTGGTGCGCGTTCCGCGAGCTGGAGTCTTGTTCGGTGAAGTTATTAGAAGTTTTTCAAAAATTTTCCGCTAAAAATCACGTTTTTGGACCTTAATTTTGAATTTTCACTCCGTGAAAACTAAAGTAACGCCGTAGTTAGCTGGCCCGCGCGGAGACGCGTCTCTGGACACCTCGCCCGTGCGTCTAGCTCAAATAGAAGTTTGTAAACACTGAATTTTTCGTTTTTCCAAGCAAATCAGTGCGTACGAAATCCACCTAACCGATACAATATTCCCTATACATCAGAATATCTTTGCAACCAGGTGTCGCATTTCGAAGCTGTTTTCAGCTGAATCGCTTGTATTCGGGTACCGATTGACTATTTTAACTGAAAGAATTGACAAAACGCGAAAAAATTTTCATTTTTCGCCATTAACTTAGAAAAATTCAGAATATTTTTGTACTGAACCACATATCCATTTTTATTTCAAAATTCTTACTGTTAACCCTAATTGTATTAGTTTAAATAGTTACATACCTGCCTTACCTGTATTCTGGTGCGCGTTCCGCGAGCTGGAATCTTGTTCGGTGAAGTTATTAGAAGTTTTTCAAAAATTTTCCGCTAAAAATCACGTTTTTGGACCTTAATTTTGAATTTTCACTCCGTGAAAACTAAAGTAACGCCGTAGTTAGCTGGCCCGCGCGGAGACGCGTCTCTGGACACCTCGCCCGTGCGTCTAGCTCAAATAGAAGTTTGTAAACACTGAATTTTTCGTTTTTCCAAGCAAATCAGTACGTACGAAATCCACCTAACCGATACAATATTCCCTATACATCAGAATATCTTTGCAACCAGGTGTCGCATTTCGAAGCTGTTTTCAGCTGAATCGCTTGTATTCGGGTACCGATTGACTATTTTAACTGAAAGAATTGACAAAACGCGAAAAAATTTTCATTTTTCGCCATTAACTTAGAAAAATTCAGAATATTTTTGTACTGAACCACATATCCATTTTTATTTCAAAATTCTTACTGTTAACCCTAATTGTATTAGTTTAAATAGTTACATACCTGCCTTACCTGTATTCTGGTGCGCGTTCCGCGAGCTGGAATCTTGTTCGGTGAAGTTATTAGAAGTTTTTCAAAAATTTTCCGCTAAAAATCACGTTTTTGGACCTTAATTTTGAATTTTCACTCCGTGAAAACTAAAGTAACGCCGTAGTTAGCTGGCCCGCGCGGAGACGCGTCTCTGGACACCTCGCCCGTGCGTCTAGCTCAAATAGAAGTTTGTAAACACTGAATTTTTCGTTTTTCCAAGCAAATCAGTGCGTACGAAATCCACCTAACCGATACAATATTCCCTATACATCAGAATATCTTTGCAACCAGGTGTCGCATTTCGAAGCTGTTTTCAGCTGAATCGCTTGTATTCGGGTACCGATTGACTATTTTAACTGAAAGAATTGACAAAACGCGAAAAAATTTTCATTTTTCGCCATTAACTTAGAAAAATTCAGAATATTTTTGTACTGAACCACATATCCATTTTTATTTCAAAATTCTTACTGTTAACCCTAATTGTATTAGTTTAAATAGTTACATACCTGCCTTACCTGTATTCTGGTGCGCGTTCCGCGAGCTGGAATCTTGTTCGGTGAAGTTATTAGAAGTTTTTCAAAAATTTTCCGCTAAAAATCACGTTTTTGGACCTTAATTTTGAATTTTCACTCCGTGAAAACTAAAGTAACGCCGTAGTTAGCTGGCCCGCGCGGAGACGCGTCTCTGGACACCTCGCCCGTGCGTCTAGCTCAAATAGAAGTTTGTAAACACTGAATTTTTCGTTTTTCCAAGCAAATCAGTACGTACGAAATCCACCTAACCGATACAATATTCCCTATACATCAGAATATCTTTGCAACCAGGTGTCGCATTTCGAAGCTGTTTTCAGCTGAATCGCTTGTATTCGGGTACCGATTGACTATTTTAACTGAAAGAATTGACAAAACGCGAAAAAATTTTCATTTTTCGCCATTAACTTAGAAAAATTCAGAATATTTTTGTACTGAACCACATATCCATTTTTATTTCAAAATTCTTACTGTTAACCCTAATTGTATTAGTTTAAATAGTTACATACCTGCCTTACCTGTATTCTGGTGCGCGTTCCGCGAGCTGGAATCTTGTTCGGTGAAGTTATTAGAAGTTTTTCAAAAATTTTCCGCTAAAAATCACGTTTTTGGACCTTAATTTTGAATTTTCACTCCGTGAAAACTAAAGTAACGCCGTAGTTAGCTGGCCCGCGCGGAGACGCGTCTCTGGACACCTCGCCCGTGCGTCTAGCTCAAATAGAAGTTTGTAAACACTGAATTTTTCGTTTTTCCAAGCAAATCAGTATGTTAATAAAACGAGAGTCAGGTGTTGTAGGCGGGGGTGACGGTGTTCCCTTGACGAAAGAGTGAAATTAAACCAGTCAGAATGTCGTAATAATTGAGTATATTTGGCACACATAAAATTACACAGAAATCACTAAAAATGGTTGTAAAAGAGTACACAGCACACAATATAAAATACAGTTAGAATAAGCAGTACACATAATTAAATCCTAGCTATATTACACTTGAAGACTGGCTAACTAGATATAGGGTACATCGCGACTAAGCAGTGGACAGCGGAGCCCCTTACTTCACAAACACTACGTGGTAACTTGATGATTCATGTGAACTTGTAACAATACTAAATCCAAAAATAGACGCTCGGCCCTTTTATAACTTTTGTTGCCTACCGCAAGTAGCGTATACATTTCTTTACTTTGATTAGCCGCTCCGCCAATTGAGAGCGAGAAAAATGGACTTTCCCTAAGATACAGGTTTCGACTTGTCGAGAATTTCAAAACACGTGTAAGCGAGTTCAAGGTTTCTGCTTTCTTATTGGATTAACAATGTGGCTCGTCCTATTGGACATACGCTACTTTCAAAATCGTGTACGAACTACGTAAGATATTTTAGGTATATTCATACCTACTCACAGCTAATTAGTGCTTTACAATAAATGAGTTAGGTAACTATAAGCTAATTAGTTTTATACAAACATAACACAGGCATTACAGACTAATTAGATTCCAACAGGTTATTGTTACAGGTAATTGCAGGTTAATTAGAATTCAAAAGGTCAAGACAATGGTAATACAGCTGATTATAAACATACATCGGTATTTACTTAAGTATCTTCATGGAAATCTACTACTTTTATTAAAGAACAGTATAGGTATTTGTTTAGGTATTTTACAGAGGCTATACCGGAGTTACCGAATACAATAGCGAGGAGATATTAATGTTAAAAGTTAGTTAGTCTCATAGGGCGTCGCCCAAAACAATAAAGAAACATAAATACTAACTATAGCTTGTTTTATTGAGCTTCGCCTACATTCCACCCCCTGTAACAGGGTTCAACCGACTTACAATTCTTGGTCTGTGGGAAGCACAATAATCTTCGCTACGGGTCGACGTAGGACCCCATTTACAGTCTTAACATCTACTACACGGATAATACCATCGTGTCCATGATACACAGCTTTGATGAGACCTTTGGTCCACGCACTTCGCGGTCTATTATTGTCCACAATCACTACTACGTCACTGATACGTACGTTCGGCACATTGTTTAACCACTTTTCCCGACGTTGGAGCGTAGGCAGGTACTCTCGCAGCCAGCGCCGCCAGAACATGTCGGCGAGCGCGTTCACGCGCCGCCACTGCCGGCGAGAGTCGATGTCTTCGGCGTCGCTCGATGCAAACGGAGTACTCCCGGACGCAGTGCCCAGGAGTAGATGGTTCGGCGTCAGGACCACGGGCTGGTCGTGGTCGTCGTTCACGTAGCTCAGTGGCCGGCTGTTTACGATCAGCTCGGCTTCGGTGAGGAGGGTATAGAGGACCTCCTCACGAGGGGCACGCTCCTTGAGCGTACTGCGAAGTGCGTTCTTCACGGATCTCACCAGGCGCTCCCAGCAGCCACCCATGTGTGGGGCCGCCGGGGGATTGAAGTGCCATTCGATGCCACGGTGAATGGCCTCGGCCCTTATCTGACCTTGGTTGAGGTCTTTCAGGGCTGCTCGAAGCTCGGTATTGGCCCCGATGAAGTTGGTACCCTGGTCAGAGTACAGATGTGCTGGTTGCCCGCGGCGCGCTATGAGGCGCCGCAAGGCTAGTATGGCGGAGTCGGCGCTTAGGGAAGCGGCCAACTCAAGGTGGACGGCGCGTGTAGTGAGGCAGGTGAATAGGACACCCCCACCTCTTCTCGCGCCGTCGCCCGATTGCGACCTCCATCGGGCCGAAGTAGTCCACCCCCACTCGCACAAAGGCTCGTCTGGATGGTTCCAGCCTTGCGAGCGGCAGGTCACCCATCTTCGGTGGCGCGGGCTTGGCTCGGCAGACGCGACAGAGTTGGCAGTTGGCAACCACTGTCTTCACTGAGGTTCTGATTTTAGTGACCCAGTATTTTTCCCGTAGATTGTTGACGACGGTCTCGTGGTTGGCGTGCAGAGCCATCGCATGGTAATGAGCGATTAGCTTTCTTGTCAGAGGATGGCGGCCCTCCAGGATAATAGGGTGCCGCTCGCCGAACGTGAGCACCTCACAGGCACTCAGGCGCCCTCTCACTCGTAGCAACCCGTCGTCGGCTATCATGGGGTCGAGAGCCTTGATGCTGCTGCTGCTGGGAACGGGCAGGCCTTTTAGGATGGTGGCCCGCTCGCTTTGGAAGCTTTCTTCTTGACACAGCCTCAACAGGCTGTTGTGAGCATCTTCTAGGTCTCGCTGACACAGCTCCGTAGTCGACCGACGTTTGCGACATCGGCCGCTGAAGATGAGCACGCGCGCCATGACACGCTGAATGCGCGTCCACGATGAGTAGCGCTCGTACTCTAGGAGTGGTGCCGCCGGTGCTGCCGCGGCGTGGACCCGCTGGATGCGCTCAAGGTCCGCTTCCGACGCCTCAGCCTCGGGACACGCAGGCCACAGCTCCTGTGGGTCACATAGAAACGAGGGGCCCGAGAGCCACTCCGCGTGGTCATCGGGCCAACACAACCTGGTGGCCTTATCAGCTGGGTTATCCTGTGAAGGTACCCAGCGCCAGTTGCCTCTGTCTGACAGCCTATCTATTTCGGCTAGTCTGTGCGAGACGAATCGTTGAAATTCCTGTGCATCGGAGTTTATCCATTTTAATACAGTCTTGCTGTCGGTCCAAAGGAATTTCTTTTCGATTCGTATACCTAACTCTTTGTGGGCAGTGTCTGCTATACGACAGGCTAACACGGCTGCTTGTAACTCTAGCCTGGGAATGGATACTACTTTATGTGGAGCTACTCGCGCTTTCCCTAGTAACATAACCGATTCCCTCTTTCCTTCAGAGTTAGAGCCCACTAGGTATACTACTGCGGCGTAAGCAAGCTCGCTGGCGTCCCCGAACGCGTGTAATTCTAAATTATCGAGTTTTAACCCGTACCACCGCGGTATTTTTAATTCGTTTAAGCGGTATAAATTATGGAGCCAATTAAACCATACTTTGGCGTCCTTTTCTTTTAAGGGTTCGTCCCATTGTATTCCCGACTTCCATATTCGTTGCATTAATATGCGTGATTGAATTACACACGGGTATAGGAAACCTAGCGGGTCGTAAATCGACATTATCATACTAAGAAATTGTCTTTTAGTGGGCACTAAGCTACCATTCATAATTTCCGGTGGTAGTCTCTTAAATGACAGATCAAAACCTAACTCGTCGTCTTTAGGTGACCATATTAAACCTAGGGTCCTCTCTACTGAGCCTGTTCCCTTCTCAAGGGCTACCTTATCAGGCATTTCTATTTTCAGCCTTTCCCTTAGCTCCGATGAGTTAGTGACCCACCCCCGGATAATGAATCCACCGGATGCATGTATTCGTGTCACTTCCTCTATTAACGTGTTAGCCTTCTCCTCGGTCCAAGCACTATCTAGATAGTCGTCCATATAGTGCCTAGATTTAATGGCTTCCACAGCTTCGGGATAAACATCAATGAAATCATCGGCATTTTTGTTGAGTATATATATTGCCGTAGTAGGGGACGAGGCTGCACCAAATATCATGGAATTCATCGCGTATGTATCTGGTTCTTTATGGTGATCCGCGCCTCTCCATAAAAATAATTGCGCGCCTTGATCTTCTGCCCTTATTTTTACGCGTAAGAACATATCAGCGATATCCCCTGAAAACGCGACGGGGCCTATCCTGAACTTAATTAAAATACCTAGCAAAGAATTCAGTAAGTCAGGTCCGGTTAGCAGATTATCATTTAAACACGTCCCATGAGACGTAGCGGCTGCGTCGAACACGAGACGTAGCTTGCCCGGTTTGTTCGGGTTAACGACTCCGAAATGCGGTAAGTACCAAACCGGCGAGCTGTCTATGTTACCGTCTACTTTACGCGCGTAACCTTCGTCTACTAACCTACCTATCTGAGCTGAATATTGCTCAGCGAAACTAGTGTCTTTACGCATACGTTTCTCTATGCCGTACAGCCTTTGCCTGGCCTGATTATAATTATCAGGTAACTGAATATTGTCATGTTTCCACAACAAACCGACCTCCCATTGTGACTGGTCAGGGATACGATGGCTAGTGCTGTCTAACACGGCTAATGCCCTTTCGACATCTTTATGTTTACGTAAATTCTCTGAAATACCTATCGCTTCTAGCTCAAACTGTGATTTAACTAGATTATGTAAATCAGGAAGGGAAACGGTCATGCAACTAACACATTCTGTAGGCGAAGCTCAATAAAACAAGCTATAGTTAGTATTTATGTTTCTTTATTGTTTTGGGCGACGCCCTATGAGACTAACTAACTTTTAACATTAATATCTCCTCGCTATTGTATTCGGTAACTCCGGTATAGCCTCTGTAAAATACCTAAACAAATACCTATACTGTTCTTTAATAAAAGTAGTAGATTTCCATGAAGATACTTAAGTAAATACCGATGTATGTTTATAATCAGCTGTATTACCATTGTCTTGACCTTTTGAATTCTAATTAACCTGCAATTACCTGTAACAATAACCTGTTGGAATCTAATTAGTCTGTAATGCCTGTGTTATGTTTGTATAAAACTAATTAGCTTATAGTTACCTAACTCATTTATTGTAAAGCACTAATTAGCTGTGAGTAGGTATGAATATACCTAAAATATCTTACGTAGTTCGTACACGATTTTGAAAGTAGCGTATGTCCAATAGGACGAGCCACATTGTTAATCCAATAAGAAAGCAGAAACCTTGAACTCGCTTACACGTGTTTTGAAATTCTCGACAAGTCGAAACCTGTACCTTAGGGAAAGTCCATTTTTCTCGCACTCAATTGGCGGAGCGGCTAATCAAAGTAAAGAAATGTATACGCTACTTGCGGTAGGCAACAAAAGTTATAAAAGGGCCGAGCGTCTATTTTTGGATTTAGTATTGTTACGAGTTTACATGAATCATCAAGTTACCACGTAGTGTTTGTGAAGTAAGTGGCTCCGCTGTCCACTGCTTAGTCGCGATGTACCCTATATCTAGTTAGCCAGTCTTCAAGTGTAATATAGCTAGGATTTAATTATGTGTACTGCTTATTCTAACTGTATTTTATATTGTGTGCTGTGTACTCTTTTACAACCATTTGTAGTGATTTCTGTGTAACTTTATGTGTGCCAAATATACTCAATTATTACGACATTCTGACTGGTTTAATTTCACTCTTTCGTCAAGGGAACACCGTCACCCCCGCCTACAACACCTGACTCCCGTTTTATTAACATTTTGGTCCTTGCGAGCCGGATCAGGTTCAATTAGAATAGAGTGAACCAGTCAGAATCATGAGTCACAGAAGTGAAATCACCACACGCAGCAAGTTACGAAGACTGGCGGAAGAAATGGGTACGCGACAAGCAGAGGACATCGTCTCTGACTCAGGCTTACCATCCGAAAGGGCTCCAGGTTCTCCGTCCGTAGCACCGACATTGGCATCGACGTCCGCTCGCAATATTCCGCTCACCGGTGGCCGATTAATTGACCACAGTAAATTGACGTCAGAAAGAGCGCACGGGGGGCAGGCAGCGCCCAAGGGTCGCCACACCTCGCCGCGCAGCAAAATATCGTCAAGAAATAGCCACAGGAGCGTCGATTACCTTAAAAAACGGATCGAGTACGAAGCGGAGCGCGAATTAGTGCAGTTGAAAGAGAACCTGGTCAAAGACAAGGAAAACCTCGTCAAGAAAAGGATGGAAGTGGAAATAGCTGAGATAGAGGCGGCCGCTGAAAGCGATGATTCACAGTCAGATGGGAGTACGACACAGCGCGTCGAAGAGTGGGTGAAAACCACGCCCCAGGTCCCCCAATTGATAGAAGTATTGGGGACGCCGGCTGTGTCAGGCGCACCTATTGAAATGGCTGCGCCCCGTGAAACATCTGACCCCCGTGAACAAACCGTAAGTAGGGTGAATCTTGTGAATAACCACCGTGGGTCGTCAGTGCCGTGTGATCTAGACCAGTCCCGAGTACCTAGGACATCCGCGTCTGTACCGTTACCTAACATAACGGCACCAATTACGTCCAGGTACATACCAGTAACGTCAGATGGAGTAAGGTTCCAGTTACCCAGCCGTTATACCGCCTTTACCACTCCGGTCGCAAGTGTACCTCGAGTAGCCACACTCGAGTCGGATACACGGCGGCAGATGCAGTACGGAGCGGATGAAAGAGAAAGGCGGAGAGAATCGTCAGGGGACAGAGACCGTAAGATAGACAGACTGGCAGAGGCTATCACGAACATGGCACGACCACCACGACCGGTACCGAGACAGGCATATGAATTGCCATACTTTAAAGGTGACCCAGCCGACTGGATATCATATCGGAACATGTACTGGGAAACATCACAGTTATACAATTTCAAGGCGCACGAAAACTTAGCACGATTAAAAACCTCGTTACAAGGCGACGCAAAGGTATCAGTAGAGGACTTACTACGATCGTCAACTGATCCGTCCGAGATAATGCGCGCGCTAGAGGATGAGTACGGTCACCCGACCCTAGTGCTACAGTACGCCATACAAAAGGTCAAAGAATTACCTAGAGTAACGGAAAGTGGACGCGAACTAAGGAAATTCTCGTCAACGGTCCGAAATTGTGTTTCGTTACTCAAAAATATTCGTGCGGATGGATATATAAATAATCCACAGCTGGTGAGTGACCTGCTGAGCAAGCTGACCCCTGTACAGCGCGCGCAATACGGTGACTTCGCAATGGGCCTGGACAACACACAGGGGGTGGACCTAAGAGTGTCTCCAAATCTAGAAATATTATCACATTTTCTGATACACTTGACACGCTCAACGTCGTACTACACTCAGGCGAGTATGTTTGAGCCCGGTCCATCGAAGCCCCCTGCCAAGCAACAGCAGAAGTATGGCGGCGCCGGTCAGTCCCGGCCAGCCAACGCCGCGCGCTCGGCCGCGAGCAGGCCTCCGTTGACGCAACGAGTGAACACGCAGAGCGACGAGTCTGCCGCTCCTGAAGAATGCGTTATATGTCAACGAAAGCACAACATAGAAGAGTGTGACCAGTTCAAAAAGCTTACCGTTCAACAGCGTTGGGACACGATAAAGGAGAAGAACACATGCTTCAAATGTCTCGTGAGTAAACATCCCAAGAGGTTTTGCCGTGCGAGTAGATGCAAGAAGTGCGGGTTCGGACATCACCTGCTGTTACACGCGGATAAGCAGCCGAAAGAAAAGGTGGCTACGCCGCCAGAAAGTAAGACGGAAAGCGTCACAAATATAGGCGAGTGGCGAGCTACGGCACTACTGAAAATTATGCCAGTAACGGTCAGCGATGGAAACAGTGACGATAATCAGTGTTACGCACTACTGGACGATGGTGCGACCGTGTCACTCATCGACAGCTCGCTCGCCACAGACTTAGTGGGCCCATGTGTTCCTCTCTCCTTAAAAACCGCGGGTGGCTACGGAGTAACAGACTCAACGTCGCGAGTGGTACAAGTGCGCGTAAAAGGACCTAACGGTCAGTGCCATAACATTACGTGTCGGACAATAGTGGACATTAACCTACCAACGCAAACAGTGACCGCCACAGTGATCGACGACAACGCGCACCTACGCGACTTGGGTTGCGTAGAGATGAGGGGAGCCAAACCGCTGCTGCTTCTCGGACAGGACAACTGGGAGCTGCTCGTCAGTCAGGACATCCGCCAAGGAAAATCCGGTAAGCCAGTTGCCTCACTCACTAAGTTAGGTTGGGTCATACATGGACCATTTAATATTAATAACAATAATAATAGTAAAGAATGTGTTAGTTGCATGACCGTTTCCCTTCCTGATTTACATAATCTAGTTAAATCACAGTTTGAGCTAGAAGCGATAGGTATTTCAGAGAATTTACGTAAACATAAAGATGTCGAAAGGGCATTAGCCGTGTTAGACAGCACTAGCCATCGTATCCCTGACCAGTCACAATGGGAGGTCGGTTTGTTGTGGAAACATGACAATATTCAGTTACCTGATAATTATAATCAGGCCAGGCAAAGGCTGTACGGCATAGAGAAACGTATGCGTAAAGACACTAGTTTCGCTGAGCAATATTCAGCTCAGATAGGTAGGTTAGTAGACTAAGGTTACGCGCGTAAAGTAGACGGTAACATAGACAGCTCGCCGGTTTGGTACTTACCGCATTTCGGAGTCGTTAACCCGAACAAACCGGGCAAGCTACGTCTCGTGTTCGACGCAGCCGCTACGTCTCATGGGACGTGTTTAAATGATAATCTGCTAACCGGACCTGACTTACTGAATTCTTTGCTAGGTATTTTAATTAAGTTCAGGATAGGCCCCGTCGCGTTTTCAGGGGATATCGCTGATATGTTCTTACGAGTAAAAATAAGGGCAGAAGATCAAGGCGCGCAATTATTTTTATGGAGAGGCGCGGATCACCATAAAGAACCAGATACATACGCGATGAATTCCATGATATTTGGTGCAGCCTCGTCCCCTACTACGGCAATATATATACTCAACAAAAATGCCGATGATTTCATTGATGTTTATCCCGAAGCTGTGGAAGCCATTAAATCTAGGCACTATATGGACGACTATCTAGATAGTGCTTGGACCGAGGAGAAGGCTAACACGTTAATAGAGGAAGTGACACGAATACATGCATCCGGTGGATTCATTATCCGGGGGTGGGTCACTAACTCATCGGAGCTAAGGGAAAGGCTGAAAATAGAAATGCCTGATAAGGTAGCCCTTGAGAAGGGAACAGGCTCAGTAGAGAGGACCCTAGGTTTAATATGGTCACCTAAAGACGACGAGTTAGGTTTTGATCTGTCATTTAAGAGACTACCACCGGAAATTATAAATGGTAGCTTAGTGCCCACTAAAAGACAATTTCTTAGTATGATAATGTCGATTTACGACCCGCTAGGTTTCCTATACCCGTGTGTAATTCAATCACGCATATTAATGCAACGAATATGGAAGTCGGGAATACAATGGGACGAACCCTTAAAAGAAAAGGACGCCAAAGTATGGTTTAATTGGCTCCATAATTTATACCGCTTAAACGAATTAAAAATACCGCGGTGGTACGGGTTAAAACTCGATAATTTAGAATTACACGCGTTCGGGGACGCCAGCGAGCTTGCTTACGCCGCAGTAGTATACCTAGTGGGCTCTAACTCTGAAGGAAAGAGGGAATCGGTTATGTTACTAGGGAAAGCGCGAGTAGCTCCACAAAAAGTAGTATCCATTCCCAGGCTAGAGTTACAAGCAGCCGTGTTAGCCTGTCGTATAGCAGACACTGCCCACAAAGAGTTAGGTATACGAATCGAAAAGAAATTCCTTTGGACCGACAGCAAGACTGTATTAAAATGGATAAACTCCGATGCACAGGAATTTCAACGATTCGTCTCGCACAGACTAGCCGAAATAGATAGGCTGTCAGACAGAGGCAACTGGCGCTGGGTACCTTCACAGGATAACCCAGCTGATAAGGCCACCAGGTTGTGTTGGCCCGATGACCACGCGGAGTGGCTCTCGGGCCCCTCGTTTCTATGTAACCCACAGGAGCTGTGGCCTGCGTGTCCCGAGGCTGAGGCGTCGGAAGCGGACCTTGAGCGCATCCAGCGGGTCCACGCCGCGGCAGCACCGGCGGCACCACTCCTAGAGTACGAGCGCTACTCATCGTGGACGCGCATTCAGCGTGTCATGGCGCGCGTGCTCATCTTCAGCGGCCGATGTCGTAAACGTCGGTCGACTACGGAGCTGTGTCAGCGAGACCTAGAAGATGCTCACAACAGCCTGTTGAGGCTGTGTCAAGAAGAAAGCTTTCAAAGCGAGCGGGCCACCATCCTTAAAGGCCTGCCCGTTCCCAGCAGCAGCAGCATCAAGGCTCTCGACCCCATGCTAGCCGACGACGGGTTGCTACGAGTGAGAGGGCGCCTGAGTGCCTGTGAGGTGCTCACGTTTGGCGAGCGGCACCCTATTATCCTGGAGGGCCGCCATCCTCTGACAAGAAAGCTAATCGCTCATTACCATGCGATGGCTCTGCACGCCAACCACGAGACCGTCGTCAACAATCTACGGGAAAAATACTGGGTCACTAAAATCAGAACCTCAGTGAAGACAGTGGTTGCCAACTGCCAACTCTGTCGCGTCTGCCGAGCCAAGCCCGCGCCACCGAAGATGGGTGACCTGCCGCTCGCAAGGCTGGAACCATCCAGACGAGCCTTTGTGCGAGTGGGGGTGGACTACTTCGGCCCGATGGAGGTCGCAATCGGGCGACGGCGCGAGAAGAGGTGGGGTGTCCTATTCACCTGCCTCACTACACGCGCCGTCCACCTTGAGTTGGCCGCTTCCCTAAGCGCCGACTCCGCCATACTAGCCTTGCGGCGCCTCATAGCGCGCCGCGGGCAACCAGCACATCTGTACTCTGACCAGGGTACCAACTTCATCGGGGCCAATACCGAGCTTCGAGCAGCCCTGAAAGACCTCAACCAAGGTCAGATAAGGGCCGAGGCCATTCACCGTGGCATCGAATGGCACTTCAATCCCCCGGCGGCCCCACACATGGGTGGCTGCTGGGAGCGCCTGGTGAGATCCGTGAAGAACGCACTTCGCAGTACGCTCAAGGAGCGTGCCCCTCGTGAGGAGGTCCTCTACACCCTCCTCACCGAAGCCGAGCTGATCGTAAACAGCCGGCCACTGAGCTACGTGAACGACGACCACGACCAGCCCGTGGTCCTGACGCCGAACCATCTACTCCTGGGCACTGCGTCCGGGAGTACTCCGTTTGCATCGAGCGACGCCGAAGACATCGACTCTCGCCGGCAGTGGCGGCGCGTGAACGCGCTCGCCGACATGTTCTGGCGGCGCTGGCTGCGAGAGTACCTGCCTACGCTCCAACGTCGGGAAAAGTGGTTAAACAATGTGCCGAACGTACGTATCAGTGACGTAGTAGTGATTGTGGACAATAATAGACCGCGAAGTGCGTGGACCAAAGGTCTCATCAAAGCTGTGTATCATGGACACGATGGTATTATCCGTGTAGTAGATGTTAAGACTGTAAATGGGGTCCTACGTCGACCCGTAGCGAAGATTATTGTGCTTCCCACAGACCAAGAATTGTAAGTCGGTTGAACCCTGTTACAGGGGGTGGAATGTAGGCGAAGCTCAATAAAACAAGCTATAGTTAGTATTTATGTTTCTTTATTGTTTTGGGCGACGCCCTATGAGACTAACTAACTTTTAACATTAATATCTCCTCGCTATTGTATTCGGTAACTCCGGTATAGCCTCTGTAAAATACCTAAACAAATACCTATACTGTTCTTTAATAAAAGTAGTAGATTTCCATGAAGATACTTAAGTAAATACCGATGTATGTTTATAATCAGCTGTATTACCATTGTCTTGACCTTTTGAATTCTAATTAACCTGCAATTACCTGTAACAATAACCTGTTGGAATCTAATTAGTCTGTAATGCCTGTGTTATGTTTGTATAAAACTAATTAGCTTATAGTTACCTAACTCATTTATTGTAAAGCACTAATTAGCTGTGAGTAGGTATGAATATACCTAAAATATCTTACGTAGTTCGTACACGATTTTGAAAGTAGCGTATGTCCAATAGGACGAGCCACATTGTTAATCCAATAAGAAAGCAGAAACCTTGAACTCGCTTACACGTGTTTTGAAATTCTCGACAAGTCGAAACCTGTACCTTAGGGAAAGTCCATTTTTCTCGCACTCAATTGGCGGAGCGGCTAATCAAAGTAAAGAAATGTATACGCTACTTGCGGTAGGCAACAAAAGTTATAAAAGGGCCGAGCGTCTATTTTTGGATTTAGTATTGTTACGAGTTTACATGAATCATCAAGTTACCACGTAGTGTTTGTGAAGTAAGTGGCTCCGCTGTCCACTGCTTAGTCGCGATGTACCCTATATCTAGTTAGGCAGTCTTCAAGTGTAATATAGCTAGGATTTAATTATGTGTACTGCTTATTCTGATTGTATTTTATATTGTGTGCTGTGTACTCTTTTACAACCATTTGTAGTGATTTCTGTGTAATTTTATGTGTGCCAAATATACTCAATTATTACGACATTCTGACTGGTTTAATTTCACTCTTTCGTCAAGGGAACACCGTCACCCCCGCCTACAACACCTGACTCCCGTTTTATTAACACATTCTTTACTATTATTATTGTTATTAATATTAAATGGTCCATGTATGACCCAACCTAACTTAGTGAGTGAGGCAACTGGCTTACCGGATTTTCCTTGGCGGATGTCCTGACTGACGAGCAGCTCCCAGTTGTCCTGTCCGAGAAGCAGCAGCGGTTTGGCTCCCCTCATCTCTACGCAACCCAAGTCGCGTAGGTGCGCGTTGTCGTCGATCACTGTGGCGGACACTGTTTGCGTTGGTAGGTTAATGTCCACTATTGTCCGACACGTAATGTCATGGCACTGACCGTTAGGTCCTTTTACGCGCACTTGTACCACTCGCGACGTTGAGTCTGTTACTCCGTAGCCACCCGCGGTTTTTAAGGAGAGAGGAACACATGGGCCCACTAAGTCTGTGGCGAGCGAGCTGTCGATGAGTGACACGGTCGCACCATCGTCCAGTAGTGCGTAACACTGATTATCGTCACTGTTTCCATCGCTGACCGTTACTGGCATAATTTTCAGTAGTGCCGTAGCTCGCCACTCGCCTATATTTGTGACGCTTTCCGTCTTACTTTCTGGCGGCGTAGCCACCTTTTCTTTCGGCTGCTTATCCGCGTGTAACAGCAGGTGATGTCCGAACCCGCACTTCTTGCATCTACTCGCACGGCAGAACCTCTTGGGATGTTTACTCACGAGACATTTGAAGCATGTGTTCTTCTCCTTTATCGTGTCCCAACGCTGTTGAACGGTAAGCTTTTTGAACTGGTCACACTCTTCTATGTTGTGCTTTCGTTGACATATAACGCATTCTTCAGGAGCGGCAGACTCGTCGCTCTGCGTGTTCACTCGTTGCGTCAACGGAGGCCTGCTCGCGGCCGAGCGCGCGGCGTTGGCTGGCCGAGATTGACCGGCGGCGCCGCCATACTTCTGCTGTTGCTTGGCAGGGGGCTTCGATGGACCGGGCTCAAACATACTCGCCTGAGTGTAGTACGACGTTGAGCGTGTCAAGTGTATTAGAAAATGCGATAATATTTCTAGATTTGGAGACACTCTTAAGTCCACCCCCTGTGTGTTGTCCAGGCCCATTGCGAAGTCACCGTATTGCGCGCGCTGTACAGGGGTCAGCTTGCTCAGCAGGTCACTCACCAGCTGTGGATTATTTATATATCCATCCGCACGAATATTTTTGAGTAACGAAACACAATTTCTAACCGTTGACGAGAATTTCCTTAGTTCGCGTCCACTTTCCGTTACTCTAGGTAATTCTTTGACCTTTTGTATGGCGTACTGTAGCACTAGGGTCGGGTGACCGTACTCATCCTCTAGCGCGCGCATTATCTCGGACGGATCAGTTGACGATCGTAGTAAGTCCTCTACTGATACCTTTGCGTCGCCTTGTAACGAGGTTTTTAATCGTGCTAAGTTTTCGTGCGCCTTGAAATTGTATAATTGTGATGTTTCCCAGTACATGTTCCGATATGATATCCAGTCGGCTGGGTCACCTTTAAAGTAGGGCAATTCATATGCCTGTCTTGGTACCGGTCGTGGTGGTCGTGCCATGTTCGTGATAGCCTCTGCCAGTCTGTCTATCTTACGGTCTCTGTCCCCTGACGATTCTCTCCGCCTTTCTCTTTCATCCGCTCCGTACTGCATCTGCCGCCGTGTATCCGACTCGAGTGTGGCTACTCGAGGTACACTTGCGACCGGAGTGGTAAAGGCGGTATAACGGCTGGGTAACTGGAACCTTACTCCATCTGACGTTACTGGCATGTACCTGGACGTAATTGGTGCCGTTATGTTAGGTAACGGTACAGACGCGGATGTCCTAGGTACTCGGGACTGGTCTAGATCACACGGCACTGACGACCCACGGTGGTTATTCTCAAGATTCACCCTACTTACGGTTTGTTCACGGGGTTCAGATGTTTCACGGGGCGCAGCCATTTCCATAGGTGCGCCTGACACAGCCGGCGTCCCCAATACTTCTATCAATTGGGGGACTTGGGGCGTGGTTTTCACCCACTCTTCGACGCGCTGTGTCGTACTCACATCTGACTGTGAATCATCGCTTTCAGCGGCCGCCTCTATCTCAGCTATTTCCGCTTCCATCCTTTTCTTGACGAGGTTTTCCTTGTCTTTGACCAGGTTCTCTTTCAACTGCACTAATTCGCGCTCCGCTTCGTACTCGATCCGTTTTTTAAGGTAATCGACGCTCCTGTGGCTATTTCTTGACGATATTTTGCTGCGCGGCGAGGTGTGGCGACCCTTGGGCGCTGCCTGCCCCCCGTGCGCTCTCTCTGACGTCAATTTACTGTGGTCAATTAATCGGCCACCGGTGAGCGGAATATTGCGAGCGGACGTCGATGCCAATGTCGGTGCTACGGACGGAGAACCTGGAGCCCTTTCGGATGGTAAGCCTGAGTCAGAGACGATGTCCTCTGCTTGTCGCGTACCCATTTCTTCCGCCAGTCTTCGTAACTTGCTGCGTGTGGTGATTTCACTTCTGTGACTCATGATTCTGACTGGTTCACTCTATTCTAATTGAACCTGATCCGGCTCGCAAGGACCAAAATGTTAATAAAACGGGAGTCAGGTGTTGTAGGCGGGGGTGACGGTGTTCCCTTGACGAAAGAGTGAAATTAAACCAGTCAGAATGTCGTAATAATTGAGTATATTTGGCACACATAAAATTACACAGAAATCACTAAAAATGGTTGTAAAAGAGTACACAGCACACAATATAAAATACAGTTAGAATAAGCAGTACACATAATTAAATCCTAGCTATATTACACTTGAAGACTGGCTAACTAGATATAGGGTACATCGCGACTAAGCAGTGGACAGCGGAGCCCCTTACTTCACAAACACTACGTGGTAACTTGATGATTCATGTGAACTTGTAACAATACTAAATCCAAAAATAGACGCTCGGCCCTTTTATAACTTTTGTTGCCTACCGCAAGTAGCGTATACATTTCTTTACTTTGATTAGCCGCTCCGCCAATTGAGAGCGAGAAAAATGGACTTTCCCTAAGATACAGGTTTCGACTTGTCGAGAATTTCAAAACACGTGTAAGCGAGTTCAAGGTTTCTGCTTTCTTATTGGATTAACAATGTGGCTCGTCCTATTGGACATACGCTACTTTCAAAATCGTGTACGAACTACGTAAGATATTTTAGGTATATTCATACCTACTCACAGCTAATTAGTGCTTTACAATAAATGAGTTAGGTAACTATAAGCTAATTAGTTTTATACAAACATAACACAGGCATTACAGACTAATTAGATTCCAACAGGTTATTGTTACAGGTAATTGCAGGTTAATTAGAATTCAAAAGGTCAAGACAATGGTAATACAGCTGATTATAAACATACATCGGTATTTACTTAAGTATCTTCATGGAAATCTACTACTTTTATTAAAGAACAGTATAGGTATTTGTTTAGGTATTTTACAGAGGCTATACCGGAGTTACCGAATACAATAGCGAGGAGATATTAATGTTAAAAGTTAGTTAGTCTCATAGGGCGTCGCCCAAAACAATAAAGAAACATAAATACTAACTATAGCTTGTTTTATTGAGCTTCGCCTACACAGTACGTACGAAATCCACCTAACCGATACAATATTCCCTATACATCAGAATATCTTTGCAACCAGGTGTCGCATTTCGAAGCTGTTTTCAGCTGAATCGCTTGTATTCGGGTACCGATTGACTATTTTAACTGAAAGAATTGACAAAACGCGAAAAAATTTTCATTTTTCGCCATTAACTTAGAAAAATTCAGAATATTTTTGTACTGAACCACATATCCATTTTTATTTCAAAATTCTTACTGTTAACCCTAATTGTATTAGTTTAAATAGTTACATACCTGCCTTACCTGTATTCTGGTGCGCGTTCCGCGAGCTGGAATCTTGTTCGGTGAAGTTATTAGAAGTTTTTCAAAAATTTTCCGCTAAAAATCACGTTTTTGGACCTTAATTTTGAATTTTCACTCCGTGAAAACTAAAGTAACGCCGTAGTTAGCTGGCCCGCGCGGAGACGCGTCTCTGGACACCTCGCCCGTGCGTCTAGCTCAAATAGAAGTTTGTAAACACTGAATTTTTCGTTTTTCCAAGCAAATCAGTACCTACGTACGAAATCCACCTAACCGATACAATATTCCCTATACATCAGAATATCTTTGCAACCAGGTGTCGCATTTCGAAGCTGTTTTCAGCTGAATCGCTTGTATTCGGGTACCGATTGACTATTTTAACTGAAAGAATTGACAAAACGCGAAAAAATTTTCATTTTTCGCCATTAACTTAGAAAAATTCAGAATATTTTTGTACTGAACCACATATCCATTTTTATTTCAAAATTCTTACTGTTAACCCTAATTGTATTAGTTTAAATAGTTACATACCTGCCTTACCTGTATTCTGGTGCGCGTTCCGCGAGCTGGAATCTTGTTCGGTGAAGTTATTAGAAGTTTTTCAAAAATTTTCCGCTAAAAATCACGTTTTTGGACCTTAATTTTGAATTTTCACTCCGTGAAAACTAAAGTAACGCCGTAGTTAGCTGGCCCGCGCGGAGACGCGTCTCTGGACACCTCGCCCGTGCGTCTAGCTCAAATAGAAGTTTGTAAACACTGAATTTTTCGTTTTTCCAAGCAAATCAGTACGTACGAAATCCACCTAACCGATACAATATTCCCTATACATCAGAATATCTTTGCAACCAGGTGTCGCATTTCGAAGCTGTTTTCAGCTGAATCGCTTGTATTCGGGTACCGATTGACTATTTTAACTGAAAGAATTGACAAAACGCGAAAAAATTTTCATTTTTCGCCATTAACTTAGAAAAATTCAGAATATTTTTGTACTGAACCACATATCCATTTTTATTTCAAAATTCTTACTGTTAACCCTAATTGTATTAGTTTAAATAGTTACATACCTGCCTTACCTGTATTCTGGTGCGCGTTCCGCGAGCTGGAATCTTGTTCGGTGAAGTTATTAGAAGTTTTTCAAAAATTTTCCGCTAAAAATCACGTTTTTGGACCTTAATTTTGAATTTTCACTCCGTGAAAACTAAAGTAACGCCGTAGTTAGCTGGCCCGCGCGGAGACGCGTCTCTGGACACCTCGCCCGTGCGTCTAGCTCAAATAGAAGTTTGTAAACACTGAATTTTTCGTTTTTCCAAGCAAATCAGTGCGTACGAAATCCACCTAACCGATACAATATTCCCTATACATCAGAATATCTTTGCAACCAGGTGTCGCATTTCGAAGCTGTTTTCAGCTGAATCGCTTGTATTCGGGTACCGATTGACTATTTTAACTGAAAGAATTGACAAAACGCGAAAAAATTTTCATTTTTCGCCATTAACTTAGAAAAATTCAGAATATTTTTGTACTGAACCACATATCCATTTTTATTTCAAAATTCTTACTGTTAACCCTAATTGTATTAGTTTAAATAGTTACATACCTGCCTTACCTGTATTCTGGTGCGCGTTCCGCGAGCTGGAATCTTGTTCGGTGAAGTTATTAGAAGTTTTTCAAAAATTTTCCGCTAAAAATCACGTTTTTGGACCTTAATTTTGAATTTTCACTCCGTGAAAACTAAAGTAACGCCGTAGTTAGCTGGCCCGCGCGGAGACGCGTCTCTGGACACCTCGCCCGTGCGTCTAGCTCAAATAGAAGTTTGTAAACACTGAATTTTTCGTTTTTCCAAGCAAATCAGTACGTACGAAATCCACCTAACCGATACAATATTCCCTATACATCAGAATATCTTTGCAACCAGGTGTCGCATTTCGAAGCTGTTTTCAGCTGAATCGCTTGTATTCGGGTACCGATTGACTATTTTAACTGAAAGAATTGACAAAACGCGAAAAAATTTTCATTTTTCGCCATTAACTTAGAAAAATTCAGAATATTTTTGTACTGAACCACATATCCATTTTTATTTCAAAATTCTTACTGTTAACCCTAATTGTATTAGTTTAAATAGTTACATACCTGCCTTACCTGTATTCTGGTGCGCGTTCCGCGAGCTGGAGTCTTGTTCGGTGAAGTTATTAGAAGTTTTTCAAAAATTTTCCGCTAAAAATCACGTTTTTGGACCTTAATTTTGAATTTTCACTCCGTGAAAACTAAAGTAACGCCGTAGTTAGCTGGCCCGCGCGGAGACGCGTCTCTGGACACCTCGCCCGTGCGTCTAGCTCAAATAGAAGTTTGTAAACACTGAATTTTTCGTTTTTCCAAGCAAATCAGTGCGTACGAAATCCACCTAACCGATACAATATTCCCTATACATCAGAATATCTTTGCAACCAGGTGTCGCATTTCGAAGCTGTTTTCAGCTGAATCGCTTGTATTCGGGTACCGATTGACTATTTTAACTGAAAGAATTGACAAAACGCGAAAAAATTTTCATTTTTCGCCATTAACTTAGAAAAATTCAGAATATTTTTGTACTGAACCACATATCCATTTTTATTTCAAAATTCTTACTGTTAACCCTAATTGTATTAGTTTAAATAGTTACATACCTGCCTTACCTGTATTCTGGTGCGCGTTCCGCGAGCTGGAATCTTGTTCGGTGAAGTTATTAGAAGTTTTTCAAAAATTTTCCGCTAAAAATCACGTTTTTGGACCTTAATTTTGAATTTTCACTCCGTGAAAACTAAAGTAACGCCGTAGTTAGCTGGCCCGCGCGGAGACGCGTCTCTGGACACCTCGCCCGTGCGTCTAGCTCAAATAGAAGTTTGTAAACACTGAATTTTTCGTTTTTCCAAGCAAATCAGTACGTACGAAATCCACCTAACCGATACAATATTCCCTATACATCAGAATATCTTTGCAACCAGGTGTCGCATTTCGAAGCTGTTTTCAGCTGAATCGCTTGTATTCGGGTACCGATTGACTATTTTAACTGAAAGAATTGACAAAACGCGAAAAAATTTTCATTTTTCGCCATTAACTTAGAAAAATTCAGAATATTTTTGTACTGAACCACATATCCATTTTTATTTCAAAATTCTTACTGTTAACCCTAATTGTATTAGTTTAAATAGTTACATACCTGCCTTACCTGTATTCTGGTGCGCGTTCCGCGAGCTGGAATCTTGTTCGGTGAAGTTATTAGAAGTTTTTCAAAAATTTTCCGCTAAAAATCACGTTTTTGGACCTTAATTTTGAATTTTCACTCCGTGAAAACTAAAGTAACGCCGTAGTTAGCTGGCCCGCGCGGAGACGCGTCTCTGGACACCTCGCCCGTGCGTCTAGCTCAAATAGAAGTTTGTAAACACTGAATTTTTCGTTTTTCCAAGCAAATCAGTGCGTACGAAATCCACCTAACCGATACAATATTCCCTATACATCAGAATATCTTTGCAACCAGGTGTCGCATTTCGAAGCTGTTTTCAGCTGAATCGCTTGTATTCGGGTACCGATTGACTATTTTAACTGAAAGAATTGACAAAACGCGAAAAAATTTTCATTTTTCGCCATTAACTTAGAAAAATTCAGAATATTTTTGTACTGAACCACATATCCATTTTTATTTCAAAATTCTTACTGTTAACCCTAATTGTATTAGTTTAAATAGTTACATACCTGCCTTACCTGTATTCTGGTGCGCGTTCCGCGAGCTGGAATCTTGTTCGGTGAAGTTATTAGAAGTTTTTCAAAAATTTTCCGCTAAAAATCACGTTTTTGGACCTTAATTTTGAATTTTCACTCCGTGAAAACTAAAGTAACGCCGTAGTTAGCTGGCCCGCGCGGAGACGCGTCTCTGGACACCTCGCCCGTGCGTCTAGCTCAAATAGAAGTTTGTAAACACTGAATTTTTCGTTTTTCCAAGCAAATCAGTACGTACGAAATCCACCTAACCGATACAATATGCGGAGGTGGTGGCCGCCATCGCTGGGGCGGGGGGTTGTCCTGCCGAACAAGTGAGGGCAGGCACCATCCGCCCTGACAATGCGGGGTTGCGAACCGTCACGGTGAGCTGCCCCGTGTCGGCGGCCCAAAAAATCACCGCGGAGGGCCGAAGGCTCCTGGTGGGCTGGGTCTCAGCGCAGGTGAAACTGTTGGAGCCCAGACCTCTGAAATGCTTCCGATGCCAGATGGGCAACCACGTGTTCGTGGGTTGCACCTCAGAGGTGGACCGCAGCGGTCACTGCTTCCGCTGCGGTCAGCCCGGTCACAAGGCCGGTTCGTGCAATGCCACGCCGCACTGCTATGCATGTGCGGCGGCTGGCAAGCCGGCCGAACACCGGGCTGGGAGTAAGGCCTGCGCTGTAGCCGCCAAGGCCAGAGGCAAGAGTAAGCCCTCCGCCACCGCTGTCACCGCTGTCGCCGCTGCCGCCTCGACCACTGCTGTCGTGGCCGGCACCACCACGGCAGGGCCCTCACAGGGGGCTCAGGAGGGGGCTGAAATGGAGTGCCAATAATAGGTACTCCATTGCGCCTCCTCCAAGCGAATATCAACCACTGCGCCTCCGCTCAGGATTTGTTACTCCAGAGCATGGCGCAGTGGTCGATTAACATCGCTGTGGTCGCTGAGCCGTACTTTGTCCCGCCCAGGGATGACTGGGTGGAGGACCTGAGCGGCTCAGTGACCCTCATTTCGTCGGCCGCCGCCGGAACCCCGACCCTCGAGGCCGTCAAGAGGGGACGGGGTTGCGTAGCAGCACGGTTCGGGGAGATTGTAGTTGTGGGAGTATACTTCTCCCCGAGCCGAACTCTCGCCGAGTTCCACAACTCCCTTGCGGAGTTGAGAGTCGTCGTCGTTGGGTTCCGTCCCCTTCCCGTGCTCGTACTCGGGGACTTCAACGCCAAGAATTTGGCTTGGGGTTCCCGGTATACGGACACACGGGGCAGGATGGTGGAGGACTGGGCTCTGGAGACAGGCCTGGTCGTCCTAAATCGGGGTTCTGTACCTACGTGTGTACGGATGCGGGGCGACTCAGTGGTGGACATTTCGTTCGCCAGCCCCGCTCTGTCACCGCAGGTTATTGATTGGCGCGTCATGGAGGGGGTGGAGACGTATTCCGACCATCGGTACATCCGATTTGACGTCTCCGCCCAGACCTCGAGCGCGCCGATCCGGCAGACCCCGAGTAGTCCGCGGTGGGCGCTGAAGAAGCTGGACCGGGAGCTTCTCCTGGAAGCCTCGATCGTGCAGGCCTGGGTGTCACCACCGGACAGGCCTGCTGACACCAACGACGAGGCCGAGTGGTTCCGGGAGGCCATGTCCGAGATCTGTGACGTGGCTATGCCCCGAGTCCAGCCAGGACGGGCTTGGCGCCAGGTGTACTGGTGGTCGCCGCAGCTGACAGCGTTGCGCGAAGCGTGCGTTGCGGCACGACGCCAGTACACCAGGCACCGCAGGCTCCGCATCCGACCTCCGGATACGGAAGCCATTCAGGCGGAGCTATACGAGGGGTACAGAGCGGCGAAGACCGCCCTCCAAGAGGAGATCCTGCGGGCCAGAGGACTGGCCCGCAAGGAGTCGCTGGAGACTCTGAACAGGGACCCATGGGGACGGCCCTACAAGGCCGTCCGGGAGAAACTCCGCCCATGGGCTCCTCCGCTGACTCAGAGTCTCCGGCCCCAACTCGTAGAGGGCGTGGTGAGCGCTCTGTTCCCTTCTCGAGGGGAACATAGTCCCCCACCCATGGCTCCGCCTACTGCGGTGCCCGATGCGGACCACACCACTGACGACGACGACGGTGCTCCAGAAGTGACCGAGGTAGAGATGAGGGTGGCGGTACGAAGGCTTAATGCCAAGAATACCGCCCCAGGACCCGACGGCTTGCCTGGCAAAGCATGGGTCCTGGCCTCAGAGGCTCTCGGGCCTCGACTCAGGGGGCTCCTTAGCGCATGCTTGGAGAGGGGCCAGTTCCCACTTCGTTGGAAGACGGGGAAACTGGTCCTCATTAAGAAGCCTGGGCGCCCAGCGGACTCTCCGTCCGCTTACCGGCCCATCGTGCTGCTCGACGAGGTGGGCAAGCTCTTTGAAAGAGTGATTGCAGACCGCCTCGTCGGGTGGCTGGTGCGAGTGGGGCCGGACTTGTCGGACGGCCAGTACGGCTTCCGCAAGGGGCGCTCAACGGTGGACGCCATCATGCGCGTGCGAGCCCTCACGACGGGGGATGCAGTGGCCCGGGGTGGGGTCGTCTTGGCGGTGTCTCTAGACATCGCCAATGCCTTCAACACCCTACCCTGGAGTTGCATTAGGGAGGCACTCCGGTATCACCGGATGCCGACCTACCTCTGTCGCGTGGTCGAGGCCTATCTGACGGATAGGGCCGTTATCTACCCCGGTCACCAGGGAGAGTGGAACCGGCGAGAGATGTCGTGCGGTGTCCCACAGGGATCGGTCCTGGGGCCGCATCTGTGGGACATCGGTTACGACTGGGTGCTGCGCGCAGACCTCCCTAGCGGCGTCAGCGTGGTATGCTACGCTGACGACACGCTGGTCCTTGCGCAGGGGAGGTCGTACGAGGCGGCGGCCGAATTAATGACACGCGGGGTTGCGACAATCGTCGATAGGATCCGGCAATTGGGACTCGAGGTGGCATTGCACAAGTCCGAGGCCATGGGTTTTCATGGTCCTCGGAACGCGCCACCTGCGGGTTCCCAACTTACGGTAGGAGGGGTTCACATCGGCGTCGAGTCGACGATGAAGTACCTGGGACTTGTCCTCGACAGCCGGTGGAACTTCGTTGAGCATTTCCGACGTTTGGCTCCCAGACTGGAGCGGGCTGGGGCTGCATTAAAGCGGCTCCTGCCCAATCTGGGGGGTCCAAACGCCTCCTGCCGGAGGCTCTACACGGGGATCGTGCGGTCCATGGCCCTCTACGGGGCACCAGTGTGGGCACCCTCATTGAGGTTGCGCCCAGCGCGCCGGTTGTTTGCGGCCCAGAGGGTCATGGCCATCCGGTTAATCCGGGGATACCGCACGGTCTCGTGCGAGGCGGCGAGCCTCCTTGCCGGAGTGCCGCCATGGGATCTGGAGGCAAAGGTCCTCGCGCACATGTGGGAGTGGCGCGAGGAGGCGAAACGCCGGGGCGAAACTCCGCTGCCGCGACAAATCGCGGCACGGCGGACAGAGCTCCGGTGTGATCTCATGGCAACATGGCGGGTACGATTGTCGCAACCCAGTGCTGGGCACGCCACAATTGCGGCGGTAAGTCCCCTCTTTGAGGAGTGGATAGAGAGGCGTCACGGCGTCCTCACCTTCCGCCTGACGCAGGTTCTCACCGGGCATGGGTGCTTCGGTGGGTTCCTGTTCAGGATAAAGCGGGAGGATACGTCCGGGTGTTTCCATTGCGAGGATCGTCTGGAGGACACGGTGGAGCATACGGTGGAGGTGTGCCCTGCCTGGGCGGAGCACCGCCGTGTCCTCGTGGAGGCGATTGGCGGCGGCGACCTCTCGCGTCCGGCCCTGGTGCGAGCCATGGTACGGAGCGAGAGGGAATGGGAAGCCGTCACCTCCTTCTGCGAAGCAGTAATGCTCGTGAAGGAGGAGGCGGGGCGCGTGAGGGAGTGGCAGTCTCTGCGCCCTCACGCCCCTAGCCGCCGCAGGAGGAGACGCCCCGGGCGTCGGGAGTCGATTGCGGACTCCCGGCCACCGTAGGCGCGAGCTTGCGGGTGGCGAGCAATGGGTAGCTCGCCGCCCGGTAAGGACCAGGCTCGGGTCGACGGCGCGCAGTGTTCCACGCGCGCCTCAAAGAGATGTCAGCAGCAGTGTAGGGGTCTACTAGGACCGATGCCTGCCGGGGTCGCGTGATTGTTCGAAAGAGATACCGTGACCCTGGCACATAGGCAACTGATGGAACACGGGTGGGTTTTAGTCAGTAAAAGTCTGACACGCCCTCCCGCTCCGCCCAGAGCGGGAGAAGTCATTTGATGATTTCCCATCCTGAAAAAAAAAAAAAAAAAAAAAAAAAACCGATACAATATTCCCTATACATCAGAATATCTTTGCAACCAGGTGTCGCATTTCGAAGCTGTTTTCAGCTGAATCGCTTGTATTCGGGTACCGATTGACTATTTTAACTGAAAGAATTGACAAAACGCGAAAAAATTTTCATTTTTCGCCATTAACTTAGAAAAATTCAGAATATTTTTGTACTGAACCACATATCCATTTTTATTTCAAAATTCTTACTGTTAACCCTAATTGTATTAGTTTAAATAGTTACATACCTGCCTTACCTGTATTCTGGTGCGCGTTCCGCGAGCTGGAATCTTGTTCGGTGAAGTTATTAGAAGTTTTTCAAAAATTTTCCGCTAAAAATCACGTTTTTGGACCTTAATTTTGAATTTTCACTCCGTGAAAACTAAAGTAACGCCGTAGTTAGCTGGCCCGCGCGGAGACGCGTCTCTGGACACCTCGCCCGTGCGTCTAGCTCAAATAGAAGTTTGTAAACACTGAATTTTTCGTTTTTCCAAGCAAATCAGTACGTACGAAATCCACCTAACCGATACAATATTCCCTATACATCAGAATATCTTTGCAACCAGGTGTCGCATTTCGAAGCTGTTTTCAGCTGAATCGCTTGTATTCGGGTACCGATTGACTATTTTAACTGAAAGAATTGACAAAACGCGAAAAAATTTTCATTTTTCGCCATTAACTTAGAAAAATTCAGAATATTTTTGTACTGAACCACATATCCATTTTTATTTCAAAATTCTTACTGTTAACCCTAATTGTATTAGTTTAAATAGTTACATACCTGCCTTACCTGTATTCTGGTGCGCGTTCCGCGAGCTGGAATCTTGTTCGGTGAAGTTATTAGAAGTTTTTCAAAAATTTTCCGCTAAAAATCACGTTTTTGGACCTTAATTTTGAATTTTCACTCCGTGAAAACTAAAGTAACGCCGTAGTTAGCTGGCCCGCGCGGAGACGCGTCTCTGGACACCTCGCCCGTGCGTCTAGCTCAAATAGAAGTTTGTAAACACTGAATTTTTCGTTTTTCCAAGCAAATCAGTACGTACGAAATCCACCTAACCGATACAATATTCCCTATACATCAGAATATCTTTGCAACCAGGTGTCGCATTTCGAAGCTGTTTTCAGCTGAATCGCTTGTATTCGGGTACCGATTGACTATTTTAACTGAAAGAATTGACAAAACGCGAAAAAATTTTCATTTTTCGCCATTAACTTAGAAAAATTCAGAATATTTTTGTACTGAACCACATATCCATTTTTATTTCAAAATTCTTACTGTTAACCCTAATTGTATTAGTTTAAATAGTTACATACCTGCCTTACCTGTATTCTGGTGCGCGTTCCGCGAGCTGGAATCTTGTTCGGTGAAGTTATTAGAAGTTTTTCAAAAATTTTCCGCTAAAAATCACGTTTTTGGACCTTAATTTTGAATTTTCACTCCGTGAAAACTAAAGTAACGCCGTAGTTAGCTGGCCCGCGCGGAGACGCGTCTCTGGACACCTCGCCCGTGCGTCTAGCTCAAATAGAAGTTTGTAAACACTGAATTTTTCGTTTTTCCAAGCAAATCAGTACGTACGAAATCCACCTAACCGATACAATATTCCCTATACATCAGAATATCTTTGCAACCAGGTGTCGCATTTCGAAGCTGTTTTCAGCTGAATCGCTTGTATTCGGGTACCGATTGACTATTTTAACTGAAAGAATTGACAAAACGCGAAAAAATTTTCATTTTTCGCCATTAACTTAGAAAAATTCAGAATATTTTTGTACTGAACCACATATCCATTTTTATTTCAAAATTCTTACTGTTAACCCTAATTGTATTAGTTTAAATAGTTACATACCTGCCTTACCTGTATTCTGGTGCGCGTTCCGCGAGCTGGAATCTTGTTCGGTGAAGTTATTAGAAGTTTTTCAAAAATTTTCCGCTAAAAATCACGTTTTTGGACCTTAATTTTGAATTTTCACTCCGTGAAAACTAAAGTAACGCCGTAGTTAGCTGGCCCGCGCGGAGACGCGTCTCTGGACACCTCGCCCGTGCGTCTAGCTCAAATAGAAGTTTGTAAACACTGAATTTTTCGTTTTTCCAAGCAAATCAGTACCTACGTACGAAATCCACCTAACCGATACAATATTCCCTATACATCAGAATATCTTTGCAACCAGGTGTCGCATTTCGAAGCTGTTTTCAGCTGAATCGCTTGTATTCGGGTACCGATTGACTATTTTAACTGAAAGAATTGACAAAACGCGAAAAAATTTTCATTTTTCGCCATTAACTTAGAAAAATTCAGAATATTTTTGTACTGAACCACATATCCATTTTTATTTCAAAATTCTTACTGTTAACCCTAATTGTATTAGTTTAAATAGTTACATACCTGCCTTACCTGTATTCTGGTGCGCGTTCCGCGAGCTGGAATCTTGTTCGGTGAAGTTATTAGAAGTTTTTCAAAAATTTTCCGCTAAAAATCACGTTTTTGGACCTTAATTTTGAATTTTCACTCCGTGAAAACTAAAGTAACGCCGTAGTTAGCTGGCCCGCGCGGAGACGCGTCTCTGGACACCTCGCCCGTGCGTCTAGCTCAAATAGAAGTTTGTAAACACTGAATTTTTCGTTTTTCCAAGCAAATCAGTACGTACGAAATCCACCTAACCGATACAATATTCCCTATACATCAGAATATCTTTGCAACCAGGTGTCGCATTTCGAAGCTGTTTTCAGCTGAATCGCTTGTATTCGGGTACCGATTGACTATTTTAACTGAAAGAATTGACAAAACGCGAAAAAATTTTCATTTTTCGCCATTAACTTAGAAAAATTCAGAATATTTTTGTACTGAACCACATATCCATTTTTATTTCAAAATTCTTACTGTTAACCCTAATTGTATTAGTTTAAATAGTTACATACCTGCCTTACCTGTATTCTGGTGCGCGTTCCGCGAGCTGGAATCTTGTTCGGTGAAGTTATTAGAAGTTTTTCAAAAATTTTCCGCTAAAAATCACGTTTTTGGACCTTAATTTTGAATTTTCACTCCGTGAAAACTAAAGTAACGCCGTAGTTAGCTGGCCCGCGCGGAGACGCGTCTCTGGACACCTCGCCCGTGCGTCTAGCTCAAATAGAAGTTTGTAAACACTGAATTTTTCGTTTTTCCAAGCAAATCAGTACCTACGTACGAAATCCACCTAACCGATACAATATTCCCTATACATCAGAATATCTTTGCAACCAGGTGTCGCATTTCGAAGCTGTTTTCAGCTGAATCGCTTGTATTCGGGTACCGATTGACTATTTTAACTGAAAGAATTGACAAAACGCGAAAAAATTTTCATTTTTCGCCATTAACTTAGAAAAATTCAGAATATTTTTGTACTGAACCACATATCCATTTTTATTTCAAAATTCTTACTGTTAACCCTAATTGTATTAGTTTAAATAGTTACATACCTGCCTTACCTGTATTCTGGTGCGCGTTCCGCGAGCTGGAATCTTGTTCGGTGAAGTTATTAGAAGTTTTTCAAAAATTTTCCGCTAAAAATCACGTTTTTGGACCTTAATTTTGAATTTTCACTCCGTGAAAACTAAAGTAACGCCGTAGTTAGCTGGCCCGCGCGGAGACGCGTCTCTGGACACCTCGCCCGTGCGTCTAGCTCAAATAGAAGTTTGTAAACACTGAATTTTTCGTTTTTCCAAGCAAATCAGTACCTACGTACGAAATCCACCTAACCGATACAATATTCCCTATACATCAGAATATCTTTGCAACCAGGTGTCGCATTTCGAAGCTGTTTTCAGCTGAATCGCTTGTATTCGGGTACCGATTGACTATTTTAACTGAAAGAATTGACAAAACGCGAAAAAATTTTCATTTTTCGCCATTAACTTAGAAAAATTCAGAATATTTTTGTACTGAACCACATATCCATTTTTATTTCAAAATTCTTACTGTTAACCCTAATTGTATTAGTTTAAATAGTTACATACCTGCCTTACCTGTATTCTGGTGCGCGTTCCGCGAGCTGGAATCTTGTTCGGTGAAGTTATTAGAAGTTTTTCAAAAATTTTCCGCTAAAAATCACGTTTTTGGACCTTAATTTTGAATTTTCACTCCGTGAAAACTAAAGTAACGCCGTAGTTAGCTGGCCCGCGCGGAGACGCGTCTCTGGACACCTCGCCCGTGCGTCTAGCTCAAATAGAAGTTTGTAAACACTGAATTTTTCGTTTTTCCAAGCAAATCAGTACGTACGAAATCCACCTAACCGATACAATATTCCCTATACATCAGAATATCTTTGCAACCAGGTGTCGCATTTCGAAGCTGTTTTCAGCTGAATCGCTTGTATTCGGGTACCGATTGACTATTTTAACTGAAAGAATTGACAAAACGCGAAAAAATTTTCATTTTTCGCCATTAACTTAGAAAAATTCAGAATATTTTTGTACTGAACCACATATCCATTTTTATTTCAAAATTCTTACTGTTAACCCTAATTGTATTAGTTTAAATAGTTACATACCTGCCTTACCTGTATTCTGGTGCGCGTTCCGCGAGCTGGAATCTTGTTCGGTGAAGTTATTAGAAGTTTTTCAAAAATTTTCCGCTAAAAATCACGTTTTTGGACCTTAATTTTGAATTTTCACTCCGTGAAAACTAAAGTAACGCCGTAGTTAGCTGGCCCGCGCGGAGACGCGTCTCTGGACACCTCGCCCGTGCGTCTAGCTCAAATAGAAGTTTGTAAACACTGAATTTTTCGTTTTTCCAAGCAAATCAGTACCTACGTACGAAATCCACCTAACCGATACAATATTCCCTATACATCAGAATATCTTTGCAACCAGGTGTCGCATTTCGAAGCTGTTTTCAGCTGAATCGCTTGTATTCGGGTACCGATTGACTATTTTAACTGAAAGAATTGACAAAACGCGAAAAAATTTTCATTTTTCGCCATTAACTTAGAAAAATTCAGAATATTTTTGTACTGAACCACATATCCATTTTTATTTCAAAATTCTTACTGTTAACCCTAATTGTATTAGTTTAAATAGTTACATACCTGCCTTACCTGTATTCTGGTGCGCGTTCCGCGAGCTGGAATCTTGTTCGGTGAAGTTATTAGAAGTTTTTCAAAAATTTTCCGCTAAAAATCACGTTTTTGGACCTTAATTTTGAATTTTCACTCCGTGAAAACTAAAGTAACGCCGTAGTTAGCTGGCCCGCGCGGAGACGCGTCTCTGGACACCTCGCCCGTGCGTCTAGCTCAAATAGAAGTTTGTAAACACTGAATTTTTCGTTTTTCCAAGCAAATCAGTACGTACGAAATCCACCTAACCGATACAATATTCCCTATACATCAGAATATCTTTGCAACCAGGTGTCGCATTTCGAAGCTGTTTTCAGCTGAATCGCTTGTATTCGGGTACCGATTGACTATTTTAACTGAAAGAATTGACAAAACGCGAAAAAATTTTCATTTTTCGCCATTAACTTAGAAAAATTCAGAATATTTTTGTACTGAACCACATATCCATTTTTATTTCAAAATTCTTACTGTTAACCCTAATTGTATTAGTTTAAATAGTTACATACCTGCCTTACCTGTATTCTGGTGCGCGTTCCGCGAGCTGGAATCTTGTTCGGTGAAGTTATTAGAAGTTTTTCAAAAATTTTCCGCTAAAAATCACGTTTTTGGACCTTAATTTTGAATTTTCACTCCGTGAAAACTAAAGTAACGCCGTAGTTAGCTGGCCCGCGCGGAGACGCGTCTCTGGACACCTCGCCCGTGCGTCTAGCTCAAATAGAAGTTTGTAAACACTGAATTTTTCGTTTTTCCAAGCAAATCAGTACCTACGTACGAAATCCACCTAACCGATACAATATTCCCTATACATCAGAATATCTTTGCAACCAGGTGTCGCATTTCGAAGCTGTTTTCAGCTGAATCGCTTGTATTCGGGTACCGATTGACTATTTTAACTGAAAGAATTGACAAAACGCGAAAAAATTTTCATTTTTCGCCATTAACTTAGAAAAATTCAGAATATTTTTGTACTGAACCACATATCCATTTTTATTTCAAAATTCTTACTGTTAACCCTAATTGTATTAGTTTAAATAGTTACATACCTGCCTTACCTGTATTCTGGTGCGCGTTCCGCGAGCTGGAATCTTGTTCGGTGAAGTTATTAGAAGTTTTTCAAAAATTTTCCGCTAAAAATCACGTTTTTGGACCTTAATTTTGAATTTTCACTCCGTGAAAACTAAAGTAACGCCGTAGTTAGCTGGCCCGCGCGGAGACGCGTCTCTGGACACCTCGCCCGTGCGTCTAGCTCAAATAGAAGTTTGTAAACACTGAATTTTTCGTTTTTCCAAGCAAATCAGTACGTACGAAATCCACCTAACCGATACAATATTCCCTATACATCAGAATATCTTTGCAACCAGGTGTCGCATTTCGAAGCTGTTTTCAGCTGAATCGCTTGTATTCGGGTACCGATTGACTATTTTAACTGAAAGAATTGACAAAACGCGAAAAAATTTTCATTTTTCGCCATTAACTTAGAAAAATTCAGAATATTTTTGTACTGAACCACATATCCATTTTTATTTCAAAATTCTTACTGTTAACCCTAATTGTATTAGTTTAAATAGTTACATACCTGCCTTACCTGTATTCTGGTGCGCGTTCCGCGAGCTGGAATCTTGTTCGGTGAAGTTATTAGAAGTTTTTCAAAAATTTTCCGCTAAAAATCACGTTTTTGGACCTTAATTTTGAATTTTCACTCCGTGAAAACTAAAGTAACGCCGTAGTTAGCTGGCCCGCGCGGAGACGCGTCTCTGGACACCTCGCCCGTGCGTCTAGCTCAAATAGAAGTTTGTAAACACTGAATTTTTCGTTTTTCCAAGCAAATCAGTACCTACGTACGAAATCCACCTAACCGATACAATATTCCCTATACATCAGAATATCTTTGCAACCAGGTGTCGCATTTCGAAGCTGTTTTCAGCTGAATCGCTTGTATTCGGGTACCGATTGACTATTTTAACTGAAAGAATTGACAAAACGCGAAAAAATTTTCATTTTTCGCCATTAACTTAGAAAAATTCAGAATATTTTTGTACTGAACCACATATCCATTTTTATTTCAAAATTCTTACTGTTAACCCTAATTGTATTAGTTTAAATAGTTACATACCTGCCTTACCTGTATTCTGGTGCGCGTTCCGCGAGCTGGAATCTTGTTCGGTGAAGTTATTAGAAGTTTTTCAAAAATTTTCCGCTAAAAATCACGTTTTTGGACCTTAATTTTGAATTTTCACTCCGTGAAAACTAAAGTAACGCCGTAGTTAGCTGGCCCGCGCGGAGACGCGTCTCTGGACACCTCGCCCGTGCGTCTAGCTCAAATAGAAGTTTGTAAACACTGAATTTTTCGTTTTTCCAAGCAAATCAGTACGTACGAAATCCACCTAACCGATACAATATTCCCTATACATCAGAATATCTTTGCAACCAGGTGTCGCATTTCGAAGCTGTTTTCAGCTGAATCGCTTGTATTCGGGTACCGATTGACTATTTTAACTGAAAGAATTGACAAAACGCGAAAAAATTTTCATTTTTCGCCATTAACTTAGAAAAATTCAGAATATTTTTGTACTGAACCACATATCCATTTTTATTTCAAAATTCTTACTGTTAACCCTAATTGTATTAGTTTAAATAGTTACATACCTGCCTTACCTGTATTCTGGTGCGCGTTCCGCGAGCTGGAATCTTGTTCGGTGAAGTTATTAGAAGTTTTTCAAAAATTTTCCGCTAAAAATCACGTTTTTGGACCTTAATTTTGAATTTTCACTCCGTGAAAACTAAAGTAACGCCGTAGTTAGCTGGCCCGCGCGGAGACGCGTCTCTGGACACCTCGCCCGTGCGTCTAGCTCAAATAGAAGTTTGTAAACACTGAATTTTTCGTTTTTCCAAGCAAATCAGTACCTACGTACGAAATCCACCTAACCGATACAATATTCCCTATACATCAGAATATCTTTGCAACCAGGTGTCGCATTTCGAAGCTGTTTTCAGCTGAATCGCTTGTATTCGGGTACCGATTGACTATTTTAACTGAAAGAATTGACAAAACGCGAAAAAATTTTCATTTTTCGCCATTAACTTAGAAAAATTCAGAATATTTTTGTACTGAACCACATATCCATTTTTATTTCAAAATTCTTACTGTTAACCCTAATTGTATTAGTTTAAATAGTTACATACCTGCCTTACCTGTATTCTGGTGCGCGTTCCGCGAGCTGGAATCTTGTTCGGTGAAGTTATTAGAAGTTTTTCAAAAATTTTCCGCTAAAAATCACGTTTTTGGACCTTAATTTTGAATTTTCACTCCGTGAAAACTAAAGTAACGCCGTAGTTAGCTGGCCCGCGCGGAGACGCGTCTCTGGACACCTCGCCCGTGCGTCTAGCTCAAATAGAAGTTTGTAAACACTGAATTTTTCGTTTTTCCAAGCAAATCAGTACGTACGAAATCCACCTAACCGATACAATATTCCCTATACATCAGAATATCTTTGCAACCAGGTGTCGCATTTCGAAGCTGTTTTCAGCTGAATCGCTTGTATTCGGGTACCGATTGACTATTTTAACTGAAAGAATTGACAAAACGCGAAAAAATTTTCATTTTTCGCCATTAACTTAGAAAAATTCAGAATATTTTTGTACTGAACCACATATCCATTTTTATTTCAAAATTCTTACTGTTAACCCTAATTGTATTAGTTTAAATAGTTACATACCTGCCTTACCTGTATTCTGGTGCGCGTTCCGCGAGCTGGAATCTTGTTCGGTGAAGTTATTAGAAGTTTTTCAAAAATTTTCCGCTAAAAATCACGTTTTTGGACCTTAATTTTGAATTTTCACTCCGTGAAAACTAAAGTAACGCCGTAGTTAGCTGGCCCGCGCGGAGACGCGTCTCTGGACACCTCGCCCGTGCGTCTAGCTCAAATAGAAGTTTGTAAACACTGAATTTTTCGTTTTTCCAAGCAAATCAGTACGTACGAAATCCACCTAACCGATACAATATTCCCTATACATCAGAATATCTTTGCAACCAGGTGTCGCATTTCGAAGCTGTTTTCAGCTGAATCGCTTGTATTCGGGTACCGATTGACTATTTTAACTGAAAGAATTGACAAAACGCGAAAAAATTTTCATTTTTCGCCATTAACTTAGAAAAATTCAGAATATTTTTGTACTGAACCACATATCCATTTTTATTTCAAAATTCTTACTGTTAACCCTAATTGTATTAGTTTAAATAGTTACATACCTGCCTTACCTGTATTCTGGTGCGCGTTCCGCGAGCTGGAATCTTGTTCGGTGAAGTTATTAGAAGTTTTTCAAAAATTTTCCGCTAAAAATCACGTTTTTGGACCTTAATTTTGAATTTTCACTCCGTGAAAACTAAAGTAACGCCGTAGTTAGCTGG
Organism: Aporophyla lueneburgensis; assembly: GCA_932294355.1. Classification (NCBI taxonomy): domain Eukaryota; kingdom Metazoa; phylum Arthropoda; class Insecta; order Lepidoptera; family Noctuidae; genus Aporophyla; species Aporophyla lueneburgensis. The sequence continues at coordinate 141,393 of OW028756.1, forward strand.
CCCGCGCGGAGACGCGTCTCTGGACACCTCGCCCGTGCGTCTAGCTCAAATAGAAGTTTGTAAACACTGAATTTTTCGTTTTTCCAAGCAAATCAGTACGTACGAAATCCACCTAACCGATACAATATTCCCTATACATCAGAATATCTTTGCAACCAGGTGTCGCATTTCGAAGCTGTTTTCAGCTGAATCGCTTGTATTCGGGTACCGATTGACTATTTTAACTGAAAGAATTGACAAAACGCGAAAAAATTTTCATTTTTCGCCATTAACTTAGAAAAATTCAGAATATTTTTGTACTGAACCACATATCCATTTTTATTTCAAAATTCTTACTGTTAACCCTAATTGTATTAGTTTAAATAGTTACATACCTGCCTTACCTGTATTCTGGTGCGCGTTCCGCGAGCTGGAATCTTGTTCGGTGAAGTTATTAGAAGTTTTTCAAAAATTTTCCGCTAAAAATCACGTTTTTGGACCTTAATTTTGAATTTTCACTCCGTGAAAACTAAAGTAACGCCGTAGTTAGCTGGCCCGCGCGGAGACGCGTCTCTGGACACCTCGCCCGTGCGTCTAGCTCAAATAGAAGTTTGTAAACACTGAATTTTTCGTTTTTCCAAGCAAATCAGTACGTACGAAATCCACCTAACCGATACAATATTCCCTATACATCAGAATATCTTTGCAACCAGGTGTCGCATTTCGAAGCTGTTTTCAGCTGAATCGCTTGTATTCGGGTACCGATTGACTATTTTAACTGAAAGAATTGACAAAACGCGAAAAAATTTTCATTTTTCGCCATTAACTTAGAAAAATTCAGAATATTTTTGTACTGAACCACATATCCATTTTTATTTCAAAATTCTTACTGTTAACCCTAATTGTATTAGTTTAAATAGTTACATACCTGCCTTACCTGTATTCTGGTGCGCGTTCCGCGAGCTGGAATCTTGTTCGGTGAAGTTATTAGAAGTTTTTCAAAAATTTTCCGCTAAAAATCACGTTTTTGGACCTTAATTTTGAATTTTCACTCCGTGAAAACTAAAGTAACGCCGTAGTTAGCTGGCCCGCGCGGAGACGCGTCTCTGGACACCTCGCCCGTGCGTCTAGCTCAAATAGAAGTTTGTAAACACTGAATTTTTCGTTTTTCCAAGCAAATCAGTACGTACGAAATCCACCTAACCGATACAATATTCCCTATACATCAGAATATCTTTGCAACCAGGTGTCGCATTTCGAAGCTGTTTTCAGCTGAATCGCTTGTATTCGGGTACCGATTGACTATTTTAACTGAAAGAATTGACAAAACGCGAAAAAATTTTCATTTTTCGCCATTAACTTAGAAAAATTCAGAATATTTTTGTACTGAACCACATATCCATTTTTATTTCAAAATTCTTACTGTTAACCCTAATTGTATTAGTTTAAATAGTTACATACCTGCCTTACCTGTATTCTGGTGCGCGTTCCGCGAGCTGGAATCTTGTTCGGTGAAGTTATTAGAAGTTTTTCAAAAATTTTCCGCTAAAAATCACGTTTTTGGACCTTAATTTTGAATTTTCACTCCGTGAAAACTAAAGTAACGCCGTAGTTAGCTGGCCCGCGCGGAGACGCGTCTCTGGACACCTCGCCCGTGCGTCTAGCTCAAATAGAAGTTTGTAAACACTGAATTTTTCGTTTTTCCAAGCAAATCAGTACGTACGAAATCCACCTAACCGATACAATATTCCCTATACATCAGAATATCTTTGCAACCAGGTGTCGCATTTCGAAGCTGTTTTCAGCTGAATCGCTTGTATTCGGGTACCGATTGACTATTTTAACTGAAAGAATTGACAAAACGCGAAAAAATTTTCATTTTTCGCCATTAACTTAGAAAAATTCAGAATATTTTTGTACTGAACCACATATCCATTTTTATTTCAAAATTCTTACTGTTAACCCTAATTGTATTAGTTTAAATAGTTACATACCTGCCTTACCTGTATTCTGGTGCGCGTTCCGCGAGCTGGAATCTTGTTCGGTGAAGTTATTAGAAGTTTTTCAAAAATTTTCCGCTAAAAATCACGTTTTTGGACCTTAATTTTGAATTTTCACTCCGTGAAAACTAAAGTAACGCCGTAGTTAGCTGGCCCGCGCGGAGACGCGTCTCTGGACACCTCGCCCGTGCGTCTAGCTCAAATAGAAGTTTGTAAACACTGAATTTTTCGTTTTTCCAAGCAAATCAGTACGTACGAAATCCACCTAACCGATACAATATTCCCTATACATCAGAATATCTTTGCAACCAGGTGTCGCATTTCGAAGCTGTTTTCAGCTGAATCGCTTGTATTCGGGTACCGATTGACTATTTTAACTGAAAGAATTGACAAAACGCGAAAAAATTTTCATTTTTCGCCATTAACTTAGAAAAATTCAGAATATTTTTGTACTGAACCACATATCCATTTTTATTTCAAAATTCTTACTGTTAACCCTAATTGTATTAGTTTAAATAGTTACATACCTGCCTTACCTGTATTCTGGTGCGCGTTCCGCGAGCTGGAATCTTGTTCGGTGAAGTTATTAGAAGTTTTTCAAAAAATTTCCGCTAAAAATCACGTTTTTGGACCTTAATTTTGAATTTTCACTCCGTGAAAACTAAAGTAACGCCGTAGTTAGCTGGCCCGCGCGGAGACGCGTCTCTGGACACCTCGCCCGTGCGTCTAGCTCAAATAGAAGTTTGTAAACACTGAATTTTTCGTTTTTCCAAGCAAATCAGTACGTACGAAATCCACCTAACCGATACAATATTCCCTATACATCAGAATATCTTTGCAACCAGGTGTCGCATTTCGAAGCTGTTTTCAGCTGAATCGCTTGTATTCGGGTACCGATTGACTATTTTAACTGAAAGAATTGACAAAACGCGAAAAAATTTTCATTTTTCGCCATTAACTTAGAAAAATTCAGAATATTTTTGTACTGAACCACATATCCATTTTTATTTCAAAATTCTTACTGTTAACCCTAATTGTATTAGTTTAAATAGTTACATACCTGCCTTACCTGTATTCTGGTGCGCGTTCCGCGAGCTGGAATCTTGTTCGGTGAAGTTATTAGAAGTTTTTCAAAAATTTTCCGCTAAAAATCACGTTTTTGGACCTTAATTTTGAATTTTCACTCCGTGAAAACTAAAGTAACGCCGTAGTTAGCTGGCCCGCGCGGAGACGCGTCTCTGGACACCTCGCCCGTGCGTCTAGCTCAAATAGAAGTTTGTAAACACTGAATTTTTCGTTTTTCCAAGCAAATCAGTACGTACGAAATCCACCTAACCGATACAATATTGGGCACGCCACAATTGCGGCGGTAAGTCCCCTCTTTGAGGAGTGGATAGAGAGGCGTCACGGCGTCCTCACCTTCCGCCTGACGCAGGTTCTCACCGGGCATGGGTGCTTCGGTGGGTTCCTGTTCAGGATAAAGCGGGAGGATACGTCCGGGTGTTTCCATTGCGAGGATCATCTGGAGGACACGGTGGAGCATACGGTGGAGGTGTGCCCTGCCTGGGCGGGGCACCGCCGTGTCCTCGTGGAGTCGATCGGCGGCGGCGACCTCTCGCGTCCGGCTCTGGTGCGAGCCATGGTACGGAGCGAGAGGGAATGGGAAGCCGTCACCTCCTTCTGCGAAGCAGTAATGCTCGCGAAGGAGGAGGCGGGGCGCGTGAGGGAGTGGCAGTCTCTGCGCCCTCACGTCCCTAGCCGCCGCAGGAGGAGACGCCCCGGACGTCGGGAGTCAATAGCGGACTCCCGGCCACCGTAGGCGCGAGCTTGCGGGTGGTGAGCAATGGGTAGCTCGCCGCCCGGTAAGGACCAAGCTCGGGTCGACGGCGCGCAGTGTTCCACGCGCGCCTCAAAGAGATGTCAGCAGCAGTGTAGGGGTCTACTAGGACCGATGCCTGCCGGGGTCGCGTGATTGTTCGAAAGAGATACCGTGACCCTGGCACATGGGCAACTGATGGAACACGGGTGGGTTTTAGTCAGTAAAAGTCTGACACGCCCTCCCGCTCCGCCCAGAGCGGGAGAAGTCATTTGATGATTTCCCATCCTGAAAAAAAAAAAAAAAAACCGATACAATATTCCCTATACATCAGAATATCTTTGCAACCAGGTGTCGCATTTCGAAGCTGTTTTCAGCTGAATCGCTTGTATTCGGGTACCGATTGACTATTTTAACTGAAAGAATTGACAAAACGCGAAAAAATTTTCATTTTTCGCCATTAACTTAGAAAAATTCAGAATATTTTTGTACTGAACCACATATCCATTTTTATTTCAAAATTCTTACTGTTAACCCTAATTGTATTAGTTTAAATAGTTACATACCTGCCTTACCTGTATTCTGGTGCGCGTTCCGCGAGCTGGAATCTTGTTCGGTGAAGTTATTAGAAGTTTTTCAAAAATTTTCCGCTAAAAATCACGTTTTTGGACCTTAATTTTGAATTTTCACTCCGTGAAAACTAAAGTAACGCCGTAGTTAGCTGGCCCGCGCGGAGACGCGTCTCTGGACACCTCGCCCGTGCGTCTAGCTCAAATAGAAGTTTGTAAACACTGAATTTTTCGTTTTTCCAAGCAAATCAGTACGTACGAAATCCACCTAACCGATACAATATTCCCTATACATCAGAATATCTTTGCAACCAGGTGTCGCATTTCGAAGCTGTTTTCAGCTGAATCGCTTGTATTCGGGTACCGATTGACTATTTTAACTGAAAGAATTGACAAAACGCGAAAAAATTTTCATTTTTCGCCATTAACTTAGAAAAATTCAGAATATTTTTGTACTGAACCACATATCCATTTTTATTTCAAAATTCTTACTGTTAACCCTAATTGTATTAGTTTAAATAGTTACATACCTGCCTTACCTGTATTCTGGTGCGCGTTCCGCGAGCTGGAATCTTGTTCGGTGAAGTTATTAGAAGTTTTTCAAAAATTTTCCGCTAAAAATCACGTTTTTGGACCTTAATTTTGAATTTTCACTCCGTGAAAACTAAAGTAACGCCGTAGTTAGCTGGCCCGCGCGGAGACGCGTCTCTGGACACCTCGCCCGTGCGTCTAGCTCAAATAGAAGTTTGTAAACACTGAATTTTTCGTTTTTCCAAGCAAATCAGTACGTACGAAATCCACCTAACCGATACAATATTCCCTATACATCAGAATATCTTTGCAACCAGGTGTCGCATTTCGAAGCTGTTTTCAGCTGAATCGCTTGTATTCGGGTACCGATTGACTATTTTAACTGAAAGAATTGACAAAACGCGAAAAAATTTTCATTTTTCGCCATTAACTTAGAAAAATTCAGAATATTTTTGTACTGAACCACATATCCATTTTTATTTCAAAATTCTTACTGTTAACCCTAATTGTATTAGTTTAAATAGTTACATACCTGCCTTACCTGTATTCTGGTGCGCGTTCCGCGAGCTGGAATCTTGTTCGGTGAAGTTATTAGAAGTTTTTCAAAAATTTTCCGCTAAAAATCACGTTTTTGGACCTTAATTTTGAATTTTCACTCCGTGAAAACTAAAGTAACGCCGTAGTTAGCTGGCCCGCGCGGAGACGCGTCTCTGGACACCTCGCCCGTGCGTCTAGCTCAAATAGAAGTTTGTAAACACTGAATTTTTCGTTTTTCCAAGCAAATCAGTACGTACGAAATCCACCTAACCGATACAATATTAGGGCACGCCACAATTGCGGCGGTAAGTCCCCTCTTTGAGGAGTGGTTAGAGAGGCGCCACGGCGTCCTCACCTTCCGCCTGACGCAGGTTCTCACCGGGCATGGGTGCTTCGGTGGGTTCCTGTTCAGGATAAAGCGGGAGGATACGTCCGGGTGTTTCCATTGCGAGGATCGTCTGGAGGACACGGTGGAACATACGGTGGAGGTGTGCCCTGCCTGGGCGGAGCACCGCCGTGTCCTCGTGGAGGCGATCGGCGGCGGCGACCTCTCGCGTCCGGCCCTGGTGCGAGCCATGGTACGGAGCGAGAGGGAATGGGAAGCCGTCACCTCCTTCTGCGAAGCAGTAATGCTCGCGAAGGAGGAGGCGGGGCGCGTGAGGGAGTGGCAGTCTCTGCGCCCTCACGTCCCTAGCCGCCGCAGGAGGAGACGCCCCGGGCGTCGGGAGTCGATTGCGGACTCCCGGCCACCGTAGGCGCGAGCTTGCGGGTGGCGAGCAATGGGTAGCTCGCCGCCCGGTAGGGACCAAGCTCGGGTCGACGGCGCGTAGTGTTCCACGCGCGCCTCAAAGAGATGTCAGCAGCAGTGTAGGGGTCTGCTAGGACCGATGCCTGCCGGGGTCGCGTGATTGTTCGAAAGAGATACCGTGACCCTGGCACATGGGCAACTGATGGAACACGGGTGGGTTTTAGTCAGTAAAAGTCTGACACACCCTCCCGCTCCGCCCAGAGCGGGAGAAGTCATTTGATGATTTCCCATCCTGGAAAAAAAAAAAAAAAAAAAAACCGATACAATATTCCCTATACATCAGAATATCTTTGCAACCAGGTGTCGCATTTCGAAGCTGTTTTCAGCTGAATCGCTTGTATTCGGGTACCGATTGACTATTTTAACTGAAAGAATTGACAAAACGCGAAAAAATTTTCATTTTTCGCCATTAACTTAGAAAAATTCAGAATATTTTTGTACTGAACCACATATCCATTTTTATTTCAAAATTCTTACTGTTAACCCTAATTGTATTAGTTTAAATAGTTACATACCTGCCTTACCTGTATTCTGGTGCGCGTTCCGCGAGCTGGAATCTTGTTCGGTGAAGTTATTAGAAGTTTTTCAAAAATTTTCCGCTAAAAATCACGTTTTTGGACCTTAATTTTGAATTTTCACTCCGTGAAAACTAAAGTAACGCCGTAGTTAGCTGGCCCGCGCGGAGACGCGTCTCTGGACACCTCGCCCGTGCGTCTAGCTCAAATAGAAGTTTGTAAACACTGAATTTTTCGTTTTTCCAAGCAAATCAGTACGTACCGTAAACCGGGGTTACTTTGAATCACGGGGTTACTTTGATCGAAACTTCCTATTCACATAAAAATGCAAATTGCGTAAAACGGAACTATTTTTGGTTATTATTTTTTATTGGATGACCACTCTGAAGAACTTTCACAATCATTTTTGCGGGTGCGCTGCTGATCTCACGTTGTTTTATATATAAAAAAGGTAAGTTTTCTGTTATTACCGATTTTTACTATAAAAATGTGTTGCAAAACTTCATATGCAGCTTAATACGTGTATGTATCACGAACTTTTTTGATAATATATGTTTAGTAGCCTATATTCGGGAATGCAAATAAAAAATATTTTTTGTTCTAACATCAAAATTTTCGTAATAGCGTCGATTAAATTCTTGCGGGGTGTCATTGATAGGGTACATGGTGTGAGATTGATCAAATGATCAACATTTTAATTACAGCTTTTGTTATTTTATTTGTTTACCGGGACAGTGCCGCGAATATGTAAAAAGAAACTGGGTACCCGTGAATACAGAAACTACTCTGAAGCGACGGTTAACGAGGCTTTAAGTCAAATAGTCGACGGGAAGTTGTTCATCAGAGGTGCATCCGAGCAGTATAACCTTATGGAACTATTGATAATAGATATAAAGGAATGCACATGACAAAATATGGCGCTCAGACAGTTTTCTCAGAATCTGAGGAAAAGCTATCCCGAAATCAGCTACAAAGTGTTCCGATTGGGGGTATCCTCTATCATTGCTGGATTTGAGATTTTTTGCAAAAGCTTTTCTTGATAAACAAGGGCGAGTGGTCACCAAATTCGAAAATAATCTTCCTGGAGTTGAGTGAGCATATTCCCTTTTACGTCGCCATAAAGACGAATACTCTCAAAGGGTATAATCAAATATTTAAAAAGCGAGGGCAAAGTATCTCATGACAGTGTAAATAAACACTTTGACAACCTTACAGCAGTTATTAAAGATTTGCAGCCATCCAATAAATTTAATTATGACGAGACGAACATGAGCGACGACACAACATGAGATTCCATATTAAAAAAAGGTACATATATATAAGGTATCAATGTAACCCCAAAATCATTTTGACTTTGATCACGCAGTTTTTATTTTTTTTTCTGAAAAAGGACTCACTTTTTATTTATTTTTTAACTTTTATAGAGAGAACTATAAAAACCGATTACTGGGTTCTTTTAAATAATTTTTAGAACAACAGATTCAAAAGTTACTGAGAGTTAAAGTTCAGAATTGATCAAAGTAACCCCGGTTTACGGTACGAAATCCACCTAACCGATACAATATTCCCTATACATCAGAATATCTTTGCAACCAGGTGTCGCATTTCGAAGCTGTTTTCAGCTGAATCGCTTGTATTCGGGTACCGATTGACTATTTTAACTGAAAGAATTGACAAAACGCGAAAAAATTTTCATTTTTCGCCATTAACTTAGAAAAATTCAGAATATTTTTGTACTGAACCACATATCCATTTTTATTTCAAAATTCTTACTGTTAACCCTAATTGTATTAGTTTAAATAGTTACATACCTGCCTTACCTGTATTCTGGTGCGCGTTCCGCGAGCTGGAATCTTGTTCGGTGAAGTTATTAGAAGTTTTTCAAAAATTTTCCGCTAAAAATCACGTTTTTGGACCTTAATTTTGAATTTTCACTCCGTGAAAACTAAAGTAACGCCGTAGTTAGCTGGCCCGCGCGGAGACGCGTCTCTGGACACCTCGCCCGTGCGTCTAGCTCAAATAGAAGTTTGTAAACACTGAATTTTTCGTTTTTCCAAGCAAATCAGTACGTACGAAATCCACCTAACCGATACAATATTCCCTATACATCAGAATATCTTTGCAACCAGGTGTCGCATTTCGAAGCTGTTTTCAGCTGAATCGCTTGTATTCGGGTACCGATTGACTATTTTAACTGAAAGAATTGACAAAACGCGAAAAAATTTTCATTTTTCGCCATTAACTTAGAAAAATTCAGAATATTTTTGTACTGAACCACATATCCATTTTTATTTCAAAATTCTTACTGTTAACCCTAATTGTATTAGTTTAAATAGTTACATACCTGCCTTACCTGTATTCTGGTGCGCGTTCCGCGAGCTGGAATCTTGTTCGGTGAAGTTATTAGAAGTTTTTCAAAAATTTTCCGCTAAAAATCACGTTTTTGGACCTTAATTTTGAATTTTCACTCCGTGAAAACTAAAGTAACGCCGTAGTTAGCTGGCCCGCGCGGAGACGCGTCTCTGGACACCTCGCCCGTGCGTCTAGCTCAAATAGAAGTTTGTAAACACTGAATTTTTCGTTTTTCCAAGCAAATCAGTACGTACGAAATCCACCTAACCGATACAATATTCCCTATACATCAGAATATCTTTGCAACCAGGTGTCGCATTTCGAAGCTGTTTTCAGCTGAATCGCTTGTATTCGGGTACCGATTGACTATTTTAACTGAAAGAATTGACAAAACGCGAAAAAATTTTCATTTTTCGCCATTAACTTAGAAAAATTCAGAATATTTTTGTACTGAACCACATATCCATTTTTATTTCAAAATTCTTACTGTTAACCCTAATTGTATTAGTTTAAATAGTTACATACCTGCCTTACCTGTATTCTGGTGCGCGTTCCGCGAGCTGGAATCTTGTTCGGTGAAGTTATTAGAAGTTTTTCAAAAATTTTCCGCTAAAAATCACGTTTTTGGACCTTAATTTTGAATTTTCACTCCGTGAAAACTAAAGTAACGCCGTAGTTAGCTGGCCCGCGCGGAGACGCGTCTCTGGACACCTCGCCCGTGCGTCTAGCTCAAATAGAAGTTTGTAAACACTGAATTTTTCGTTTTTCCAAGCAAATCAGTACGTACGAAATCCACCTAACCGATACAATATGCGGCCCAGAGGGTCATGGCCATCCGGTTAATTCGGGGATACCGCACGGTCTCGTGCGAGGCGGCGAGCCTCCTTGCCGGAGTGCCGCCATGGGATCTGGAGGCAAAGGTCCTCGCGCACATGTGGGAGTGGCGCGAGGAGGGAAACGCCGGGGCGAAACTCCGCTGCCGCGACAAATCGCGGCACGGCGGACAGAGCTCCGGTGTGATCTCATGGCGACATGGCGGGTACGATTGTCGCAACCCAGTGCTGGGCACGCCACAATTGCGGCGGTAAGTCCCCTCTTTGAGGAGTGGATAGAGAGGCGTCACGGCGTCCTCACCTTCCGCCTGACGCAGGTTCTCACCGGGCATGGGTGCTTCGGTGGGTTCCTGTTCAGGATAAAGCGGGAGGATACGTCCGGGTGTTTCCATTGCGAGGACCGTCTAGAGGACACGGTGGAGCATACGGTGGAGGTGTGCCCTGCCTGGGCGGGGCACCGCCGTGCCCTCGTGGAGGCGATCGGCGGCGGCGACCTCTCGCGTCCGGCCCTGGTGCGAGCCATGGTACGGAGCGAGAGGGAATGGGAAGCCGTCACCTCCTTCTGCGAAGCAGTAATGCTCGCGAAGGAGGAGGCGGGGCGCGTGAGGGAGTGGCAGTCTCTGCGCCCTCACGTCCCTAGCCGCCGCAGGAGGAGACGCCCCGGGCGTCGGGAGTCAATAGCGGACTCCCGGCCACCGTAGGCGCGAGCTTGCGGGTGGCGAGCAATGGGTAGCTCGCCGCCCGGTAAGGACCAAGCTCGGGTCGACGGCGCGCAGTGTTCCACGCGCGCCTCAAAGAGATGTCAGCAGCAGTGTAGGGGTCTACTAGGACCGATGCCTGCCGGGGTCGCGTGATTGTTCGAAGGAGATACCGTGACCCTGGCACATGGGCAACTGATGGAACACGGGTGGGTTTTAGTCAGTAAAAGTCTGACACGCCCTCCCGCTCCGCCCAGAGCGGGAGAAGTCATTTGATGATTTCCCACCCTGAAAAAAAAAAAAAAAAAAACCGATACAATATTCCCTATACATCAGAATATCTTTGCAACCAGGTGTCGCATTTCGAAGCTGTTTTCAGCTGAATCGCTTGTATTCGGGTACCGATTGACTATTTTAACTGAAAGAATTGACAAAACGCGAAAAAATTTTCATTTTTCGCCATTAACTTAGAAAAATTCAGAATATTTTTGTACTGAACCACATATCCATTTTTATTTCAAAATTCTTACTGTTAACCCTAATTGTATTAGTTTAAATAGTTACATACCTGCCTTACCTGTATTCTGGTGCGCGTTCCGCGAGCTGGAATCTTGTTCGGTGAAGTTATTAGAAGTTTTTCAAAAATTTTCCGCTAAAAATCACGTTTTTGGACCTTAATTTTGAATTTTCACTCCGTGAAAACTAAAGTAACGCCGTAGTTAGCTGGCCCGCGCGGAGACGCGTCTCTGGACACCTCGCCCGTGCGTCTAGCTCAAATAGAAGTTTGTAAACACTGAATTTTTCGTTTTTCCAAGCAAATCAGTACGTACGAAATCCACCTAACCGATACAATATTCCCTATACATCAGAATATCTTTGCAACCAGGTGTCGCATTTCGAAGCTGTTTTCAGCTGAATCGCTTGTATTCGGGTACCGATTGACTATTTTAACTGAAAGAATTGACAAAACGCGAAAAAATTTTCATTTTTCGCCATTAACTTAGAAAAATTCAGAATATTTTTGTACTGAACCACATATCCATTTTTATTTCAAAATTCTTACTGTTAACCCTAATTGTATTAGTTTAAATAGTTACATACCTGCCTTACCTGTATTCTGGTGCGCGTTCCGCGAGCTGGAATCTTGTTCGGTGAAGTTATTAGAAGTTTTTCAAAAATTTTCCGCTAAAAATCACGTTTTTGGACCTTAATTTTGAATTTTCACTCCGTGAAAACTAAAGTAACGCCGTAGTTAGCTGGCCCGCGCGGAGACGCGTCTCTGGACACCTCGCCCGTGCGTCTAGCTCAAATAGAAGTTTGTAAACACTGAATTTTTCGTTTTTCCAAGCAAATCAGTACGTACGAAATCCACCTAACCGATACAATATTCCCTATACATCAGAATATCTTTGCAACCAGGTGTCGCATTTCGAAGCTGTTTTCAGCTGAATCGCTTGTATTCGGGTACCGATTGACTATTTTAACTGAAAGAATTGACAAAACGCGAAAAAATTTTCATTTTTCGCCATTAACTTAGAAAAATTCAGAATATTTTTGTACTGAACCACATATCCATTTTTATTTCAAAATTCTTACTGTTAACCCTAATTGTATTAGTTTAAATAGTTACATACCTGCCTTACCTGTATTCTGGTGCGCGTTCCGCGAGCTGGAATCTTGTTCGGTGAAGTTATTAGAAGTTTTTCAAAAATTTTCCGCTAAAAATCACGTTTTTGGACCTTAATTTTGAATTTTCACTCCGTGAAAACTAAAGTAACGCCGTAGTTAGCTGGCCCGCGCGGAGACGCGTCTCTGGACACCTCGCCCGTGCGTCTAGCTCAAATAGAAGTTTGTAAACACTGAATTTTTCGTTTTTCCAAGCAAATCAGTACGTACGAAATCCACCTAACCGATACAATATTCCCTATACATCAGAATATCTTTGCAACCAGGTGTCGCATTTCGAAGCTGTTTTCAGCTGAATCGCTTGTATTCGGGTACCGATTGACTATTTTAACTGAAAGAATTGACAAAACGCGAAAAAATTTTCATTTTTCGCCATTAACTTAGAAAAATTCAGAATATTTTTGTACTGAACCACATATCCATTTTTATTTCAAAATTCTTACTGTTAACCCTAATTGTATTAGTTTAAATAGTTACATACCTGCCTTACCTGTATTCTGGTGCGCGTTCCGCGAGCTGGAATCTTGTTCGGTGAAGTTATTAGAAGTTTTTCAAAAATTTTCCGCTAAAAATCACGTTTTTGGACCTTAATTTTGAATTTTCACTCCGTGAAAACTAAAGTAACGCCGTAGTTAGCTGGCCCGCGCGGAGACGCGTCTCTGGACACCTCGCCCGTGCGTCTAGCTCAAATAGAAGTTTGTAAACACTGAATTTTTCGTTTTTCCAAGCAAATCAGTACGTACGAAATCCACCTAACCGATACAATATTCCCTATACATCAGAATATCTTTGCAACCAGGTGTCGCATTTCGAAGCTGTTTTCAGCTGAATCGCTTGTATTCGGGTACCGATTGACTATTTTAACTGAAAGAATTGACAAAACGCGAAAAAATTTTCATTTTTCGCCATTAACTTAGAAAAATTCAGAATATTTTTGTACTGAACCACATATCCATTTTTATTTCAAAATTCTTACTGTTAACCCTAATTGTATTAGTTTAAATAGTTACATACCTGCCTTACCTGTATTCTGGTGCGCGTTCCGCGAGCTGGAATCTTGTTCGGTGAAGTTATTAGAAGTTTTTCAAAAATTTTCCGCTAAAAATCACGTTTTTGGACCTTAATTTTGAATTTTCACTCCGTGAAAACTAAAGTAACGCCGTAGTTAGCTGGCCCGCGCGGAGACGCGTCTCTGGACACCTCGCCCGTGCGTCTAGCTCAAATAGAAGTTTGTAAACACTGAATTTTTCGTTTTTCCAAGCAAATCAGTACGTACGAAATCCACCTAACCGATACAATATTCCCTATACATCAGAATATCTTTGCAACCAGGTGTCGCATTTCGAAGCTGTTTTCAGCTGAATCGCTTGTATTCGGGTACCGATTGACTATTTTAACTGAAAGAATTGACAAAACGCGAAAAAATTTTCATTTTTCGCCATTAACTTAGAAAAATTCAGAATATTTTTGTACTGAACCACATATCCATTTTTATTTCAAAATTCTTACTGTTAACCCTAATTGTATTAGTTTAAATAGTTACATACCTGCCTTACCTGTATTCTGGTGCGCGTTCCGCGAGCTGGAATCTTGTTCGGTGAAGTTATTAGAAGTTTTTCAAAAATTTTCCGCTAAAAATCACGTTTTTGGACCTTAATTTTGAATTTTCACTCCGTGAAAACTAAAGTAACGCCGTAGTTAGCTGGCCCGCGCGGAGACGCGTCTCTGGACACCTCGCCCGTGCGTCTAGCTCAAATAGAAGTTTGTAAACACTGAATTTTTCGTTTTTCCAAGCAAATCAGTACGTACGAAATCCACCTAACCGATACAATATGGGGTGCTTGGACAGGAAACCTCCTCGTGTGCCCGGGGGTTGGAGTTCCCTTATGGATACGTCCGGGGGGAAGGCCAATCTCCGGGACGGTGCACCCTGGGGTGCGGGCAAATACTCCCCATTGGGTACTTTGTGCCTAAGGGGAGTTTTGCCCGTATGCGAATGTCCTGTCGGAGGAACGCTGCACCGTGTGTCCCTCTGATCTTAGCAGAGGCGCACAGCGGTGGAGTTAGAGCGGGCTCGGTGTGCACTAACCTGCCGCCGGGCAGGCAAGAAGGAATGTACCCCTTCTGCCACCGTTAGTCTCGTAGCCCCGAAGATCGTCACGGTCATGTCTCTGACTTTTGACGGGGGTCGAGGGTCTTGGCTTAATCGCCCGGGCCGCGAGGTAGAAAACCTCTATAAAAAATCACCCCAAACCTCCAAGCGGCGGCGCACCGTGAGGGAGGTTGACAGCTTGACTAATGGGTAGCTGAATTAGTCACTAGTGCGAACCACTGATTTTTGAGACAATATAAAGTTTATTACTCGTGGGAACAAACATGGAATTTTTTTTAAAAACAAAAACAAATAAAACAAAAGAAGTGGAAGGGTGCGATGCGGGGTCGGAGTCCGACGCCGCGTCGAGCGCTAAGGGCTCGCGTGCGAACTCGGAGCGAGGAGTGGCGGGCGCTGCTGGAGGGAACAGAGAGTTCTCACAGAAGCGCCCTAAATCGGGGGCAGGGCAAGAGTCCTCCTCCGACGGCGGGCTGAGCTCGGCCCGCCGGAAAATATCACGGCGTGGTGGGCTCCATGAAAGGGGCGCCGGCCGAGGACTCCCCACCAAGGAGGCCGGTGAGCCGAGCCGAGCAGGCTCAGTCGAGCTGACCCAAGGAGGGGAGAGGCTCGCCACGGAGGGGCATCCCTCTGGAGGGACCAGCAGTAGGGCCCCCTCAGAGTCCTCCGGTGGCGAGTCGGACGCTGCCGACTGCTCGGAGGAAATGGACAGGTTCGCGGAGGTCGTGGCCACGGCCATCAGGGCGGCGACCCTAAAGAGGCTCCAGAGGTCGAAAGACAGGGCCATATCTGCTGCCACGAAAGCCATCGTGGCGGCAGCGAAGGCCTTTCGCTCTGGGCCTCCGGCGGTGGATGGGGTGGCAGAACTGCGGGCGGAGGTCGCCCGAGTGACTGCCGCCATGGAGCTCCTCCGAAAGGAGAATGAGGAGCTCCGAGCGGACCTGGCCGGTCTCCGAGGGGCCGCCCCCCAGGAGGCATCGCAGGGGGAAGCGCGGCAAGGGCAGGGCGGGCTCCTGCCTACCGAGAACCAGGTACTGACCCTGGTGCGGAAGGAGCTCGCTGTCTTCCAGAGCAGGTTCTCTGCTCTGGAGGCCGTGGTCCTGCGCCCCCCGCTGGCGGCAAGCCGGCCGGTTTTGGGCCGGCCTGGGGTGGCTTCGGGTCAGCCGAAGGCGGCCTCGGGCCAGCCGAAGGCAGCCTCGGCCCAGCCGAAGGCAGCCTCGGGCCAGCCGAAGGCGGTGGCGTACGCCACCGCCGCGTCTGCCCCAGCCAAAGGGCCGGGGCAGACCAAAGGCCGGCCCAAGCAGGCGCCTGCTAGGGCCCCCCCAGCGCAGGTGGTGAGAGGGCCGCCAATGCCGCCCCCGCCTTCTAAATCTCCCCCCGCCAACACCGAATGGCAAGTGGTTGGGGAGAAGAAGAAGGCAAGCAAGGCTGCAAGGGCGGCCAGAAATAAAAAGAGGCAGCAGCGGCGCAAAAAGAGCAGCGTCGCGGCTAGGCTCCGCGCCCCAAAGTCCGCAGCTGTAGTCATCACGCTACAGCCGGAAGCGGAAAAGAAGGGCGTGACCTATCGCGACCTGCTCTCCAAAGCCAAGGCGGCAGTGGACCTCCAGGAGATCGGCATCTCCAACGGTCTCCGGGTGAAGGTCACCTTGACTGGAGCCCGGATGCTGGAGGTCCCCGGTGCGGCCAGTGGCCCGGCTGCTGACGCTCTGGCCGATAGGCTGAGAGCGTCCTTAGACGCGGACGAGGCCCGAGTGTCCAGGCCCACCAAGTGCGCTGACATGCGCATCCTGGGTCTGGACGACTGCGTGACGGAGGCGGAAGTAGTAGCCGCCATTGTTAGGACGGGGGGGTGCTCTGCCGATCAAGTGAGGGCAGGCACCATCCGCCCTGACAGCACGGGGATGAGCACCATAACGGTCAGCTGCCCCGTGTCGGCGGCTCAAAAAATAACCGCGGAGGGCCGAAGGCTCCTGGTGGGCTGGGTGTCGGCGCAGGTAAAACTGCTGGAGCCCAGACCTCTGAGGTGCTTCCGATGCCAGACAGGGCACCACGTTTACGTGAAATGCACCTCAGAGGCGGACCGCAGCGGTCATTGCTTCCGTTGCGGTCAGCCCGGTCACAAGGCCGGCTCTTGCAATGCCACGCCGCACTGCTATGCATGTGCGGCGGCTGGCAAGCCGGCCGAACACCGGGCTGGGAGTAAGGCCTGCGCTTCATCCGCCAAGGCCAGGGGCAAGGGCAAGCCCTCCGCCACCGCCGTCACCGCCGTCGCCGCTGCTGCCTCGACCACCGTCGTTGCCGGCACCACCACGGCAGGGCCCTCACAGGGGACTCAGGAGGGGGCTGAAATGGAGTGCCAATAATAGGTACTCCATTGCGCCTCCTCCAAGCGAACATCAACCACTGCG
Organism: Aporophyla lueneburgensis; assembly: GCA_932294355.1. Lineage (NCBI taxonomy): Eukaryota > Metazoa > Arthropoda > Insecta > Lepidoptera > Noctuidae > Aporophyla > Aporophyla lueneburgensis. Next base: position 158,235 of record OW028756.1, read on the forward strand.
CCTCCGCTCAGGATCTGTTACTCCAGAGCATGGCGCAGTGGTCGATTAACATCGCTGTGGTCGCTGAGCCGTACTTTGTCCCGCCCAGGGATGACTGGGTGGAGGACCTTAGCGGCTCAGTGACCCTCATTTCGTCGGCCGCCGCCGGAACCCCGACCCTCGAGGCCGTCAAGAGGGGACGGGGTTGCGTAGCAGCACGGTTCGGGGAGATTGTAGTTGTGGGAGTATACTTCTCCCCGAGCCGAACTCTCGCCGAGTTCCACAACTCCCTTGCGGAGTTGAGAGTCGTCGTCGTCGGGTTCCGTCCCCTTCCCGTGCTCGTGCTCGGGGACTTCAACGCCAAGAATTTGGCTTGGGGTTCCCGGTATACGGACACACGGGGCAGGATGGTGGAGGACTGGGCCCTGGAGACAGGCCTGGTCGTCCTAAATCGGGGTTCTATACCTACGTGTGTACGGATGCGGGGCGACTCAGTGGTGGACATTTCGTTCGCCAGCCCCGCTCTGTCACCGCAGGTTATTGATTGGCGCGTCATGGAGGGGGTGGAGACGTATTCCGACCATCGGTACATCCGATTTGACGTCTCCGCCCAGACCTCGAGCGCGCCGATCCGGCAGACCCCGAGTGGTCCGCGGTGGGCGCTGAAGAAGCTGGACCGGGAGCTTCTCCTGGAAGCCTCGATCGTGCAGGCCTGGGTGTCACCACCGGACAGGCCTGCTGACACCAACGACGAGGCCGAGTGGTTCCGGGAGGCCATGTCCGAGATCTGTGACGTGGCTATGCCCCGAGTCCAGCCAGGACGGGCTTGGCGCCAGGTGTACTGGTGGTCGCCGCAGCTGACAGCGTTGCGCGAAGCGTGCGTTGCGGCACGACGCCGGTACACCAGGCACCGCAGGCTCCGTATCCGACCTCCGGATACGGAAGCCATTCAGGCGGAGCTATACGAGGGGTACAGAGTGGCGAAGACCGCCCTCCAAGAGGAGATCCTGCGGGCCAGAGGACTGGCCCGCAAGGAGTCGCTGGAGACTCTGAACAGGGACCCATGGGGACGGCCCTACAAGGCCGTCCGGGAGAAACTCCGCCCATGGGCTCCTCCGCTGACTCAGAGTCTCCGGCCCCAACTCGTGGAGGGCGTGGTGAGCGCTCTGTTCCCTTCGCGAGGGGAACATAGTCCCCCACCCATGGCTCCGCCTACTGCGGTGCCCGATGCGGACCACACCACTGACGACGACGACGGTATTCCAGAAGTGACCGAGGCAGAGATGAGGGTGGCGGTACGAAGGCTTAATGCCAAGAATACCGCCCCAGGACCCGACGGCTTGCCTGGCAAAGCATGGGTCCTGGCCTCAGAGGCTCTCGGGCCTCGACTCAGGGGGCTCCTTAGCGCATGCTTGGAGAGGGGCCAGTTCCCACTTCGTTGGAAGACGGGGAAACTGGTCCTCATTAAGAAGCCTGGGCGCCCAGCGGACTCTCCGTCCGCTTACCGGCCCATCGTGCTACTCGACGAGGTGGGCAAGCTCTTTGAAAGAGTGATTGCAGACCGCCTCGTCGGGTGGCTGGTGCGGGAGGGGCCGGACTTGTCAGACGGCCAGTACGGCTTCCGCAAGGGGCGCTCTACGGTGGACGCCATCATGCGCGTGCGAGCCCTCACGACGGGGGATGCAGTGGCCCGGGGTGGGGTCGTCTTGGCGGTGTCTCTAGACATCGCCAATGCCTTCAACACCCTGCCCTGGAGTTGCATTAGGGAGGCACTCCGGTACCACCGGATGCCGACCTACCTCTGTCGCGTGGTCGAGGCCTATCTGACGGATAGGGCCGTCACCTACCCCGGTCACGAAGGGGAATGGAACCGGCGAGAGATGTCGTGCGGTGTCCCACAGGGATCGGTCCTGGGGCCGCATCTGTGGGACATCGGTTACGACTGGGTGCTGCGCGCCGACCTCCCTAGCGGCGTCAGCGTAGTTTGCTACGCTGACGACACGCTGGTCCTTGCGCAGGGGAGGTCGTACGAGGCGGCGGCCGAAATTATGACACGCGGGGTTGCGACAATCGTCGATAGGATCCGGCAATTGGGACTCGAGGTGGCATTGCACAAGTCCGAGGTCATGGGTTTTCATGGTCCTCGGAACGCGCCACCTGCGGGTTCCCAACTCACGGTAGGAGGGGTTCACATCGGCGTCGAGTCGACAATGAAGTACCTGGGACTTGTCCTCGACAGCCGGTGGAACTTCGTTGAGCATTTCCGACGTTTGGCTCCCAGACTGGAGCGGGCTGGGGCTGCATTAAAGCGGCTCCTGCCCAATCTGGGGGGTCCAAACGCCTCCTGCCGGAGGCTCTACACGGGGATCGTGCGGTCCATGGCCCTCTACGGGGCACCGGTGTGGGCGCCCTCACTGAGGCTGCGCCCAGCGCGCCGGTTGTTTGCGGCCCAGAGGGTCATGGCCATCCGGTTAATTCGGGGATACCGCACGGTCTCTTGCGAGGCGGCGAGCCTCCTTGCCGGAGTGCCGCCATGGGATCTGGAGGCAAAGGTCCTCGCGCACATGTGGGAGTGGCGCGAGGAGGCGAAACGCCGGGGCGAAACTCCGCTGCCGCGACAAATCGCGGCACGGCGGACAGAGCTCCGGTGTGATCTCATGGCGACATGGCGGGTACGATTGTCGCAACCCAGTGCTGGGCACGCCACAATTGCGGCGGTAAGTCCCCTCTTTGAGGAGTGGATAGAGAGGCGTCACGGCGTCCTCACCTTCCGCCTGACGCAGGTTCTCACCGGGCATGGGTGCTTCGGTGGGTTCCTGTTCAGGATAAAGCGGGAGGATACGTCCGGGTGTTTCCATTGCGAGGATCGTCTGGAGGACACGGTGGAGCATACGGTGGAGGTGTGCCCTGCTTGGGCGGAGCACCGCCGTGTCCTCGTGGAGGCGATCGGCGGCGGCGACCTCTCGCGTCCGGCCCTGGTGCGAGCCATGGTACGGAGCGAGAGGGAATGGGAAGCCGTCACCTCCTTCTGCGAAGCAGTAATGCTCGCGAAGGAGGAGGCGGGGCGCGTGAGGGAGTGGCAGTCTCTGCGCCCTCACGTCCCTAGCCGCCGCAGGAGGAGACGCCCCGGGCGTCGGGAGTCGATTGCGGACTCCCGGCCACCGTAGGCGCGAGCTTGCGGGTGGCGAGCAATGGGTAGCTCGCCGCCCGGTAAGGACCAAGCTCGGGTCGACGGCGCGCAGTGTTCCACGCGCGCCTCAAAGAGATGTCAGCAGCAGCGTAGGGGTCTAATAGGACCGATGCCTGCCGGGGTCGCGTGATTGTTCGAAAGAGATACCGTGACCCTGGCACATGGGCAACTGATGGAACACGGGTGGGTTTTAGTCAGTAAAAGTCTGACACGCCCTCCCGCTCCGCCCAGAGCGGGAGAAGTCATTTGATGATTTCCCATCCTGAAAAAAAAAAAAAAAAAACCGATACAATATTCCCTATACATCAGAATATCTTTGCAACCAGGTGTCGCATTTCGAAGCTGTTTTCAGCTGAATCGCTTGTATTCGGGTACCGATTGACTATTTTAACTGAAAGAATTGACAAAACGCGAAAAAATTTTCATTTTTCGCCATTAACTTAGAAAAATTCAGAATATTTTTGTACTGAACCACATATCCATTTTTATTTCAAAATTCTTACTGTTAACCCTAATTGTATTAGTTTAAATAGTTACATACCTGCCTTACCTGTATTCTGGTGCGCGTTCCGCGAGCTGGAATCTTGTTCGGTGAAGTTATTAGAAGTTTTTCAAAAATTTTCCGCTAAAAATCACGTTTTTGGACCTTAATTTTGAATTTTCACTCCGTGAAAACTAAAGTAACGCCGTAGTTAGCTGGCCCGCGCGGAGACGCGTCTCTGGACACCTCGCCCGTGCGTCTAGCTCAAATAGAAGTTTGTAAACACTGAATTTTTCGTTTTTCCAAGCAAATCAGTACGTACGAAATCCACCTAACCGATACAATATTCCCTATACATCAGAATATCTTTGCAACCAGGTGTCGCATTTCGAAGCTGTTTTCAGCTGAATCGCTTGTATTCGGGTACCGATTGACTATTTTAACTGAAAGAATTGACAAAACGCGAAAAAATTTTCATTTTTCGCCATTAACTTAGAAAAATTCAGAATATTTTTGTACTGAACCACATATCCATTTTTATTTCAAAATTCTTACTGTTAACCCTAATTGTATTAGTTTAAATAGTTACATACCTGCCTTACCTGTATTCTGGTGCGCGTTCCGCGAGCTGGAATCTTGTTCGGTGAAGTTATTAGAAGTTTTTCAAAAATTTTCCGCTAAAAATCACGTTTTTGGACCTTAATTTTGAATTTTCACTCCGTGAAAACTAAAGTAACGCCGTAGTTAGCTGGCCCGCGCGGAGACGCGTCTCTGGACACCTCGCCCGTGCGTCTAGCTCAAATAGAAGTTTGTAAACACTGAATTTTTCGTTTTTCCAAGCAAATCAGTACGTACGAAATCCACCTAACCGATACAATATTTCCCCTCTTTGAGGAGTGGATAGAGAGGCGTCACGGCGTCCTCACCTTCCGCCTGACGCAGGTTCTCACCGGGCATGGGTGCTTCGGTGGGTTCCTGTTCAGGATAAAGCGGGAGGATACGTCCGGGTGTTTCCATTGCGAGGATCGTCTGGAGGACACGGTGGAGCATACGGTGGAGGTGTGCCCTGCTTGGGCGGAGCACCGCCGTGTCCTCGTGGAGGCGATCGGCGGCGGCGACCTCTCGCGTCCGGCCCTGGTGCGAGCCATGGTACGGAGCGAGAGGGAATGGGAAGCCGTCACCTCCTTCTGCGAAGCAGTAATGCTCGCGAAGGAGGAGGCGGGGCGCGTGAGGGAGTGGCAGTCTCTGCGCCCTCACGTCCCTAGCCGCCGCAGGAGGAGACGCCCCGGGCGTCGGGAGTCGATTGCGGACTCCCGGCCACCGTAGGCGCGAGCTTGCGGGTGGCGAGCAATGGGTAGCTCGCCGCCCGGTAAGGACCAAGCTCGGGTCGACGGCGCGCAGTGTTCCACGCGCGCCTCAAAGAGATGTCAGCAGCAGCGTAGGGGTCTAATAGGACCGATGCCTGCCGGGGTCGCGTGATTGTTCGAAAGAGATACCGTGACCCTGGCACATGGGCAACTGATGGAACACGGGTGGGTTTTAGTCAGTAAAAGTCTGACACGCCCTCCCGCTCCGCCCAGAGCGGGAGAAGTCATTTGATGATTTCCCATCCTGAAAAAAAAAAAAAAAAAAAAAAAAAAAAAAAAAAAACCGATACAATATTCCCTATACATCAGAATATCTTTGCAACCAGGTGTCGCATTTCGAAGCTGTTTTCAGCTGAATCGCTTGTATTCGGGTACCGATTGACTATTTTAACTGAAAGAATTGACAAAACGCGAAAAAATTTTCATTTTTCGCCATTAACTTAGAAAAATTCAGAATATTTTTGTACTGAACCACATATGCATTTTTATTTCAAAATTCTTACTGTTAACCCTAATTGTATTAGTTTAAATAGTTACATACCTGCCTTACCTGTATTCTGGTGAGCGTTCCGCGAGCTGGAATCTTGTTCGGTGAAGTTATTAGAAGTTTTTCAAAAATTTTCCGCTAAAAATCACGTTTTTGGACCTTAATTTTGAATTTTCACTCCGTGAAAACTAAAGTAACGCCGTAGTTAGCTGGCCCGCGCGGAGACGCGTCTCTGGACACCTCGCCCGTGCGTCTAGCTCAAATAAAATTTTGCCCACCCACCTACCCTGTGGTCTATAAAATAGGGAACCATTGTTTCCAATACATAATTTGGTTTAGAACAAAAAATTATTTTGAGCCTGTCCTTTTAAAACTATAGACTGTTCATTATCTAAACACGTTTTGCGTCCTTGAGCGCATCATTGTCGGTCTAACCCCTATATATATTATTTTATAAATTAATTGACTTTCGTCATAACTTAGGACGAATTATTTTAGACGTACTTTTGTGTTATCCCCCCTTTACAGGGACGCAAAAGTAGTCTCACTGTCCTCTGACTGATTCCTGTATGAACAGCACTTTCACAAAAACCACGAGAATGTTCCGTACCCCGGCAAAGAAAGACGCGAGCCCTAGGGGTTCGCCGTGCTCAACAGAGAAGGCTGGACCCCCGCTGCCTAGTGTGAGGCGAAGTATTGGTGAATGGGAGGCCGGGAAAGTTGAGCTTCAGTGCAAGTCCCCAGCTAACCAAATGCTTGAAGCCACACCACCTGCTGCCGGCACTTCGGCGGCGCGCCGCGTACCTGCTGATTCCTTAAAAGTGACAAAGAAATCTGACACTGGCTACCCCAGCCTCACGGCAGAGGCGAGAGCTTGCCTGAGTAAAGCGAAGCTTCACTTAGGCAACTCTCGCAATTTAAAGACAGAGATCAAAACGGAGGTGCTCAGCGCAATTAATAGACTGTACGAATTGGTTAAAGAGTCAGAGCGGAGCAAAGTCTCTATTGCACCTTTGTCTGCTGTGTCACCGGAGGTCATGCTGGCAGTCGCACCAAAAAATCCGACCACAGCTACGGAGCAGGCTGGCCCGCCGGCTGTGGAGCTGATGCAGAGACTGGTGGCAGACCTCAGGGACCACAAGGAAGCGCTGCAGGTGTGCCAGCAGCATACGAAGGAGCTGTCGGAGCAACTTCTACTGGCCCCTCGCTACGTTGCAGGCCAAGGCCCCACCTTTGCCGATATCGCCGCCCGCGCCGGTCCAAAGCAGAACCTTCAAGGGCCTCTTCACTCGCTTGTTGTTACGTCAGTGAATGAACAGGACACGAGTGAACAGGTCATTGAAAAGCTCAGGTCGGCGGTCGATGCCCGGAATGAGGGCACAAGGGTGGAGCGGCTGCGAAAGGCGAGGGACCAGAGAGTTGTGGTCGGCTTCAAGACAAGAGAAGAGCTGGTCACGGTGTCTGAGCGGATACGGAAGACTGGTCATCTGGTGGCAGAAGAGATGAAGAACAAAGACCCACTCATAATCATCATGGATGTGCTCTCCTGCCACACAGACGTGGAATTGCTGCAGGCCCTACAGAGGCAAAATAATCACCTGATAGGGGACATACCTGCGGAAGAAATGAGGCTGGGGGTGAAGTACCGTCGTAGGACGAGGAACCCCCATATGTCCCACGTTGTTCTGCAGGTGTCCCCTACGGTATGGCAGAGGCTGACCATGGCGGGTCGCGTGCACATCGACCTGCAAAGGGTGCGAGTGCAAGACCAGTCGCCACTGGTGCAGTGCACTCGTTGCCTGTGCTACGGGCACAGCCGGAAGCTGTGCACGCGTCCCGCCGACCTCTGCATCCACTGTGGAGAGCCGCACATGCGGGCTGACTGTCCGTCGCGTCTGGCAGAGGAGGCACCAAAGTGCCATAACTGCGTAGTCGCAAAAATGGAAAAGACCGACCACAACGCCTTCGACAGCGCGTGCCCGATACGCGCTAAATGGGACGCGTTGGCACGCCTGTCGGTGGCGTACTGCTAAGGTGGTATCGGCCTCCTCCGGAAAAGCGAACCCAGGCACTGAAACCCGAGCACGCCCTGCTGCCCGCACTGACTACCGGGTGATCCAAGCGAATCTGCAGAGGAAGAACCTTGCGACCCAAGAGCTGCTAATAGTCGCCAATGAGCGAAAGGTTGCGTTTGCACTGCTCCAGGAACCATATGTGGGTGGGATCGGAAGAATGCGAGACTACCGAGGAGCTAGAGTGTACCAGTGCGCGGATCAAGGAAATGGAACTGTGAAGGCGGCAATAGTCGTCTTCGATAAAGACCTTGACGTCACACAGTGTCCAAAACTCACCACCAACAATATCACGGTGGTGAGGATCCGAACCCGCGCCTGGGAAATCGCCGTAGTCTCCTTCTATTTTGAACCGGACCACCCAATACAACCGTACCTCGAGCAGCTTCTGCGGATTCGCAAGGAAATAGGCCCCATAAACATCATACTGGGAGGTGACACAAATGCCAAGAGCACCTGGTGGGGTAGTCTGGTTGTGGACAGCAGGGGTGAAGAAATGTCGGGTGCAATTAATGAAATGGGCCTGCAGGTGCTCAACTCTGGAAGTACGCCTACTTTTGACACCGTCAGGGGTGGAAAGTCTTACACCAGTTTCGTCGATGTCACAGCGTGTTCAACGGACATGCTGAATCTGGTGGAGGACTGGACCGTCGAAGAGGGCCTCACGAGCTCCGACCACAACGGTATCGTATTCAAAATTAATCTTGTAAAATCTAGAGGCACAAGTATCAAAAGAACAACGAGACTTTATAACACTAGGAAAGCAAATTGGAGCCAGTTTCATGAGAAACTGGCCCAATTAAAAGCAGACATAAACCTAAACTTAGAAGAAATTAACAAAATTGATAATAACACAATACTCGAAAACACCGTTAATAAATATATAAAAACAATAACCGATACTTGTGAAGATACCCTAGCCAAAATTAAAAATAACGAAGTACTTACGATGCCGTGGTGGTCCAATGAGCTCGCTGAGATGCTGAAGGAGGTCAACACCAGGAGACGCCGGATACGATGCGCTGCGGCAGTCCGGAGAGCAAAAGTCGTGGAGGAGTACCTGCGGGCAAAAGAAAAGTATGAGCTAGAGGCAAAAAAGGCGCAGATTACGAGCTGGAAGGGGTTCTGCGAAAAACAGGATAAAGAAGGACTCTGGGAGGGGATCTACAGAATAATAGGCCGTACCGAAAAAAGGCACGAAGATCTGCCATTACTTAGAGATGGGGTCCCACTCGATGGTGAGGGTTCAGCGTCACTACTGGCTGAGACTTTCTACCCCGATGACCGACTTGAGGAAGACAACGATGACCACCGTCGGACGCGAGCAGCGGCCAGTCGTGTAAACGAGTGGGTGCATGATGAAAACCATGACCTGCCGTTTACACTTCAGGAGCTTAAAACCGCGGTGGAAGGCTTCAACCCCAAGAAGGCGCCTGGGGCGGATGGTCTCACGGCCGATATCTGTACCCAAGTTATATTCCGGGACCCGGGGGTTTTCCTTGCACTGGCAAATAAGTGCCTTGAGCAGGGCCACTTCCCGGGGGCCTGGAAAGAGGCCACAGTGGTGATCCTTCGAAAGCCCGGAAAAGAGAGCTACACAACCCCGAAGTCCTATAGGCCGATCGGCCTCCTGCCGGTCTTGGGCAAAATCCTCGAAAAAATGTTGGTGGCAAGGTTGAAGTGGCACCTGGTCCCACGACTGAGTACCCGTCAGTTTGGTTTCATGCCCCAGAGAAGCACCGAAGACTCCCTCTACACCATGATACAACATATCAAAGCAATGCTGAACGAAAAGAAGCTGATCACTGTTGTGTCACTGGACATAGAGGGAGCCTTCGACAGCGCATGGTGGCCGGCCATAAGAACCAGACTGGCTGAGGAAAGGTGCCCGGTGAACCTCAGGAGGATGCTGGACAGCTATCTGGCTGGTAGGAGTGTCCGAGTGAGGTACGCCGGTGCAGAATGCCATAGGAGCACCAACAAAGGATGCGTCCAAGGATCGGTAGGCGGTCCAATCCTCTGGAACTTGGTCCTGGATCCTCTGCTGAAGGGGCTGGAGGACCGGGGAATATACTGCCAGGCTTTCGCTGACGACGTTGTCATGATTTTTGATGGTACCACAGCTCTGGATGTTCAGAGACATGCCAATGCCGCCCTCGAATATGTTCGGAGGTGGGGCATCCGAAATAAACTGAAGTTCGCACCACACAAAACTTGTGCGATGGTTATAACCAGGAAATTAAAGTACGATGTCCCACTTCTGAGCATGGGCGGGGTAGACATTGGCATGTCAAAGGAAATAAAAATACTGGGTCTCACAATCGACCACCAGCTCACTTTCAACACCCACGCCGCTAATGTTTGCAGGAAAGCTGCAAACATCTACAAACAGCTGTCTAGAGCGGCCAAAGTGAGCTGGGGTCTGCACCCAGAGGTCATACGTACCATTTATACGGCGGCGGTGGAGCCGGTAGTCTTGTACGCAGCAAGTGCTTGGGCGCCGGCGACCAAGAAGGTTGGAGTGCAGAAGATGCTCAACGCCGTTCAACGAGGATTTGCCCAAAAGCTCTGCAAATCCTACCGCACTGTCTCTCTGAACGCGTCCCTAGTGCTGGCTGGGTTACTCCCACTCGACCTCCGAATACAGGAAGCAGCCGCATTGTATGAGGCAAAGAGAGGGGTACCTCGGCCAGCCCTTGCGGGCAGGGAGGTGGAGCGTGTGGTGGCATTTGCAGAGACACCACATCCGGCGAAACATATGGCCATGGGGTTCGTGAGCCTGGAAGACCAGTCACAAGTGGACATCCACAACAGCCAGGCAGTCCGATTTTTCACCGACGGCAGCAAGATTGCGGGCAAGGTCGGAGCTGCGCTGTCAGTATGGAACAGCGATGCCGAGATCAAGTCCGTAAAGCTTAGCCTGCCGTCGTGCTGCACGGTATACCAGGCAGAACTCCTGGCCATATGCGTAGCCACGAGGGAAATCCTCAAACGCAAAGAGGGAACCTTTGGTATCTATAGTGACTCAAAAGCGGCACTACAGTCAGTTACAAACCAGGGTTCCCTCCACGCGCTGGCTTTGGAAGCAAGAGCGAATGTTAGCGCGGCTTTATCACGGAGCAAAGATGTTTCTTTGTTCTGGGTGAAGGCTCACGCCGGTTTAGAGGGCAATGAACGCGCGGACCAGCTAGCTAAATCAGCTGCACTCTGCCTAAAAAGGAAGCCGGACTACGACTGCTGCCCGGTTTCATTCGTCAAGCGGCAGATCCGCGAGGAGTCGCTTGACGAATGGAACCGAAGATACAAGAATGGCGAGACAGCTTCTGTCACAAAAATGTTTTTCCCGGATGCGATTGATGCCTTCAGGGTCATCAAAAAGTTGAAGCCGGCAGGAGTGGCTACGCAGATCTTGACGGGGCACGGTGGGTTCTCCGAATACCTGCACCGCTTTAAGTGTAAGGGGAGCCCGTCGTGCATCTGTGAACCGGATGCGCTGGAGTCGGTCCCACACATTCTGACAGAATGTCCAGTGTTCGGAGCGGAAAGACTCAATACAGAACTAATGCTAGAGATGGTAATAAGCAAGAACAGTATTGCAACATTAATAAAAACTGATAAACTAAGGAACATTTTCATGGAATATTGCATAAACATAACAAATCGTGTTATTAAAAGGAACAAAGAAAATTAATATTATGCTTTTAATATATAGCAATATATACAGAAAAAGCATAAACTAAATAACAGACTTTGCAATAGAAAAGAAATTTAAATTAGATATATATAAATAAATGTTAAATTAAATAAATATCAGAAAAACTTCATAAAATCAGAATATTAAAAGCAAATGTAAATTTAATTCAAAAATCAAGAAACCTAAGGTCTCTGATTATGTCAGGGGGACACTTAGAAGGGCAGGAGTGTGGTTTTAGCCGGTAAGAGTCCGGCACTACCCAGACTGTGTCACACGTGAGACAGTCTGGGTGTCCATGAGGATTTCCCACTCCTGCCAAAAACAAAAAAAAAAAAAAAAAAAAAAACCTAACCTAACCTAACCTAACCTAACCTAACCTAACCTAACCTAACCTAACCTTTTTTTTTTTTTTTTTTTTTTGATCTCGAGGTGGAAATCCTCATGGATGTCCTCCGCCCTGGGGTGGGCAGAGGGGTCTGTCAGACTCTTACTGACTAAAACCACCCCGGTGTTCCGTCCCACACCTACGTCGGAGACCACGGGAACCAATATGTCTTCCGCGATCCCCGACTGGTGCCGGCCCGCCATTGCGGGCCTCCTCACGTTGGGGGGGAGTGAGGTGTTAAACTCCCCCCCATACATCACAGAGAGGCGCGCGTGGAACACTACGCGCCACCATCTCGGGTCCTAAGGAATAGGGGGCGACGGATGTCCCCAGATCCGTCGCCCCTGGACCCATTTAGGGGGGCTGGAAGAGGGCGTTGTCCGCCCTCCGCCGACGCCCGGTGCGCCTGCTGCGGGCTGGGTGAGCGGAAGATATCTCCCGCTCCCTTTCCGCAGCCTCCTTCTGCGACATTACTGTTTCGCAGAAGGATACCACCGCGTCCCAAGACTCCTCGCTACCGACCATGGACTCGACCACAGCCGGCAGCGATAGGTCGTTGCCGACTTCTGAGACGAGGGCACGACGCGGCTCCTCCCAAGCGGCACATTCTGCCAGCGTATGCCGCGCCGTGTCCTCCCGGCAGTCGACGCAGTGGTGACACCGGGCGTCCGGCTCCCTGTTTATGCGACACAGGTACTTCCCGAAGCAACCATGCCCCGAGAGCACCTGCGTCGTCCGAAACGACAGGGAGCCGTGCCTCCTCCCGAGCCAGTTCCCGAGTACTGGCCGGACCGCCTCGACGGTGGCGAGGCCGGCGGTAGGGCGTGAAAGCCTATCCTGCCAGCTCGCCACCAGGGCTGCGCGGAGCTGCGACCGACGAAGCTCCATGTGGCGCTCCGTCAGTCGCTCGTCCCGCTCCCGCGCTTCCTCGCGCCACCGATACAGTGACGCGAGTACTTTCGCCTCGAGGTCCCATGGTGGGGATCCAGCCAGCACACAGGCTGCCTCGTAGGAGATCGTGCGATATCCCCTGATGACTCTGACAGCCATAGCACGCTGCGGTCTTCGCAGAACAGCGATGCTGCCGGCCGTCAGGTCAGCCGCCCAAATTGGGGCCCCATACAGGGCCATGGATCGCACGATCCCCACGTAGAGCCGCCTACATGCGACGCTCGGGCCCCCCAGATTGGGAAGCAGCGTTGACAGCGCCCCAGCCGCGCCCATCAACTTAGGCGCCAGCCGCCGGAAGTGGGGGCCAAAGTCCCACCGGCTGTCGAGCACCAATCCCAGATATTTCATGGTGGACTCGACAGCGATCCGACACCCCCCGACCACGATGTAACCTAACCTAACCTAACCTAACCTAACCTAACCTAACCCAGTAACCGATAATACATCGCACGAGTAACATCAGCTCCGCGTAAAAAATTCACCAAAATTAGACGCGTTGAGTTACGGGCGTGAAACAGTTATCAGTGGAATTCTGTAGTGTTGATTCACCAGGATTAGTGTGGGCAAGTGTCTATCTCAGCGGGTTGCAGAGCAGGACCCCCGGAACTTTAGCGGTGAATAACTCAGCCAAGGTTAGTGGAGTCGGTCTACCTACAACAATCCTGGAAAACGCGGCGGAGACCTATTTAGTGACATATCGACCAGCGAGATCGGAGCACGGGCCTGGGAGTTATTAAGGTGCGAAAATCGTCAAAAAACGTGGTTTTTGGTGACAAAATAACCTCACTTAGGCCACACGTGTTTCTAAACCACGAGGCGTGACGCAGATCCAACGATCCTAGCTCTTACTGGAGACTCCGAAGCCGGCCGAGAATTCCGCCTGCAGATCAGAAACCAGTGTGACGACTCCACGGCTCACCACCAGGTAAGCCCCGAGGGAACTCCTGAACCCTTAGTCCCACCCCCCCCGAGTTTGGGCTCAATCGACTTGGGATTTCTGGACCTTGCCTGAGTCACCAAGGGTCCCCTCATCCCCAAAAACCCTTTACCCCTCACCCTCAATTACCCCCACCCCCTTCACCCAACCCTAAATTACCCCCCCCCCCCCCCACCCCCTCTCCCCAATCGCCTCCCCACGAAACCTCCCCCCCCCAACCCCCCGCCCCTTCACCCCCTCCCCCCCTCAAACGTCTCCTCGTGAAACCTCCCCCCCCTTCCCCCTCCCCCCTCAGGGCTACCTCACCCCCCCGCGACCTATCTTCGTACCCGTAGGAGCTAGAAAGCCGAGTTTGGGCTCATTTTAAAGGGAAAAGAAAGTTCTACAACTTGGCCCCTACAGAATCCTGAATTTCGGCAGCCTACACACGTAGTGACTTAACGACCGCAGAATCCCACTGAAGGCCACCACCAGCGCGCCTCACGGGCTCAGAACATCGAGTCCCACAGTTATCGGGCTCCTCATCGGACAGCAGACGCAGACCACCAGCGGAGCATCCGTGAGTCCATCTTTAGTTTAAGTATTTAGATTAAGTTATCTTACACAGGCATAGTAAACCACACCTTACCGTACTAAAATGTCATCCAAACAACCCACCACCTCCCGCAAAATGACCACGGAGGCCGCAAAACCCCCGAAATCACTCCGCGAGAAGGTTTTAACAAATACGGCCAAGTCGGTGGTGTCAGAGAAGTCGGCGCGTCCATCGCATAAGTCACAACCACAGGCACCAAAGGCAGCGTCGGAGCCGGACGTACCAAGGTGCACACCACCACTCTCTGAGACTCTCTCCACAGAACATCGCAGCAGGGTCTCAGAGATCGTAATAAACTGGGAGCAATGCGGCATCTCCCCACCCCGCCGAATCATCTCGGACGAGGAAAGTTCGGTGGCGTCATCCGTCAGCCAAGCTGACCGCTCCGAGAGCGGACGGCCGAGCCTCCTGTACAGAACGCCGAGAAGGGGCACAGGCGTGGAAATGGACCTGGCTACCAGAGAGGCCAACGACCTTCTCCAGAGGGGAAAGGATGCCCTGGAAGCCGCCGGTAACATGAAACGGGAGTGCAAGGCCACGGCCCATGAGTGTTTGCAAGGCCTGTATGAGACGGCTCTGTCGCTGGCGGACTCGAGGGCTCGCCACAAGTTCAATCTCGAGAAGGAGCGCTCTCGACACGCAAAAGAACTTCTGCGGGTCGAGAGAGCTCATACTCGAGAACTGATGAATTTGAAGGTGGAGCTCTCCCTCATGCAAACGGACGTCTCCGAAACACGAAAAGAGGCGAAAGGGATCCGAGAATGGCTCGGACACGAGACCCTTGATGCCTTCAAAGGCATCAAAGAAATAAAAGACGAGGTCACCGCAGCAGCCCTCAGGAACCTAAACGAGCATGAGAAGACGAGGCAGGAGAGCACAAGAGCCCCGGGAGATCCCAAGAGTGATCCTATGGGAGCAGGGCTTTCACGCCTCGACACAGCAATGGCCAGCATCTCCAACCAGCTGGACGTGCTCCGGAAGGTGCTTGAGAGACTCAAGGAGGACCTCGCACACCCAAGTAATACCGAGTCGGACCCTAATAGCCGGGAGACAGGCCTCCTCACTACCATCAAATTTGATGAGGCCGTGGCCTCATTACAGGAACAGATACAGGCCATCGCCAACAGGCCTGTAGTCTCCCCACCACCACCACCACAACCACCAATCAACATCGCGAAACAATTACAACCAATCTCTGAAAGGCTGGAGCTCGTCTCAGCGGACCTCCGCGTACTGCGTGACAAAGAACCGCCAATCCAGGCGCCCCCGGCGCTGAATCTGGAGGCGGAACTAGCAGTCGGGGAGGTGAAGAAGAGCCTCCAGAACATCGAGAAAGGGGTAGCGGACCTGGGTAAAGCGGAGAGACCGCTTCAGCAACAGCAGGGCCCCAAAACCTTTGCCCAGGTCACGAGCACACCGAAACCCCCTAAACCACCCACACAACCCAACCACACCCTGATTGTCTCGTCGACGAATCCCCAGCACACTGGAGACAACGTGATCGAGAGAATCAGGACCGCCCTGGACCTAAAAACAAGTGGAGCCCGAGTCGACACAGTCCGGAAAGCGCGCAACCAGAAAGTGGTCCTAAGGTGCGCGAGCAAGTCGGACTTAATTAAAGTAAAGGACCAATTTAAAACCAACGCAGGGCTCAAGGTCCAGGAGCCAAAACCCCAAAACCCTCTCGTCTGCATCAAGGGAGTGCTGTCCAGCTACAGCGACGGGGAGATCGTCGATCTCCTTAAGGCGCAGAACAAACATCTTCTGCAGGACGTCGCTGTCGATGGACAGACCCTAAAGGTGCGCTATAGGAAGCGCGCGAGGAACCCCCATGAGTGCCACCCTGTTCTGGAGCTCTCGCCGGAGCTCTGGAAAAGCTATACTCAGGCACAAAAAGTCCACGTGGGCATCAAGCGATGCTCGATTGAGGACCAGTCCCCACTAGTCCAATGCACGAAGTGCCTTGCATACGGACACAACAAGTCCATATGCAAGGCTGGAAAAGAAGCGTGCAGTTACTGCAGCGGTGCACACAATGTGAGGGACTGCCTAACTCGAGCTGATGGCAAACAGCCCACCTGCATCAACTGTAAAGTGGCCCAAAGGACGGGCAGCGACCTGGCACATACAGCGTTCAGCGAAGACTGCCAGGAACGCCAAAAATGGGATGGAATAGCAAGGTCGCGCGTTTCCTATTGCTAAGGGCGACCAAGACACCACACACACCACCCAACCAGTCACCTCTCAAAACACAACAAGACCGACAGCAAGATTGCCGTTCATCCAGGTAAATCTTCAGCGCTCCAAGCTGGCCACAGAAGAATTACACCTGGCGGCGCAGGCAAAGGGAGTTTCAGTAGCACTTGTTCAAGAGCCCTATGTAGGAAGAACAGGTGTGATGAAACAAAACCCCGGCACGCGAGTCATCCAGTGTAGCCTGAATCGCCAGAAACCAGTAAAAGCCGCTATCGTTGTTTTCGGGCACAACCTGGAGGTCATCCACGACCCCCAGCTTGTGACCGAGAATATCGCGGCCGTTTTGCTGAAGGCAGGCCAGGTCAGCTTTGGGGTGCTATCGGTCTATTTTGAAGGTGACCAGGACATCGAACCATACCTTTCAGAAACACACAACACAATACAAAAACTAAACACCAACAACATCCTAGTGGGAGGAGACGTAAACGCCTGGAGCCAGTGGTGGGGAAGTGTTTCCGAAAACCATCGCGGAGCGGCGTACAACTCGTTCCTCAATGAGCGGGATCTCCACATCCTCAATACAGGACAAACTCCGACGTTCGAGACCTATAGAGGAGACAGGTGGTGCACTAGCATCGTCGACGTGACGGTATGCAGCTTGTCACTGCTAGGCAAGGTTGAGGACTGGCGTGTAGAAAGGAGTCTAACAACTTCAGACCACAACGCGATAACCTTCTCGATGCGCTTAGAAAAGGCCTTAGAACCAATTAGGCCGATTTCGACGCGCATCTACAACACCAAGAAGGCAAAGTGGTCCGACTTCAGCACGCACTTCAAGACCAGCTTAGCAGAAAATGACATCACACCAGTCAGAGTCTCGAGCGTCTCGAATCCAGAGGATTTGGAGTCACTCATCACAGCGTACACAAGTTACATCCACCGCTCATGCGAGGAAGCGATCCCAAAACTGGGGTCGCCTAAGCTGAACGCCAAGCCCCCATGGTGGAGCCCTTCTCTAGATCGTCTCAAAAAAGACGCGATGACGAAAAAGAGAAGGATCCGAAATGCAGCCGCAAGCCGGAGACACTTCACCATCCAAGAATACGTACTGGCCAAACAAACGTACACCACAGCAGCAATGGAAGCAGCCACAGCCAACTGGAAGGAGTTCTGCTCGAAGCAGGACCGAGAGAGCATGTGGGACGGCATATACAGGGTACTTCGGAAGACAGCCAGAAGACAGGACGACACCCTCCTGAGAAACACCGCAGGCGAGACGCTCACCCCAGAGCAATCCGCGGATCTTCTGGCAAAAACCTTCTACCCCGATGACTCAACGAATGCCGAACAGCCATACCACACCACTCTGAGGAGGCTAGCGGAGAAGAAAAACCCCCGAGGTCTGTCTGCTAACGATCCACTTTTTACGGCCGCGGAACTGGAAATGGTTCTCCAGAACCAAAATCCGAAAAAAGCCCCCGGTCCCGATGGATTAACGGCAGACATCTGCACAGCGGCAATAAACTGCAATAGGGAAGTGTTCTTAGCGATAGCCAACAGGTGCTTGTCGCTGTCCCACTTCCCGAAGCAGTGGAAGGTCGCCCACGTGTGCATTCTCCGCAAGCCAGGCAAGGACGACTACACCAGCCCAAAGTCGTACAGGCCAATAGGTCTGCTCTCGGTCCTAGGAAAAATCGTCGAGAAGCTCCTAGTAGGCAGACTCCAGTGGCACTTCCTCCCAACACTGAACACAAACCAGTACGGTTTCATGCCGCAGCGCGGAACCGAGGACGCCCTCTATGCCCTAATGGGACATATTCGTGCCGAAATCAAAGCCAAAAAGATCGTGCTTTTGATATCATTGGACATAGAGGGAGCCTTCGATAACGCGTGGTGGCCAGCACTCAAAAGGCAGATGGTGGTCAAACACTGTCCGAAAAACATCTACGCTCTCGTCACCTCATACCTGGAAGACCGGAACATCAGGGTCAACTACGCCAGAGCGACTAGTGAGAAGGGTACCACGAAAGGATGCGTCCAGGGCTCAATTGCCGGACCGACGTTCTGGAACCTTATCCTAGACTCGCTCTTACACAAGATGGCTAGAATGGGGGTGTACTGCCAAGCCTTCGCAGACGACGTTGTCCTAGTTTTCTCGGACTTTACAGCCGGTCCCCTGCAGCAGTCAGCCAACGACACGCTAGACATAGTATCGGAATGGGGCGTCCAAAACAAGCTACGATTCGCCGCGCACAAGACCAATGCGATGGTGTTAACGAGAAAGCTTAAGTACGACGTTCCGGTACTCCACATGTCGGGCACGCGGCTGAACCTGGTCGAAGAAGTCAAGCTGCTAGGTCTCACAATAGACTCTAAACTCACCTTCAACGCGCACGTGTCCGCAACCTGTAAAAAGGCTGCAGACATCTACAAGCAGCTGGCATGCGCGGCGAAGGTGACTTGGGGTCTCAACAGAGAGATAATTAGGACAATATACGTGTCGGTGATAGAGCCCATCGTGATGTATGCAGCGAGTGCGTGGGCCCCCGCAGCTGAGAAACTGATGACAAGGAATCAGTTTGACTCACTGCAGAGAGGTTTTGCGCAGAAGATCTGCAAAGCATACCGCACGGTGTCTCTAACATCGGCACTTATCCTGTCAGGCCAACTCCCCCTAGATCTCCGGGTAATCGAGGCCGCGACCCTTTTTAAGATCAAAAAGGGCCATTCCCTAGAGTTCATACCGCCGGGTCGTGAGCTGGAGTGCAACGTGCATCACTCCCAAAACCCCCACCCAGCGCTACTCACAACAACAGAGTATGCACGCCTAGAAGACTTGACTCCCGAAACTCTGGAAACCCACCAAGTAATCGGTCCCCAAATATACACCGACGGCAGCAAGATAGAGGGGAAGGTCGGAGCTGCCCTGACCTGGTGGGAAAACGGAAAGGAGTCCAAGTCCAGCACCTTCGGCCTGGAGCCTCACAACACAGTCTTCCAATCGGAAATGTACGCTCTCTTCAGGGCTGTCAGGATGGTCAGAGAGTCCGGAGAGACTTCCGTAAGCATTTTAAGTGACTCTAGATCGTCACTTGACCTGCTGAGGAGTCCGTCTGTCACTCACCACCTGGCACTCCAAATCAAGAGATGCGTCCGCAAGATCCGAGAAGAGGGCAGAGAAGTGAAGCTCTTTTGGCTCAGGGCCCACGTGGGAACCGCCGGGAATGAAAGAGCGGACGAGCTAGCCAAGGAGGCAGCCCTAACCAAGGAGACAGCAGACTATAACAAGGTCCCCGTATCGTTCGTGAGGAGGAAAATACGGGAGGGGACTATCAGAAAGTGGCAGGCGCGATACGAGTCCTCGAGTACAGGAGCGGTCACAAAAGTGTTCTTTCCAGACGTCCTAGCGGCGAAAAGAACACTCAGAGACACAGTCCTCTCACCGGTTCATGTACAAGTCCTAACAGGACACGGAGGATTCTCAGCGTACCTCCACCGCTTCCATCTCAAAGATAGTCCCTCATGCGTCTGTGACCCTAGCTGCGAAGAAACAGTCTGGCACCTGCTCTTCGAATGCCCAAGGTTTAGTCACGAAAGAATGGAGCTGGAAGTGAAGATCGAAATCCAGCTAAGCCAGTCCACACTCCAAACCATCATGGGGAGACCGGCTACCAGGAACCCATTCTTGGCATTCGCGAGTAAAGTCGCCACTGTAGCAGCAGGGGCCAACAAAACGGACACAACCTTGCATAGTCGAAACCGACTACCACCTGTCACTACCACACCAACAACAATCACGACAAGCACAACCATTACAGCAACTACAACAATCACAACACAAACAACAATGACAAACACACAAAACACAATAGGAACATCACTCACCACAACACAAACTACACGCACAAACACCAACGAACAACCACCACCAGCGGCAGCAGCAATACCAGAAGCCAGCCTACATCCAGCCCCTAACATCATGCCCGTCACGCAATTCCTGGCATGTGGAGGAGATGGAGTCCCCGGCGTCAGGCTGCGAGGCGTCCCCCTATTTATGAACAGGGAAGGCGAAAGGTTAGGCATATGCTTCTGCATAGGCTCAAGCCGAGCTAGGGCCCGTATACCAATATCACCAGGCCTTGCCGCCTTGATCAACGGAAGCACCGCGAAAACCACCATGAAGGGCAGCAAGTACGCTGCACTGCCTCAAGTGGAAGTAGCCACTCTCCGATGCCGTATATTGCGATCCAAAGGAAAGACGATCGCACTATTCGAGTGGGGAGAGGAGACTCCATTCGCTCAGGCAAGCGCGTTGCTTCAGGGGATCAGGGAGGCAGGGGAACATACGGCAGTCTCAGCCCGTACAATAAGTATTGACGCAATGATAGTCGGAGGAGAGAGAGGCAACGTCGTAGACCGTTTCGGCTGTTTGAAAGCCTCAGAACAACACGAGGTCGTTGTCTATGAAGACAGAGGGGAATCTCTGAGTTTCCTCAAAGCCCCCGGACAACCAACAGCCAAGACGACGAACCCCACAACAAGTCCGACTACTCTAAGCGGTTCTGAGAGGGCCCAGCAGAAGGCAGCCGCCGAAAAAGCTGCAAAGGAGCAGCGCAAGACTATCAGCCCTGAAGACCAGGCTAAGTCGAGGAGTCGCCTGAAAGCCATCGGCACTTTCCTCAGTGCACTGCTCCCAAGCACCAGTAATGCATCACCATCGCACAAACTGGAAGCAGCAGTGGAGAGGTTCTTCCAAAAGAATCCACATAAACCATCACCGCCAAAGCCAGTGCCTACCAGAGCCGACAAAGGGCAAGTCAGCCCGCCGACCCTCGCAGTAAACTCGGGCACCACGGACCACGTAAAGAGTGCCTTCCTTGAGTATGTTGCAATTGTGAGAGCGACTAGAGAGGTCAATCTCAGAACATGCGGCAAGATCTTACAGACCTTCCAGAGAGACACGGAAGGACTGTTAAGAGTATTACTCAAGGAAGCAGAGGCAGCAGTGTACGACAACGTCACTTCTCAGGTCATCAAAGGAGAAATGACGGGTTCGTACATGGCAGCCTACAGCGTGAAGAGTGGATTCGTGGCCCTGGACGAGGAGGAAACGGAGCGCTCAGGCAAACTGAAATTCAACGTGCCAAACGACGACCCGATAGTGGTTACCGCCAAATGTACCAAAATCATGCTGGATGATAAGATCCTTGAAATGGCACAGTCCATTCTAGGGACTTCGGACACTCCAGTATCGAGGGAAAGTTGGGCGGTACCCAATATCGAGTGGGTTAACGGAGTCCCGGGTTGTGGCAAGACAACCTGGGTGGTGAAGCACTTCGATGAGGAGAAGGACGTCGTAGCCACCACGACGACCGAAGCTGCCAAAGATCTCAGGGAGAAGCTTGCGCACCGCTTAGGAGATCGAGTAAAGACAAAGGTGCGCACTATGGCCTCAATCTTAGCCAACGGGTTCAAAACGCAAGACCGATGTTACCGTCTCACGGTAGACGAGGCATTAATGAACCATTTTGGGGCCATAGTAATGGCAGTGAAGTTGTCAGGAGCAAGCGAGGTTGTCCTCATCGGAGACGTGAACCAGCTTCCATATCTGGATAGAGAGAACCTATTCGTTCTAAGGTATACCCGTCCAAATCTGGTGGCTGGCATCACCCGGGAGCTGCTTTGCACACACCGCAACCCGATGGATGTGGCTCTTGCACTGAGCGAGATATACTCTGGTATATACTCCTCCAAGTCGACGCTGTCGCGGGTCCACTCCCTGAGGGTGGAAGGTTACACAGGAGCGCAGATACCCAAAACTGCCCAAAACACCCTGTTCCTGGTTCATACGCAGGAGGAAAAAGCCTCTCTTATGAACCAGGGATATGGGTCCGGCGAAGGGTCGCGTACCTTAACCATACACGAGGCTCAGGGGTTGACCTACGACAGCGTAATCATCATCAACACCAAGTCCAGGAGGCTCCAAATCCATGACAGCATCTCCCATGCGGTAGTGGCGGTGTCGAGACATACTGTCAGTTGCGTCTATTACTCCGACGACGCCGACGACGCCATAGGCCGTTTCGCAAAGAGAGCTATGGATGCGCCGACTAAAGCCGTCATCGACTACAACTTGAAGACGGCCATGCAGCATCGAGACGTAGTAGTCATGGAAGCCTTGCTCCGGTTAGCGAAGTCCCTGGTCAGCAGACACCGAATTAACACCTGAATTCACAACTAACAAGTCCCACCCAAACTCCAAACCCAAACAAACCCACCAAGGATCACTCACACTAACATCCCCTATAAAACCAAATTGTAAAACTGCATGGCAGAGTGAATCTGTCATACTCGCGTAACTGTCAAGCCGATGGTGGCGCTGCGTATCCGGTCGTTAAGTTCCCTCAAAAATGGTTGAGCTAAGCGGCGCGGATGCGTACGTCATTTCCGTGAACGGAAGCCATCGGTGGGGCTGGGCGGTTCATACTGCCATGCAGTCTTCCCACAAAGAAAAAAAGTGTAGTAACGTAAAATTAAATAGTATATCAACAAAAAACAATCTGTAAATTGTAAAATAAAACAACAAAATTAATATTAATATCAAATAATAATGCCTGTGTAAAATTGTAATATTATAGAATCAAAAAAAAAAAAAAAAAAAAGTATATATATATTTATGCATGTGCATGTAAATAAAAAATATATATTAAAAAAAAAAATATTAAAAAAAAAAATAATAAAAAAAAAAAAAAAAAAAAAAAAAAAAACAAAAAAATAAATAAAAATAAGATGGACTCACGTAGTATTAAGTTTAGAAATAACCTAGAAATAAGTGTCCGACGTAGGAGTTTATTAACTGTAATTATACTTAAAAACCTGTAAACAAAAATCATCAATGTAAACAAAGGCGCGGACCACCATGTCTGCGGTAAAAAACTCACAATAAAAAAAAAAAAAAAAAAAAAAAAAACCTAACCTAACCTAACCTAACCTAACCTAACCTAACCTAACCTAACCTTTTTTTTTTTTTTTTTTTTTTTTTGATCTCGAGGTGGAAATCCTCATGGATGTCCTCCGCCCTGGGGTGGGCGGAGGGGTCTGTCAGACTCTTACTGACTAAAACCACCCCGGTGTTCCGTCCCACACCTATGTCGGGGACCACGGGAACCAATATGTCTTCCGCGATCCCCTACTGGTGCCGGCCCGCCTTTGCGGGCCTCCTCACGTTGGGGGGGAGTGAGGTGTTAAACTCCCCCCCATACATCACAGAGAGGCGCGCGTGGAACACTACGCGCCACCATCTCGGGTCCTAAGGAGTAGGGGGCGACGGAAGTCCCCGGATCCGTCGCCCCTGGACCCATTTAGGGGGGCTGGAAGAGGGCGTTGTCCGCCCTCCGCCGACGCCCGGTGCGCCTGCTGCGGGCTGGGTGAGCGGAAGATATCTCCCGCTCCCTTTCTGCAGCCTCCTTCTGCGACATTACTGTTTCGCAGAAGGATACCACCGCGTCCCAGGACTCCTCGCTACCGACCATGGACTCGACCACGGCCGGCAGCGATAGGTCGCTGCCTACTTCTGAGACGAGGGCACGACGCGGCTCCTCCCAAGCGGCACATTCTGCCAGCGTATGCCGCGCCGTGTCCTCCCGGCAGTCGACGCAGTGGTGACACCGGGCGTCCGGCTCCCTATTTATGCGACACAGGTACTTCCCGAAGCAACCATGCCCCGAGAGCACCTGCGTCATCCGGAACGACAGGGAGCCGTGCCTCCTCCCGAGCCAGTTCCCGAGTACTGGCCGGACCGCCTCGACGGTGGCGACGCCAGCGGTAGGGCGTGAAAGCCTATCCTGCCAGCTCGCCACCAGGGCTGCGTGGAGCTGCGACCGACGAAGCTCCATGTGGCGCTCCGTCAGTCGCTCGTCCCGCTCCCGCGCTTCCTCGCGCCACCGATACAGTGACGCGAGTACTTTCGCCTCGAGGTCCCATGGTGGGGATCCAGCCAGCACACAGGCCGCCTCGTATGAGATCGTGCGATATCCCCTGATGACTCTGACGGCCATAGCACGCTGCGGTCTTCGCAAAACAGCGATGCTGCCGGCCGTCAGGTCAGCCGCCCAAATTGGGGCCCCATACAGGGCCATGGATCGCACGATCCCCACGTAGAGCCGCCTACAGGCGACGCTCGGGCCCCCCAGATTGGGAAGCAGCGTTGACAGCGCCCCAGCCGCGCCCATCAACTTAGGCGCCAGCCGCCGGAAGTGGGGGCCGAAGTCCCACCGGCTGTCGAGCACCAATCCCAGATATTTCATGGTGGACTCGACAGCGATCCGACACCCCCCGACCACGATGTGTGATCCGGCCGGCGGCGCCCGCCGGGGGCCATGAAAGACCATGGCCTCCGACTTGTTGAGGGCCACCTCCAGGCCTAGGCGCCGTATGCGGCTCACCACAAGTGAGACCGCAGCCGTCGCCAGCAACGCTGCCTCCCTGTACGAGCTCCCCCGGGCCGTGACCAGCGTGTCATCAGCATAACACGTCAGTTCCACGCCCGGCGGAAGCTCGCCCCTCAGCACCCAGTCGTACCCGATGTTCCACAGGAGTGGGCCAACGACCGAGCCCTGTGGAACACCGCACGACATGCGGCGCTGGTTTCCACCATCACGTCCCATGTAGGTGACACCCCTATCCTCGAGATAAGCCCCAACGATGTGGCAGAGGTAGGAAGGCACCCGATGGTACATCAGTGCCTCCCGAATGCAGCTCCAAGGCAGGGTGTTGAAGGCGTTAGATATGTCCAAGGACACCGCCACCATCACCCCGCCCCGGGACACTGCTTCCTCTGCCAGGACTCTCACCCGCGATATCGCGTGGATGGTGGAGCGCCCGTGCCGAAAGCCAAACTGACTCTCGGCCAGGTCAGGCCCCTCTCTGCACAAGTGGTGGACGAGGCGGGCAGCGATAATTCGCTCGAATAGCTTCCCGACCTCGTCCAGCAACACTATGGGCCTGTACGCAGACGGTGAGTCTGCAGGGCGCCCCGCCTTCTTGAGCAGGACCAGACGACCTGTTTTCCACAAACTGGGAAACTGGCCCCGCTCAAGGCACGCTGTGAAGAGTCCTCTCAGTTGGGGCTCTAGCTCTTTCAGAGCGAGGGCCAACGCACAGCCGTGTACACCGTCGGGCCCCGGAGCCACGTTCTTGGCCCGGAGCCGCAACACGGCCGCCCCCATCTCTCCTTGTGTCACCTCTGGGACGCTGATGGCGTTCTCTTCTGTAGGCTCTGCGGCCGTGGGCAAAGCCATCGGCGGCGGAGTGTGCTCCGCTCTTGCCGGGAAGAGGGCTGTGACGACCTCCTCCAGCAGCTCTGGTTGAAGACTCTCCGTGAGTGGAGGCGCTGCGGCTCGAAGTTTCCCTCGAACCGCTCGATAGGGGCGCCCCCACGGATCTCCATCGAGAGTCTCCAACATCTCCTCCCTGGCTCGCGTCCTCGCTTCGCCGATGGCCAGCCACAGAGCCTCCTTCGCCGCGCGGTACACCTCATACAGCGCGGCTTCTTCGTCAGGGACCCGACGACGTCTCCTGCGGTAGTGGGTGTACCGGCGCCTGACCGACACGCATGCGACACGTAGCCGCGCGATCTCGGCAGACCACCAGTACACCTGGCGCCTCGCTGAATGCGTGTGGACGCGGGGCATGGACGCGTCGCAGATGTGCGTCATCGCCCCGCGGAACCACAGCGCCTCCTCTTCGACGTCAACGGGTCCGTCCGTTGCCGACTCCCGGCTCCAGGCCTGGACAATAGCAGCCTCCTCGAGAAGTTCCCTGTCGATGCGCTTACGCGCCCAGCGCGGGCCGTCCATTCGCGGGGCCGATGGACTACGGCCGCCGATGGTCTGGGTGGAAACGTCGAACCGGATGTATCTGTGATCTGACAACGTCTCCACCCCCACAGCGACACGCCAGTCACGGACACGGCTTGCGACAGTAGGGCTAGCGAACGAGACGTCCACAATAGAACCGCCCCGCTGCCGCACGCACGTGTGGACCGAGCCCCGGTTAAGGACAACCAGGCCGGTCGTGACCGCCCACTCTTCCAGCGCCTCGCCCCTAGCGTCGGTCACCGGAGATCCCCACGCCGATGACTTGGCGTTGAGATCCCCTAGCAACAGCACAGGGCGAGGGTGGAGTCGGCCTACGACGGCGCCCAACTCGACAAGGAAGTTCTCGAAGTCGGCGAGGCTCTTGTTGGGCGAAAAATACGCCCCAATCGTGCCAATCCCGTCCGCGAGGGCGGCTACCCAGCCGTGACCTCGGGACGGGTTGACAAGAGCCCCGCCAATTATGGCCACCGAGCCATCCAGGTCTCCCACCCAGTTATCTCTGGGGGGGACAAAGTATGGCTCGGCGACCACAGCCACGTCGATCGACCACTCTGCCATGCTCTGGAGCAAGAGGTCCTGAGCTCTGGCAGCGTGGTTGATATTGCCCTGGAGGAAATGGTAAGGCGCCATTATGCGCAGTCCATTCCCTCCACAGCACCATTCCTAGGCCGGGAGTCGGCCGTTGAGCACCCAGGCTGAGGGGGGGGTAAAGAGCCCCCGGCAGCCTTGGCACCCCTTCTTCGCCTCAACCTAACCTAACCTAACCTAACCTAACCTAACCTAACCTAACCAAACCTAACCTTTTTTTTTTTTTTTTTTTTTTTTTTTTTTTTGATCTCGAGGTGGAAATCCTCATGGATGTCCTCCGCCCTGGGGTGGGCAGAGGGGTCTGTCAGACTCTTACTGACTAAAACCACCCCGGTGTTCCGTCCCACACCTACGTCGGAGACCACGGGAACCAATATGTCTTCCGCGATCCCCGACTGGTGCCGGCCCGCCATTGCGGGCCTCCTCACGTTGGGGGGGAGTGAGGTGTTAAACTCCCCCCCATACATCACAGAGAGGCGCGCGTGGAACACTACGCGCCACCATCTCGGGTCCTAAGGAATAGGGGGCGACGGATGTCCCCAGATCCGTCGCCCCTGGACCCATTTAGGGGGGCTGGAAGAGGGCGTTGTCCGCCCTCCGCCGACGCCCGGTGCGCCTGCTGCGGGCTGGGTGAGCGGAAGATATCTCCCGCTCCCTTTCCGCAGCCTCCTTCTGCGACATTACTGTTTCGCAGAAGGATACCACCGCGTCCCAAGACTCCTCGCTACCGACCATGGACTCGACCACAGCCGGCAGCGATAGGTCGTTGCCGACTTCTGAGACGAGGGCACGACGCGGCTCCTCCCAAGCGGCACATTCTGCCAGCGTATGCCGCGCCGTGTCCTCCCGGCAGTCGACGCAGTGGTGACACCGGGCGTCCGGCTCCCTGTTTATGCGACACAGGTACTTCCCGAAGCAACCATGCCCCGAGAGCACCTGCGTCGTCCGAAACGACAGGGAGCCGTGCCTCCTCCCGAGCCAGTTCCCGAGTACTGGCCGGACTGCCTCGACGGTGGCGAGGCCGGCGGTAGGGCGTGAAAGCCTATCCTGCCAGCTCGCCACCAGGGCTGCGCGGAGCTGCGACCGACGAAGCTCCATGTGGCGCTCCGTCAGTTGCTCGTCCCGCTCCCACGCTTCCTCGCGCCACCGGTACAGTGACGCGAGTACTTTCGCCTCGAGGTCCCACGGTGGGGATCCAGCGAGTACACAGGCCGCCTCGTAGGAGATCGTGCGATATCCCCTGATGACTCTGACGGCCATAGCACGCTGCGGTCTTCGCAGAACAGCGATGCTGCCGGCCGTCAGGTCAGCCGCCCAAATTGGGGCCCCATACAGGGCCATGGATCGCACGATCCCCACGTAGAGCCGCCTACAGGCGACGCTCGGGCCCCCCAGATTGGGAAGCAGCGTTGACAGCGCCCCAGCCGCGCCCATCAACTTGGGCGCCAGCCGCCGGAAGTGGGGGCCGAAGTCCCACCGGCTGTCGAGCACCAATCCCAGATATTTCATGGTGGACTCGACAGCGATCCGACACCCCCCGACCACGATGTGTGATCCGGCCGGCGGCGCCCGCCGGGGGCCATGAAAGACCATGGCCTCCGACTTGTTAAGGGCCACCTCCAGGCCTAGGCGCCGTATGCGGCTCACCACAAGTGAGACCGCAGCCGTCGCCAGCAACGCTGCCTCCCTGTACGAGCTCCCCCGGGCCGTGACCAGCGTGTCATCAGCATAACACGTCAGTTCCACGCCCGGCGGAAGCTCGCCCCTCAGCACCCAGTCGTACCCGATGTTCCACAGGAGTGGGCCAACGACCGAGCCCTGTGGAACACCGCACGACATGCGGCGCTGGTTTCCGCCATCACGTCCCATGTAGGTGACACCCCTATCCTCGAGATAAGCCCCAACGATGTGGCAGAGGTAGGAAGGCACCCGATGGTACAGCAGTGCCTCCCGAATGCAGCTCCAAGGCAGGGTGTTGAAGGCGTTAGATATGTCCAAGGACACCGCCACCATCACCCCGCCCCGGGACACTGCTTCCTCTGCCAGGACTCTCACCCGCGATATCGCGTGGATGGTGGAGCGCCCGTGCCGAAAGCCAAACTGACTCTCGGCCAGGTCAGGCCCCTCTCTGCACAAGTGGTGGACGAGGCGGGCAGCGATAATTCGCTCGAATAGCTTCCCGACCTCGTCCAGCAACACTATGGGCCTGTACGCAGACGGTGAGTCTGCAGGGCGCCCCGCCTTCTTGAGCAGGACCAGACGACCTGTTTTCCACAAACTGGGAAACTGGCCCCGCTCAAGGCACGCTGTGAAGAGTCCTCTCAGTTGGGGCTCTAGCTCTTTCAGAGCGAGGGCCAACGCACAGCCGTGTACACCGTCGGGCCCCGGAGCCACGTTCTTGGCCCGGAGCCGCAACACGGCCGCCCCCATCTCTCCTTGTGTCACCTCTGGGACGCTGATGGCGTTCTCTTCTGTAGGCTCTGCGGCCGTGGGCAAAGCCATCGGCGGCGGAGTGTGCTCCGCTCTTGCCGGGAAGAGGGCTGCGACGACCTCCTCAAGCAGCTCTGGTTGGAGACTCTCCGTGAGTGGAGGCGCCGCGGCTCGAAGTTTCCCTCGAACCGCCCGATAGGGGCGCCCCCACGGATCTCCATCGAGAGTCTCCAACATCTCCTCCCTGGCTCGCGTCCTCGCTTCGCCGATGGCCAGCCACAGAGCCTCCTTCGCCGCGCGGTACACCTCATACAGCGCGGCTTCTTCGTCAGGGACCCGACGACGTCTCCTGCGGTAGTGGGTGTACCGGCGCCTGACCGACACGCACGCGACACGTAGCCGCGCGATCTCGGCAGACCACCAGTACACCTGGCGCCTCGCCGATTGCGTGTGGATGCGGGGCATGGACGCGTCGCAGATGTGCGTCATCGCCCCGCGGAACCACAGCGCCTCCTCTTCGACGTCAACGGGTCCGTCCGTTGCCGACTCCCGGCTCCAGGCCTGGACAATTGCAGCCTCCTCGAGAAGTTCCCTGTCGATGCGCTTACGCGCCCAGCGCGGGCCGTCCATTCGCGGGGCCGATGAACTACGGCCGCCGATGGTCTGGGTGGAGACGTCGAACCGGATGTATCTGTGATCCGACAACGTCTCCACCCCCACAGCAACACGCCAGTTACGGACACGGCTTGCGACAGCAGGGCTAGCGAACGAGACGTCCACTATCGAGCCGCCCCGCTGCCGCACGCACGTGTGGACCGAGCCCCGGTTTAGAACGACCAGGCCCGTCGTGACCACCCACTCTTCCAGCGCCTCGCCCCTAGCGTCGGTCACCGGAGATCCCCACGCCGATGACTTGGCGTTGAGATCCCCTAGCAACAGCACAGGGCGAGGGTGGAGTCGGCCTACGACGGCGCCCAACTCGACAAGGAAGTTCTCGAAGTCGGCGAGACTCTTGTTGGGCGAGAAATACGCCCCAACCGTGCCAATGCCGTCCGCGAGGGCGGCTACCCAGCCGTGACCTCGGGACGGGTTGACAAGAGCCCTGCCAATTATGGCCACCGAGCCATCCAGGTCTCCCACCCAGTTATCTCTGGGGGGGACAAAGTATGGCTCAGCGACCACAGCCACGTCGATCGACCACTCTGCCATGCTCTGGAGCAAGAGGTCCTGAGCTCTGGCAGCGTGGTTGATATTGCCCTGGAGGAAATGGTAAGGCGCCATTATGCGCAGTCCATTCCCTCCACAGCACCATTCCTAGGCCGGGAGTCGGCCGTTGAGCACCCAGGCTGAGGGGGGGGTAAAGAGCCCCCGGCAGCCTTGGCACCCCTTCTTCGCCTCCTCTTCTTGCCCTTTTTGGTGGGCGCGCCACAGGCTTTGCCACCCGCTCTGTGCCCAGCGGGCCTCCCTGCAGCAGCACAAAGGCTGCAGTTTGGCGCGGCGGAGCACTGGGTGGCCTTGTGGCCGGGCTGACCACAGCGATAACACAGCTCGCTGCGGTCTATTTCTGCGGTGCACCGTGCCCTGACATGCCCCATGTCCAGGCAACGGAAACACCGCAAAGCCCTGGGTTGCAGCAGCTTGACCCTAGCTGCAACCCACCCCACCAACAGACGTCCAGCGTCGGCGACCTTATTGGCCGCCGCCACCGGGCACTTCACCCAGATCGCACCGAGCCCAGAAGCGTCGGTGCGGATCTCGCCCGTACGCACATCGTCAGGTTGGCATCCACCAACTCTGGCGACGGCCGCCGCGACCTCAGCCGGGGTCGTCGAGTCGTCCAGGCCATCGACGCGCAGCTCGCTCGTCTTCATGGGCCTGGACACACGAACGTCCTCCGGGTTGAGGACTTCCCTCAATTTGGCGGCCAGGATGTCCGCCTTTTCGCTGCTACCGGCACCGGAGACCTGTAGCAGCCGCGCCCCCGTAATGGCCGGCCTCAGAATGAAGCCAGTCGGTGTGCCAAGGTCGGGGAATGCGACCTTGGCCTTCGCCTCCGCAAGGACCGCCTTATACGAGAGGCCCCTCTCGACGGCTCCGGGCTGCAGAGTAATTACCACAGCCGCGGAGCGTGGGGCTGTCACCCTAGGCGGCCCCTGGGTCTTCCTTCTGGCTGGCACCGGTGCTCTTGCGGGAGCTGGAAGCGCCGTCTTCTTCTTTTTTTTCTTCTTTCTGACGACCGTCGTCCAGGCCTCCGTAGAAGGTCCGGGCGCAGTCGCCGGGGGAGCACTCGCGGAAACCGCCACCTGGGAAATGGGTGCGGCCTTTGCGGGCTTATTCGCCACCTCTGCGGGCTTTCTGGCCCCCAATGCGGGCTTTGTGGCCCCCTTCCCAGACTGGCTTGGCTCAGCCACCTTGGCCGCTGCCTCTCTCCTCCGCTTATCCGCAGCGAGCGGTGGGCGGAGGGTTTCGGCTGGGAGGAGCCTCGGCTCTATGGCCTCCAGTCGAGCCCCTACCATCTGCCCGCACTGCAACAAACAGATGCGAGCGATCTTGTCAACCTCCGCATCCGGAAGTGCAGGGGTCGACGATGGGGCCGACTGTGGAGCCAGCAACGGCACTGGCGATGATCCGGTGCCCGGGGCTTCCCGCAGGTTGGCAAACTTCCGCTTGAGGTCCTCCAATTCGGATCTAAGACGGCGGTTCTCTTCGCAAAACTCCGCCATCTTTTCCGAGCCTGAACCATTAAGGAGGACCTCAGCTCCCTCCTTGATGAGATCAGCCACCTCTTTAAGGGCGCGCGTGAATGTGCCCTTCAGGTTGCCGGATTTT
Organism: Aporophyla lueneburgensis; assembly: GCA_932294355.1. Lineage (NCBI taxonomy): Eukaryota > Metazoa > Arthropoda > Insecta > Lepidoptera > Noctuidae > Aporophyla > Aporophyla lueneburgensis. Next base: position 190,294 of record OW028756.1, read on the forward strand.
GTGGCAACCTTCAGGATCACATCCACGCCGTCGAAGACCTGGCGGCAAGACGCCACCGGCGACAAGCCTCCTCCGGCAGCCGTCCGGGCTGAGCGCCGCTCCTGCATCTGACGAGTCAGCTCGCTGACCTCGTCTTCCGCCACAGCCTTGCGCTGCGCCCGCTTTGCGGCGTTGGCTTCCGCCTTATTTAGCCCGAGCAGCGAGCCCTCGCTGGTCGGGTCACTCTCCAACATTTCAACGTGCTCCACTGGAGCCGGAGTGTCGGGCCGAGACACCGACGCGAAGCGCCCCCGCTCATCGCGCTCCACCGAAGGAACAGCAGCTCTGCCAGCCACCGCTCGACCTCGTCTACTGCTGCCTAACCTAACCTAACCTAACCTGCACGGAACCCGCAGACCTGTGTAGTCACTGTGGTGGCCTCCACATGAGATCAGAGTGTGCAGACTGGCTCTCAAATACACAACCCGCCTGCCGAAATTGCTCAAAGGCAAAAATAGAGTACGGCACACCGCATAATGCATTCAGCAGTGACTGCCCGGTGCGCAAAAAGTGGGATGACGTGGCCAGATCTACCGTTGCATACTGCTAAGGGCACCTTAGAAGATAACACCCCCTATGGAGTATTGCAGGCGAACCTCCAACGTAAGAAGCTAGCCACCAATGAGCTGCTGATAGAGGCTACGACGCGCGGAATAGCGGTGGCGCTTCTTCAGGAACCATACGTGGCTGGAGCTAAAGTAATGAGGAGTCACCGGGGCGTAAGGATCTTCCAGAACACTGATACTAGGGAAGGGACTGTCAAGGCGGCAATAGCCGTCTTTGACAATGACCTAACAGTCAAACAGTACCCAAAACTCACCACAAATAACATCTCAGTGGTGGGGATCCAGACCAGTGCCTGGGAGATCACGCTTGTCTCCTTTTACTTTGAGCCAGACCAGCCTATTGAACCTTACCTAGAACACCTCAAACAAATAAGGCTCACAGTCGGTTCCAAAAAATTGATCATTGGAGGGGACGCTAACGCAAAGAGCACATGGTGGGGTAGCCCGACGGCGGATCCCAGGGGGGTTGAACTCGTAGGAACTCTCGGCGAGCTGGACTTAAACATCTTGAACTGTGGGGAAATTCCGACCTTCGACACCATCCGAGGAGGAAAGCGATACAGCAGTCATGTCGACATCACCGCTTGCTCAAACGACATCTTGGATCGTATAGACGACTGGAAGGTTGACGAAGGCCTCACGAGCTCGGATCATAACGGCATTACATTTAGTATCCTCTTGCAGAAATCCAAAAGTATAAAAGTAGAAAGGACAACTAGGAAATTTAACACCAAAAAAGCCAATTGGGCCGAATTTCATGCGAAGCTTGGCCAATTGAAAATAGATTATAAATTTACAGCAGAACAAATAGATAAAATTAAAGATAGCAAGCAAATAGATACCATAACAGACAACCTAACAAAAGCAATAGAAGAAACATGCAAGCAAGTAATACCGACCAAAAAAGCCCAAGAGGAACTTACTTTGCCGTGGTGGTCCGAGAGACTCGCCGACATCAAGAAGACAGTCGCCACCAAGAAGCGTAGGATTCGCTGTGCCGCCAAAATCCGGAAGTCGAAGGTCATAGAAGAGTACCTGAAACAGAAAGAAGAGTATGAGTTAGAAGCGGCCAAAGCTCAGACCGAGAGTTGGAAGGAGTTCTGTGGGAAACAGGATAGGGAAGGGGTCTGGGAGGGAATATATAGGGTGATAGGTAGAACGCAGCGTAGAGAGGAGGACCCACCGTTGGAGAGGAATGGCGATGTGCTGGACGCAAAAGGGTCCATAAAACTGTTAGCCGAGACGTTTTATCCGGAAGACCTTCCAGAGAGTGACAATGCTCACCATCGCTCCATTCGAAGGAAAGCCGAATATGTAAATCTTGGCGAGCAAAATGAAATTTGCGACCCACCGTTTACAACGGCAGAACTCAAGCTCTCAATGGAGTCCTTCAATCCGAAAAAGGCACCGGGATCTGACGGCTTTACCGCTGACATTTGCTGCCACGCTGTTGCTAATGACCCAGAACTATTCCTAAGGTTCCTAAACAAATGCCTGGAACACCACCACTTCCCCACGTCCTGGAAGGAGGCGACTGTCATCATTCTCAGGAAGCCCGGTAAGGATAGCTATTCCACCCCCAAAGCGTATAGGCCGATTGGACTACTGCCAATACTGGGGAAAATTTTCGAAAAGATGATAGTGGCCCGCCTAAAGTTTCACCTTCTACCAAGGATGAGTACCCGCCAGTACGGATTCATGCCACAAAGGAGCACCGAGGACTCCCTCTATGCTCTCATGCAATACATTCACAAAAAACTGACACAAAAAAGATTAATCACGATCATATCTTTAGACATAGAGGGAGCTTTCGACAGTGCCTGGTGGCCTGCTATAAGAGTGCGCCTGGCGGAGGAAAAGTGTCCTATAAACCTTAGGCGGATCATGGACAGCTACTTAAGGGACAGAAAAGTCTCAATCAGGTACGGTGGGGAAGTATACAAAAAAGACACGAACAAGGGCTGTGTCCAGGGCTCGATTGGAGGCCCAATCCTATGGAACCTCGTCCTAGACCCCCTCCTTAAAGCTGCAGAAAGTAGGGGAATCTACATGCAAGCATTTGCAGACGACGTGTTGCTTGTCTTCGACGGAGAGACCGCACTTGAAGTGGAGGAATGTGCCAATGCCGCTCTTAACCATGTTCTGGCGTGGGGTGTTGAAAATAAGTTAAAGTTTGCACCACATAAAACAACCGCGATGGTGATAACTAAGAAATTAAAATACGACACACCACGGCTGAGCATGGGGGGGATCGACATTGGCATGTCAAAAGAAATAAAGCTTCTGGGTGTAACCATCGACCATAAATTAACTTTTAACAGCCATGTCTCACTCGCATGCAGAAAAGCAATCGCTATTTATAAGCAGCTGTGTAGAGCCGCAAAGGTTAGTTGGGGGTTGCACCCAGAAGTTATTCGATTAATGTATGTTGCGTGTATAGAGCCCGTTATACTTTACGCTGCCAGCGTGTGGGCACCGGCAGCAAAAAAGTTGGGAATAATTAAGCAGCTTGGGACCGTCCAGCGTGGAATCGCTCAAAAAATGTGCAGAGCATATCGCACGGTCTCCCTGAACTCAGCACTGGTGCTGTCTGGAATACTCCCTCTGGATCTCCGAGTTCGTGAGGCAGCGTCATTATACGAAGCCAAGAAGGGGGTACCTCAGGCGTCACTAGGGGACAGGGAGATCGAGCGAATGACTGCGGCAATCGAGGATCCACATCCCGCGGCACGCGACATGTTGCAGTTTAAGAGCCTGGTAAACCAGGAGCAGCTGGACAACCACAGCAACCTTGACGTCCGCATATTTACGGACGGGAGCAAAATTGGAGGAGGGGTCGGTGCTTCACTGTCCATTTGGAAAGGTGAGACTGAGACCAGAGCCCTTAAACTTGCCCTATCAAGGTACTGCACGGTTTACCAGGCTGAACTCCTGGCGATAGCAAGGGCAACTGGGGAGATAGCGCGGATCAAGGAATCTTCTTTTGGAATTTTCAGCGACTCAATGGCGGCTCTTCAAACAATTGTAAACCCCGGTACACACCATCCCCTTGCGGTAGAAGCCAGGGATAATATTAGATCCGCATCCCACCAGAACAAGGTGGTTAACTTGTTCTGGATAAAAGCTCACGCAGGAATGGTGGGGAACGAAAGAGCCGACCAACTTGCAAAAGACGCCGCCGAAAATTCCAAAAGAAAACCTGACTACGATCGGTGTCCGGCCTCATTCATCAAGCGAAACCTACGTATGGCAACGCTTGATGAGTGGAACTGTAGGTACTTAACCAGTGACACCGCTTCCGTGACCAAGCTGTTCTTCCCAGACGTGCGAAAAGCCTATAGTGTTGTTCGTAGGTTAGGAACAAGCAGCATAAATACTCAAATAATGACGGGCCACGGCGGATTCTCTGAGTACTTGAACCGTTTCAAGTGCAAGGAGAGTCCATCGTGCATCTGCGACCCGGAAGAAAGCGAGACGGTTCCGCACATACTTTTTCACTGCGCACAATTTGCGAGGCAACGATTCAACGTCGAGAATGCATTGGGCATGGAAATAACACCGATCAATGCAAAAAATATAATTATGAGCAAACATGCAGATATATTTCTAGAATACTGTCGATATATTGTAGCAAGAGTAATTGATAGAAACAAAACCGTATAAGTAAATATGCTGTCATAATATAGTAAAGTATATTAGAGGCTAGCATAGCATAAAATAATTGTCTAATATTGTTAAGGAAGAATAGGAAAAATATACAATAATATATGTTACATAGTAAGTAGTAGAAGTAAGATTAAGATACGTTTAGCATAAGGTCAATATGATTGCAAGAACTGTACCCCTATTTCTGTAAGCATATAGAAAAAGAAGAGAGAGCATAGGAGAAATTGGAGTGTGTAATATAAGAACATATAGAATATAAGGTGAAAATAAATGTAAGAACAGTACCCCTAGTTTCATAAGCAATGTAATAAAAGAAAGTATGGTAGTGTAGTAAAACAATTAATAGCATTAAATATAAAACCGTGTTTTAGAAATAAATTTAAGAGTAAGTATGTTTGTAAAAGAATAAGTAGAAATGAGAACAAAAATAGTAAATAAAATATCAAATAAGCTGTAATTAGTTAAGAAGAAAAATGTTATTAGATAGAACTGGTATGACTGGGTAGCTTAAAACAGGCTCCGATCATGTTGGAGGTAGAAGCCTAGCGGCAGGAGTGTGGTTTTAGCCGGTAAGAGTCCGGCACTACCCAGACTGTGTCACACGTGAGACAGTCTGGGTGTCCATGAGGATTTCCCACTCCTGCCATAACAAAAAAAAAAAAAAAAAAAAAAAAAAAAAAAAACCTAACCTAACCTAACCTAACCTAACCTAACCTAACCTAACCTAACCTAACCTAACCTAACCTAACCTAACCTAACCTAACCTAACCTAACCTAACCTCGAACAACAGTGTTCTTTCCAGACGTCCTAGCGGCGAAAAGAACACTCAGAGACACAGTCCTCTCCACGGTTCATGTACAAGTCCTAACAGGACACGGAGGATTCTCAGCGTACCTCCACCGCTTCCATCTCAAAGATAGTCCCTCATGCGTCTGTGACCCTAGCTGTGAAGAAACAGTCTGGCACCTGCTCTTCGAATGCCCAAGGTTTAGTCACGAAAGAATGGAGCTGGAAGTGAAGATCGAAATCCAGCTAAGCCAGTCCACACTCCAAACCATCATGGGGAGACCGGCTACCAGGAACCCATTCTTGGCATTCGCGAGTAAAGTCGCCACTGTAGCAGCAGGGGCCAACAAAACGGACACAACCTTGCATAGTCGAAACCGACTACCACCTGTCACTACCACACCAACAACAATCACGACAACCACAACCATTACAGCAACTACAACAATCACAACACAAACAACAATGACAAACACACAAAACACAATAGGAACATCACTCACCACAACACAAACTACACGCACAAACACCAACGAACAACCACCACCCGCGGCAGCAGCAATACCAGAAGCCAGCCTACATCCAGCCCCTAACATCATGCCCGTCACGCAATTCCTGGCATGTGGAGGAGATGGAGTCCCCGGCGTCAGGCTGCGAGGCGTCCCCCTATTTATGAACAGGGAAGGCGAAAGGTTAGGCATATGCTTCTGCATCGGCTCAAGCCGAGCTAGGGCCCGTATACCAATATCACCAGGCCTTGCCGCCTTGATCAACGGAAGCACCGCGAAAACCACCATGAAGGGCAGCAAGTACGCTGCACTGCCTCAAGTGGAAGTAGCCACTCTCCGATGCCGTATATTGCGATCCAAAGGAAAGACGATCGCACTATTCGAGTGGGGAGAGGAGACTCCATTCGCTCAGGCAAGCGCGTTGCTTCAGGGGATCAGGGAGGCAGGGGAACATACGGCAGTCTCAGCCCGTACAATAAGTATTGACGCAATGATAGTCGGAGGAGCTAGAGGCAACGTCGTAGACCGTTTCGGCTGTTTGAAAGCCTCAGAACAACACGAGGTCGTTGTCTATGAAGACAGAGGGGAATCTCTGAGTTTCCTCAAAGCCCCCGGACAACCAACAGCCAAGACGACGAACCCCACAACAAGTCCGACTACTCTAAGCGGTTCTGAGAGGGCCCAGCAGAAGGCAGCCGCCGAAAAAGCTGCAAAGGAGCAGCGCAAGACTATCAGCCCTGAAGACCAGGCTAAGTCGAGGAGTCGCCTGAAAGCCATCGGCACTTTCCTCAGTGCACTGCTCCCAAGCACCAGTAATGCATCACCATCGCACAAACTGGAAGCAGCAGTGGAGAGGTTCTTCCAAAAGAATCCACATAAACCATCACCGCCAAAGCCAGTGCCTACCAGAGCCGACAAAGGGCAAGTCAGCCCGCCGACCCTCGCAGTAAACTCGGGCACCACGGACCACGTAAAGAGTGCCTTCCTTGAGTATGTTGCAATTGTGAGAGCGACTAGAGAGGTCAATCTCAGAACATGCGGCAAGATCTTACAGACCTTCCAGAGAGACACGGAAGGACTGTTAAGAGTATTACTCAAGGAAGCAGAGGCAGCAGTGTACGACAACGTCACTTCTCAGGTCATCAAAGGAGAAATGACGGGTTCGTACATGGCAGCCTACAGCGCGAAGAGTGGATTCGTGGCCCTGGACGAGGAGGAAACGGAGCGCTCAGGCAAACTGAAATTCAACGTGCCAAACGACGACCCGATAGTGGTTACCGCCAAATGTACCAAAATCATGCTGGACGATAAGATCCTTGAAATGGCACAGTCCATTCTAGGGACTTCGGACACTCCAGTATCGAGGGAAAGTTGGGCGGTACCCAATATCGAGTGGGTTAACGGAGTCCCGGGTTGTGGCAAGACAACCTGGGTGGTGAAGCACTTCGATGAGGAGAAGGACGTCGTAGCCACCACGACGACCGAAGCTGCCAAAGATCTCAGGGAGAAGCTTGCGCACCGCTTAGGAGATCGAGTAAAGACAAAGGTGCGCACTATGGCCTCAATCTTAGCCAACGGGTTCAAAACGCAAGACCGATGTTACCGTCTCACGGTAGACGAGGCATTAATGAACCATTTTGGGGCCATAGTAATGGCAGTGAAGTTGTCAGGAGCAAGCGAGGTTGTCCTCATCGGAGACGTGAACCAGCTTCCATATCTGGATAGAGAGAACCTATTCGTTCTAAGGTATACCCGTCCAAATCTGGTGGCTGGCATCACCCGGGAGCTGCTTTGCACACACCGCAACCCGATGGATGTGGCTCTTGCACTGAGCGAGATATACTCTGGTATATACTCCTCCAAGTCGACGCTGTCGCGGGTCCACTCCCTGAGGGTGGAAGGTTACACAGGAGCGCAGATACCCAAAACTGCCCAAAACACCCTGTTCCTGGTTCATACGCAGGAGGAAAAAGCCTCTCTTATGAACCAGGGATATGGGTCCGGCGAAGGGTCGCGTACCTTAACCATACACGAGGCTCAGGGGTTGACCTACGACAGCGTAATCATCATCAACACCAAGTCCAGGAGGCTCCAAATCCATGACAGCATCTCCCATGCGGTAGTGGCGGTGTCGAGACATACTGTCAGTTGCGTCTATTACTCCGACGACGCCGACGACGCCATAGGCCGTTTCGCAAAGAGAGCTATGGATGCGCCGACTAAAGCCGTCATCGACTACAACTTGAAGACGGCCATGCAGCATCGAGACGTAGTAGTCATGGAAGCCTTGCTCCGGTTAGCGAAGTCCCTGGTCAGCAGACACCGAATTAACACCTGAATTCACAACTAACAAGTCCCACCCAAACTCCAAACCCAAACAAACCCACCAAGGATCACTCACACTAACACCCCCTATAAAACCAAATTGTAAAACTGCATGGCAGAGTGAATCTGTCATACTCGCGTAACTGTCAAGCCGATGGTGGCGCTGCGTATCCGGTCGTTAAGTTCCCTCAAAAATGGTTGAGCTAAGCGGCGCGGATGCGTACGTCATTTCCGTGAACGGAAGCCATCGGTGGGGCTGGGCGGTTCATACTGCCATGCAGTCTTCCCACAAAAAAAAAAAAAGTGTAGTAACGTAAAATTAAATAGTATATCAACAAAAAAACAATCAGTAAATTGTAAAATAAAACAACAAAATTAATATTAATATCAAATAATAATGCCTGTGTAAAATTGTAATATTATAGTATCAAAAAAAAAAAAAAAAAAAAAGTATATATATGACGGAGAAAGGACCTCCGTAGTATTTTTAAAAAGTGTGACGTCAGCATAGCTGACGTCACTGATATTATTTTCCTGGTGATCACTCATCTTCTAACTTTAAAGGAAACTTCACGACTTGTTCCAATGGTTCGTTTATTTGGCAGCGTAACGACTTCCCAGAGAGGTCCGCACTGTCCGGCGGCTCGAACAAGAATGAACCGAGCGCCTACGGTGCGGCCGTTTATATAGGGATCGTCGCACGTGCGCATTTTTAGGTTAAGTATTTAAACAAATCAAATAATAATGAATGTTGCTAATAGAAGAGGTAGTAAACATGTTTAACATAATTTTTCAGCGTAATAATCAATCAACAGTTTGTAAACTAATTTTAAACAATCAAATTATTAAACTTAATTATCTTCATCCGAAATAACGACGAACTATTGTTGTTGCGCCGATAAACATAATTTTTTGGCGTAATAATCAATCAACAGTTTGTAAACTAATTTTAAACAATCAAATTATTAAACTTAATTATCGTCATCCGAAATAACGACGAACTATTGTTGTTGCGCCGATACGGCCATACTGACAGGCGGTGCGCGCTCTGCACCAGCCTCTTTGATTCACGTTGTGATATTTGCGACTACCTGTAAGTATAGAAGGATTTTCTCTGAGTAGGGTATCTGTTAAGCAACTCGTGTTGCTTTGTGTTGTTGTTTCATAGTGCTATAAAACAACTGCCTTTTATGTTTGAAAATATTAAGGTTTGTAGGTTCTCGAAGGGTTCTCGGAGGTTCTCGAAGGGTTCTCGGAGGTTCTCGAAGGGTTCTCGGAGTCTCTCGGAGATTCTCGGAGGTTCTCGGTGGTTCTCGAAGTGTCGTAGATGTATTGTGGCTCTCGTAGAGTTATTTGGAATTATTAATATGAATTGAGTTTCTTACCATTCATTCTGATGCGTTTGGAATTGGCTGTTCTTGTAGGGTTTCTTGTGAGGTCGATGGAATGGGCTGAGTTGATGCTGCAGAGTCTCGGTGAGTAGGCGATTCGTTTCCCGCCGATACGGTCAACTGTTCACCAGGTTGTGGAGCACGGCGTAGCTGATCATGGGCCACCTTGCGGGGTCGTCCTCTGCCGACAACTTTCTTCACCAAATATCGGTAATTTTCCAATATTCTGCAGACTTCATATGGCTCGCTGAATTTAAGGTCTAGCGATGTTTGGTTGCGAGGATTATTTTTAATCAATACGTAGTCTCCTCTTTGAAAATGATGGATTTTGGCTTTGTGTAAGTTGAAGCGTTGTCTGTCTTGTTCGCTTGCTCGTAACGTTTTCTGTTGTACTTGTTGAGTAAGTGCTTCGATATCAATAGTTCCATTGTCAATATCTACCAAGTTAAGTAGCTCTGGAGGTACGCAGTGCTTCCGTTGTGTAATGAGCGTAAGTGGAGCAACACCGGTGACACGATGAGTTGTACAGTTGATTGCTAGTTGGAGTTCTTCTAGTGTAGTATGCCACTGCTCGGTTTCATAATTTTTGATCATCACTAATGCATTCTTGATGGTTGCAATGACCCTTTCAACTTGGCCATTCGCTCGGCTGACTCCTGGAGCTATGGCATGGATATTTATTCCAATCTGGTCACAGTAGTCTTTGAACTCGCCAAGGAATTCTCTTCCTCCATCGACTATGATTTGGACTGGTGTGCCAAATAGGTACACAGTACGTTTCAAAGCAGCCAATGTACTATGTGGGTTTTTGTTGCTGGCGAAGTAAAGTAAAACATACTTCGAGAAGGCATCAATGGAGACTATGACGTACTGCTGATCATCTGGAGTACCCAGTTTCCCTGTTATGTCCATATGAATAACTTGAAAGGCAGCCGTTGGTTTTTGTATTGGATGTAGTTGGGCTTGAATGGCACCGGATCTTCCTTTGGATGTTCGGCATATTATGCAATTATCGACAAATCTTCGGACAGTAGAACTCATGTTCTTGAACCAATAAGTTTCTCTGATCTTCTGTAATGTCTTTTCCCAGCCGGGATGTTTAAGTGCAGTGTGAAAAGAATTGATGATACTCCATTGGAAAGACTTCGGGACCACTGTACTAAGCTGCTGGCCGAAGACAGGATCATTAATGTTCTTCTTTAAGACGTTGTCCTCCAAGACATAGTCTTCTACAGGGTTATTGTCACTAATGCTGTCCATTATTGGTCGTAGTTCCTCGTCTCGTCGCTGTTCTATTTTGAGCCAGTTCAAGTCTCTTGTCATAACATTGACTGCAAACTCCGTTGGGTTTCTGCTGAAGAAATCAGCATGCTGAAGCCGTTCGCCTTTGCGGTACTCAACTTCGAAGTCGTAGTTTTGTAGGAACGCCCACCAACGATGAATTCGTGGTAACAGATCCTTTTTGTGTTTCGACGCTTTGAGCGCATTACAGTCTGTTATTACTGTGAATTTTCGCCCATATAGGTACTGGCGAAAGTGTTTTATAGCACGCACCACTGCCAGTGTTTCCAACTCGTAGGAATGGTAGCGACTTTCAGCCTCCGTGGTTCTCATACTCATAAACGCAACTGCATGTTGACGTCCCTCAATCACCTGTACCAAGACTGCGCCAAATCCGAGGCTACTTGCATCCGTATATAATTGTATGGGTGCTTCTTCCTGAAATAATGTGAGTACTGGAGCAGACGTTAGGCATTCAATGATTGTGTTACGGGCCTTCTCGTGTTTGTCTGTCCATATCCATTTGGCACCTTGTTTCGTCAACTCGTAGAGGGGTACCATAACACGAGAAAAGTCCGGGATGTACTTTCTGAAGTATCCTGCCAGACCATTGAACTGCCTGACCTGTTTGACAGTCTTAGGCACTGGAGCTTTGACGAGAGCTTCCACTTTTCGCGGGCTTGGTCGCACTTGTCCATCAGAAACTACGTTTCCAAGATATTCGATGGATCGTTTGAAGAAGCTGCACTTGTCAGCATTGATCGAAAAGCCAGCCTCTTGTAGTGCTATGAGGATTCGCTCCAGGTGTGATATTCCCTCAGGGAAATCTGTGCATTTGCTTAGCACGTCATCCACGTAAACCTGTGCAGCTGTTCCCAGCAAAGATGTTAGAGCTCTGTTGATACATCGCTGGTAAACTGAACAAGCATTGCTCAAACCGAACGGCATGGTGAGGTATTCATATAAGCCATCTGGTGTGACGAAGGCGGTCTTCTCAATGGATGTTTCACCAATTGGAATTTGGTGAAAGCCTGCTGCCATATCAAGGCTTGTGTAGAAATGACCATTTGCCAACTGGTCAATCTGATCAGAAATCAGGGGAAGCGGGTAGTGATCACGTAGTGTATTCGAGTTAAGTTCTCGAAAGTCTACGCAAAGTCGATCGTCTCCATTCTTCTTCTTGACTAAAATGATGGGGCTTGAGTAGGGAGATTTGCTTTCTCGGATGATGTTGTGTTCCAGAAGTTCTTGAACTATGCTGCGAACCTTCTCTCTTTCCACTGGACTGAGGCGATATGGTCTTCTTTCCACAAATTTGTCAGGGTTTTTCAGTCTGATTTCCAGTTCACCAGTGTTTACTCGAGTCTTGGGATATCCACGAATAAACAGGTGTTCGTATTTATTCAGAAGTCGATGTAGTTGCAAGACTTCATCTTCGTTGGTTAGGTCACAGTCCAGGTTGTTGAAGAGAGGAGAGTTCGTACTCACATGATTGACGAGTGTTTTATGAATTAGCTTCGTCCCGTTGGATGTGATTATCATGCTCAAATTAGTGCCATGAATCAGATTCATTCCCACTAAAATGTCTGTTGACATTTCATAGTCGGGCAATACGTAAAACTCCAGCTCAATACTGATGGTGTCTATAACACACACCGTTATAAGTTTGGTCAACGATAGTGCGGGGAATTGACCAATTCCTTTCAAATAGTTGACTACTGGTCTCCTCTGACCCGGTAGTACAGCAGCGAGAGATTCTCGTATGATTGAGCATTCCGCCCCGCTATCGAAGATAGCCTGCAATATCCTGTCACCTATTTTGATAGCGGTTGGAGCCAGCTTATTGCTTGCTACGCAGTTCATGTTTGAAGTCAATGAACGTTCACGTTTAAAGCAAGTTTCGTAAGTGTGACCTGGTTTCTTGCAGTAGGTGCAGGCAGGCGGGGTTGTTCTTTTTGAATCCGCTTTGTCAGCTTCAGGTTTGTTTTCCAAGGGTTTGAATCTGCAATCGTTGGTAGAGTGGTTCGTCTTTTTACATATGCGGCAGCTTGATGTTGATGGTGTAGTGTCCGACAATCGTGGCCGCTTGATTTGCATTGTGGAACTTGAACTTGGGTGAGAACGCTTCTTCCGAATAGATGTTGCAACCGAGATGAGTTCAGGTACAGTGGTTGCTCTGGTATTCAATAATTCGATACGCAAACGCTCGTCGTTAACGCATCCAATTACTGCTTCCACAGCGTGTTCGTCTCCCAGTTCGTCCTTGGTGACCCTTCTCCATAGGATCCATGCGCGTGACAAAAATTCCGCAATGTCTTTTGTTGAGTCGTAAACATGTTCTCTGAACATGATGATATCTCGAGAGTATCTATTTTCAGGTTCAAACGTGGTGATGAGGTTCTTCCGCAACTCTTCCCACGTATTAGTAGTCACCATCCAATCATCGATCCACATTTTTGCACGCCCCTTCAGCAGGCTGCAGACTTTCATGCGGACATCGAAATCATTCAGCTTATAGGCTTCAATTGCTTGATCTATATGCTGGCACCATTCTCGCACACCGACGTGGGTGTCTGGGTCGAACGATGGTAAGTAAACGTCCTTGATCCTTATTTTTGATTCGGTGGGTGGAGCACATAAACGCTCCGACATTTTCTGCATCGTTTCCATCATTTGCATCAGGAACTGTGGTGGTATCCCACCCATCTGCATTCCATGGTGATTGTATGTTTGCGGTCTCGATTGTGTTGCAGCTTCCACTGGTGTGCTTATGTCAAACACAGGTCCATGGTGCTGCTCGTTAGTTGGGTCCGGTTGCTCAGGTGGTGAACGAGCTGATGAGGAAGCGGCTTGGGTAGGAGCTTCTTGCAATCCCACTTCTGATGACGGAGAAAGGACCTCCGTAGTATTTTTAAAAAGTGTGACGTCAGCATAGCTGACGTCACTGATATTATTTTCCTGGTGATCACTCATCTTCTAACTTTAAAGGAAACTTCACGACTTGTTCCAATGGTTCGTTTATTTGGCAGCGTAACGACTTCCCAGAGAGGTCCGCACTGTCCGGCGGCTCGAACAAGAATGAACCGAGCGCCTACGGTGCGGCCGTTTATATAGGGATCGTCGCACGTGCGCATTTTTAGGTTAAGTATTTAAACAAATCAAATAATAATGAATGTTGCTAATAGAAGAGGTAGTAAACATGTTTAACATAATTTTTCAGCGTAATAATCAATCAACAGTTTGTAAACTAATTTTAAACAATCAAATTATTAAACTTAATTATCTTCATCCGAAATAACGACGAACTATTGTTGTTGCGCCGATAAACATAATTTTTTGGCGTAATAATCAATCAACAGTTTGTAAACTAATTTTAAACAATCAAATTATTAAACTTAATTATCGTCATCCGAAATAACGACGAACTATTGTTGTTGCGCCGATATATATATTTATGCATGTGCATGTAAATAAAAAATATATATTAAAAAAAAAATATATATAAAAAAAAAAAAAAATAAAAAAAAAAATAAAAAAAATAAAAAAAAAAAAAAAAAAAAAAAAAAAAATAAGATGGACTCACGTAGTATTAAGTTTAGAAATAACCTAGAAATAAGTGTCCGACGTAGGAGTTTAATAACTGTAATTATACTTAAAAACCTGTAAACAAAAATCATCAATGTAAACAAAGGCGCGGACCACCATGTCTGCGGTAAAAAACTCACAATAAAAAAAAAAAAAAAAAAAAACCTCGAACAACAAACTGAGAGTCGAGTTCGAAACAGAGAAACAGCGTGATGAAACTCTGAAGAAACTGGAAACTTCCACCGAGCTTACCGCGGAACCGACAAGGAAGCTGCAACCCATGCTCATCCTCAAGGGAATCTCCATAGAAACGCCCTCGGAGGAGCTAATCGACATAATTCGCGGCCAAAACGAAGACCTATCGCCTCTCATGGAGAACAAAGATGACCTGCGAGTTGCCTTCAAACGGAACAACAGAAATGCTAACCTGTACAACGCGATTCTAATTGCTCAGCCCACCCTATGGCGCAGGTTAGTCGAAATGGGAAGGGTCTGTATCGACTACCAACGCGTCCATTGCGAAGACTTCTCACCGTTTATTCAGTGCAATAAATGCCTGCAGTTTGGGCATATTAAGACCAAATGCACAGCGAAGCAATCACCTTGTGCCTACTGCTCTGAAGAAGGTCACAATATTGAGAGCTGCCCGCTCCGAGAGAAGAAAGCCATGCCAAAATGCTACAACTGCCACCAACATAATTGTAAATTTAACACCAGCTACGACGCTGGTCACAAGGCCACCTCAAACAACTGCCCAAGAGTGAAATCACTTAAAATCAAGATTACCAGCCGCACTGATTATGGATAAGACAGTTATCAAGATATTACAGTGTAACATAGATCGCTCTAAAAACAGTTTTCACGAATTTTTAACTTACTTTTATAATGGCCAATATGACATAGCTTTGTTGTCCGAACCCTATATAGGATCTGGCAAGGAAGTCAAGCCTATATCGGGGGTGGACATCTTCCAATTCTCTAACGGATGCAATGTCAAGGCTTGCATCCTCGTCAAACCTGGATGTGGTGTGGTGTTGGGGGAGTCAGGGATGTCTTCAGCCAACTTCAGCGTGATTCAGCTACAAACTGACCACCAGAAATGGTACCTGGCCTCAGCCTACGTAGAGCCAAGGGACGACACTTCCTGCACGCTTGAAGCGATCGACTGCTTCCTCAAAACCACATCGCAACATAAGTGCCTAGTGGGGGGAGACTTCAATGGCTGGCACCCTGCGTGGGGCAGCGTAAAACCAAACCCTAGAGGAACCAACGTTCTAGAACTCGCCTACGCTAATGATATGTACATTTGCAATACTGGAACCACCCCTACTTTCGAGACAGTAACCCATGGACGCGACCGATCGTCCATTATTGACGTGACGCTTGCGTCTGCCTCAATGTATGACTCGGTACGCAATTGGAAGGTCAACCTGGACTGTTGCACGTCATCGCAACACAACGCCATCGATTTTAATATCGCCACCCGCAGACCCACAGTAAAAGGGAATAACGACCACTCCACCTTCTTATTTAACACTAAAAGGGCGGACTGGGCAGCTTTCAAAGACGCTGTACTGCACAGAATGACAACCTCAGACGTGCTGGATAGAGATGTGCCCAATTTGGATGTTGATCAGCTGGAGTCTCTCGTCCGAACAATCACAGAGTTGATACGCGACAGCTGTAACGAGACCATGCCTACTAAAGGTCAGAACCGTAAATACAAACCCCCATGGTGGTCCGAGAGCCTCGAAACTCAAAAAAGAGATATAATCAATCTCCATAGACGCATCCACACCGCGAAACGGCAACGCTTACCGCTCGAAGCCCTTCTGGAGGAGAGCCAGAACAAGAAAGCGGCCTACTCAGAGGAACTCAAAAAGGAGTCCACTAAAAACTTCAGAAATTTCTGCGAACTTCAGCGGAAAGAGAATGTCTGGTCGTTAACCAACCGACTGTTGAAGGAGACGGCACCCAGAAGACCACCAATCACTCTTAAAGTGGGTGATAAATTCACCACCGATGGAAAGGAGACAGCCACTGCCCTCCTCAATCACTTTTACCCCGACGACACTTCCGATTCTACGCCTGCTCAAGAACAACTCCGTGTCCAATCCAATAGCCCTTCGACCAACACTAAAGATGACGATCCGTTTACGGAAGACGAGGTTCTTGAGCAGCTCAAACAAATAAATCACAATAAAGCTCCTGGCCTCGACAACCTCACTTCCGACATCTGCCTCCAATTCACTGTACATTACCCTAGTTTGATAACCGACATCATGAACAGATGCCTTAAGCTACAATACTTCCCCCGAATGTGGAAAGAGGCCTATGTCAAGATCATTCCCAAACCGGGAAAGGACGATCCGACGGACCTTAAATCCTTCCGCCCCATAGGTCTCATACCGGTATTCGGGAAACTTTTAGAAAAACTTTTTATTAAAAGGGTTGTCCATCACGCTGAGGTGGGCAACCAACTTAACCCTCTACAATTTGGTTTCCGTCAGCAGAAAAACACCACCCAAGCCATCTATACAGCTCTAACTCACGTAGACAACGCACAACGAAATCATAAACTTACTGTAGCCATTTCACTCGATATTAAGGCGGCGTTTGACAATGCTTGGTGGCCTGCCCTTTTCCATCGTCTCAAACACATCGGAACACCACAAAATATTTTCGGACTAATACAAAACTACGTAGAGGACAGGATCGCCACGTTGGACCACGCGGGAGTCCGAGTTCGCAAAACTTTAACAAAGGGCTGCATTCAGGGTTCCGCGTGCGGACCGGTCTTGTGGAACTTGATCCTGGATGAGCTTCTAGACATGCCACTCCCGTCGGGCTGCCATATGCAGGCATTCGCAGATGACGTCCTGCTCATCGTAACGGCGGCCACACCAGAAGCAGTGGAGCAGTTGGCCAACAATATCCTCGCTAACATCAGCGAGTGGGGCAGACGCGTGAAGCTGACTTTTGGACCGGACAAGACCCAAGTCATCGCCTTCACGCCCAAAGCGAAGACCGCGCAGCTCCAAATGGACGGCACTGACCTAGTGTTTGTGCCCGAAATTAAACTGCTTGGCGTCATCCTAGACGAACAACTGCGATTCAATAGCCATATCAAATATGTGTTGACAAAAGCGACTCGAATATTTAATAAACTGAGCATGTACACTAGGTGCACATGGGGAGCACATCCGGAAAACGCCCGTACGATATACCTCCACGTTATCGAACCCATCATCACATATGCTGCTGGTATATGGGGGCACATAGTCACCAGAAAGTGCATAAAAAAGCAGATTGCCAGCCTGCAGCGGGGATTTGCACTAAAGTCCATCCGTGCCTTCCGGACCGTCTCTACCACTGCCGCTCTTGCGCTCGCAGACCTCATGCCGCTTGATCTCCGGATCCAAGAAGTCCACCACATCGAGACGATCCGCCTCACAGGCACCAGTCATCTTTTGCCAGCGGACATCACCCCCGAGCGCCCCACACCCGTACGGGAGCTACTGCATCCTGCAAATAGGCTGTCTAAAGCAGTTACCAGCACCCGAAAACAAACACACGCTGATGCCGAGGCGACACAATCAACACCAGACACCACACAGCACGCCATTTACACCGACGGAAGTAAACAGGACGATGGCGCCGTTGGGGCGGCGTTTATCTGTTACGACCCGGGAGGAAGATCAGTCACCAAAAAATACAAACTCCACGACGCCTGCACAGTCTTCCAGGCTGAACTGCTGGCCATCCTGGAAGCTTGCAAATGGGCCTACACCAAAGCACATAAAAACACCACCATCTTCTCGGACTCCCAGTCGGCCATACTGGCGATAGCAGACCGCAGTAACACACACCCACTGGTCGCAGAAATACACAAGATCATTGATAGACACACACGAACGAGGACCGACATTTCACCATCACCAAGCCTTGTGATCAACTGGGTCAAAGGGCACAGTGGAGTTGTGGGCAACGAAGCCGTAGATGCTGCCGCAAAAAAGGCCACTCGGCTTCATAAAGCGCCGGATTACAGCGCATATGCAATATCGTATGTCAAACGTGAACTCAGGACCACGAACTTGGCTAAATGGCAAGCCAGGTACACATCAAGTGAGCAGGCTCAGCACACCAAAACCATTTTTCCAACAATAGCAGAAATCCACAAATTCAGGAAAAAATTTGAACAAAACTTTTACGTAACCCAGATTTTGACGGGCCACGGCTTTCACAAACAGTACCTCCATCGCTTCAAAATTACTGACGACGACAATTGCCCCTGCAACGACAACACCACACAAACTCTTGACCACCTCCTGAGAGATTGCCCCAGATTCACCATGTACCGCATGCAATATGAGGCAATCTCTGAGAGATTTGGAATCACGGCATATGATGTCGGAATGCTGACGCGAAAAGAAGAAGTGCTTGACGCGTACGTGACATATATTACAAAAATTTTGAGCCAACTCAAGAACTTCAACGGAACATAATAAAAAAAATAAAAAAAAAAAAAAAAAAAAAAAAAAAAAAAAAAAAAAAAAAAATATTCTCACAATAATTATAGAAATCTATTAAATATATATTTATCACTTATAATTTACTTTATATATTACCATTGCGAAATATTTTATATACCCCTAAAAACACATTATCTGTATCCAATCGCAGATAATGTGGAAAGTGAAATCACAAAAATATATTCCAAATCAGAAACTTAAACCAAAGCAGTGAATCAAACAACAAGCAAAAAAAAAAAACCTAACCTAACCTAACCTAACCTAACCAGTACCCCCCCAGCCCTCGCGGTGGTCGGTTTGTTTTTTGTGTCGCTCCGCAGTTAAAAATTCGAAAAAGTGGTCAAGAGTGCTCGGATTTTTACAAGTTTTGTACCAGTGAGTTTGGAAAAGTGAAGGCTATAAGCCCCAGTGAAATTTAAAACCCGGACGGCAGTGCTTCTACTTCAAGACCTGAAAAACCTCAATTTTTTGAGGTTAAACCTACATGAAATAACTTCAATCGAGAACGCTGCCCGAACGAGATCGACGACCCTGCCTTTTTATTGTAGGAGGCGGTGGAGATCGCCATTGCACTCCATCTGGACCACCAAGAATCTTCAAAATCCTGAAGTTCCAACCTGTAAGCGGAAAAAACGAAAAACCACGTGGCCTGAAAAACTGGAAGGAGTGGAGGCAGACACCTGAAATTTTGTACCCAACATCTTTATTTATTGTTGAGACGGTATCTGTACAAATTTTTTATTTATTTACCATACCTGATTTTTGAGAGCAGTTAGAACGTGGAAAATTTGGACCTGTATATCTTCGGTCCAAATAAAAATTTTGAAAATCTACAACTGCAGCCGGCTGCGCGCTTATCAGTTTAGTAGAGATTTTAAGTTTTAGATTTTTAGGTTGACTAGTTTTGTAATTATAGGGTAAATTGCTGAAAAACCAGATTTTTGAAAAAATTCTGACTTTGTTTTTGGTTTTCAAATTTTTTTATTACTATTTACTATAGCCCTATATTTATCCTATTTTTAGCATATTTTTTTATAATTTTGTGACGAAAGGCTTCAGAGATATCGATTTTTTAATGTTTTTTGTTCATAATTCTTAAATAAATAGTAAATTCAAAATTTTAACGCCAGGATAGGGTCTAATACACCCATCCTGACCTCCTCAAGCCCAAACACGGGCCCCATCACTCCCAATTTGGCGCTTTTGGCAAAATTGCGCCATCTTGGTTTTTAGGTTTTAAATTTCAAAGCAAGATATCTCAGGAACCGCTGGCCTGAATAAACCCGATTTTTCACTCCGGCCTTTAGATTATTGTTAGTTTTAAGTTTTTCAGGTTTTCAGCCTGTTTCAGGCGTTCCAAATTTTTGTCGCTGAAACTGCTTTCAGGAGACACCTGAAGTAACGCGGAGCTGTACATCCAAAACCCCATCCAATTGTGACGAGGGGTTCCGAAGTTACGGACATTTTTAATCGACCTTTGACAGTTCGGCGGCCATTTTGTTTAGCTTCAAACCGCTATAACTCTTGAACCAAGGGACGTGGGAGATTGCGGTTTTTGATTTTACACTCAGGGACCTTCTGTCCCCTCCTCTCCAGGATTTCAGGCGGTTTGGGGCTAAAAATTTTCAGGACCCTGAAAGTGGTTTCAGCGGACAGCAGAGCTTGGGCTGAGTTGGGAGAGTCCAAACTCGGGGGATCTGCGGCTTTCCAGAGCGGAGTTATTTGCTGTCAAAAACCAACTTTGACAGTACCGCGGCCATTTTGCGAAAAGTTTAGACGGCCATATCTTCCCAACGGAGAGTCGTAGAGGGCTGGGGTCTTCACTGTTTATGTCAGTAGGGCTTAAAGCACAGGGCTAGTTGAGTTTCAGGCGATTTCAGCTCGCCAAGATTTTTCAGGCTGAAAACCGATCCGGTGGATCGGTCTCACCGAGCCAACTTCAGAAAGCCCAAACATCGGGGTTTTTGGACTGGTGGATCCGGAGATATCCTCTTGTAACCACTTTGGGTTTTTTATTTCGTGAAAAACCAAACATTTTCAAGTTGGGATATCTCCGGAACCCCTTGGTGTAACTGCACCGAGTTTGGGTTCATTTGGGAGGGCTCGGAGAGAGCTATCCACCAAACCTGACAGAACGACTCTATGTAGAGTCCTACCAAAAATAACTCTTCTATTGTGTTTTTGACTCGGTAAAATTTTCTGTCGGCTGTTTTCCGACTGGTTTCTCTTGACCCGCTCTTTTGAGCTAAGGACTGCGACTCTACATAGAGATCGACTGCCGAAGATCTTGAATCTGAGGTAGACTATTTGCAATTTGTTGGTTTTATTTTGCTATTGTGTGTATTATTTATGTTCTCTTTTCTTGCTCTCTTTTCCTGCCTTACTTCATCGCCCGTGCGTTGAACCCCTGTAGCGCGCTGTTGACCTCCAAGTCACGTACACCATCTGGAAGGGAAAGCGGAAAATTAGTATATAAGTCGACAGGATTCATTGAATCCTACTTACATTATATTGTTTTTATTTTAGCTTTTATCTTTACACCTTAACTGACCGTGGTATCCCTTTACAATACCCGGCAGACCCTTGACATTAACCAGTTCCTAGGAAGAGAGCTTTGACAAAATGCCGGCAACACGTACACCAGCAAAAAAGGCAAATCGCACGGAGAGTTCAGACTCGGAAGGGAACCAAACAGGTCAGGCGGGCCCGTCGGTGAGGTGTAGCATTGGACACTGGGAAGGCGGAACCAAAATAGTTCCACCCCACAAAACACCATCGCCCCCCAAGAAAACGGTCCTGACCTACCCCCCTAAAACAAAGCCAATGATGACGCTCTCACAAGAGGCAAAGCCCGAAGCAGCGAAGCAACGGGAAAGTGTTGACGCGGCTAAAAAATACATTAGCGAGCAGTGTTCTAAAAGCCCTCTACGACCTGCCGAAAAAGAACAGCTAGAGATGCAGGAAAATAAGACCATGCCAAAGCAAGCGAAACCGACCGAGCCGCCAAAGTTACAGTACGCGGATCGGTCAGTAGAAGCTAGGGCCTGCTTAAACAAAGCAAAGCTTCACTTGAGCAGTTCAAGAAACACCAAAAACGAGATTAAAACAGCCGTCGTTGAAGCCTTGGATCGTCTCTATCAGCTGGTCAAAGAAGCTGAAAGGGAGGCCAAAATAAAAAGGACTAAGGAGAACATAGAGCCCAAAGCTGCCGATATAGACGCAACATTCTCGATTGACATAGAGCAGAAATTGAACCCAACCATCCAAGCGAGCAACATGACCCATTTCATGGAAAAAATTGAGGATCACTCCAAGTTGCTGCTGGAAAGCAACAAATGGATGGAGGAGCTCAAGGGGGTTATAGAGGCACAGAAGGAAAGAATGGAGAATGTAGAGACTCCTACATATGCGGGGGTGGTCGCGGGAGGGAGTGGCGGCGCGCTGGAAAAGCGAACGCTGCACTCAGTTGTGGTCACCTCCAGCAATGAGGAGGACTCGGGAGAGGAAGTTCTTGACAGGGTAAGGAAGGTAATAGATGCAAAAGAGGGATGGATAAAGGTGGAGAAAGTAAGAAAGGCGAAGGACAGAAAGGTGATTATGGGTTTTGAGTCGACGGAAGAAAGAGACAAGGCGAAGGAAAGATTGAGGAAGAATGGAGCCAATCTCACCGTTGAGGAGGTGAAGAACAGGGATCCGTTGCTGATCCTTAGGGGCGTCCTATTGGTCAATACCGATGAGGACGTCCTTAAGGCATTCAGGAACCAGAACCAGGATGTTTTCCACGGCCTCAGCGGTGGGACGGGCAGGGTAGAGATAAAATATAGGAAAAGGGCTAGGAATCCACATACCGGCAACATTGTGCTCAGCGTCTCGCCAAATATTTGGAAAAGGGTCACAGCAAAGGGATACGTACATATCGACCTCCAGCGCATCAAGGCCGAAGATCAGTCCCCACTGATGCAATGTACGCGCTGTCTGGGCTTCGGCCATAGCAAAAAATATTGTGCTGAGTCAGTGGACATGTGCAGCCACTGCGGCGGCCCCCACCTAAGATCCGAATGTTCGGATTTTATGACGGGAATACCAGCAGCATGCAGAAACTGCAAGAAAGCAAACAGCACCCAGACAGAACACAATGCCTTTAGCGCAGTTTGCCCGCAGCGTCAGAAATGGGATGACTTGGCGCGAGCAACAGTAGCGTACTGCTAAGGGCACCCAGGGGGACCATCACGCTTACAAATTCGCACAGGCTAACCTCCAGCGAAAGAAGCTTGCGACAAATGAGCTATTCGTAGAGGCAGAAAAACGCGGAATAGCGGCTGCGCTTATTCAGGAGCCTTACGTCGGCAATATCAAGACTGTTAAGAGTCAGAGGGGAGTGAGGATCTTCCAAAGCACTGATGCAGGAAAAGGGACTGTTAAGGCGGCAATTGCCGTCTTTGATAAGGACATAAACGTTATACAGTACCCGAAACTCACCACCAATAACATCGCTGTGGTGGGAATCCAAACCAGTGCTTGGGAGATCACACTCGTCTCGCTCTACTTTGAGCCAGACAAAACGATAGAGGAATACCTGGAACACCTCAGGAAAATTGAAATTGTCAATGGCATCAAGCCGCTGATCATTGGAGGAGACGTCAACGCAAAGAGCACGTGGTGGGGAAGCCCAGTCATTGATAGTAGAGGCGAAGACGTGTGTGGAACTCTCGGAGAGCTAGGGCTCCACTTACTCAACACAGGGGAAATCCCGACCTTCGACACTATCAGAGGAGGACAGAGGTACACCAGCTACGTCGACATCACAGCCTGCTCGACGAACATTCTTGGGTTGGTGGAGGACTGGAGAGTGGACGAGGGTTTGACGGGTTCCGATCACAACGGCATAACTTTCAACATTAGATTACGGAAATCCATAGGTATAAGAATTGAAAGAACTACACGAATTTACAATACCAAAAAAGCCAATTGGAACGACTTTTGTGAAAAATTCAACCAATTGGCCATAGAGTATACAGTCACAAAATCGGAAATAGATAAGGTTAGAAATACTGAACAATTAGATTCAATAACAAATAATTTAACGACAGCAATTAAAGAAGCGTGCAACTCGGCAATGCCAATCAAAACCACAAAAGAAACTTTTGCCTTGCCGTGGTGGTCGGAAAACCTCACAAAGTTGAAGAACCAAGTCGCTACCAAGAAGCGGAGAATTCAGTGCGCCGCTCCTGTTCGAAGGTCGAAGGTCGTAGGAGAGTACCTGAAACAAAAAGAAGAGTACGAATTAGAGGTAGAAAAAGCGGCAACCGAGAGTTGGAAAGATTTTTGCTGCAAGCAGGATAGAGAAGGGGTCTGGGAGGGGATATATAGAGTAATACGAAGGACTACGCGTAGAGAGGAGGATCTGCCGATGGTGAAGGATGGTGAAACCCTAGACGCAAAGGGCTCCGTGAAATTCATCACGGAAACCTTTTACCCGGATGACTTGGTCAGTTGTGATGATGATTACCATAGCCTCATCCGACTGGAAGCGGACCGAGTCAACAAAGAGGAGAACAGAGATAGCCACGATCCACCCTTCACCATGGCAGAATTGAAATCAGCCAGCGAATCGTTCAACCCCAAAAAGGCTCCGGGAATAGATGGCCTCACAGCCGACATCTGTAGCCGTGCCATTGGAAGTGTGCCAGAGATGTTCCTGACCCTTCTGAACAAATGCCTGGAACATGGGTACTTCCCACAATCTTGGAAGGAGGCTACGGTTGTGGTATTAAAGAAACCGGGTAAAACCGATTACGAGTATACCACCCCGAAAGCATACAGACCAATCGGCTTGTTGCCTGTCCTAGGAAAAATATACGAAAAGATGCTAATGGCCCGCCTCAGGTTTCACATTCTACCTAGGATGAGTACTCGCCAGTACGGATTCATGCCACAGAGGAGCACCGAAGACTCTCTCTATGCTCTTATGCAGCACATCCGCAACAAGACTGATGAAAAGAAAATTGTTATACTTATATCGCTAGACATAGAGGGAGCCTTTGACAGCGCCTGGTGGCCGGCTATCAGAGTCCGACTGGCTGAGGAAGAGTGTCCGGTCAACCTGAGGAGGGTCATCGACAGCTACTTGACGGACAGAAGGGTCAGAGTCCGGTATGGTGGAGAGGAATATACAAAGGGAACAAGCAAAGGCTGTGTGCAGGGCTCCATTGGAGGCCCCTTCTTCTGGAACCTGCTCCTGGACCCACTTTTAAAGACTTTGCAGAGTAGGGGGGATTACTCCCAGGCTTTCGCGGACGATGTTGTTCTTGTCTTCGATGGTGACACAGCAATAGAAATCGAGCGGAAAGCCAATGCCGCCCTCGACCATGTTCGGGCGTGGGGGGTTAAAAACAAACTTAGATTTGCACCACAAAAAACGAATGCGATGGTCATCACAAGGAAATTAAAATATGATACCCCACGCCTGAGCATGGGCGGGATTGATATTACTATTTCGAGAGAAATAAAGATTCTGGGTGTCGCCATCGACGACAAGCTGACATTTAACACTCATGTCTCTAATGTTTGCCGCAAGGCCATAGGTGTATACAAGCAATTGTGTAGGGCGGCAAGGGTGAGTTGGGGACTTAGTCCAGCGGTAATTAAAATTATATATACAGCCACCATAGAGCCGATCATCCTGTACGCCGCCAGTGTATGGGCCCAAGCGGCGAATAAAGTGGGAATTAAAAAGCAGCTGGCTGCCGTGCAACGTGGAATTGCACAGAAAATGTGCAAAGCTTACCGCACTGTCTCCTTGAACTCGGCCCTGGTTCTGACTGGGATGCTTCCTCTAGATCTCCGAGTCCGCGAGGCGGCCTCACTTTATGAGACCAGGAGAGGCGTATCCCAGGCAGTGCTGGCGGGTGGGGAGGTGGAGCGGGTGGCATCCGCTATGGAATCCCCGCATCCAGCTAGGCGTATCGACCTGGAGTTCGTGAGCCTGGCGAACCGTGAGCAAGTCGACGCCAGCGCCGACTTGGATGTTAAAATCTTCACAGATGGCAGCAAAATTGGCGGGCGCGTCGGGGCCGCACTTTCTATATGGAGGGGCGACGCCGAGGCGCGTGCAATCAAGTTGGCGCTGTCGGACTACTGCACGGTTTACCAGGCGGAACTCCTGGCGATATGCCGGGCAACAAGGGAGATCCAGAAGCACTCGGCATCCAGTTTCGGAGTGTACAGCGACTCCATGGCGGCCCTCCAGACAGTGAAAAACCACTGCTGCCTTCACCCCCTGGCAGTGGAAGCTAGGGATAATTTAGCATTAATATCCCACCAAAACAAGGTGGTTAACTTGTTTTGGATAAAAGCCCACGCAGGGTTAGAGGGCAACGAAAGAGCGGATCAGCTGGCAAAGGAGGCCGCCCTGAATAGCAAGAGGAAGCCTGACTACGACCTGTGCCCGGTTTCTTTCATCAAGCGTCACATTCGTATGGCGACGCTTGATGAAT
Source organism: Aporophyla lueneburgensis (assembly GCA_932294355.1). Classification (NCBI taxonomy): domain Eukaryota; kingdom Metazoa; phylum Arthropoda; class Insecta; order Lepidoptera; family Noctuidae; genus Aporophyla; species Aporophyla lueneburgensis. The sequence goes on from OW028756.1 coordinate 216,471, forward strand.
GGAACCAAAGGTATACGGCGGGTGAGACAGCCTCCATTACTAAAATGTTTTTCCCGGACGCAGTGGCGGCGTACAGGACGGTCAAAAAGTTTCAGATTAAACCGCAGCTAACTCAAATCATGACGGGGCACGGTGGGTTCTCCGAATACCTGCATCGCTTCAAGTGTAAAGGGAACCCATCGTGCATCTGTGATTCTGCAATAGATGAGACTGTCCCACACTTACTTTTGTACTGCCCAGTGTACGCGATGGAAAGGTATGAGTTGGAACACAAAATAGACGTAAAACTAGAGAGAGGTAACATACCGGAAATAATAGCAGGAAAAGAGAGACAAGAATTTTTAGACTATTGCATTAAAATCTGTGGTAAAGTAATTGAGCGAAATAAAAACAATTAAGATAATGAAACTATGTTTCAAATATATTGTTACATATATTAAATGCAAACATAGAAATTTAAGAATAAAAAATAGACTAAATAAGAATAAGTAGAAATAAGAACAAAAATAGAGTAAGGTGGTGGTAGTGGTATAAGTTACATAAACAAAATAGTAATGAAGTAATTGTAATAGTTTAAAGAAGTAAATGTTTTTAAGACCGCTGCACTGATGGTTCCCTAGCAGTAAATGTAAATGTTGTAAAATTTAAGATAGATTGAATAGAGTATTTAGAATGGGTAGATTGTATAAGAATAAGTAGAATTAAGAACAAAAATAGTTAATAAGATATGAGATAAGCTGTAATAAGTTAAGAAGAAAAAATGTTATTATATAGAACTAGTATGAATGCATGGCTTAAAAAAAGGCTCCGATTACGTTGGAGGTAGAAGCCAAGTGGCAGGAGTGTGGTTTTAGCCGGTAAGAGTCCGGCACTACCCAGACTGTGTCACACGTGAGACAGTCTGGGTGTCCATGAGGATTTCCCACTCCTGCCAAACCAAAAAAAAAAAAAAAAAAAAAAAAAAAAAAAAACCTAACCTAACCTAACCTAACCTAACCTAACCTAACCTAACCTTTTTTTTGTTTTTTTTTTTTTGATCTCGAGGTGGAAATCCTCATGGATGTCCTCCGCCCTGGGGTGGGCAGAGGGGTCTGTCAGACTCTTACTGACTAAAACCACCCCGGTGTTCCGTCCCACACCTACGTCGGAGACCACGGGAACCAATATGTCTTCCGCGATCCCCGACTGGTGCCGGCCCGCCATGGCGGGCCTCCTCACGTTGGGGGGGAGTGAGGTGTTAAACTCCCCCCCATACATCACAGAGAGGCGCGCGTGGAACACTACGCGCCACCATCTCGGGTCCTAAGGAATAGGGGGCGACGGATGTCCCCAGATCCGTCGCCCCTGGACCCATTTAGGGGGGCTGGAAGAGGGCGTTGTCCGCCCTCCGCCGACGCCCGGTGCGCCTGCTGCGGGCTGGGTGAGCGGAAGATATCTCCCGCTCCCTTTCCGCAGCCTCCTTCTGCGACATTACTGTTTCGCAGAAGGATACCACCGCGTCCCAAGACTCCTCGCTACCGACCATGGACTCGACCACAGCCGGCAGCGATAGGTCGTTGCCGACTTCTGAGACGAGGGCACGACGCGGCTCCTCCCAAGCGGCACATTCTGCCAGCGTATGCCGCGCCAGGTCCTCCCGGCAGTCGACGCAGTGGTGACACCGGGCGTCCGGCTCCCTGTTTATGCGACACAGGTACTTCCCGAAGCAACCATGCCCCGAGAGCACCTGCGTCGTCCGAAACGACAGGGAGCCGTGCCTCCTCCCGAGCCAGTTCCCGAGTACTGGCCGGACCGCCTCGACGGTGGCGAGGCCGGCGGTAGGGCGTGAAAGCCTATCCTGCCAGCTCGCCACCAGGGCTGCGCGGAGCTGCGACCGACGAAGCTCCATGTGGCGCTCCGTCAGTCGCTCGTCCCGCTCCCGCGCTTCCTCGCGCCACCGGTACAGTGACGCGAGTACTTTCGCCTCGAGGTCCCATGGTGGGGATCCAGCCAGTACACAGGCCGCCTCGTAGGAGATCGTGCGATATCCCCTGATGACTCTGACGGCCATAGCACGCTGCGGTCTTCGCAGAACAGCGATGCTGCCGGCCGTCAGGTCAGCCGCCCAAATTGGGGCCCCATACAGGGCCATGGATCGCACGATCCCCACGTAGAGCCGCCTACAGGCGACGCTCGGGCCCCCCAGATTGGGAAGCAGCGTTGACAGCGCCCCAGCCGCGCCCATCAACTTGGGCGCCAGCCGCCGGAAGTGGGGGCCGAAGTCCCACCGGCTGTCGAGCACCAATCCCAGATATTTCATGGTGGACTCGACAGCGATCCGACACCCCCCGACCACGATGTGTGATCCGGCCGGCGGCGCCCGCCGGGGGCCATGAAAGACCATGGCCTCCGACTTGTTGAGGGCCACCTCCAGGCCTAGGCGCCGTATGCGGCTCACCACAAGTGAGACCGCAGCCGTCGCCAGCAACGCTGCCTCCCTGTACGAGCTCCCCCGGGCCGTGACCAGCGTGTCATCAGCATAACACGTCAGTTCCACGCCCGGCGGAAGCTCGCCCCTCAGCACCCAGTCGTACCCGATGTTCCACAGGAGTGGGCCAACGACCGAGCCCTGTGGAACACCGCACGACATGCGGCGCTGGTTTCCGCCATCACGTCCCATGTAGGTGACACCCCTATCCTCGAGATAAGCCCCAACGATGTGGCAGAGGTAGGAAGGCACCCGATGGTACAGCAGTGCCTCCCGAATGCAGCTCCAAGGCAGGGTGTTGAAGGCGTTAGATATGTCTAAGGACACCGCCACCATCACCCCGCCCCGGGACACTGCTTCCTCTGCCAGGACTCTCACCCGCGATATCGCGTGGATGGTGGAGCGCCCGTGCCGAAAGCCAAACTGACTCTCGGCCAGGTCAGGCCCCTCTCTGCACAAGTGGTGGACGAGGCGGGCAGCGATAATTCGCTCGAATAGCTTCCCGACCTCGTCCAGCAACACTATGGGCCTGTACGCAGACGGTGAGTCTGCAGGGCGCCCCGCCTTCTTGAGCAGGACCAGACGACCTGTTTTCCACAAACTGGGAAACTGGCCCCGCTCAAGGCACGCTGTGAAGAGTCCTCTCAGTTGGGGCTCTAGCTCTTTCAGAGCGAGGGCCAACGCACAGCCGTGTATACCGTCGGGCCCCGGAGCCACGTTCTTGGCCCGGAGCCGCAACACGGCCGCCCCCATCTCTCCTTGTGTCACCTCTGGGACGCTGATGGCGATCTCTTCTGTAGGCTCTGCGGCCGTGGGCAAAGCCATCGGCGGCGGAGTGTGCTCCGCTCTTGCCGGGAAGAGGGCTGTGACGACCTCCTCCAGCAGCTCTGGTTGAAGACTCTCCGTGAGTGGAGGCGCCGCGGCTCGAAGTTTCCCTCGAACCGCCCGATAGGGGCGCCCCCACGGATCTCCATCGAGAGTCTCCAACATCTCCTCCCTAGCTCGCGTCCTCGCTTCGCCGATGGCCAGCCACAGAGCCTCCTTCGCCGCGCGGTACACCTCATACAGCGCGGCTTCTTCGTCAGGGACCCGGCGACGTCTCCTGCGGTAGTGGGTGTACCGGCGCCTGACCGACACGCATGCGACACGTAGCCGCGCGATCTCGGCAGACCACCAGTACACCTGGCGCCTCGCTGAATGCGTGTGGACGCGGGGCATGGACGCGTCGCAGATGTGCGTCATCGCCCCGCGGAACCACAGCGCCTCCTCTTCGACGTCAACGGGTCCGTCTGTTGCCAACTCCCGGCTCCAGGCCTGGACAATAGCAGCCTCCTCGAGAAGTTCCCTGTCGATGCGCTTACGCGCCCAGCGCGGGCCGTCCATTCGCGGGGCCGATGGACTACGGCCGCCGATGGTCTGGGTGGAAACGTCGAACCGGATGTATCTGTGATCCGACAACGTCTCTACCCCCACAGCGACACGCCAGTCACGGACACGGCTTGCGACAGTAGGGCTAGCGAACGAGACGTCCACAATAGAACCGCCCCGCTGCCGCACGCACGTGTGGACTGAGCCCCGGTTAAGGACAACCAGGCCGGTCGTGACCGCCCACTCTTCCAGCGCCTCGCCCCTAGCGTCGGTCACCGGAGATCCCCACGCCGATGACTTGGCGTTGAGATCCCCTAGCAACAGCACAGGGCGAGGGTGGAGTCGGCCTACGACGGCGCCCAACTCGACAAGGAAGTTCTCGAAGTCGGCGAGGCTCTTGTTGGGCGAAAAATACGCCCCAATCGTGCCAATCCCGTCCGCGAGGGCGGCTACCCAGCCGTGACCTCGGGACGGGTTGACAAGAGCCCCGCCAATTATGGCCACCGAGCCGTCCAGGTCTCCCACCCAGTTATCTCTGGGGGGGACAAAGTATGGCTCGGCGATCACAGCCACGTCGATCGACCACTCTGCCATGCTCTGGAGCAAGAGGTCCTGAGCTCTGGCAGCGTGGTTGATATTGCCCTGGAGGAAATGGTAAGGCGCCATTATGCGCAGTCCATTCCCTCCACAGCACCATTCCTAGGCCGGGAGTCGGCCGTTGAGCACCCAGGCTGAGGGGGGGGTAAAGAGCCCCCGGCAGCCTTGGCACCCCTTCTTCGCCTCCTCTTCTTGCCCTTTTTGGTGGGCGCACCACAGGCTTTGCCACCCGCTCTGTGCCCAGCGGGCCTCCCTGCAGTAGCACAAAGGCTGCAGTTTGCCGCGGCGGAGCACTGGGTGGCCTTGTGGCCGGGCTGACCGCAGCGATAACATAGCTCGCTGCGGTCTATTTCTGCGGTGCACCGTGCCCTGACATGCCCCATGTCCAGGCAACGGAAACACCGCAAAGCCCTGGGTTGCAGCAGCTTGACCCTCGCTGCAACCCACCCCACCAACAGACGTCCAGCGTCGGCGACCTTATTGGCCGCCGCCACCGGGCACTTCACCCAGATTGCACCGAGCCCGGAAGCGTCAGTGCGGATCTCGCCCGTACGCACATCGTCAGGCGCACACCCACCGACTCTGGCGACGGCCGCCGCGACCTCAGCCGGGGTCGTCGAGTCGTCCAGGCCGTCGACGCGCAGCTCGCTCGTTTTCATGGGCCTGGACACCCGAACGTCCTCCGGGTTGAGGACTTCCCTCAGTTTGGCGGCCAAGATGTCCGCCTTTTCGCTGCTAGAGGCACCAGAGACCTGTAGCAGCCGTGCCCCCGTGATGGCCGGCCTCAATATGAAGCCGGACGGCGTGCCAAGGTCGGGGAATGCGACCTTGGCTTTCGCCTCCGCCAGGACCGCCTTGTACGAGACGCCCCTCTCGACAGCTCCGGGCTGCAGAGTTATCACCACAGCCGCGGAGCGTGGTGCTGTCGCCCTAGGCAGCCCTTGGGTCCTCTTTTTTGGTGCCGGTGCTTTTGCGGGAGCTGGCAACGCCTTCTTCTTCTTCTTTTTCCCCTTTTTGACGACTGTCGTCCAGCCCTCCGTAGTAGGTCCGGGCGCAGTCGCCGGGGGAGCACTCGAGGAAGTCGCTTGGGGAGCTGTCGTCTGGGAAGTGGGCGCGAACTTGGCAGGTACTCTAGCCACCTCCGCGGGCTTTTTGGCCCCCACCGTGGGCTTTGTAGCCCCCTTCCCTAGCTGGCGCGGCTCAGTCATCGAGGCCGCTGCTTCTCTCCTCCGCTTATCTGCAGCGAGCGGTGGACGGAGAGTCTCGGCTGGGAGGAGCCTCGGCTCTATGGCCTCCAGTCGAGCCCCTACCATCTGCCCGCACTGCACCAAGCAGATGCGAGCGATCTTTTCGACCTCTGCAGCCGCAAGTGCAGGGGTCGACGACGGGGCCAACTGTGGAGCCAGCAGCGGCACCGGCGATGATGCGGTGCCCGGGGCTGCCCGCACGTTGGCAAACTCCCGCTTGAGGTCCTCCAATTCGGACCGAAGACGGCGGTTCTCCTCCCAAAAATCCGCCATTTCCTCCGAACTTGTACGACTAAGGAGGACCTCACCCACCTCCTTGATGTGCTCAGCCGCTTCCTTAAGGGCGCGCGTGAATGTGCCCTTCAGGTTGCCAGATTTTGAGGCAACCTTCAGGACGACATCCACGCCGTCCAAAACCTGGCGGCCCAGCGCCACCGGCGACAAACTCCCTCCGGCAGCCATCCGGGCCGAGCGCCGCTCCTTCGCCTGACGAGTCATCTCACCGACTTCGTCCTCCGCCACAGCTTTGCGTTGCGCCCGCTTCGCGGCGTTGGCTTCCGCCTTATTAAGCCCGAGCAGGGAGCCCTCGCTGGTCGGGTCACTCTCCAACATCTCTACGTGCTCCACTGGAGCCGGAGTGTCGGGCCTGGACACCGACGCGAAGCGCCCCCGCTCATCGCGCTCCACCGAAGGAACAGCAGCTCTGCCAGCCACCGCTCGGCCTCGTCTACTGCTGCCCGTCGGCACCTTAGGTGCCGGCAGGCTCTCTTCGCTAGAGGAGCGTGGCGAGCGCTTACCGCAGCGCCTCGCCACCCCCTCTTCCTTCCGCGAACGCTGCGAGCTCACGCTCGCCACGCTCATCCTTTCAGACGCAGCGTCGGTATCCGACGCCGCACCCGACCCCAAACGCTCAACCATTACGGTCGGCACTTTCGTCACATTATTTTTGTTTTTTGAAAAATCCATATGATTCCCACGAGTGTGGGGGATGTAAAAAGTCCGCCTAGGTTCACCCCCTGTCCCTAGGTAAGTGTAAATTTGTAACCCAACCAGGGGGTCCACTGGTACCCTGGCTGGGGGTGCGCTCGTGACTGATGCGCCACCTGTAACTAAAGTTACAGATGACACTACTCCTCAGCCATTCATACCCTCGCCGCACACCAAAACTTGGTATTAGAGGAATTTTTTATAGAGGTTATCTTCCTCGCGATCCGGGCGGTTAAGCCAAGATCCTCGTCCCGTTCCAAGTCATAAAACATGACCATGATCTCTTCACGGATTACGATTTCGACGGATGCAGTCAGGAGGATCAGAACCCCCGCTGCTAGCCCGTTGGCAGGTGAGTGCACAACGAGCGCCGCCGTCGTCACCAAACAACCTGTCCTCTGTAAGCAGAGGGAGGAGTGGATGACGGTTGGTCGGTCCAGATGTACCGACCCAGGAGCATGAAGCTCCGCCCCCCCGCGCAGAAATTCGCCACAGCCAATATTGTCTCCGACATGGAGAGAATATTGGCTGTACCCAGGGTGCACCGGCCCAACGGCTGCCCTTTCCCCCGAACGTATCCGAAAGGAACGAGCAGCAATCAAGGCACACGAGGAGGTTTTCTGCATGCACCCCAACCTAACCTAACCTAACCTAACCTACAGTCCTGAAGTTACCAATCACCCCTGTTTTTTATTCGCTGATGACATATCGTTAATAATTACTTCCAATAATAATGACATTAATAAATATACAACTGACATCAATAATACAATCGAATCAATAATAACATGGCTTGACGAAAATAATCTACGTGTAAATCTAACAAAAACTAATTTTATCCAATTTAGTACTTATGGACGTGAAAGCTTTAGACATCAATTATAGAGGATTTAAATTAAAAGAAGTAAACGAAACGACATTTCTCGGTATAATGATTGATAAACACTGTAACTGGAAGGCACACGTAAACAAAGTATGCAATAAAATAAATAAATTTGTGTTCGTTCCATACGAACTTTCAAAAACTTCGGCGTTAAAAACCGTATTATCTGCATTCCACGGGTATGTTGATTCGGTATTGAGGTATGGTCTTATTACCTGGGGTTACTCAACAGACAGTCAACGAGTTTTCATCGCACAGAAAAAATGCATCCGCGCCATAGCGGGAATACGCCCATGGGAATCTTGCAAACCTTTTTTCAAAAAGTTCAAGATACTAACGTTTCCAAATTTATATATCTTTGAATGCGCTAGATTTGTTAAAATGCACCCAGAGCTATTCAAACAAGCTCATAAAGTGTTTACAAAAAGCATTAGACACAGAAATAGAGTAGTTCTGCCCATCATGCCCAGGACAGCATTATATAGCTATGCAATGTGTGGTCGCATATTTAATGCTATTTCTGACAGCATTAAAATCTTACCGGTTAATATATTTACAAGGAGTCTTAAAGTATGGTTAAGGGAAAAGAATTTCTACTCAGTAAACGACATATTTAATAAGAGATTAAAAAATTAATAACAATCTGACATTTCTCTGACATTTTTTATTATAATAATATTGCGAGTTTAATTTAATTTTAACTATGAATATAATTTATCATGACTTGTATAAACCCAAATGTTTGCATGTCACAGTATTATGACTAAGTGTTTTGGATCTGTAATTATTTATGTTAAGACCATAATTGTACCAACGCTTATTGCAAATAAATTGATTTTGATTTGATTTGATTTGATGGCAATATTTAGTAGATTATGAAACACCGAGCAATTCTGGAAAAAACCTAGAAGTGATGTTATGTGTATGAGTCGTCATTACGGACCGGCTACTTGTTTTCTAACAATCAGTCCTTCTGAATGGAGATGGACGGACCTCGCGGATTATATTAAACTAATTAATGGTCCAGATGCAAGGAATAAATCTACTAGTGAGTTAGTGGCAATGGATCCAGTTTCAGCGTCGCGGTTTATTGACATAAAATTTAAATCAATATTGGAGTTTTTCACATCACCTGAGGCTCCTTTAGAGAGAGCTCCTTTGGAGACCATACCTCAATACCGAATCAACATACCCGTGGAATGCAGATAATACGGTTTTTAACGCCGAAGTTTTTGAAAGTTCGTATGGAACGAACACAAATTTATTTATTTTATTGCATACTTTGTTTACGTGTGCCTTCCAGTTACAGTGTTTATCAATCATTATACCGAGAAATGTCGTTTCGTTTACTTCTTTTAATTTAAATCCTCTATAATTGATGTCTAAAGCTTTGTTTTCACGTCCATAAGTACTAAATTGGATAAAATTAGTTTTTGTTAGATTTACACGTAGATTATTTTCGTCAAGCCATGTCATTATTGATTCGATTGTATTATTGATGTCAGTTGTATATTTATTAATGTCATTATTATTGGAAGTAATTATTAACGATATGTCATCAGCGAATAAAAAACAGGGGTGATTGGTAACTTCAGGACTGTCGTTTATATATAGTAAAAACAATAGGGAACTAATCACACCCCCTTGGGGCACACCGGACCTGTTATGTTTATAGTTTGATCTCTACGACTTTAATTCTAGTTTATTATCATTTTTTTCAATTTCTACACATTGCGTTCTGTTATTTAGATAACTTTCTATCCATTGAAGTGCTGGGCCTCGTATCCCATATTTTTCTAGTTTATCTATTAGCAATTTATGTGACACAAAGTCAAAGGCCTTCGACATGTCAAAAAATAAGCCTGTTGTCTGAGTTCGCTTATCTAAATTAGTGACGATTGTGTCAATTAGGTTAAAACAGGCCAATGTTGTGGACTTTCCCTTTTGAAAACCGTATTGTTCTTTTCTTATTTTTTGACATGTCGAAGGCCTTTGACTTTGTGTCACATCACCTGAGGCTCCTTTAGGTGTTTTTTTTTTTTTTTTTTGTTATATTTATGTAACTGCAATCAGTCGCCAGACTTTAATCAGCTATGTTGTGTGAGGGTTTGGTCTTTATTGAGCAGCAGGCCGATGCGTTGCTGTCAATTCAGAGTATGTGGTTTCTTTTTAATCTCCTAACCACATTGGCATTATCAATTAATCCAGAAGCAAGTGGATTGGGGTGATTTGTAAGACGTTGAATATGGTGTTTTTTATAGCGCTCTATTTCTGAGGCCACTGTTTCAATGTTCAAATACTCATGTATTTCGTCATTCCTCGCAAACCATGGAGCGTTTACTAAATTCTTCAATATGTTGTTTTGCACCCTCTGCAGGCATGTGACATTACTCTTGCTGGCAACTCCCCAGATTTGAATACCGTATGTCCATATGGGTTTCAGAATGGAGTTGTAAATTAGAAGTTTATTGTCCAGGGAGAGCACTGAGTTTCTGCCTAGCATCCAATACAGACTTCGAAATTTAAAGTTCACTTGGTCTCGTTTGGCCTTTATGTGGTTCTTCCAGGTTAGGCGTCTGTCCAAGAGAAAGCCGAGGTACTTCACACAATCGGTTTGAGGTAGTATATTATGTCTTAAGCGAACCGGAGGACAGTGTCCTTTTCTTAGAGTGAAGCTAATATGGGAGGATTTCTGCGCACTAGCTTGGATACGCCATTTTTGAAGCCAATCGGAAGTGTCATCTAAGAGTTTTTGAAGCTTTTCACTAGCTTTCACAGGGTCATCATCCACAGCCAGAAAAGCAATGTCGTCAGCATAGGTGGCAACCGTAGCATCATCGGAGGTTGGCAGATCTGAGGTAAAGACATTGTGCAGGACCAGGCCAAGCATCGACCCTTGGGGCACACCAGCTTCAATGGGAATCAAGGAGGATCTAGCATCCCCTTGCTTAACGCGAAATAGCCTGTCAGAAAGATAGGATTCAAGGATGTGAAAGAAAGAGTGTGGTAATTTTTCCTTAATTTTATAGAGCAGGCCCCTGTGCCAGACTTGATCAAAGGCTTGGTGTACGTCCAAGAATGCGGCGGAGCAATATTTTTTGTTCTCGAAGCATTGTCTAACACAATGGTACACGCGATGTACCTGTTCGACAGTAGAGTGTGCTTTACGAAAACCAAACTGATGCCTGGGTACTATTTCATGCTCGTTCATTGCGTCCCCGAGTCTTTTTAGAAAAATCCTTTCCCATAGCTTCGACAGGACTGGGGTAAGACTTATGGGACGATATGATCCGCACTCTTGCGGTGGTTTACCGTCCTTATGGATCATAATTATTTCGGAGACCTTCCATAGATTCGGGAAATAGGAGAGCCTAAAGGTGGCGTTGATCAAGCAGGCCAAGAAGGTCATGCACTTCTTTGGGAGCTCTTTAAGGGTTCTTGGAGTGATCAGGTCAAATCCCGGTGCCTTATTGGGATTCAGTAACCTGATTTATCTCGCGACTTCTCTTGGCGACGTTGGCTTAATAGGTAGGCACATTTGGATATCTTGCATAAGTATGGTGTCCAGGTCGTCAACATCGTTACCCTCGTTTGGTTTGAAAACCTGGCTGAGGTGCGCGGCAAAAGCCTCCGCTTTATCGTGATCCGTGCGGGCCCAAGACGACTGCCATCTTACAGGATAAGATGATTGCTGGGGTTTACTTAAGTCTTTGGAGGCCTTCCACAGGGAATTTTCTCCGCGTGCAGTTGGTGTCAGCGATTGTAGAGTTTTTTTGAGGCTGTTATTTTTGTGTTCCTCGAGAGTTAGTTTCAGGCATTTTATTGCTTTGTTCAGTAGGTACTTGTCTGAGTGATGATGCGACGACTGCCAGATCCGTCTGAGACGCCGTTTTTCGGCTATTATGTTTCTTATTTCTAAGGGCTGGGTCATCTTGGGGTCGGACATTTTATTTAGCGATGGGGTATTAAGCCATGCTGCGACCTGGATGGTGTTTGTGATGTGTTTGCAAGCTTCTTCAACTTCATCACCTGTTTTCAGTGAAATTCTCAGGTTAACGTGGTCTACGAGATATGAGCGAAAACCTTCCCAGTCAGTTTTCCTATTGTGTAATGAGGTGGGTTCTTCGCGATCCATTACAGTTGAGGGCACTGTTAGAATTACTGGAGTATGATCTGACGATCCATCCAGGCTGGGTTCAATACAAGTGAAGAGAGTGCTTATGCCTTTGGAAACGAAGAAATCTAGCAAGTCGGGCGCCTTCCTAGGGTCTGTAGGCCAGTAAGTAGGTGCTCCAGTAGACATAGGATGATACTGGTGTCGATCGATGCAGTTCTTCAGTTCTCTACGCTAGTCTGGAGCCCCAAAAGGTATGTTTAGCGTTCCAGTCACCACCGGATATAAATCTACAGCCAAGAGTTTTAAAGTAGTCAGAGAACATACTGTCTGTTATTTTGTATTTAGGTGGGCAGTATACCGCTGAGAGGATAATCGGTCCTGCGCGATCTTCTAGTCTTACACTGGTAGCTTGTAAATGGTTGGTTGAATAGGCTTCAAGAAGGTAATGTTTCAGCCTGGATTTGATCACCAGTGCGGACCCAGCGTGAGCGCCTCCATCAGGATGAGAGGTATGATAAATTTGGAAACCTTTCAAACGAAAACTACTTCTACTGGTAGTATGCGACTCAGAAATGAGGACTACATCTAGTTTGTTGGCAATAATCAGGGCTTCAAGTTCATTTATGCTAGACGATAGTTCATTTATGTTCCATGTTGCAAACCTAAGTGACGCCATTTCTACATAGTAAGCTTTGGGATGATGGTGGTAAGGAGGTTAAACAGTATGCTGATCTGTTGTAAGAGTAGGTCTATCTTCTCTGATTGCTTGAGCAGGATCTGTTCTACTGTGGTAGTTTGTTGACTGTGATTATTATCACTGAATGTATTTGGTTGACTGTGATTATTGTTGTCACTCAAATTAATTGGTTGAAATTGGTTTCTGGCGCTTTTGGTTATTCCGGCATAGGTTGAGTTAGATTGTGAGTCTGGTGACATTTTGGTTGGTGGTGCAACATGACCTTCCGTATTAGTCGTGCGATATGTTCGTATATTAGGACCTGTTCGCTTGGTTTTTCTGGCTAGTATCTCTTTATAGACTTGGCAGCCTTTATAGTTGGCAGGGTGGTCGCTAGCACACGGAGCACATCTGGCTGGTGTGTTTCTGTCTTTTTTGGGGCAATCTGAGGTACTATGCCTTTCACCACATTTAACGCATCGGAACGGTCTCATGCAGTTATTTTTGGAGTGACCGTACTGCTGGCATCGCTGGCATTGTACAATGAATTTTGATTTTCGAGGGTCTTCTATTTTAATTCGTTGGTGAAAGATGTACTGGATATCTTTGATGGCTTTGTTGTTAATATTTGGCTCCAAGTTAACAAAGAATACGTTCGAAGGTTTTTTATCGACTCCAAAACGCGCATATTTCTTCCGCTATTATTTCATGAGGTGTTGTGTGGTGCAAGTTTTTTATAACAACTCTATAGGGTTTCGTTTCTTTTCTGGTAAAAGTGTGTCCTATTAAACCTTTTTGTCTAATTAAGTCGATTACTTTTTTGTAATGGTCCGCTGAGTTTACCATTACACGTAGAAGATTTTTGTTGACGATCTTGAAACTAAATTCGGTGGTCGGAATTGTTGATTCAATAAGTTTAGTAAGCTCGTTAACATCCTCTATTGCGTAAAGAACAATCGGTGGAGGTTTATTTGGTCGATTAGTACTTGGGCCCGAATCGTCCTCCGGGTCCAGTGGTAGGCCAGTGAATTTGTTCCCTAATTGGGGGGTGGGGGTAGAGGAGGAGAAAACTCACGTATTTTACGCTTTTTGTTTGTTGGTACACGTTGCCATTCCGGGGGTAGCTGTTTCTGGACTAGAGACATTCCCGGATTTGTGAGATTTGCTTGAGATTTGTCTGTATCTGTTTTCTCAAATTCAGTGCTTCCACTGAAGGACGAGGATCTTGGTCGATGTTCAAGAATTCCCTTGTGAAGGACTTGCTGGATATAAGTTTTGTGGTTTTTATTTGGGTTTACTGAATCACACATAAGATTCCCACGAGTAAGGACGATAGGGTGGTCGCTCACAGGGTGACGCCTTTCCTGTGAGAAGGCTATATACAATGATGTTCGCCATGTTCATCAAGGTTGGCGCTATTGACTGAAGCCCTCAGCCATTCATCCTTTTGGCGCGGTCTCCACCGTAGGATTGGGGTATTTTTTTATTGAGGTTATCTTCCTCTTGACTCAGGCGGTTAAGCCAAGGTCCCCGGTCTTTCCTACCTCCAACTGAAGCATACTTTTGGGGCTGCTGAGTCAGGTTAGTTAACCGCCGCCTGAGAACCGGCGTTGTTGTTCGTTTAGCACCACCCGGAGGGTACGTGTAGGGTTGTAAAAGGTAGATCCTACGGACGCGAACAACATCACCCTCCATTTAGGTGAAATAGAACATTATTTCTGGTGGCGTGAATACCAGTCTAGGGGTTTACAGCATTTCCATCTGATGTTGTGGGTAAAAGATGCACCAATACTGCAAGTTTCGACTGTTGACGAGGTGGCAGAGTTTATTAATAAATACGTTACATGTTCTGTCCCAGATAAAAAAGTATCCCCAACATCAGATTATCAGACGCATAAACATAACTCATATTGTTTACGAAAGAAAAAAACAAAAACAAGCTTTACAACGGTTTGCAGGTTTGGATTTCCACGACCAGTAACCGAATCTCTAACGATTAATAGTATAATCGAATCAATAGCGGCTAGAAAAACTTTAAAAACTAATAGACTTTATAATATACCTCGCAAAAAAGAATCTCGTTACATTAACGACTATAATCCAGCAATCCTTCTCGCTTGGAATGGCAACATGGATTTACAGTATGTGGGTGAAAAGACAGCTGTACTAAATTATTATATTACAAAATATACAACTAAAAGTGAAAAAAGTCACGCAGTAGACACTTTTGACAACATAAATTCTACCAAATCTCTCTGTAGTAGGCTTTTTAACGTAGGTCTCCGAGCACTCAATAACAGAGAATGTGGTGCATTAGAAGCAAGCGATACACTCTTAGGGATTTCTCTTTATGGAACCCGTGCACAGACTACAATCCGATGGCTCGATGTAAATATATATCGCAACCGAAGAGTAAAAACTAAAAAAGAGATAAATGAACTTGAATCAGATTCTACTGACATCTATTTCGAATCTTGGGTTGATAATATTTATTCTCAACGTCCTCAAGACTTAGAGAGTATAAATTTATATAATTTCGCTCGATGGTTTGACATAGTTACAGCCCCACCCTCTTCAGCAACAGCGGCACAGGTATATAAATTATCATCAAATAAATATTTAAAGAAACGACAGAGACCTTATTTAATAAATCACTATACTTACGACGTAAATAAACACCCAGAAAAATACAATTTTTCGCTTTTGTTAATGTTTCATCCATGGTGAGATTTAGCAGTACTGAAGTCTGGACAAAATACTTATACTGAAGCATTCAATTTTCTAAAAGATCAAATTAAGGACGGACTTGATTACGGAGAAATACAGACAGAATTCTTATATAACATAGAGAAAGCGTTTGAAATGATTGAAGAAAAAGTAGCGGAAATTGAAAGAGAACGACAGGGAGATGATCACGAAGATGATGGTCTAGAAAATCCACTGGAGTTCTTACCTGTTGAAGCTGTGAATGCAATGTAAGATTTCAGAAATGCTAAAGATTTGGTATCTGAAGATGAGCTCGAACAAATGATAGAAGGTTTATATGTAGACCAAAAACGTATTTTCGACAAGATCTGTAAGACTTTATTAGATGAATCTAAAACTTTGAGAATATTTGTTAGTGGGACAGGCGGCACGGGAAAAAGTTATTTAATCAATACAATTAAAAACTGGGTTAAGAAGCGAATGAATAAGTTAGCTGCAGTAGCTGCACCCACAGGTATTGCCGCTTTTAATGTAAACGGTCTAATAATACATAGGCTCCTACAACTGCCTGTAGAGCACGGTAACTGTCCCAAGTACACTTCCTTATCAGACCAAGTATTGAAAGTTTTAAGATGTGATTTAAAAGATGTAGTACTTTTAATAATTGATGAAGTGTCTATGATTTCCAATATAACGTTAATGTACATACATCTTCGCTTAACAGAAATATATGATACCAGTGACGCTGACGACGGATGGTTGCGCATGATTCATATAGTGTTGTTTGGCGATCTGCTCCAACTGCCTCCAGTGAGACAACTGTCGCCGTTCGAAAACTTGAAGTCGTCTGATATCCTTAAATATTTAGGATACCTAAGTGCTCCAAATTTATGGAACGAACTATTTTGTTATGAGGAATTAACTGTAAATATGAGGCAAAAAAATGATGAACTTTTCGGCGAAATGTTGAATCGTTTAAGAATGGGTATAGTAACAAGTCAAGACAGTTGCACTTTATCTAATCGACTCCTCAAATTAACCGCTAAAAATCAAAACGATCGGCTTAAAGAAATCATATCTTATTTTATACTGCTGTCCGATGATACGTATGATAGTATGTTTATTTCCCACTAAAAATATGTGTAACCAGTTTAATACTGCAATGTTGGCAAGTATGGAGCAACCAGAAGTTAAATTAAATTCGATAAACGAAATAGACTGTCCACGGTATTTAAAAAAACGAGCAAATGACTCAAAAAGAACGAGGATGATTCGTCGCTAACTGCTGGCTTAGAAAATATCATCACGATAAAAATAGGAGCACGTGTAATGTTGCGAGGAAACGTAGATGACAGTAAACGACTGGTAAACGGATCCATCGGAAAAATAGAGAATGTACATTGGGACGTCGACAACAGCAATAGAGCACGTAAAATTACAATACAATTTAAACATAATTTAATTTACGAACTAGAACGAGTCAAGACCAAGTTTCATATATTAAGTAATGTATATGTTCACAGGGAAAAATTCCCTATTTACTTAGCATGTTACTAAAACGGGAGTCAGGTGTTGTAGGCGGGGGTGACGGTGTTCCCTTGACGAAAGAGTGAAATTAAACCAGTCAGAATGTCGTCATAATTGAGTATATTTGGCACACATAAAATTACACAGAAATCACTACAAATGGTTGTAAAAGAGTACACAGCACACAATATAAAATACAGTCAGAATAAGCAGTACACACAATTAAATCCTAGCTATATTACACTTGAAGACTGGCTAACTAGATATAGGGTACATCGCGACTAAGCAGTGGACAGCGGAGCCACTTACTTCACAAACACTACGTGGTAACTTGATGATTCATGTAAACTTGTAAAAATACTAAATCCAAAAATAGACGCTCGGCCCTTTTATAACTTTTGTTGCCTACCGCAAGTAGCGTATACATTTCTTTACTTTGATTAGCCGCTCCGCCAATTGAGAGCGAGAAAAATGGACTTTCCCTAAGGGGACAGGTTTCGACTTGTCGAGAATTTCAAAACACGTGTAAGCGAGTTCAAGGTTTCTGCTTTCTTATTGGATTAACAATGTGGCTCGTCCTATTGGACATACGCTACTTTCAAAATCGTGTACGAACTACATAAGGTATTTTAGGTATATTCATACCTACTCACAGCTAATTAGTGCTTTACAATAAATGAGTTAGGTAACTATAAGCTAATTAGTTTTATACAAACATAACACAGGCATTACAGACTAATTAGATTCCAACAGGTTATTGTTACAGGTAATTGCAGGTTAATTAGAATTCAAAAGGTCAAGACAATGGTAATACAGCTGATTATAAACATACATCGGTATTTACTTAAGTATCTTCATGGAAATCTACTACTTTTATTAAAGAACAGTATAGGTATTTGTTTAGGTATTTTACAGAGGCTATACCGGAGTTACCGAATACAATAGCGAGGAGATATTAATGTTAAAAGTTAGTTAGTCTCATAGGGCGTCGCCCAAAACAATAAAGAAACATAAATACTAACTATAGCTTGTTTTATTGAGCTTCGCCTACATTCCACCCCCTGTAACAGGGTTCAACCGACTTACAATTCTTGGTCTGTGGGAAGCACAATAATCTTCGCTACGGGTCGACGTAGGACCCCATTTACAGTCTTAACATCTACTACACGGATAATACCATCGTGTCCATGATACACAGCTTTGATGAGACCTTTGGTCCACGCACTTCGCGGTCTATTATTGTCCACAATCACTACTACGTCACTGATACGTACGTTCGGCACATTGTTTAACCACTTTTCCCGACGTTGGAGCGTAGGCAGGTACTCTCGCAGCCAGCGCCGCCAGAACATGTCGGCGAGCGCGTTCACGCGCCGCCACTGCCGGCGAGAGTCGATGTCTTCGGCGTCGCTCGATGCAAACGGAGTACTCCCGGACGCAGTGCCCAGGAGTAGATGGTTCGGCGTCAGGACCACGGGCTGGTCGTGGTCGTCGTTCACGTAGCTCAGTGGCCGGCTGTTTACGATCAGCTCGGCTTCGGTGAGGAGGGTGTAGAGGACCTCCTCACGAGGGGCACGCTCCTTGAGCGTACTGCGAAGTGCGTTCTTCACGGATCTCACCAGGCGCTCCCAGCAGCCACCCATGTGTGGGGCCGCCGGGGGATTGAAGTGCCATTCGATGCCACGGTGAATGGCCTCGGCCCTTATCTGACCTTGGTTGAGGTCTTTCAGGGCTGCTCGAAGCTCGGTATTGGCCCCGATGAAGTTGGTACCCTGGTCAGAGTACAGATGTGCTGGTTGCCCGCGGCGCGCTATGAGGCGCCGCAAGGCTAGTATGGCGGAGTCGGCGCTTAGGGAAGCGGCCAACTCAAGGTGGACGGCGCGTGTAGTGAGGCAGGTGAATAGGGCACCCCACCTCTTCTCGCGCCGTCGCCCGATTGCGACCTCCATCGGGCCGAAGTAGTCCACCCCCACTCGCACAAAGGCTCGTCTGGATGGTTCCAGCCTTGCGAGCGGCAGGTCACCCATCTTTGGTGGCGCGGGCTTGGCTCGGCAGACGCGACAGAGTTGGCAGTTGGCAACCACTGTCTTCACTGAGGTTCTGATTTTAGTGACCCAGTATTTTTCCCGTAGATTGTTGACGACGGTCTCGTGGTTGGCGTGCAGAGCCATCGCATGGTAATGAGCGATTAGCTTTCTTGTCAGAGGATGGCGGCCCTCCAGGATAATAGGGTGCCGCTCGCCAAACGTGAGCACCTCACAGGCACTCAGGCGCCCTCTCACTCGTAGCAACCCGTCGTCGGCTATCATGGGGTCGAGAGCCTTGATGCTGCTGCTGCTGGGAACGGGCAGGCCTTTAAGGATGGTGGCCCGCTCGCTTTGAAAGCTTTCTTCTTGACACAGCCTCAACAGGCTGTTGTGAGCATCTTCTAGGTCTCGCTGACACAGCTCCGTAGTCGACCGACGTTTGCGACATCGGCCGCTGAAGATGAGCACGCGCGCCATGACACGCTGAATGCGCGTCCACGATGAGTAGCGCTCGTACTCTAGGAGTGGTGCCGCCGGTGCTGCCGCGGCGTGGACCCGCTGGATGCGCTCAAGGTCCGCTTCCGACGCCTCAGCCTCGGGACACGCAGGCCACAGCTCCTGTGGGTCACATAGAAACGAGGGGCCCGAGAGCCACTCCGCGTGGTCATCGGGCCAACACAACCTGGTGGCCTTATCAGCTGGGTTATCCTGTGAAGGTACCCAGCGCCAGTTGCCTCTGTCTGACAGCCTATCTATTTCGGCTAGTCTGTGCGAGACGAATCGTTGAAATTCCTGTGCATCGGAGTTTATCCATTTTAATACAGTCTTGCTGTCGGTCCAAAGGAATTTCTTTTCGATTCGTATACCTAACTCTTTGTGGGCAGTGTCTGCTATACGACAGGCTAACACGGCTGCTTGTAACTCTAGCCTGGGAATGGATACTACTTTTTGTGGAGCTACTCGCGCTTTCCCTAGTAACATAACCGATTCCCTCTTTCCTTCAGAGTTAGAGCCCACTAGGTATACTACTGCGGCGTAAGCAAGCTCGCTGGCGTCCCCGAACGCGTGTAATTCTAAATTATCGAGTTTTAACCCGTACCACCGCGGTATTTTTAATTCGTTTAAGCGGTATAAATTATGGAGCCAATTAAACCATACTTTGGCGTCCTTTTCTTTTAAGGGTTCGTCCCATTGTATTCCCGACTTCCATATTCGTTGCATTAATATGCGTGATTGAATTACACACGGGTATAGGAAACCTAGCGGGTCGTAAATCGACATTATCATACTAAGAAATTGTCTTTTAGTGGGCACTAAACTACCATTCATAATTTCCGGTGGTAGTCTCTTAAATGACAGATCAAAACCTAACTCGTCGTCTTTAGGTGACCATATTAAACCTAGGGTCCTCTCTACTGAGCCTGTTCCCTTCTCAAGGGCTACCTTATCAGGCATTTCTATTTTCAGCCTTTCCCTTAGCTCCGATGAGTTAGTGACCCACCCCCGGATAATGAATCCACCGGATGCATGTATTCGTGTCACTTCCTCTATTAACGTGTTAGCCTTCTCCTCGGTCCAAGCACTATCTAGATAGTCGTCCATATAGTGCCTAGATTTAATGGCTTCCACAGCTTCGGGATAAACATCAATGAAATCATCGGCATTTTTGTTGAGTATATATATTGCCGTAGTAGGGGACGAGGCTGCACCAAATATCATGGAATTCATCGCGTATGTATCTGGTTCTTTATGGTGATCCGCGCCTCTCCATAAAAATAATTGCGCGCCTTGATCTTCTGCCCTTATTTTTACTCGTAAGAACATATCAGCGATATCCCCTGAAAACGCGACGGGGCCTATCCTGAACTTAATTAAAATACCTAGCAAAGAATTCAGTAAGTCAGGTCCGGTTAGCAGATTATCATTTAAACACGTCCCATGAGACGTAGCGGCTGCGTCGAACACGAGACGTAGCTTGCCCGGTTTGTTCGGGTTAACGACTCCGAAATGCGGTAAGTACCAAACCGGCGAGCTGTCTATGTTACCGTCTACTTTACGCGCGTAACCTTCGTCTACTAACCTACCTATCTGAGCTGAATATTGCTCAGCGAAACTAGTGTCTTTACGCATACGTTTCTCTATGCCGTACAGCCTTTGCCTGGCCTGATTATAATTATCAGGTAACTGAATATTGTCATGTTTCCACAACAAACCGACCTCCCATTGTGACTGGTCAGGGATACGATGGCTAGTGCTGTCTAACACGGCTAATGCCCTTTCGACATCTTTATGTTTACGTAAATTCTCTGAAATACCTATCGCTTCTAGCTCAAACTGTGATTTAACTAGATTATGTAAATCAGGAAGGGAAACGGTCATGCAACTAACGCATTCTTTACTATTATTATTGTTATTAATATTAAATGGTCCATGTATGACCCAACCTAACTTAGTGAGTGAGGCAACTGGCTTACCGGATTTTCCTTGGCGGATGTCCTGACTGACGAGCAGCTCCCAGTTGTCCTGTCCGAGAAGCAGCAGCGGTTTGGCTCCCCTCATCTCTACGCAACCCAAGTCGCGTAGGTGCGCGTTGTCGTCGATCACTGTGGCGGTCACTGTTTGCGTTGGTAGGTTAATGTCCACTATTGTCCGACACGTAATGTTATGGCACTGACCGTTAGGTCCTTTTACGCGCACTTGTACCACTCGCGACGTTGAGTCTGTTACTCCGTAGCCACCCGCGGTTTTTAAGGAGAGAGGAACACATGGGCCCACTAAGTCTGTGGCGAGCGAGCTGTCGATGAGTGACACGGTCGCACCATCGTCCAGTAGTGCGTAACACTGATTATCGTCACTGTTTCCATCGCTGACCGTTACTGGCATAATTTTCAGTAGTGCCGTAGCTCGCCACTCGCCTATATTTGTGACGCTTTCCGTCTTACTTTCTGGCGGCGTAGCCACCTTTTCTTTCGGCTGCTTATCCGCGTGTAACAGCAGGTGATGTCCGAACCCGCACTTCTTGCATCTACTCGCACGGCAAAACCTCTTGGGATGTTTACTCACGAGACATTTGAAGCATGTGTTCTTCTCCTTTATCGTGTCCCAACGCTGTTGAACGGTAAGCTTTTTGAACTGGTCACACTCTTCTATGTTGTGCTTTCGTTGACATATAACGCATTCTTCAGGAGCGGCAGACTCGTCGCTCTGCGTGTTCACTCGTTGCGTCAACGGAGGCCTGCTCGCGGCCGAGCGCGCGGCGTTGGCTGGCCGGGACTGACCGGCGCCGCCATACTTCTGCTGTTGCTTGGCAGGGGGCTTCGATGGACCGGGCTCAAACATACTCGCCTGAGTGTAGTACGACGTTGAGCGTGTCAAGTGTATCAGAAAATGTGATAATATTTCTAGATTTGGAGACACTCTTAGGTCCACCCCCTGTGTGTTGTCCAGGCCCATTGCGAAGTCACCGTATTGCGCGCGCTGTACAGGGGTCAGCTTGCTCAGCAGGTCACTCACCAGCTGTGGATTATTTATATATCCATCCGCACGAATATTTTTGAGTAACGAAACACAATTTCGGACCGTTGACGAGAATTTCCTTAGTTCGCGTCCACTTTCCGTTACTCTAGGTAATTCTTTGACCTTTTGTATGGCGTACTGTAGCACTAGGGTCGGGTGACCGTACTCATCCTCTAGCGCGCGCATTATCTCGGACGGATCAGTTGACGATCGTAGTAAGTCCTCTACTGATACCTTTGCGTCGCCTTGTAACGAGGTTTTTAATCGTGCTAAGTTTTCGTGCGCCTTGAAATTGTATAATTGTGATGTTTCCCAGTACATGTTCCGATATGATATCCAGTCGGCTGGGTCACCTTTGAAGTAGGGCAATTCATATGCCTGTCTCGGTACCGGTCGTGGTGGTCGTGCCATGTTCGTGATAGCCTCTGCCAGTCTGTCTATCTTACGGTCTCTGTCCCCTGACGATTCTCTCCGCCTTTCTCTTTCATCCGCTCCGTACTGCATCTGCCGCCGTGTATCCGACTCGAGTGTGGCTACTCGAGGTACACTTGCGACCGGAGTGGTAAAGGCGGTATAACGGCTGGGTAACTGGAACCTTACTCCATCTGACGTTACTGGCATGTACCTGGACGTAATTGGTGCCGTTATGTTAGGTAACGGTACAGACGCGGATGTCCTAGGTACTCGGGACTGGTCTAGATCACACGGCACTGACGACCCACGGTGGTTATTCACAAGATTCACCCTACTTACGGTTTGTTCACGGGGGTCAGATGTTTCACGGGGCGCAGCCATTTCCATAGGTGCGCCTGACACAGCCGGCGTCCCCAATACTTCTATCAATTGGGGGACTTGGGGCGTGGTTTTCACCCACTCTTCGACGCGCTGTGTCGTACTCACATCTGACTGTGAATCATCGCTTTCAGCGGCCGCCTCTATCTCAGCTATTTCCGCTTCCATCCTTTTCTTGACGAGGTTTTCCTTGTCTTTGACCAGGTTCTCTTTCAACTGCACTAATTCGCGCTCCGCTTCGTACTCGATCCGTTTTTTAAGGTAATCGACGCTCCTGTGGCTATTTCTTGACGATATTTTGCTGCGCGGCGAGGTGTGGCGACCCTTGGGCGCTGCCTGCCCCCCGTGCGCTCTCTCTGACGTCAATTTACTGTGGTCAATTAATCGGCCACCGGTGAGCGGAATATTGCGAGCGGACGTCGATGCCAATGTCGGTGCTACGGACGGAGAACCTGGAGCCCTTTCGGATGGTAAGCCTGAGTCAGAGACGATGTCCTCTGCTTGTCGCGTACCCATTTCTTCCGCCAGTCTTCGTAACTTGCTGCGTGTGGTGATTTCACTTCTGTGACTCATGATTCTGACTGGTTCACTCTATTCTAATTGAACCTGATCCGGCTCGCAAGGACCAAAATGTTAATAAAACGGGAGTCAGGTGTTGTAGGCGGGGGTGACGGTGTTCCCTTGACGAAAGAGTGAAATTAAACCAGTCAGAATGTCGTCATAATTGAGTATATTTGGCACACATAAAATTACACAGAAATCACTACAAATGGTTGTAAAAGAGTACACAGCACACAATATAAAATACAGTCAGAATAAGCAGTACACACAATTAAATCCTAGCTATATTACACTTGAAGACTGGCTAACTAGATATAGGGTACATCGCGACTAAGCAGTGGACAGCGGAGCCACTTACTTCACAAACACTACGTGGTAACTTGATGATTCATGTAAACTTGTAAAAATACTAAATCCAAAAATAGACGCTCGGCCCTTTTATAACTTTTGTTGCCTACCGCAAGTAGCGTATACATTTCTTTACTTTGATTAGCCGCTCCGCCAATTGAGAGCGAGAAAAATGGACTTTCCCTAAGGGGACAGGTTTCGACTTGTCGAGAATTTCAAAACACGTGTAAGCGAGTTCAAGGTTTCTGCTTTCTTATTGGATTAACAATGTGGCTCGTCCTATTGGACATACGCTACTTTCAAAATCGTGTACGAACTACATAAGGTATTTTAGGTATATTCATACCTACTCACAGCTAATTAGTGCTTTACAATAAATGAGTTAGGTAACTATAAGCTAATTAGTTTTATACAAACATAACACAGGCATTACAGACTAATTAGATTCCAACAGGTTATTGTTACAGGTAATTGCAGGTTAATTAGAATTCAAAAGGTCAAGACAATGGTAATACAGCTGATTATAAACATACATCGGTATTTACTTAAGTATCTTCATGGAAATCTACTACTTTTATTAAAGAACAGTATAGGTATTTGTTTAGGTATTTTACAGAGGCTATACCGGAGTTACCGAATACAATAGCGAGGAGATATTAATGTTAAAAGTTAGTTAGTCTCATAGGGCGTCGCCCAAAACAATAAAGAAACATAAATACTAACTATAGCTTGTTTTATTGAGCTTCGCCTACATAGCAAATCCTATTATTATCCACAAATCACAAGGCCTTAGCCTTGATAGTGCTCTTCTCGACATAGGCTCCTCTATATTTAGTAAAGGGCAGGCTTACGTTGGACTCTCCAATGTTAAAACCTTAGATTGAGTACATCTTATTAATTGATATCGAAGTCAAATCAAGGCACACGAGAGTTCTATTGTAGAGTACAACCGTCTGCGCACGTTATACCGCCCCGACTACGACTTGGCCAAATTAAGTATAAACAGAAAACGCGTAAAAAAAAATCCGGATACTGAATGGGCAATTCACTCGAACATTTCAAAGGTACAAGAGAATATAGAAAATAATACAAAAAAGACAACTATACCCCGTAAACGTAGGAAAATACAGTAGTTTAACAGAAACCATTTGGTATTAATTTTGTTATAAATAAGTACCTACTAATAATTTATGTACAAAAAGTAATGATATCCCATCAAAAACATAAATGTGAAATGAGAGCCAAGTTCAATATTATGATATATGCCTTGGTTGTTAACTTCAACGACAAAAGAAGTGAGATCTAAATGGGTGCCAAGTTCAATGGTCAGTCCTGAAATTTATTTAAATCTACATAAAATATCATTTCTTCTTATAACTTAGGATAATATATTGTAGCCTAAGGTCTGACTTGGCTAGTTTTCATATACTAATTATATTATAGCCTTCGCAAGTTGTAAACCTGTTACTTGTCGTTCTTATTTTATTATTCCGAAAATTTGGCTTGCTATCAGAAACTAGCCATCAAACATAATAATTCGTACTACTCTGTATAAACCACGCATAACTTTATACAGAGTAGTCCGATTCTGATTTAAAAAAAATTCCAAGCATTATTGGTACATTAAGTCACAAAAAAAAAAAACTTTTTAAGAAGAAATTAAACCGCCAAAAAAATTGAAAAGCATAAAATAATAAACCTTAAAATTTTGAGTCGGCGCTGAAAAATCAATGAACAAAGATCACTCAAAGCGCCGACTCATAATTTTAAGGTTTATTATTTTATGCTTTTCAGTTTTTTCGCCGGTTTAATTTTTTGTTATTCGTTGTTAAGGTGGGTGTACTTCTTCTCCAACTCCTGTTTCTGCTTATTTTGGGTTCCCACAGTTTTTGTCAGTTTGTCTACTTTTTTTGCTGCAGATGCTTACAGCAAACACATTAAATTATGATTGGTTGTGATTACATTCCTCACAAATCCAGTCCAAGCTGTCCGCTTTACGAAGTGCAGATAGCTGCTTCGCGGTAGGACCAGGGCAAGCTTTATTAGCATGAACAGTCTTAGCACATGACCGGCATTACAGTCCTGGTGATCTGCTGATTATGCTTTTATTACAATTATCACACTTGGACATTTTGGTTAGAGTAGGGGGTAGTTAGCGCACAAATAAATTAGACGTTGAGACCGAACCGGTCCGTACGACAGAGCGTCACAAACTGATATACCCATTTCTTATTGTATCCATTGGTGTAACACCACACATCCCTTTCAACATTCTCATCTCAGATACATGCAATAACTGATCAAAACAGATCCCAATAGATTATCATCTCATTATCCAAGCGTATCCTTTTCCCAACTCTATTGTTTAAACTGATGCAGCGGAAGGACCATTCCATAGATCTCAATAAATAGGTTGAGATGAAATCAATAAAATAGCTGCAGTTTATCGTCAACATTTATTTTTGGAATTCTGACAATAATACAATAAAATATAGTGTGTATGCTTTATAAACAACAATTATATCCCTTGGGTTTCGACTAGACAACACTGTGGCAACTCTGGAGGCACATTCATACTACTTACTATACGAATATATTTTACCTAACAGTTAGATACGGTTGTAACACACGGAACAGGTTTTCTTCCATCCGCGGTGGCTGCTTCAAACCCTGAGCTTTTATTCGATACCAGACAGCTATATGCAGGATGTTTGGCGCATGGATCGACAAGTTTTTTTGGGGGATTGGTGGGTCATATGTTATCTTTCACCAATGGGGTCTCCCATTTCCTAAGTGTCACTATAATAGAGAACAGTTTTTTTTTTTGTATTTGAAAATTACTTGAATCATCGTCTTTAAAACGACATACTTTTTTAGTTTGTTGTTGTATAACTTTTGTTGCATTCCCTAATGTACGAATTTGATTATTCTAAAAATCACATACATTCTGACATGAATGTATGTGATTTTTATCCTTATTTTTTTGGTTATCTATGATAATACCTAGATAACCAAAAAAATAATTGACGATCTTTCAAACTCTTAAAAATGAATTAATCTATGGAAGACAGCGACAATTAGAGGTCTAATCTTTGAATAACACTTAGAAAATGGGGTCTATGGGTGAAAAATACCATATGACTTACCCAATCCCCCAAAAATTGTCCCCCAAGAATGACCCTATCCTTCCTTTTTGAGCTCAGGTTTTACTTGTTTGTCTGTTTTCACGTCGCCGCTGTTACTCTTCGCTTCAGAGTTCACTTCACTCTTCTCTTTATTCTCAATCTTATCAACATCGATGGAACTCCTCGACAGCTGTCGCAGTATGTTCTCAAAGATTCTTGGCGCGCTTTTCGTATTTGGAAGCGAGATGTCAGTTTGTGTGGTCGCGGTCTCGCATCTCTTTTCTTCCTTCACTTCGAGAGGAATGCTCGTCTCTTTTAGGTCTAGCGTCATGGTTTTCTTCTTGGTGAGCAGTTCGGGGTCGTCGGTGGTCTTGGAGCGCCTGTCGATGGCCTTGGACAGCACGTTGCCGAGCAGATGCGCGCACTTGATGATGTTCTGTGTCTCGCGCGGCGTGAGGTGCAGGCCCTGGTTGCGAATGATGTTGTTGATCACCTCCACGTTGTCTGGCGAGCGTTTTCGTGAGCCGTCGGAGAATTCTGAAATAACAAAATTGAAAATATAAATGTTTAACAGATTGTGATGCTTGTTATCATGATTAATATTACGTGTGCTGATTGCGGCTCGTTGCATTAATCCATTAATGAGAGATGTAATCGTTAGTTTAGAGAAGAGATGTAACTGTTACACGCTATTACCACTTTTCATGATCATCGTCTGCTAGCCTTGTCCCAACTACGTCGAGGTTGGCTTCTAATCTAACCGGATGCAGCTGAATACCAGTAGTTTACATAGAGCGACTGCTTGTCTGACCTCCACAACTCAGTTACAATCAGTCAACAATACGACACCCCTTGGTAAGACTGGTTCTCAGACATTCGGGCTTCTGGCGACCCGTAACGCTATTACCACTTGCAAAGTTAAATTCATATTCTACTAGTGGTGATGTCGTATGGTGTGGAAGGTCTTACAATTATTATGGATGATTATTAGCTAACGTAGAATACGGATACTTTATAACTTGGATTACCACATAGGATACCTTTTACCCCGGTAGTACATGTCCATGGAATGAGTTCTAAGCTCGGACAAAAGCTGAACTGTACGAATACATACCCCAGTCGGCGAGGTCGACGGTCTCGGTGCGGTAGGGCGTGGGGCAGCGGTCGTAGTAGCCCTTCACGGGCACGCTGGGCAGAGAGTTGTTGTAGTTCGCCCAGAAGGCGCACCACTCGCCGTCCAGCGCCTCCACCGGGCCCGCCCCCGCGCCCCCCGCGCCCCCCTCGCTGCACTCCGCCCACGTGCTCACGCAGCAACTAGACGTGCGAGAAACGGTGGAAGGAACAGTCAGCAATAAGATCAACGTTGTCATAATCTGCACTTTTCAATAAATGTTGATGATAAGTTATTTTCACAAATGCGTGCACTGACTGGACAGGTCCACTCAATCTGTGTGGTACTTTCCTCAAAAGACCATTTCAGACACCAGTCTGCATGGTCTTCACGTGCTGTGACCAAGATTATGTCTGGACTTCTCTGGCAATCTCTGAGTTCGTTTCAGTTTTTTTTCTCAGAGTAGTCAGATGGGAAACGCTGGCTTTTGTTTTAAAAATATGATTGATTAAAACTGTTGGTACATTATAGCTTGGCAAAAAAGAGTCTGTCGTGGTAACCATTGGAACTAAAATATATTTTTGGTGGCAATACTGCTTTGTTTATCATCAACAAGTAGCTAATCTGTCATTGTGTTTTGTTCCCAGTTGTATTTCACTTATTTCTAATTAACTATCAATTATTAATGCTATTGTACATTTATAAAATGAATAAAACAATAAGGAGTAGTGGTGTGAGCTGTGATATACCAAGTTTTCGTAAGAAAGGCGGAATCTGAAGCGGAACAAATTTTGTCTCTGATTGACAATGTTTTCGAAAGAATTGCCGACACGCCTGGTATTTATTCAAGAAATGTATCTTTTATTCAATGCCAGTCATTGTTTTTCCTTTCTAATACTAAGTTTTATCGGTATTATAAGTTTCAAGCCATTTTATTGTTTTATTTACTAATAGATTATTGAGGTTATGTTTTCTAGTTTGACAAATCGCGTGTACGTTGACTCTTGATGTTAAATACTTGAAATTGAAAAATTTACCTACATAGAATTGATATCATGATTGTCTTTATATTTTTTTCAAGGTAAATCTCACAGTACAATTAGAGAAATTGTTAATGAAGGTGAAAAAAAATAAGGATTTTTCTACACCTGGAGAAACACCAAAATAGTTGGCGGAAGAAAGAATTAGACGATTTTGATCAGTGTGCAATTACACAAAAATTTCAACACTATTAATAAACAGGCATGTTATTTTATTTTTTTTGTTGTTGTTATTGTTACTATCGCATACCACAGTAAAAAAGGTATAATTTAAATTTATTATTTTTCAGGTGCCCATTCTACGTAACATATTACCTATAGTGTGAGGAGACGGGTTGTAATGGGAGCCGTAAACGTCTAAGAAAGATTTTAACACTATTTAGATATTTTCATAAATAAGAAATGTAAAACTGACACATCAGTGTTAATGGAAAAAATCTATCATAGCACCGAAAAGGAATACACGAATGAGGTATGTCACGTTTTTCTTTTTAAATAAAATCTTTTTAGCGTGTTATTTTATTTTCATTGTCATGTGAATAGTGATAATGTTATGTACCCCACATAGACATACCTGACGCCTTCATTAGTCAACTGTTCAAGTTTGTTCGATATTGCCCATACCTTTCGAATACGACATGTTATAGGTACTCTCTGATTTTGGAATAGTTTCCGACAGTAAGCAACTGTAAGTCGCCTTCTTGTCAACTATAAACTGTCAACATTAACAGGATTCGTTCAATATCATTCATGTGAAATTTGATACAGGCATACCAACCATCGAATGGTTGTGAATACTCTAGATGGTGGCCGCAAATGCGATTGCTAAATATTATGTCTTGTGTATCGGGTTCAATCGGCAAGCCCTGAGTGTAATTTAATTAATTTTTAAACTGAATAAGTTTTCATTATGTTATTATGATGGCACTCTTAGATAAAAGGTTATTCCAGCGAAATAATGCGCAATCTACTAAATACAATGAAAGTAAAAGACTGTGTGCCTATCAAGTCTTGAAATTTTGACTGATGAGAATATTCGGGATCTCATGTTTGTGGATTAAAACAACAAGTACTTATCTTATCACTTTTAGTCCTAGTATACAGGGTGGCCATCCCTGCTAAGCAGGCGCCCTCATTTTTTCCAGACTCTTTTTTGCCAAGCTGTACAAACCTACTTAAAGAAATATAATCATTTACATTTATATCGATCTGCGGGCGATTTGCCAGAATACTCTGAAGAGGCTCCTGTTCGTCATACAGGTAACGTTGGCAGGCTCTCTTGCTAGGTACCTGGACAGCGCCTGACTGCGCGGCGACAGCGCCTGCGAGGCGCGCGTGGGCAGCGTGCGCGGCGACACGTCGGCCGACGACAGGCCCGAGTACTCCGGGGACACCGACGAGTAGTCCAGCTCCGCGCCGCCCCTGCGGGACAAGCAATGTACCCAATGAGTACTTGTACAGGATGTAAGGGACAGCCCTCCGCAGACTGATGGGGTGGATTCAGTATACTAAGATGACCAGTACAAGAAATTATTTCAGGACCGTTATGAGAATCCAAAAAACCTGATTTGTTTTGTTTCCTCACACGCAATGTATCTCGGATCAATTCGGAGAGCCGCTTTTGTGCAATCGCCGACGACGAGTTCGATGAACTCTGTAGCTAGACGGGAAGTGAACAGCTGATTTTACGCTTCGTTCGTTAGAGTATTTCAATATCCATTGCTGCTTTTTTGATTTTAGCCGTATTGTTTACATAAATGGAGTGCTGCTTTCAGAGAATGTAATTTTACATTGAAATAAAATTGAAAAAGCTGAAAAAAATATATGATTCAAAATAAGGAGCAGAATGCACTCTGTCAGTTTGTGGAGGGCTGTCCCTTACACCCAGTATACATAATAATATATAGGAGCGTCCAAGCCAAGCGGGCCACTTTCCCAAAGTTTGTGAGTGATTTGAACAGAACGTGTTTTATGCAAAAAAACCGGCCAAGTGCGAGTCGGACTCGCGCACCGAGGGTTCCGTACAAATCTGTAGGTATTCTCGGTTTAAAAATATATATTTTTTTTTAATTTTTATATTTCAGTTGATTGAATATAAGGTAAATTGCGGTTTACGATTTATGACGTTTTAAAAAAAAACTACTCACTCGATCTCGTTCAAACCAATTTTCGTTGGTAGTTTACATGGTAATGTACATCATATATTTTTTTTAGTTTTATCATTCTCTTATTTTAGAAGTTACGGGGGGGGACACACATTTTACCACTTTGGAAGTGTCTCTCGCGCAAACTATTCAGTTTAGAAAAAAATGATAATAGAAACCTCATTACCATTTTTGAAGACCTATTCATAGATACCCCACACGTATGGGTTTGATGAAAAAAAACATTTTTGAGTTTCAGTTCTATGTATGGGGAACCCCAAAATTTATTGTTTTTTTTTCTATTTTAGTGTGAAAATCTTAATGCGGTTCACAGAATACATCTACTTACCAAGTTTCAACAGCATAGCTCTTACAGTTTCGGCAAAAAGTGGCTGTGACATACGGACGGACGGACAGACATACAGACAGACACTGCCCTGGTAATCGAGAGGGCAGTAAGTCTAAGGTTGGCCACCTTCGACTTACTGCCCTCTCGATTACCGGGGCAGGACAGACAGACAGACAGACAGACAGACAGACAGACATGACGAATCTATAAGGGTTCCGTTTTTTGCCATTTGGCAACGGAACCCTAAAAAGCCGCTGCCAGCGCCGAGTGGCCCGCTTGGCTTGGACGCTCCCATATATAAGGTGTATCTATTCATACACGAAATATTTTAAAAGGTACACCTGTGGGTGGTAAAGAAGCTATAGAAGCAAAAAGATTTTTTTTATCTAAGCGTTTTTGAATTTTCGTAATAATTATAATTTTAAAACTGCTTGAAACGTTTTGCATAAAACCTTTACTCCAAATTCTATGAATGGCCCGCCTGACGCTGCGAGGGTGGCGAGCGGACGGCACGAGTATGGCCGCGGTGTCTCGGGCCATAAAAAATAAGAAGGAGCCAGTATTTTGTTATGTGCGTCAAATAATTTATAAATATTAAATTTTGAAAAAAATACATTTAGAAATTTTTTTTTTCGTTGCTGTAGCTTCTTTACCACCTACAGGTGTACCTCTTAAAATATTTCATGTATGAATAGATACACCATAAATAATCATCCATGTACCACCCACAGCTGAGTTTAAAGCTCTTCCGTTTTGTGTCACGCTCACGCGTGCCTGCTGGTCCATGCGAGTCTCATCCTGGTCTTCCCCGCGATTGCATGGCATTTGCGCAGAGGTGCGATTTACCTGAACCATTGCTGTATACTGAGCAATCGAACTCAGTAAAACATTTTGTGTGTATTTGATGTGAAACATCTATCATCATTTCAGCCGTAACACGTCCACTGCTGGACTTAGGCCTCCCCCAATTTGGGGGGCTTTGCCATAATCGCCACGCTTGGCAGGCGGGTTGGCGATCGCAGTATGGTGGTAAAATGCATAATAATAATAATAATAAACCCGCAGGGCAGCATGTGGCGTGCTGTTGGGCAGTAGCGACCCCACGGACCCTATCTCCCGGGAGAATTCTTGTTCCTCATCTCTGGCTTGCCTTTATTGGCCGGCTGGAGTGAACACTGACGAGGTTCAGAGCTCCCACCTCATTCTTGCCTTTATTGGCTGGCTTGAGTGGAGATTCGCAAGAGTCAACGTGCTCGGGGAAAGGAAGTATTCCAGTAAGTGCTCGTAGGGACTTGACCATCTTCCGGGCTCTGGGATTGTTCTGAAAGCCGTGGAATACCTCTCCACTTCTCAAGGACCTCAGGAAGTGTTGCCCCCTTGTCGCTGCGTCACTATGTGCCAGCGACGTTTCCCGGGGGCCCATTATTGAGTGTGCAAGTCACCCCCTGCCAATTAATCCGTGTATTTACAAAACATTGATGCGGCAGGGGCCATAGGTCTCCCATAGTTCTTGGTAACCAGTCTATTTTAGCCATCCAAATACATAGTCCAACATCTTAGTTTCCATATCTTGCAATAGTCCAACACCAACCGGAGGTTGTCCTTGGGTGCACTTGTACAGTGTACACAGGGATAACCGCCGGTTAGTGCCTCACTTCATCTAAATTTTCTAAGGGGCCTCTGCGAGTTGGCTTCGGCCCCTCGTACGCCTTCCAAAAGACCGGGACACTAGGGTCCCGAGATATGTTAATATATATAAAAATAATAATAATAATAATCACATAATCTGCTGCCCATTCTCTAGTAAATCCCTTAGTCGCCTTTTACGACACCCACGGGAAGAAATGGGGTGGTGTTATTCTTTACGTCCGGCACCACACGGTACGTGACACGGTACGAAACATCTATAGGCGAGGGTAAACCTAAATTTTGGCGTAGCGAGCGTGGCGCCACACGAACTAGTGGACTTAGGCAACAAAGTTCCAATAACGATGCGATTTTTTTTATGTAATAATCATTAACATATTATTATTAACGTACAAGCTTCTGACTTTGTCTGCATCAAATTTCTTGTTCCCTCGACCCTTCCCGTTGCGTAGAATCACCTACCCGTGCGATTTTCCCCGTTTTTGCAACATTTTTCATTACTGCACCGCTCCTCTTAATTATAGCATGATGTTATATAACCTATAACCTTCCTCGATAAATAGGCTAGCCAACACAAAAATATTTTTTCAATTCGGATCTGTAGTTCCTGAGATTAGCGCGTTCAATCAAATAAACATACAAACAAACAAACTCTTCAGCTTTATCTATACTAATATTATAAAGCTGAAGAGTTTGTTTGTTTGTTTGTTTGTTTGTTTGTTTGATTGAACGCGCTGATCTCAGGAACTACTGATCCGAATTGAAAAATTCTTTTTGTGTTGAGTAGCCTATTTATCGAGGGAGGCTATAGGCTATATAACATCACGCTACAACTAAGAGGAGCGGAGCAGTAATGAAAAATGTTGCAAAAACGGGGAAAATTTATTCCTTTTGAGAGTTTCCGTTGCGTGCGCTGCGTAAACGGTTAAAGTAACGCAAAAATCATGTATGAAGGAATTGTTTCTTTTAAAAAGTTCTAAAAAAAAGTCCGCGAGAGCATATGTCTATCTTTTAAGGTTGACTCACTATAACTCAAAAGGAGCGAGCAGCAACGAAAAATGGACGAAAACTAGCAGGCAAATCGATGCGACGGGAAGGGTCAGGGGAGCAAAAATTTGACGCGGACGAAGTCGCGGGCAGAAGCTAGTAATATTATAAGTATACAACATTAATTTTTGTTTATGCGAAAGCCGAAACACGGGTCTAGTATTTTTATGTAAAGAATCTATGAAAAAAATTTCAAAACTGTATCATTAATAATCACAAAGTTATAAGCTTGATAAGTTACCTGGTTGTCCACGCAAAAACATATGCACATCACCACAAACAGCTAGTGTACGTACCATCTCCGTGTAATGGACGTTTGAGTACGAGAAAGACATGATAATTTTAAAATCGAAACAAAACACTAAGGCCCCGCGACTTGGAAGCGTAATTAAATATTTTTGGTACAAAATATAACATGGTGTAAAAATTATTGGAATCGATTCAGTTACTGATTCTGAACAAACTATATTCAGGTTTCGCATATACTAAAAATAATATTGTAGATAATAAATATGTTATTTTTGATTATATCATACTAGCTTTTGCCAGCGGCTTCGCCCGCGTGGACGTCGGAAATTATCCCGCGGGAACATACTACCGGGATAAAAAGTAGCCTATGTCCTTTCTCAGGCTCTAAACTATCTGTGTACCTTTCATTTAAATCGGTTCAGTAGTTTTAGCAGGAAAGCGAGACAGACAGACTGACAGAGTTACTTTTGCATTTATAATATTAGTGTGGATAGTGTGGATTAGTGTGGATTTATTTCCTTTACTAAAGTATGCTTTATAAATATTATCTTTTCAAAATAATTTCGATGTTTCACATCTGCTAGGCGTCCTGCAACGGCTCACTTTTACTTTCACTTTAAATTGTATATATTTTTTTTTTCTCTTTTTATATTTGTAATTGTTGGATCCTTTGTTGGTCGAAATATAGACTTTTATTTTATTTTATTATAGGTCGTTCACTTACCTGGCCGCTGCCAACGCTCCTTCTACCGTCTCTCGGCAACCATTCCGTTAGGGTTCTGTTCCACCTGCCATCACCACGTCTAGCCCAGTGTGCTGCCCATTTTCATTTCAAGCATTTCAATTACGTACTTACCTGGATGACGTCGCACTACGGCTGTATCTGACTCTCCAGACTAGCTTACCTTGTGTGTGATGCTCACCGGTAAGGACTGCCGATGCTCGTCGACGTGTTGAACACGGAGCTGTCGCGGCTGCTGGTGACGCTCTGCTTGTTGGAGTGGTCGAGTACTGCGCGTGGATCTGACTCTCCAGACTAGCTCGCTCTGTGAGTGATGCTCACCGGTAAGGACTGCCGATGCTCGTCGACGTGTTGAACACGGAGCTGTCGCGGCTGCTGGTGACGCTCTGCTTGTTGGAGTGGTCGAGTACTGCGCGTGGATCTGACTCTCCAGACTAGCTCGCTCTGTGAGTGATGCTCACCGGTAAGGACTGCCGATGCTCGTCGACGTGTTGAACACGGAGCTGTCGCGGCTGCTGGTGACGCTCTGCTTGTTGGAGTGGTCGAGTACTGCGCGTGGATCTGACTCTCCAGACTAGCTCGCTCTGTGAGTGATGCTCACCGGTAAGGACTGCCGATGCTCGTCGACGTGTTGAACACGGAGCTGTCGCGGCTGCTGGTGACGCTCTGCTTGTTGGAGTGGTCGAGTACTGCGCGTGGATCTGACTCTCCAGACTAGCTCGCTCTGTGAGTGATGCTCACCGGTAAGGACTGCCGATGCTCGTCGACGTGTTGAACACGGAGCTGTCGCGGCTGCTGGTGACGCTCTGCTTGTTGGAGTGGTCGAGTACTGCGCGTGGATCTGACTCTCCAGACTAGCTCGCTCTGTGAGTGATGCTCACCGGTAAGGACTGCCGATGCTCGTCGACGTGTTGAACACGGAGCTGTCGCGGCTGCTGGTGACGCTCTGCTTGTTGGAGTGGTCGAGTACTGCGCGTGGATCTGACTCTCCAGACTAGCTCGCTCTGTGAGTGATGCTCACCGGTAAGGACTGCCGATGCTCGTCGACGTGTTGAACACGGAGCTGTCGCGGCTGCTGGTGACGCTCTGCTTGTTGGAGTGGTCGAGTACTGCGCGTGGATCTGACTCTCCAGACTAGCTCGCTCTGTGAGTGATGCTCACCGGTAAGGACTGCCGATGCTCGTCGACGTGTTGAACACGGAGCTGTCGCGGCTGCTGGTGACGCTCTGCTTGTTGGAGTGGTCGAGTACTGCGCGTGGATCTGACTCTCCAGACTAGCTCGCTCTGTGAGTGATGCTCACCGGTAAGGACTGCCGATGCTCGTCGACGTGTTGAACACGGAGCTGTCGCGGCTGCTGGTGACGCTCTGCTTGTTGGAGTGGTCGAGTACTGCGCGTGGATCTGACTCTCCAGACTAGCTCGCTCTGTGAGTGATGCTCACCGGTAAGGACTGCCGATGCTCGTCGACGTGTTGAACACGGAGCTGTCGCGGCTGCTGGTGACGCTCTGCTTGTTGGAGTGGTCGAGCGAGTGCTGCGCGCGCCGCGTCTCCACGCGCTGCGCGTGGATCTGGCTCTGCAGCGAGGCGGAGCGCGGCTTGCCTCGCGCGCGGGTGGGCGCGGGGCTGGCGGGGGTGGGGGGCGGCAGGGTCGGCAGCGGGGTGGACGTCGCGAACTTGTGGCGGATGCCATACTTCGAGTTCATGTCTTCGAAGTCTGATACCTGGAGAGTATCACATAATATTCTAGAACCTTGATTTCATTTAAATACATTCTAATAACGCGCACCGGTATCTGGAACTGGGTCCCAGCTACCGGTGTTCAGGGCTGCTGAGAGAGGAACCTCCTAACTGTACGCGCCGTGTGCAGAAGTGCTTACTGCTTTCTGGATCAAGCCCCTGATTGCCTAACGAGAGCCTCCTCAGGTATTGATGGAAGCTCTTGGCTATTATGCTTACTTGGCTGTCACGGCTATTGGCACAATGACTGCTGTATCCACATCCCACACGTTAAGGATCACGCGAGGAATCAAACAATCATTGTGCAACGCGAACACTGCCTCTCGAGGAGAAGGGGCGGGTGTCCCAACAGTGAAAACATTACAGACTCATGTGATGTGATACTGTGCTCTGCGCTGGACATGGTCACGATTTCTCTCAAAAACTGAATGAATTTAAAGAATGACAAATTGAATGGTCTTCCACTAGTCGCCAACCTAGATCCACGGCTTGTCAACTGAATGACGAATTCAGGAGAAACTTTATGGAACAGAAGGTGATGAACACTCTCAAGAGTATTGTGTACTGACTTGCGACAAGTCGAGCGACATGTCCTCCTCCAGGGTGAGGTCGTAGCTGTCGTGGCTCCTGGGGGAGGGCGGCGCGGGAGGGACGCGCTTGGGGGCCTCGGAGAGCTTCCTCCCGCGAGGAGCCACGTCCACTGACTGCCGCCGGTGGTACGAGCCCGGCAGAGAGTTCGCGCGGTCAGCTCTGGAAAACACGAAAAGACTTCATTTGTTTGACTATTTTTAACCGACTTCAAAAAAAGGAGGAGGTTATCAATTCGACTGTATTTTTTTTTATGTTTGTTACCTCATAACTTTAGACTGGGTGAACCGATTTTGATGATTCTTTATTTATTTGAAATTTGGTACTTTTCAAATGGTTCCATTTTAATTTGGTTCCATTCGGGCAATGGAGTCCATGTGAAAACCATATAAGTCTTAAATTTGCATTAAGTATTTGCGCGACAAATGAACGAATACCGTATGTTTGTTACCTCATAACTTTTGACTGGGTGAACCGATTATGATGATTCTTTTTTTATTTGAAAGCTGGTGCTTTCTGAATAGTTCCGTTTTAATTTAGTTCCATTCGGACAATGGGGTCCATGTGAGAACCATATAAGTCTTAAATTTTCATTACGTATTTGCGCGACAAATGAACGAATAACGCGATTAGATTAGTGCGGAGTATCTACCACAACTAAAAAGTTAAAAAAAAATTTAACAAAAAAAAACAACCGACTCCCTTAAAAAAACACTACAAAGTCAAAAATAACTTTAATTTCGAAAGTCGGTGTCTAAGGATCTGTATTTAAGGTTTTTTGCCACCGACTTCCGAAATTAAAGTTATTTTTGACTTTGTAGTGTTTTTTTTAAGGAAGTCGGTTGTTTTTTTTTTAAGTTTTTATTTTTACTTTTTAGTTATGATAGATACCCCGCACTAATCTAATCGCGTTATTCGTTCATTTGTCGCGCAAATACTTAATGCAAATTTAGGACTTATATGGTTTTCACATGGACCCCATTGTCCGAATGGAACCAAATTAAAATGGGACCATTTGGAAAGCACCAGCTTTCAAATAAAAAAAAGAATCATCAAAATCGGTTAACCCAGTCAAAAGTTATGAGGTAACAAACATACGGTATTCGTTCATTTGTCGCGCAAATACTTAATGCAAATTTAAGACTTATATGGTTTTCACATGGACTCCATTGTCCGAATGGAACCAAATTAAAATGGGACCATTCGGAAATCACCAGCTTTCAAATAAAAAAATAATCATCAAAATCGGTTCACCCAGTCAAAAGTTATGAGGTAAAAACATAAAAAAAAAAATACAGACGAATTGATAACCTCCTCCTTTTTTTGAAGGCGGTTAAAAAATAAAAACTTTTTACAAAAAAAACAACCGACTTCCTTAAAAAAAGCACTACAAAGTCAAAAATAACTTTAATTTCGGAAGTCGGTGGCAAAAACCTTAAATACAGAGCCTATAAGACACCGACTTTCGAAATTAAAGTTATTTGTGACTTTGTAGTGCTTTTTTTAAGGAAGTCGGTTGTTTTTTTTTTTTAAGGAAGTCGGTTGTTTTTTTTTTTTGTAAAAAGTTTTACACGCTTTATATTAGCTTCACTTGTATGTTTGTTTGTATGTTTGTTTGTAACCGACTCCTCATAGCGCGATTTTGACCCACTTTAAACGACCAGATTTCATTCAAATTTGCACACCTGTCAAAGACCGATGACAATGCAATAATTCCATAAAGTGCCATAATTCTTACCAGGATTACCAGGACAGAAACTGTCTTCTAAAACTACGCTGACATACGTCTTAAAATTCGAACCACCCTAAAAAATAGAAAACAAATAATAGTTTAAAAACTAAAAAATCTATGGAAGCGTGGTTTTTAGTTTTTTTTTTTAGTTTACTTTAAATTGATGATGTTCTAATTACTTTC
The DNA here is from genome assembly GCA_932294355.1 of Aporophyla lueneburgensis. Taxonomy (NCBI): domain Eukaryota; kingdom Metazoa; phylum Arthropoda; class Insecta; order Lepidoptera; family Noctuidae; genus Aporophyla; species Aporophyla lueneburgensis. The sequence goes on from OW028756.1 coordinate 255,985, forward strand.
TGTCACTGTTATTTACTTAGCAAATGAAGGAATAAGAATTTGTGTCGGGTACGTAACACAACTATAAGTAAAAAGTTTATTGCACCGACCGTCGGTACCGACTTCCAAAAAATACAACAAAAATGTTAAAAAAGAAAAAAAACGGAAATTAGTGACAAAAAAACTGACCTGAAGTTATTTTCACATTGTAGTGTTTTTGGAAGTCATCATATCATTAACTAGCTTCTGCCCGCGACTTCGTCCGCGTTAAATTTCATGTTCCCCCGACCCTTCCCGTCGCGTCGAATCGCCTACCCGTGCCATTTTCCCCGTTTTTGCAACATTTTTCAATACTGCTCCGCTCCTCTTGGTTGTAGCGTGATGTTATATAGCCTATAGCCTTCCTCGATAAATAAGCTACCCAACACAAAAATATTTTTTCAATTCGGACCAGTAGTTCCTGAGATCAGCGCGTTCAATCAAACAAACAAACAAACTCTTCAGCTTTATAATATTAGTATAGACTAGCTTCTGCCCGCGACTTCGTCCGCGTCAAAGTTTTGCTCCCCTGACCCTTCCCGTCGCATCGATTTGTCTGCTAGTGTTGCTGCTCGCTCCTTTTGAGTTATAGAGAGTCAACCTTAAAAGATAGACATATGCTCTCGCGGATTTTTTTTTAGAACTTTTTCAAAGGAACAATTCCGTCATACATGATTTTTGCGTTACTTTAACCGTTTACGCAGCGCACGCAACGGAAACTCTCAAAAGGAATAAAATTTCCCCGTTTTTGCAACATTTTTCATTACTGCTCCGCTCCTCTTAGTTGTAGCGTGATGTTATATAGCCTATAGCCTCCCTCGATAAATAGGCTACCCAACACAAAAAGAATTTTTCAATTCGGACCAGTAATTCCTGAGATCAGCGCGTTCAATCAAACAAACAAACAAACAAACAAACAAACAAACTCTTCAGCTTTATAATATTATAAGTATAAGTATAGATAAGCCAATAATGTCCCCACTGCTGTAACACGGGTCTACTCTCTATGAGAGCGAGTGGGCCATAATCCACCACGCAGGCCCTGTGCGGGTTGGTAGATGGCACATGCCTTCGAATTTTTGGTTCTAAGACATGTCGGGTTCCTCACGATGTTTTTCTTCCCATTTTCAACCGACGAAAAAAAAAACGGAGGAGGTTCTCAATTCGACGCGTATATATTTTTTTTTTATGTATGACCACGCATAACGTTTTACATAGTGGTCCGATTGTGACAATTCTTCTCCCAAGGTGGTCTCATATAAATTTGGAAAACAAAATCGAACCCTTTGGGTCGGAAAACAGGGGATGATTGATTGTTCACTCACTGATTGTAATGTATAAACACGCATAACTTTATACAGAGTAGTCCGATTTTGATAATAAAAACTTTTTAACAAAAAATTAAACCGCCGAAAAAACTAAAAAGCATAAGTAGGCGGTTTAATTTTTTGTTAAAAAATTTTAATATCAATCAGACGCCAAAAAAGATCTTTGTAGAACACTGGATAAGTTTAAGAAAAATATAATTTGTAACATGTTGTGAGAACTAATAATGCCAAAACCAACCCACCTCTTCGCAATCTGTTTCCCGGTGACCACGAACTCCAAGTTCTGTGGCTTGGCCGTCTTCTTAGGCGTCGAGGAGGTGGAGGGGGGCGCACTGTTCAGCGGCGACTTCTTCGCTTCCTTCTCTTTCTTGAGGCTGCTGCGGCGGGACAGTGACGCCGAGCTGCGGCGAGACGACGAGCGCGAGCGGGGCGGCGGGGGCGGCGGCGGGGGCGGGGACGGGGACGGCTCGGGGGCTCCCTCAGGCCAGCGCTCCGACCGGTACATCCTGCTGGGGACATGGAGAGACAGAGTCAACTGCGTGTCGTAGGCTTGATCTACGAAATAAAGGTGGTGAACATAGATATCTAGAGATATGCCTTCATTGCGGAATAGTAAGGAGTCTTGTGTCGCCGCTTATCTCCCACCCAAAAAATTACAACATTAACAAATACTGTACTGACGACACACACTTAAAATTTGAACACGCACACCAAGAAGAAAGCAGCTACACTAAATCAATTTCTAATAGCACACATACATATAATGGGCGGGGCATTCACTTGTAAACACTCGAACATACAATGCACACGCATGCAATTAGGGAGTCGAAAGCTATGGTCGATTATTTTTATCGATATTTAATTTTAGCACATTCTTGTATTATAATATTTCCGTTTAATTTTCTTTAAATAATTTCTTTTTTTTTCATATACCTATCCGGAAATATATAAAATCAACACAAATAAACAAAATAAAAACAAGACTATGCGCTGTATGCATGTACTCACACAAGAATTTGGGAGCGATTACTCGTTCGCATACTAAGTTGCAAGTTACGTACGTATAGCACCACTACCGCTGCAAAATATGCGTTTCCAATAGGGATTGCTTGTCGATAAAATGGGTAACGATAATAATTCATATATCTACGATTGAAAATTAAAACAAGAAACTTCATTAAGCTACCTTCGTAAATCGTAATACAATATAAATAAACGCACACTTTTGTAGCGCCATACTAGGATCAGTTTTATTAATCTACAACGACAGTATTCACTGTATCGACCGCTGTACTATTTAAAATCACAAAAACGTCATGTAGATATGTATTAAATATCTAACAAAATATAAAAACGACAATAAATAACCATCAATATAATAATACTGTCAATCTAATGTTAATGATATCTGCAATATCTTCAGATGTCACGTGATATATTTAGTATATAAATATAGCCTTAATATATATTTCAGCATCTAAAGGTATCACGTGACATTTTAACGATTTCGTTCAGTATCTTAAGATCCGTCTGTGATGCTCCATTGGAATGTATAGTGAGCGATTTAACAAACATTATAGCATCTTCAAAGTTTGTTACCCGCTTCGCCATTCAAATATCTACCTCATCAGACAGGAATCAAATCCGGGGCCATTTGAGCATCCGTTAGTCGTTACACAAATAAATGAAATTAAAATTTTGAAAATGAAAAGATGCTTAGTTATAATACTTTTTTATTATAACTAACACTTTTGCATATAATGAACTCTAAAAACTTAATTTTCAGCTGCCAATATAAATATTATCGACATGGTCACACTCGAAGACTCTCGAGGCACATCACTAACTGACGACTGCGAGCAGCGGCCGCACCACGGTATTAACGTATTTTGTTAGTTTCGATATATTCATTATACACTGCGGTGTTAGAACTCAGCGTTCGAATTTTCGTTAATACAATGCAAGTATTGTAAACTGGCATAATATAATATTGCGACTATCATTCTGCCACATAATAAAAAGATGCAAAAGCAACAAATCAATCTAAGTAATAATGTTTTTGAATTTTTATTGAGAAAAACATATAATTTTCAATAATTACCGATGGTATGTGATTCCATTTGACTTAAAGTTACTGGTATTGCTTCGATTTTTGCAAATCACTATAGAACAACACGGCATTTTTAAAGAATCCCAGCCGACGGTCGAAGTTCAACTAAACGTGCCGCGAGTAATGTGTTCTCCTTTTGCGCATATTGCTGAGACACCGGCCCCGCCCCCTTTTCATATCTCCCTTTAGTTTCTGTTATCTGTGGTGGTGAACAAGCACAGACACACGGGTCTATGAGGATCAACATAAGTTTTATTAAAATGATGACCCACTCCAATTTTATTAAATACTAGCTTTTGCCAGCGGCTTCGCCCGCGTGGAGGTCAGAAATTATCCCGCGGGAACATACTACCGGGATAAAAAGTAGCCTATGTCCTTTCTCAGGCTCTAAACTATGTGTGTACCAAATTTCATTTCAATCGGTTCAGTAGTTTTAGCAGTAAAGCGCGACAGACAGACAGACAGACAGAGTTACTTTTGCATTTATAATCTTTACATATTATAAAATAAAGTCACTTCGCTGTCTGTCTGTCCCTATGTATGCTTATATCTTTAAAACTACGCAACGGATTTTGATGCAGGTTTTTTTAATAGATAGAGTGGTTCAACAGGAAGGTTTATATGTATATAACATGCATAATATAGTAAAGAAACGTTGATAATTTTAGAGGTTTCTAATGTGATGTCATAAATAAACACATTTTTTTGCGCTTACATTGCGAACGCTGGCTGAACCCTACGAAATAGCGCAAAATAATGTTCTACAGTATTGTACACCTTAAAAAGTTCTACAAAAAAGTCCGCGATGGTATATGTCTAACTCTTAGGGATAACCCATAATAACCATTTTTATCCTTTACTTTTTACGAGAAATAATGGCTTATTTATGAATGCGATTTTAAGCAATACAGCATTAATCCTTATGCAATTAAGTACCTTAAATGAATTGTACATTTCATGTAGATCAAAATTGCCCTTTACAGCATATCATTAAAATGAATATTTTAGAAGATATCAGAAGTTATAATAAATAGCCGCAGAGCGGCTAGCGGGCCTTCCCGCGTCCGGCCCGGCCGGCAGGATTAGGAGGATTGGAATATTGTAATTCATATTACTTTGGCTTCATAGTAAATGCGAATATCATGTGTGTTCGAAGTACTCAAAATAAAGCTAATTGTATTATTCCAAGTAAGAGACCGTTAAATATGGCTTAGATGTTTAGATTTTTGGATGGATTTGGATTTTTGGTTATCCTGGATACTTACCATATAGGATACTTTATGCCATCGTACATATCCCGCGGGATATTTTCCAACCTCCACGCGGGCGAAGCCGCTGGCAAAAGCTAGTATTATATATAATATATAGTGTAGAAGTGTAAATACTAGATAGTGTAGATGTAGATGTAGATAGTGTAGATAGTGTAGATGTAGATGTAGATGAGTACAATATTTTCAACAATCATTGACCACAGTCTATCTAGCATTCTCCAAACTATGTAAGGGTCAGCTTCCAGTCTAACCGGACGCATATGAATACCGGTATTTTGCATGGAGCACCTCTACATATAATAGTTCCGTGTAGTGCCAGACGTACAGAATAGCACCACCCCATTTCATCCTGTGGGTGTAGTAAGAGGCGACTAAGAGAGTTACTAGAGAATCGGCAGCAGCGATCTCTATGCATTTTACCACCATACTGCGATCGCCAACCCGCTTACCAAGCATGGCGATTATAGCAAACTCCAATTTGGGGGAGGCGTATGTCCAACAGTGGACGTATGTCCAACAGTGGACGTATGTCCAACAGTGGACGTATTTCGGCTGAAATTATGATGCTGACCTATCTTTTGACCTCTACAACCCTGTTATTGTGCAACAAAATACCCATTGACATAAAATTAAATGTACATTTTTGTAAGTATAATTAGCTTTTAAGACACTTTTACATGTCAATATTTTGAAACTAGATAAAAACCAGTGGCGTAGCGTGCCTTGGCGGGGCGTATAAAAATTTGTTTGGGGGCCCTTATGAAGGGTAACGATTTCTCACAAAAGAAAAAAAATGTTTGCATAAAATTAAAAGAAATATTTATTCATCAAAATTATCTATCCGTCACTTTTCCAAAACTTTTACAAACAATTCAAATTAAATAATTCTCCTTTCCTTTTTTTTCGGCAAACTGAAGATAATACATAATTCTACTGTTATCCAATTTTAATAAGTTATTTTACCAAGTGTGTATATTTTTAAAAACGAGAAAACAAAAAAGTCCCTTTAGCGTTTGATGCGTGAAATGAGCCGCACAGTAATAAAGATTGACGCACCATAATCGATCAATCAGATCGACTACCTATTTTACGAGTGCGTCTGCTTCATAGAGGAAAATAATAGTCTGCTTTGAATGCTTTCCGTGTGTTTATTATTGTGTAAGTTGTTTAGACTGAATGTTGTTAAATTGTCAAGTTTTGTTATCTACGCAGGACGACTTTACTTGAGCGGAGATGAGTTTATAATTGACTTAGGTGATTCCGATGACTGTTCGTCTTTGCCAATGCAATCTGACAACGAATTAGATTAAAATGATTTTTTATAAATTGTTGTGTTTTTCTTTTTAAGTACAGACGCCACCAGGTCAAGCTACCCGAAACTGTCAATTTTTCCCAATGAACCTTCTACCTAATGCTCTAGAAATAAAGTCGAAAATCTATCAAAGAAATCTGACAGATTGTAGTAGCTTGATGTGTTGGCGTCTGTACATCCATAATCTTTCTTAGAAATTATTTATAATTAACCACATCTATTAAAAAAAAACGATTAATGTTCAATTGCAAAACTTCTCGATTTTTTCTAATAATCGAATAAAAAACCTATCCTATGTGAAAAAGACTATAAACGGGGTAATCCCGCGGCCCGCGATAACCGATGTAGGGTGTAGCCAACTTTGGAACGCACACTTTACGCGGGCGAAAAGACATTGCTTTTTGTGACTTTTGTCATTCCTAAACAAAAAAAAATGGGAAGTTTTTATTAATTTTTACTTACGCACGTCGGGGGCCCCTGTGGCCCGGGGGCCCCGTATAATTGATACGGCAGATACGGCGGTAGCTACGCCCCTGATAAAAACTTAGAAGAAATGTCGAAACAAACTTAGAGATTATGGTCTCTTTTAGAGTCCATACATTATAAAGAAAGAAGAAAGAAAGAAAAATTTGTCAACATGCGTTTACATAAACTGACTAGTCAGGCATGCAAGGTATAAAATTAATATGTTGTGAGCGTCCATGTTTTGCCAATAACGGCGTACAAATTTTGTAGGTATAAAAATTACATTTCATTTACATTTACTTAGTTATTTTAAATTTCATTACAAAGCACACAAGAAATAAATAATAATTAATGTTAAGATATTATAGTGAAGTACATTATACTCAAAAATAAATTAAATTATGTCCAGTATGTCCAAAAGTCAATTGATTTAAAATTCGCATTATTAAATTGTTATTCTTAACCATATATATTACATGTCGGAATAGAAAAGTCCTTTTCATTCAAAAAATCTAAAACATTGTAATACACTTTATTAACTAAAAAAATACTCAGTTTATTTTTTAAAAGTGACAAGGGCAGTTCTCTCCAACTTTTAGGCAATTTATTAAATATTCTAGGAGCCATAAAGAAAACACTTTTGCGCATGAGGGCGCAAAAGATAGATATATTATTAGGATTCTAAGTGAGTCTAACAATGTAGGTGTAGGTCTGGAAGGGCATTTTGAAGAAATGTCAATTGCAGCATTGAGCTGACCTGTCCCAACAGAATTATCGTGTAGCTTAACTCTATTTTGAACATCAATACTGGTGCTAGAACAATGTCTGCTGCCCATAGTGCCAACATAGTTGTCTGCTACTTCAATAGTGTTAATAAATTAACTATTTTATTGAATCATAAGTGTAGCACAACCAATGTAAAACATTAATTAAAATCATAAACCAATGTAAAAGCGCCTGTGCAAAAATAATACTCTTCGCATCAATGTAGATCAACTAATCGTTGCTAATGTATTTCGGTCAGGCGTTAATGTGTAAACTAGGTCAATCAGATCTGCCTCAGTCGTCTGGCCTTTGAGACCGTCGAGCTACCTGCCTAATGTGGTTACTGGTATACCGTGAATGTTCTATGTTGTGTATACTGATGCTCAGTCCTGTGCGCCTTGCGGAGGAATCACTCTTATTAACGAAGTTATCTCCGAGCACAGTCACTTAGTTCGTAAGATATGTAGACGTATCTGCATAGGAGTATCTCAGAGTATTGTTGCGGGCCCTCTGTTGTTATAGTTAATTTACTTATTACATAAGACTATCACTAAAATATCTCATACTAGCTGTGCCCGCAGCTTCGCCCTCGTGGATGTCGAAAGTTGTCCTATGAGAGCGTGAGATAATTTGTAATTTTTATAGCATACTAGCTTTTTCCAGCGGCTTCGCCCGGGTATTATACTTACAAACCTCTCTCTTGATTCACCCTGTCTATGGTGAAAACCGTGTTAAATCCTTTGCGTAGTTTAAAAGATCTAAGCATGTAAAGAAGATTATCTAGAAATTGAAACCCGGCGTGGGTTTCTCTATTAGGAATTCATAGAACTAACCAATGATCACACATTGTTCTATAAAAAACATTTGATTTGCAAATATTACATTTGATTTGCAAATATTGAGATCAGTAATTGAGATAAAAACTATCCTATCTTTCAAGTTAGACCAAAATACGGGTACATGTGAAATTTGATTGAAATCGGTTCAGTAGTTTCGGAGTTTATTGGCAACATACATCGTGACACAAGATTTTTATATATATAAAGATTACTATTATTGCTTGGAGAGTAGTGGTGGCCCCGTGGTAATGGCCGCGACTTGCGAGCAGTAGGTCGTGAGTTCAAACCCATGCAGACCCTTTTCTTTGTTTTAATTATTTCATCACCGCTCCCCTCAAAACGGTGAACGAAAACATCGTAAGGAAACCGGCATGTTTAAGAACCAACAATTCGAAGACATATGACATCTACCAACCCGCACTGGGCCCGCGTGGTGAATAATGGCCCAGTTCCCAGTTCCCTGAGGGGAACATTATACGCTGCTGATGACGACAGCATATTATAAATTAGAGGATTATATCCAAGACGAGATGGTAAAATGCTGATCCTGCTCCATAGGACAATCTAGAGTCTACACAAACTGGCTGCTAATTAAATTGTATAATTTACAACAAAAAAAAATATATTTTATTTATTTACACTCTGTCTCTACTTAAACTCACACACTGACTTATTACTAGTTACAATTTTAGGAAAGTCATATATTACTTTCACAATATTTGTAAATATATGAGCACCATTACTATACATATATCTATACAAATAAATAAAATTGGAGTGTCTGTTTGTAATTATTAAGATAACCACTTTTTACTAAATGTATATGGATGTATCGGTACATATACCGAAACAACATTTTTTTAAATTTTTGTCTGTCTGTTTGTCTGTTTGTTACGGCTAATCTCTGAAATGGCTGGACCGATTTTGACGGAACTTTCACTGGCAGATAGCTGATGTAACAAGGAGTAAGTTAGGCTACTTTTATTTTAGAAAAAATATTTTATTTTAGAAAAATACCTGCTTTAATTTCCGTCATCCACGCGGGCGAAGCCGCGGGCAAAAGCTATTTTATTATAAAATTAATTTATTTATCTGTCATTGGTTCATTTGAAATTCTTTTTACCTACTGCGGTATGGTAGTTTTATTCATGGTTCATCTTTTCACTCTATAAATTAAAATTAATATTTGCAAATATTGTAAGACATTTTAAAAGAATAAATGTGTGTTTCTTGCTTGTTATTGTCCATATGAAAGTACCTTTGCTTTGCTGTTCCTAAATGCACAAAGTACTCATATGTTACAGCTTGTCTAAAAAACATGTAACATAATTAACGCTACACCTCATACACCCCAATTACAGTAATGAGTTAAAAGCATGGGATAATTACCAAAACGTATTTGTTTTATTATTATGAAAATCGTGTTGACCATAGTATTACTTTATGTATGTATTTAAAAGTGAGTGTTATTGTGCGCGACAGTCCTCGGTAGGCATGACTTAATAAAATATTTTTTCATCCCACCATCTCGGAAAGAGTATTTTTAATCTTCAATATCTGAGTGGAAAAGCCGAGCCGTTTTTATTCTCTAGAGCAGTCTTTCCCAACGTGGGCGATAACGCCCCCTTGTGGGCGCTGCAGGCCTAAAGGGGGGCGGTAAGAGACCCAGAAAAAAAAGGGGGCATTGTGTAGGGCTTTGGGGTCGATTTATAATTTCATCTACCTAGCTAGGAAGACTCTTAGACACCGACTGAGCTCTCGACTCTCGACTACATCTTGTGAACATCAACTAATATTAATTAAGATATAGCTCAAACTCGGTTCGATATAAAAGACCGCGGGCAATCATGTTTTAACAAGTTTTTGTTAAATAATCCGAATTGTACATTCCTATAATACCAATCGGCTGGTTCTATAATACTTGTTCTTGCTTGTCGAGTACGATTGGGCGTCGAATGAGATACACGAGTTTATGCACGTTTGTCTTATTCCTGTTGGTGCGTGCTGCTTATGCAATCCTATATAAACGACGTTTTATTTTATTTTCATTTGCGGTTTCGCGCATAATAGATAAGCAGTACTTGATTTCAACACTTACGTATTTCTTAAAACAAAACAATGTCGGAAGTAAAAAAGAAGAGACGGCAATACTCTGCGGAATACATATATTAAATTCGGATTTATTGAAAATCCCACAAACCCGTCGTCGCCTTTGTGTCTTCTATGTCTAAAAACATTTTCGAACGAAGCAATGAAGCCTTCAAGACTGCAAGATCATTTGAATAAAATGCATCCAGATAAGACAGAAAAGAATGTAGCAGATTTTCAAGACCTAGAGAAGAAGCATAATACTCAGCCAAGTGTATCAAAACTATTTTCGGCGGCTGCTAAGCAAGATGACGGACTTCGAGCTTCGTACAATATCTCTTTGTTAATTGCTCAAAAAGGCAAACCACACAACATCGGAGAAGAGTTAATTTTGCCAGCAATAAAGAAAGTAATAACTACTGTGCTTCATAAACCGGCCGCAGAATTATCCGAAAAATTCCTTTGAGTAATAATTCTGTGCAAAGACGAATTTATGAAATGGCTGAAAACATTGAAGAATAATTGTGCAATCATCTGAGGACTAGTCAATTCTCAATTCAGCTCGATGAGTCCACTTTACCAACTAATGAAGCGTTGTTGCTATCTTACGTGAGGTTTATTAAAGATGAGAAAATACGTGAAGAACTATTGTTTGCCAGAAATTTGGAGACAGATACAAAAGGCGAAACCATATTCAATACATTGGAAAAGTTTTGTGAAGAGAAAGAGATTCCTTTGAAAAATATTATATCAGTTGCTACGGATGGCGCTCCGGCTATGACAGGGCGCCATAAAGGCTTCATAGCATACTTAAAGAATAAAATTCCAGATGTCCTTGCTATACATTGCGTTATTCATAGACAACATTTGGTTGCTAGAAACTTAAGTGAACGACTATTTCAATCACTGCAATATGTCATCAAAGCAGTCAATAAAATCCGTAGCAGCTCTATGAATGATAGATTATTACATCAGCTTTGTGTTACTAATGACGAAGATTTCAACCGTTTGTTGCTTCGTACTGAAGTTCGTTGGCTGTCAAGAGGCAATTGTCTGATTCGATTTTACAACCTGTTTGACTCTATGATAGAGTTCTTAGAAACTAAAGATACAGAACTGCGCAACAAGCTCATAACATCAAAGAATGATATAGCTTACATGACAGACCTGTATAAAATGTTCAACGACATGAACCTCCAACTGCAAGGCGATGAACTAAATTTAATTAAAACAAAAAATGTTGTTGCTGCTTTCGCAGCCAAACTGCTTCTGCACAAAAAGAATATGGGCAGACGTGAGTTTCACAATTTTCCGAATTTATCAGTATACTGCAGTAACGACGACTTGTTTGCCTACTGCCAACATTTGGAAAACCTCCACATTGACTTCACCGAACGATACCAGGACATTTTAAACTTGGAAATACCAGACTGGGTGTTGGATCCGTTTTCAAATGTCAACACAGCAATGTCACCTCAGCTGGAAGAACTTATAGAATTGGCAACAAACGAAGAAATAAAAATCAAGTTCAAAAATGGATATCAAGAATTTTGGCTACAAAAACCGATCCCGCAATTGTACCCTGGATTGTGGTCAATTGTTCAACGATTTTTGATAGCATTCCCATCGTCATATTTGTGTGAACGTGGATTTAGTGCTGTGGCAACGCTGCTTACTAAAAAGAGAAATCGTTTGCGTGTTACCGAACGTGGCGACTTGCGGCTGTTTTTGAGTAAATTGGAACCTGATATCAACAAACTTATTGAACAGCATCAGATTCAACCTTCACATTAGTTTTTATATAAGAATTGATTATGTTTGTTTTATTTTCAATAAAAGATACTCTGTCCGAATACTATAAATTTGCGTTTCAATAATCAGTTATAAGTACTTAGCGGTTTTTAAGTATGTTTAAAAAGGGGGGCGTTAAAAAATAATTTATTCTTAAAGTGGGCAGTAGACAAAAAAAGGTTGGGAACCCCTGCTCTAGAGGATAAAGTAAATTGAATTTAGAACATCGTGTGCACTAAGTTTGTAAATTCAAAACATCATTAAACCTATTTACTTCTACCTCCATGGTGCCGAATTGATCATACAACCTTTTTCTAATTTGTTAAAAACTCAGACTCGGAACCTTATTGGTGTACTTTTTTTAATTTACTTTGCGCGCCCCATTTTCTTTTCTCGTCACTAACAAAAATATTACACTCTACTTAGGCAGCTGTAGCAACTTTACTTTAAATTTTTCTTAATTATACCTAAGTATTATTTGAAATAATTTAAAGATCACAATGTAGTACCTAATAAATATCAATACCTAAACTGAAATAAAAGTATCTTGTGATTGTAAATGCTTTTTTTGCATTTAGTCATTTCCTCGCTGAGGTGGGATGAAAAGTTACGTGTTGCACTCGAGTGCAAAGATTTTTCACCTCGTGCTCTTTTGATTCCCTCGCTAATTAATGCTCAGGATTCTAATTTTTGAATCACTCGCTGCACTCGTGATTCAATTTTAGAATCCTTCGCTTGCTCGGTCAACAAAATTGAGCACGCGGTTAAAAAGCAACTTTGCACTCTTGTATAACAAATAACTATTGTGATACTATACTAATTTACGCCTGCCACCACACGGAACCCGACATGATACCCCATAGGTAACTCTTGAGACCATGTCAATGAATCAACTGACGCGTATAATTTTTATTTTTTTCGTTTTATTACATACTAGTTTTTGCCCGCGCATGTGGAATCGAAAATTAACGTAGGTATTTTTCTAAAATAAAAGATTGTTTCTAAAATAAAAGTAGCCTTACTTACTCCGTGTTACATCAGCTCTCTGCCAGTGAAAGTCCCGCCAAAATCGGTCCAGCCATTTCAGAGATTAGCCGAAACAAACAGACAGACAAACATTGTAAAACATTTTGTTTCGTGTATACATCCATATACACTTAGTAAAAAGTGGTTATCTTAATATTACAAACAGACACTCTAATTTTATTTATTTGTATAGAGCCACGGTTCCTAACCTGGGGGTAATTACCCCTGCGGGGGTAAAACTGGTATTCTGCGGGGGTAATGAGCTGGTAATATTTAACAAAGATTAGACCAATAAGACCAAATCTAACTCACCAGTGAATTTCATATCCTAACTGCGTAATCAAATGACAAGTCGGAGCCGCGTTTCTAATAAAGCGCGTGAAACATACGGACATACGGTTTGTACGAGTTGTACGTTAAGGTAATTGGTAATTGTATTTGCAAGTTTTTTAATGTTAGGTTTAGTCAAGTCTGTAAAGATTATTTAGATATATTTAATGTGATTGTAAGAACTTACCTACTCAATATTTTTGTGCAATTTTTATATGTCTAACTAGCTTTTGCTGCTTGTCATGTCCAGCAGTGGACGTATTACGGCTGAAATGATGATGATGATGATGATGATGAACTAGCTTTTGCCAGCGGCTTCGCCCGCGTGTAGTTCGGAAAATATCTCGCGGGAACATACTACCGGGATAAAAGTATATTATAAAAAGTATGTGTTAATCCAGGTTATAAACTAACTGTGTTCCAAATTTCATCCAAATCCGTTCAGTAGTTTTTGCGTGAAAGAGTAACAAACATCGACACATCCATACATACAAACTTCCGCATTTATAATATTAGTAGGACAAAGTCAATTTGTAATTATGTGTGTTTTTTTGTTTGGTGTTCATTGGTAACATGAGGGAGAGCAGAAGGGGTAAATCAGATTCTCTAGCTAAGTCATAGGGGTGATAAGATCGAAAAGGTTAGGAACCACTGGTATAGAGTATAGATAGATGTAGGTAATGGTTTTTTCTTCAATACGAGTGTAAGTTTGATTGTTTGTTTTATGAGTACAAGTAAATCATTTTCATTGAAACCAATCATTCAGATTTAAAGCTAATAAAATGTGACGTTATCATGGTTCACAGAAGGGTGTTTTACATAAATAATCGCGACGTCGAATTATTTTGAATGAAAAAAAATATATATATCATATGCCATTTGATTCTTTGACATCATCTCATTTATACCCTACAGTTATTTATGGAACTCCTTGTATATTTACCTATATTACTTATACAACAGTGAAGTATACAGTCGAAGTAAAACACCGGGTTTTGTATATTTATCACCACAGGTGGTCCAGAGCGGCAAATACGTCACACACTAACTGTAGGAATGGCTTTCATTGTGACATTTCAACAACATTCATCGCGCGTTGTACGTCGTTGAACAGACAAGTTTTCTGAACATATGACGCACTGAATTAGCAATATCCTTCAGAATGATTCAGATTCTGATTCATAGTGCGTTACGTAAATAGGCTGGTACATTCACAGACTTGGTTCACTTTCATAATGTGGGTACCGCTCAAAATATTTGACACTATATTTAGTAAGACGTTATTTCAGTTCAGTACTTACAGTTCTGGGCGCTATATGCTCCGCCCGGCCGTCATGTGTGTACAGTATGTTCTCTGTCCCGGCGCGGCGCACAGTCGCACAGTCCCCGCGGAGCACCCTGTGTCACACTGAGCGACGTTTATTTTCGTAATATCTTGTGATACGCATGGATAGATCGCGGCGTGCGCCATCACACGAGCGGAGCGGGAAGCGGAGCGTGGAGCGGGACACACTATAGAGTAAGTGCGTTTTGTTGTGTCTCACAAAGGCTTCGTCCTTTGAGAATAAAAACAGCCGGTACATAAGTGTTCCTGGCTGAAAGAATACATCGTCATTAAGTGATTGATTCGAATTATTTTGTAGCGGTATCTGCACCTAACTAGCAGATATAGGTATGTATACAACGTCCCGACAGTCGACATTAATGTTCTCGTCGGGAAGAAGTAGAGTGGACTTTACACCTTGTTCCCCACCCTCCAAAATGTCATGCTAAAATCAGGCAGCAGGAAACGTCAATTATACGTGTAAGTTCCCACAACCTACAAGTGTCCGCCTCCACCTACCATTGCTTAATACTTTTCTTCTCTTTCCCCGTCGTTTGCCGCCCTCCACCAGCGCTGCCCTAAGCCGAGCTCCGTATCCCACAGGAGATGCCCATGGTGTGTAGTCGTTTAGTTTTGAAGTTTCTAAGCACTAGCTCGATGCCTTAATTTATTGAGGCAGCCACAGCCGACAACCTTCTAGGTTGACCTGCGAAAAGTTATTATCAAAAAAAAACTAACGTATATTACAGCCACAGCGAAGCGTAATGCATTTTCAAACAAAATAATAGTTTAAAAAACTAAAAAACACGCCTCCATAGAAAACCAAACTAAAAAGTAGAAAATAATGGAAAAAAAGCGTGGGGTTTTTTTTATTGATATTGCGTTGGAAGCGTGTTTTTTAGTTTTTTTTAACTATTATTTATTTTCTATTTTTAGGGTGTTTCGAATTTTGAGACGTATGTCAGCGTAGTTTGTGAAGTATGTCAGCGTAGTTTTAGAAGACAGTTTTTTACTGTCCTGGTAACCCTGGGAAGGATAATGGCACTTTATGAAATTATTGCATTGTCATCGGTCTTTGACATGTGCAAAGTTTAAATGAAATGTGATCGTTTAAAGTGGGTCAAAATCGCACTATAAGGAGCAGTGGCGAAGGATGATTTTATTAGAGAGGTAAGCCCAAAGAGTAAAGTAATATCTATTGGGTAGGTAAGCCGGAGCAAAAAAATGCTTACCTAGGCCGGACGTGGCGCACGTACCTAGTCCAGTTACTTAAAATCTGTGACTGACTTCCTGGCTTCAGTCTTCTATAAGCAGATGTCTTCAGTCCACCTTTACTATACGTGTAAGCACTGGTGATTGAAACAGTGTCTTGCAAGTATAATAAAAGTGGCTTTGAAAAAAGCCGTTTGTAATGTGATCAGTGTGATGACGTTGACGTATGATGTCTACTAGAAAAAACTACTTAACTACAAGACTGCTGACTTATTCTACTTATACTCTAAAGCTATTCGTCTATTCTTTAGTACAAAGTGCGCTAAGACATTATCATAAAAGCCGAGATGATTCTTAATTTTTAGCAATAAATGTTTTTCTATAGAAAAAATGGCTTGATACCTATAATCGTTCTTGTTTTTGAGAATTACGCATGTACGTATGAATTCGCTTCAAAGCCGAAAACGACCTCTCCGCGGATGCAACTGTAACGGGAAGTGTCAAAAATATACTACACTAGCTTCTGCCCGCGACTTCGTCCGCGTTAAATTTCTTGTTCCCCCGACCCTTCCCGTCGCGTCGAATCGCCTACCCTTGCGATTTTCCCCGTTTTTGCAACATTTTTCATTACTGCTCCGTTCCTCTTCATTGTAGAGTGATGATATATAGCCTATAGCCTTTCTCGATAAATAGGCTACCCAACACAAAAAGAATTTTTCAATTCGGACTAGTAGTTCTTGAGATTAGCGCGTTCAATCAAACAAACTCTTCAGCTTTATAATATTGGTATAGATAATGTTGTAATTTGTGGAAAAGTGTCACACAACAATGAATTATGACCTAACCTAATTACGTGTTTCTTATTTTCAAAACTTAGGACTTAGGTACCACAAATTCCTAATTGCGAACGCACAATTTCACAACAAACTCACAATTATCAAATTCTAATTGTTACACTAGTATGTATTCATATAAGTTATTCGTGTAGTACTAATAACTTATATGAATACAACGAAATAAATGCTAATTAACCACAAGTATCAACAAGATAAAAGGTTTGTTTTAAGGTTATAATTCTATTTACGTCAATGGTCAAACCGTGGGTCAAAAAAACATTTAAAATGACAAAAGTACTGTCGCGTAGGAAGGGCCCGAACACTTACGAAATTCAACGAAAGGAGGACATTGCTACTCAGTTCGTTCGAATAACCCGACGTATATTGGCTTCCCAAGGCCTTTAAAAATGCGTGTCACATGACCTGAAGTGACGTCATGACGAGATGATTTTGTATAGAAATTGATGTACTTCATAACCCGGCGTTGTCAGCGTGTTATACTGCAGAAAAATGTTCACGTGCGGTGCCGCGCGAAATTCGCGCGCACTTTAAATGTTTTGTTTTCGTTGGAATATAAAGACAAATATTTTTTTATGTAGGTTGTGGTTTTGTAATACTTTAATTTTATGGTGTAAGATTAAATACATTCAGTGTGATTATTAAACACTGCTGAGAACTACTGACTGTCATAATTTCGTAAGGGAAGCCGACAGGAATCGGCTTATTAGTTACCTGCACCACTGATAAGGAGTCGGTTACAAACAAACATACAAAACTAACAAGTGAAGCTAATATAAAGCGTGTAAAAAGTGCGGTGCGTCACCTGTAATGCAAAAGTGATGAAGTAGTATTTTTGCAATGCGTTCTTTAGGATTTTAAACCGCTCGCCGCTCGCTCATGCCGCGCGCACCCCCTGAGGTAGAGGGTGGCACTCCGTCCCACCGCCCCGCCGCCCCCACTGCCCCCGTGCCCCCGTGCCGTGGGGGCGGTGGTCAGTGGCGCATGCAACAGGTTCACAGGTGGGCGCCAGCCGCCACGGTCACGCGCTGCTCCCGCTCCTGTTTGTATGTATTACTAACCTACTTATAGAAGGGGTTCTTATTCCTGATCCTTGGAATGTAATTAAGACTCCAAGAATTATTGTGAAATGTGAAGTAGGTTCCTTCAAGGCAGTGGTGCACTATGGTTAACCGCTTCATCGCTATCCCATCAAGTGAGATAGAGGGGCACGCATGAGGCACAGCATGTACAGCCTATAATTTAATTTTATTTTATTTTATTAGTGACAACAAACAGCAGTAATAAAATGATCACAACACTTAGTCTATAGTAGTAGCATATACACTACTAACAACGTTATCCACAGATTGTTTTACGAAATAGCTAGCTGTTAAAAGACAAAATCGATAGAACTTAATCTATTTAACTTAAAATATTTAATTAATATTATAAAGCTGAAAAATTTGCACCCATATGGGTTATAAGTACCATTACAGGTCTGATGATGGATACCATAGACAGACAGTCGAGGGAATTCCTCAACGATTTACAGCAGTATTAAAGTATTAAATTTCACCTGGCGAGTAGTGGTATAGGAATTAGAGCGGGGTAGATACCATAGCTAAAAAGTGGAAAATAAAAACTTTTTTTTACAAAAAACAACAAACCGACTTCCTCAAAAACTTAAACTCTCCGAAATTAAAGTTAATTTTCACTTTGTAGTGTTTTTGAGGAAGTCGGTTTGTTTTTTATTCTATTTTAGACGGACGGAGGCAAAAAACGGAACCCAGTAATAGGGTCCCGTTTTACCCTTTGGGTACGGAACTCTTAAAAGAGTAACAACAACGAAACTCACGTATGAGCTGGAAATTACACAATATGCTAATTTGTCATACAACGTGGTAACACCGCCAGTCTCTTGGGTACATTACCAGTCGACAGCGAGGAGGATGAATTTTGACGCTATCTTTTAATTTGTAAATAGTTTTAGTTAATTTGGGCTGGTGGCTAAGTAATAACAGTCGCACGGGTTGATAGTTCAGGTTAAGCTACGCTTGCCGCGGTTGGTTTGTAGATGGGTGACCATCATTACATACCAAGACCCTTCCGTGCCTCGGAAAGCACGTTAAGCCGTTGGTCCCGGCTGTCTTTCGTAGATCTTAGACAGTCGACACGGGTCGTCAGAAGCCCGAAAGTGTGACTACCAGTGTTACCCAGTAACTGGGTTGTGGAGGTCAGATAAGCAGTCGCTCCATGTACAATACTGATAGTCAGCTGCATCCGGTTAGACTGGAAGCTGACCCCGACATAGTTAGTAAAGTAAATTTAGGTTATAATATTGTTTTTGTTATTCATTTAAATCTTAATTCTTTTTTCATATTATTTTAATTTAGTAGGATATAAGAAACTTACTAAATTATCATACCTAAAAAAGACCCGCGTTTGTCAGCCTACACAAGACCAGGGCGTCATCACCCTCCTCTACCTTCTACACTCGGCATACCTGTCGGAGCCCTAAGGAGTAGGAGCGTCAACCCTCGCCTCACACGGTGTCGGAGCCCTGTCCCTTCGCTCGCCACGTAGCTGCTACCTCATCGAAACAATAACGAGCGTGTTGTAACACACCGATTATTGTATTTTATTAATAAATCAACATACTTTACGAGCCGCGCCGCGCGGCCTCTTCGGAATGCACCGCAGTTGTGTGGGACATACAGGGTGATTCATAGACCGAGATGTGTACAGGATTTTTTTTTAAACAGTGCGCAATTTTTAGTTTTCAATATCAGTAAAAGAACACATTTCAATTATTTTTTCAATACTTTTTTTTTAATTTTTATCCGACCTTAAATCAGTAAACTGTGGACACCCTACATATTTCGTAAAATGATATTGACAATAGTACCTACTTCAAAATTCTGAGAATTTGACCGATCGAACATTGGGTAGGTACCAATAGGTCAGTAACCGCGCTTCGGCGTAGGTACTTTGAACTTCTTAGAATTTTGACCGATCGAACAGCTGGTCGGTCGTTCACCTTCACGACCGCGCCGCGCGGCCGCGCGCAAGTTACCATAAAAACCAGTTTCGAAATAAACATCTTTCGTTAACGATAACTTAATTTTTTTGTACTAAGATATATCAAAATAAAAATTACATGGTTATTATAACTCGTTTAAGTTTCATTTGTTAAAAACGTATCCTGTATAAGGACAAGTTGGAACAATCGCCAGAAATTACTATATTCAAAGATTTTTGAACCAATAAATTTAATCATTATTATATTAACGGGTGACTAACATGTTTTTATTAGCTTAGTATGTATGTTAACGGAATCTTCGAACGAGATTTTCACCCCCTACAAAACATTGGATTATTTTGAAACTTTGCATCATCAAGGGCCGATGACAATACTGTTTGTGCCGTTACCCTGGCCGGGATCACCATAAAACCAGATTAGCAGAAATTACCAGGATCGCAAAAAACTAAATACACGGTTTTGTAGCCAAACTAAACATTAGAAAATAAATAATAATTTAAAAACACGCTTTCATAGAAAATCAAACTAAAAAGTTAAAAATAATGGAAAAAAGGCGTGCGGTGCTTGATATCAATTTATTTTATTATTTTAGAACTAATTATTTTCAATGATCTAATAAGTTAACCGCGTTCGGTACCTGTGTCGTGTACTATGTACAAGATATTTTTTAAATTCTGAATTACAATATTTAATTCTGCTATTAATTTCTCCTTGACCAGATCCCCCAGTATAATATAAATTATGAAACTACCGGTATGGCGGTAACCGGTACCAATATTTAGGAAATAACCGGTATTGGGTAACACCATGTGGAGTAGGGCGACCATCATGTTGAATTTAAAAGTCCGAAAAAGAAAATTATGTTTCTTTTTCTTATTTCTACTTTACTTTCGCCTGAAATTATTTGTTACTTATGAATGTAAATAAAAATGTTTAAATCAACCGACTTCCAAAAATAACACTGCTAACTGAAAAATAACTTGAATTTCGGAAGTTGGTGTCTTTGATTCTGTATTTTCGATTTTTTGCCACCGAATTTTAAGTTACTTATTCGAAATGAAAGTTATGTTAGGTACTTACCTATCCCACACCTATTCGTATACCTTCACTCGCTAAGTAACTAACAGTGACAAGAAGACAATATTATAATGTTATCAACATACACTAACTGGAAAAATATTTACTACTGAAGCTAACTCAAAATCCACTCTTCTGAACTTAAGCAAAATGTGGAACGATTCTATATGTACACCCTTCCAAACAAAAAAGAAATGTTTTCAAAACAGGTTTTAAATTGACTGAGATCAGAGAAAACAAACATACATACTACCGAAGTTTTTTAAATCATTTAAATACTAAATTAATGACGGGCACGAACCAAATACGATGCGACCTCCATGGTGTTCTAAATTTGTCAAAATATGACAAAATTCTAGTTGGTATCGAGATAATAGACATTGTGCGTAGCTAATATTGACACAGCATTAAAGCCCATAATGACTGTAATGGTGCTTACAAACGTAATGTATTTCGTGCGGTGTACGCTGTGCTCTCGTGCAGTTCGCGGTGTTAAGTCAACTATAATATAAACTGCGGTGAACACTAAGTGACACGCAAGTTCTATGATTGTTGCGACGCTATTATGCTTTCCTTTCTCTTTCCGTTTGTTGTCTAACCCTTTGTGAAACACTTTTATTATCATCCTGAAAGTATGTCTGATGTTATGAATAAACTTTCATTGCAGGTAGGGCCTATATTGGGTAGTTCGGGCCAAGCTAGTTGTAGATGGCGTGATCATATCCCATATTATTATTATTATACTCTTTGGTTCTTACAGCCTACAATAAATTTGACAAGTCGTTCATTCATTCCATTTTTTGTTGATTCATGAGTTGGTTTCAGAATTTCATTTTTTATCGAGGATTTCAGTTTATGTATTTATCGTGAAAAGTGTCATAGTTTGAAACCCTAAAATCACTTTCTTTAAAATGTTTCCAAAACCACCACGAACTCTGTTTAATTTAAAAAAAAAACAGGATATGATTAGCTTTTAACCATATTCTTCTTATTTAAGGGTCTTTCTGAAAATGGTGATTTAAATTTCGGAGCATTTTGGAGCACAATAACCCATTCGTTTCGCAAAGGTACGATAAAACCACCTCACTCACTCCCTGTGTTGGGAATTAGCTACGATAGCGCCATTTTGACAGTTGCCTTCCCCAATAAATTACGGTTGAGACTGCACAGACGTTATGGCCATCGGAACTTATCCTATTTCTAGCAATCACCAAAAATAAAATGACAAAAGTTACTGCTTTTTCTTTGGGAGTGACATCTCGCAGGTCAGCCTATGAGGTGGTCAGCTGCTTAACACTTATACTGCCGCGCACCCGGCTCCCGGGTCGAACAATAATTCGTTCCCATGCCCACGACTCGCTTCCGAGTCCTACGTATAAGTAGTTATGTATCTTGCGACCATGCCGAGCACCCGCCTACCGGATGCATATCACAAAAATAAGCTAGGTGTGAATAGGGTGTACTTTGAATAATTCTTTTTTCAATTGGGCACTGAAAGTGAACCGGACTTACCTAAACAAATTAAAGCTTCCAGCCAGGGCTTGTAACTGTTAGGAAGTATATATAGTAATAGTTAGATAATACATATTTTAATAACGTACTTAAATCAATTGAAAGTTTTCTTCTGGACAGAGTTACCTAGTTCTGTCTCACAGCGGTACACAGCGGGACAGTCCGCCGCGTGCGCCGCGTGGTCACCTCACTCAGTGAAAGTTGGCGCGCCCTTCGGCCTTCGCGAGAAAGTTCAAGCTCATACATGTATATGTTGTAGACTATGTCGTGTAGTGTGGACGACTACCTTGTAGCCTGGTACCAGTGACGACTGATCAGACGCATATCTACCTAGAGAAATACAAAAAAAAAAAAACATGTCAATTTAAACGCAATGTTATGTCAAAAATCAGATTTTTTAGCAGACAAATTTTGGCATTCTGTATTAAATTTCTGATTGAAGCACATATTTTTGCACGGTTTTTTATTTACCGTTGACATTTTTACATTTGTTATACCACGCCTGTATTAAATACTAGCTTTTGCCCGCAGCTTCGCCCGCGTGGCCGCGTGGAAATTATCGCAAGATGACGTACTACCGCGGTTAATGTATTAAGAATGCATTAATCCAGGTTATATAGGTAATAGCTGTTACCCGCAACTTCGTCCGCGTGGTATTTAACAAAAAAGTTTTTCATTAGTTTTATTTTTTTTCGTGAGATCCTTTTTTTTCTAAAACAAAAGTAGCCTAAGTTACTTCTTGTAACATCAGCTATCTGCCAGTGAAAGTTCCGTCAAAATCGATCCAGCCATTTCAGAGATTAGCCGCAACAGACAGACAGAAATTGTAAAAAATGTTGTTTTGGTATATATACCGTGTATACATCCTTAAACAAGGTGTAGCCCGATGTGTGTCCCGGCTGCAACCTTTTTTTTTTTTTTTTTTGGATGGGATATCATCAAATGACTTCTCCCGCTCTGGGCGGAGCGGGAGCGGAGGGTCACGATATCTCTTTCGAACAATCTCGCGACCCCGGCAGGCATCGGTCCTAGCAGACCCCTTCAGTTTTGCTGACATCTCTTTGCACGTCACGTCACGGCAGTTTGTAGGGGTCTACTAGGACCGATGCCTGCCGGGGTCGCGTGATTGTTCGAAAGAGATACCGTGACCCTGGCACATGGGCAACTGAAGGAACACGGGTGGGTTTTAGTCAGTAAAAGTCTGACACGCCCTCCCGCTCCACCCAGAGCGGGAGAAGTCATTTGATGATTTCCCATCCTGAAAAAAAAAAAAAAAACGGCTGTTACCTGGTTTTTAAGAAGATGAATGGGAACGCATTCATCTCAGTCTCAAACTGTCAATAAAAACATTTTTAAAAGTGGAAAAATAAAAACTTAATTTTTTACAATGAAAACGTCATAACTTCTTTTAAAATACATTAACTACACAGAAAAAAATTACTTTCGGGAATCAGTGGCAAAATCAAAACCAAAGACGCCAAAATTAAAGTTGTTTCTCTAAATGTGGTGTTTTTTAAAAGTCGGTTGTATTTTTTAGGGTTCCGTTGCCAAATGGCAAAAAACGGAACCCTTATAGATTCGTCATGTCTGTCTGTCTGTCTGTCTGTCCGTCCGTATGTCACAGCCACTTTTCTCCGAAACTATAAGAGCTACGCTGTTGAAACTTGGTAAGTAGATGTATTCTGTGAATCGCATCAAGATTTTTACACTAAAATAGAAAAAAAGAAATAAATTTTGGGGTTCCCCATACTTAGAACTGAAACACAAAATTTCTTTTTTCATCAAACCCATACGTGTGGGGTATCTATGAACAGGACTTCAAAAATGGTATTGAGGTTTCTAATATCATTTTTTTCTAAACTGAATAGTTTGCGCGAGAGACGCTTCCAAAGTGGTAAAATGTGCCCCCCCCCCCCCGTAACTTCTAAAATAAGAGAATGATAAAACTAAAAAAAATATATGATGTACATAACCATGTAAACTTCCACCGAAAATTGGTTTGAACGAGATCCAGTAAGTAGTTTTTTTTTAATACGTTATAAATCGTAAACCGCAATTTACCTTTCATTCAATCAACTCAAATATAAAAATTAAAAAAAAAAACATTTAATTCCATAAGCATAAACCTTATACATAAACCGAGGATACCTACAAGTTTGTACGGAACCCTCGGTGCGCGAGTCCGACTCGCACTTGGCCGGTTTTGTTTTTAACATAGTAGATTATGAGACAATTGGCCTTATGTTCACGTCACAAAAATCCGAATCTGCGCGATTACTAAAAGAGCACAATAACAAAACTGACCTGGGTATCGAACCCAGGAGCTCTCGCTTAGTAGCGTCGCGTCGTTTGCTTCACCGATGAGGTTCAAATAATATTTGTGCCCATAGGCCGGTGAGGAATGCGCGAGAAAGTTCAAACGTCCGAGATATGAACTCTAAACGATGCAGTGACGGATGTGCGCCGAGTCGCGACTCACTCGTGACAACTTGTTACTAGTGGCGGTATGGTGCGTCAGCGTCACTGTGCCGCAGCAGGCCCGCGACCTGCTGGCTGCTGCATAGGACTCCCAACTACAGGCTACCAAGCTCCGTGAGACCCAACTATACTAAGCCTACTGTCGACCCACAGCACGGTAAGGACCTCAAGATACAGAGAAGGCACAATGATTGATCACTTGCACCCTTACTCAAGATGGGTCGGCGATTTCAAACCATTAATTACACAGGCCGACAAAATTTAACAAAAGTCCAGACCCAAAGACCAGACCTAACATGCCCGAAGGATTTTGATACGCTAAATCCGAATCCGTGGTCAGAATGGCTCCTATACGTTTGGTTTTCGAGATACGTTGCTCTTTTAGGTTAGGATATCTCGAAAACCAGACGTTTAGGAGCGGGTACGATAAGTCTAGTCTCTGGGTTAAAAATTAGTAGGCCTGTGTTATCTATTAGCCCAGGGTCCCTCGCTCGTCCTGCCAGCATCGCGGATTTGTTCAAAATCAAAAGTCATTTATTCAATTTTTTTTTTATATACACACTGACATTGATAATTTTTATATATACAATGACATGAATATTTACTTTGTAAAGTATCGTATTGTTTTAATTATTGTGAATGTGAAGACTATGTGGGTTTTTTTTTTTATTTTGTTTTCTTTCTTTCTCAGTAATCATGATCTGGCAGTTTGAGTAATGAGGATCAATTCGACAAAAGGATATTGCAAATTTGAATACTACATCGAATACAATTTAAATATCTGAGTTCATTTCTTTTTGAATCACTCAAATCCATCGAGAAATTACGAAGTTATTAAACTTTAAAAAAAGGGAGTTTTAAAACGCACGCCGCGCGCGCGAAACTGCTGATGACGTCACGAGGCTCGATCGCCCGCCACGCGCCGCACTGCTTTGTTATGATTTGCGGAGTTTAATCGTTGTTTCTTGTTTATTTATGTTTTAATATTGGTAGATAGGAAACATGGAAGTCGGATTTACCCAAGGCCCAATCGGACAATCTCGCGAAGATTGATTCGTTCATGGTTGAAAAGTAAAAAAAAAAAACAATTTATTCAAAAATTGTGTGTGAATGTTTTGATTTGGCAGGCAGGTACCTTTTTCGTGTTTCTACAATGTGTAGGCACCTCTCTACCTATTTTAAATAATATTTCGTACTAACTTCTGCCCGCGACTTCGTCCGCGTAAAATTTCCTGCTCCCCCAACCCATCCCGTCGCATCGAATCGCCTGCCCGTGCGTGGTCTTTGTATGCGTGACGTTTTTCTTTGTGCTCGGCTCCTAAGGGTCTTTGCGTGACCTTATATAATATATAGTCTATAGCCTTCCTCGATAAATGGGCTATGCAACACTAAACGTACAACTCTTCAGCTTTTACTTGGGTGTGCTACGCAATGAACTTTTTGAAAGACCAAGGCGCGCGCAATGGACGTGTTTTATATGGAATTTTTCACATTTTCTTCGAAAAAAAAATAAATATTACCCACTTGTTGAAATTTAATTGTGAGAGGGTTACAAAGGGGGTCGAAAATTTCATTATTTTTGCGATAGGAAACGCCATTTTCGAGATATAAGCAAAAGAAAAGGAAAACAAAAATACAGTACTGTTTTTGCACATGAAGGCGAGGCACGTGAAGGCAAGGCGCGAGGCGCGCGCAATGGACGTGTTTTATATGGAATTTTCACATTTTCTTCGAAAAAAAAAAATATATTACCCACGTGTTGAAATTTATATGTGGGGGGTTACAAAGGGGGTCGAAAATTTCATTATTTTTGCGATAGGAAACGCCATTTTCGAGATATGAGCAAAAGAAAAGGAAACCAAAAATACAGTACCGTTTAAAGCACGTGAAGGCGAGGCGTTCGTTGGTGTGAATTTTAGTTCATAACTACTAGTTTTAATCCGCACCTTTTTTATCGCGATTAAAAATAGATTTAGTTAAAATAAATTATTATAGTCAAAATTTTTGAAATGCAGTATAAAGTACTTTTAGTTAAGGGGACATGGGGCGTCGCTCCTCATGAAAGTACACCACTTCTTTCTATTTTTTGGGTATTTTGGGACACAAAATAACAATTTGTCCGGTGTAGCAACACTTGTATTTTCACACCGTGGCATGATACAATATTTTATGAAGACATTATTCGTTTAAATGTTCTGCGAGTCACGTAACTAAAGGCAGAAAGAACGTGCGTGGCGGTGCCGCGGACGCGAACGTGGAAAATGACGTCATCAACAAATTGTGCGTATTGGCGGGCGTTTTTGAAAATGCAAAATTAAAACCGCTCTAACTTCGTCATTTTTGGTCCAATTTTAATAATTCTTTCACTGAAATAATTGGTTTAGGTATGACTGTAATTCTACATGTATAACTAAAATCGTCGCTGATCCTCATTATGTGGCCTACCCAAATGTCCTTTCTTTGGTACTGTTCGTCAAAGCGTTGGGCTCCTTATGTTCCGAGTTGAGCTAAACGATTAGTGACAAATGCTTGCACTGACTGGACAGGTCCACTCCATCTGTGTGGTTCTTTCTTCAAAAGACCATTTCAGTCACCAATCTACGTGATCTTCACATGATGTGAACGAGATTATGTCTGGACTTTAAAAGAGACTGTGACCTCTGAGTTTGTTTCGGCCTTTCTTCTCAGAGTAGTCAGATAGGAAACGCCGAACTCATCTAGTTTAAAAAAATATCATTGACATGTAAAAGTGTTTATACAAACCTACTTACAGAAATAAAATCATTTATCATTTCGACTGCCCCTACGTATAATAACGAAACTGAAAACTGATACTTTACAGGAGAGCGCTTTGAAGTTTATTTTGCGTACAAAATTGACATTTAAAGAGCTAACTGTAATTAATTTGAGATATATTACATATTTGTAATGATAAACAAATATACTATACCCTTGCATCAAATTTATTCATAGTTTCTGAGAAATGCTAGATTCAATACTTTATTACGTTCATCAAAAAGTAAGAATAATCGAAACTGCCTAATTCGATACTATACTTTGTTTTTTTTTTAACAAATTGTATCGAAAGTGACTCTTTCGGTGTTTTACATCGGAGTTTATTATCGAAAAACATTGAAAGTGTCATTTTCGATACAATACGTGGAAGTATTTTTTATGTTTCAATACTGTACTTATAGATTATGACCTAATAGCATGATTATAAATAATCATATTACTGAAAACTAAAAAAATAATTAGAAATAAAAACAAAGATGAAAATTGTAATAAGGTTTAATCATGATAGAATATCAATTAAGAGTACAATCACAGACAAAGTTACATTGGGCATAATGAGATCAAATTAAACTTGTATTAATTCTTAATTCTACAATGTCAATGAAATTAATTATTTTACCTTAATATAAACATAAAATCACTTGGATAGATCAAAAATAAACTTATCATTGTTCCATGAAAAAAAAAACTGCCGAACATTTTGACAATAATTCAAAATAACAACATAAAATCTTCTTTGAAGTAATTATAGTAACAAAAAACAACATAAACTTCTTATGCATTTATAAAACAAACATAAGTAAATAAAGTATTATCATCATAATTATTATCTCACTAGTATTCTTATTTTTTTTTATCTTTTTCCGTTAACCTAACGAAATATAAATCACATTTTAAACGATATAAATACAGGCTGCAATTAAATTCATGGGCATCGTTTTAAGAGGTCATTGTACAGACGCCAGCAGGTCAAGCCACCCCAATCTGTCAAATTTTACCAATCGAAAATTAACCTTCCACTATTGTGATATAAGGTTGAAATTCTATTAAAGAAATTTGACAGATTGAGGTAACTTGATGTGCTGGCGTCTGTACTTATCATTATGAACAACTTTTACTATGGGACCAAAAGCTGAAATCGCGAAAAAAATATTTGCTGTTCCATACATTTTGACGAATTATGCGAACATAAATGTAGGGAACATCTGATTTTTTTCTCCATTTCAGATTTTGTCCCATAGTAAAAGTTGTTCTTAATGATGACTAGGTACAATGACCCCTTAAAAGGATGCCATGAATTTAATTGCATCCTGTATATATTTAACAATTAATCTGAATCATCGGAGTTTTCTCCAGATGGGATAGTACTGTATTTTAAATTTTTAAAATATCTATGGTATTCTTTAGGTATGGCTGAAGTGTTACATAAATGAATTAAATCCTTATATTTGGCTTCAAGTATTGGCAGTAGTTGAGTATACAATTTTTTTAGTTCAACATTTTCCCTCCTTCTTCCACGACTTCTTGTTTCTATTTTGGTGTTTAAACATGAAGCATTATCTTTAAGGTTGTATTTAAAATATAAACAGTTTGGATCTTCCTTACTCACACGGATTTCTTTAATACTATTCCACTTAACATTTTCATTTTTCATATCTTTTTTCCATCTTCGATCATCCAATAAGCCTTTAAAATCAAAAAAGTCGTCTTGAGCCATTTCCACTACATTGTATGGGGTTCCGTTAGTTTTACACCAACGTACTAAGGCAAACCACTGATCAGGGGTGTATATCATTTTACCTTTAGAATCTCGTTCGATAAGAGCGTGGACGCTGTCGCCCTCGTTCTGTGTATGCCCTGCTTCCAAAAAGCGATGAGTAATATCTATCTTATATTCTTTGGCCAGGTACATGTATAGAGAATATACTATCCGATTGCGGTTTTGGCCCGCGCAATTATCAGACCAAAACAGAAATTTTTTGGCACCTTGCTCCAACTTCCTTTTAACAAATTGAAGTAAGCAACTGCTTACTTCATTCGCTCCTCTCTTGCCTGTACACTCGGTCCACATAAAGCAAGTTCCTTCTTTTTTTCCAATGTCAAATACAGTAAAGTTGTACAGAGATAGCTTCCTTTTATAATAAAATAACCCTACGTCACCATGAGGACAATTCAAAATTTTTTGGAAATCAAATGTAGCACATACTATTTCCGACGAATTTTGTGCAAGAACTTTATCGCTACTTTTAAATTCTCTAGCAATCGACTTATTCTCTATATGTATATTATAAGCCTTAATTTGTTCTTCAGTTGGAGCGTTTTCATTAGAAAAACTGTGACATTTATCGCACAAATCCTTTTTTGGTACGAAGAATGCTATATTCATGTTTTCATTAATTATGTCGGTATACTGGCGTAAAGTTTGCGCTGTATTATTATAAAGATGAAGGTTTTCCCATTCATTATACAAGGAAAACATTTTTTTCATTGATAAATTGTTATCTAAATAAAGCTTGCTAGTATTTTTCCGTGTGTAATGGGATTCAACTGGTTGAAAAGAAGCAACATGGTCACAGACACTTTTTATCATATTGGAATCTATCTTGATTACATGGTTCGGATGTTTTTCTCTATTATCTGGCAAAGTGATACCTTCTTGATTTAATTTTTGGTGAGCTGTGCGTACAAATTGATCCGTAACAGACAAAGTATTCAAAAAGCTTTAAGACAAACACGTTTATGTTCGCAAGGTTGGTTTTGAGTTGCGGCAGGAGTAGGTAAGAAATATTGAGTAGTAAACTGCCTTCTAGATGTACATTCAGTAGTAAAACGGCGCTTGTTTAGCTTTTTAGTGAATTTATTAATAAATTCCCATTGTTTGGAATGGTCAGCCAATTGCCAAAAGCTAGAATGAATTTTTTGACGGGTCATTTCATTAAAATGCTCATAGCATTTTAACTTACAAGTGGTCACAGACCGGTCCCATCACTTTCTTATGACGTACTTTTCCATTCCTGCTAACATATTGTTGACCGGTGTTTACTGCAGCTTTTCTTTTAACGTCTATCCAGTTTTCTTTGCATCTTTTTCTTTTTTTTCCAGGATTAACTTTAAATGTAGATTTCCTTTTTCTTTTTGTAACAGCTGATGGAGACTCACATTCTGCTACCGTCATAAGTGGAGAATCACATTCCGATATGGTGATAAGTGACGCAATACTCGGTATGGCCGCACTAGGAGAAACAATGTTAGTATCTAAATCTTCTTCATTTGGAACAGGCATTTGCTGATCAGGTGTAGAAGCAGGCAATGATGTATTGTTCGGTGAATCAAAATCTACACACGGAGATGGAACTGGAGTAGTTTCCGAACTATCGAGTATAAACGAGATATCATCATGGTCATCATGATTCGAAATTTGAATTAATTTGTTTGGTGATTCCAGCAAATTATCCACATTGCAACATAAATCTTCTGGCTTCAAATTTCTATCTGAGGATAGCTCATCGTCAATCATCCCTTCTAATGCTTTCCAATCTGAATCATTAAAAGTGCATTCTTTAGGCAGTGGTGATCCTGAAATGAAAAAAAATAACATTAATTTAACATATTGAAATACGTAAGTTTTTTTTAATAACATATATCGAAATAAAACAACAAAATAAAATGTATTCCCAATGAAACTATCGTAAATGGTATTTTCGATAGGGTTATTGACTCATATACCCGCGTATAATAACGAATGTGCCAGATTTGATTATGCAAATAAATATAATACCAGCGAATAATATCGAAACAGTCACTTTCGATACCCCAACAAAAAATGTTATCGATGTACAAAATCGAATCTGGGACTTTCGATAGTATACTGCGCGTGCGTGATTATTTACTTCTATAAAGCATTTTTTTAATGTAAGCTCAACAAATCACCTATTTTACAGGGGCAGATAATGAAATAAATAAAAATGCGTAGCATGCGCTTAAATAACTATAACAATTAAGATACAAACTTACCATTTCGTTCGTGTTGCTCAGCAACATCGTTTGTATTGAGTAGTCTTAATATTCGTGAAGATCGTGTATTTTCTTTAATTAACCCACTCATGATGATAATATCTAACTAATAAAACAACATTATATGTGGCACACACGGCGACAGCCCCACAACGATTCAAAACGATGAGTGCGGCGAGGCGCTCTGGCGCGGGGCACGGGGAGCGGTGTATAGCAACGGAAGCGGTAATTTCGTCCCGCTCGCACGCTTCGTGCCCCCGCGTATAGTCCCGGAATTCAACATTCGATCGTTTACGCGGGATCGTTTCTTAAGTATCGATATTGTACTAGTTAAAAAATATGAAAATAGGCATTTAATTGCATAGTCCCTTTTCAGTGTGAAAATATACTGAAAATGGAATGTGTTACAGCAATAAAAAAAAAACCTTAATTTTCAATTTCGATAGTGTACATAGGGACAGTCGATTTATCAAATTAGGTTGAGAATCACTTTTTGAACGTCAATAGTAGATTATTAACCAATGGGATAAAGCAGTGTCTTCTGTCGCGGGTGACGATTTAAATCGCGAGCGTAACGAAGGACTCGAGGTTTACTCCCGAGCGTAGCGAGGGTGTTAAAAACTTAAATCACGAGCGAAGCGAGGGATTTAAGACGAGTCCTGAGTGTAGCGAGGGATTTAAGTTCACCCAAGACTAAGACAGCTTTATCACCGAGGAAAATAAGTACCCTACTTTTCGTACCATTTGCGAAAAAATTAACACAATAATAATATGAGATAATCATTTATTAAAAATTATGACAATTAAAAGTAAAATAAACTTAACGTTTATGTATTTGAAGAATGAAGACAAAAACGCGGCAAATTCCTAGACTAATATTTTTTGTTGGAAAAGCAAAGGCATCAAGCTCATACGGCCTCGTCGGTTTTCGTAATTTTATTTAATAATCATAACTGCATAATAAATGCATATTCCTTTTTCAAAAAGATGTATAATGCTTTATATACAAACTCAACAGTGTAAACCAGTGGCGAAGGCACCATATAACACGATTCCTACCGGCTTGCCTTCGGGGATGCGCATTGGTAACTCTATCACTATTAAAAATACAATAGTATGTAAATAGTGGCTACTATTGTCAATAAATATAGTTACACTACGGGTATTTAATTCACCATAACATTCAAACAACAAAAAAGGTTATTTATACCTTTGTATTACAACAAAAGAGAAATGTTCTAAATTAACCCGGCGCCAAAACGTCATAATCGGGAACTAAAAATTCATACAACAGCGATCCCGTAATGATGTCACTTTAAGTCACGTGGCACCGCTTGATATGTACGAGAGCAAGCCGCTGTACAACGGGTTATGACAGAGACAGGTATAGAAGCCCGCGTCCCGCGTCAGCGAGAACGAGATAGAGGAATATTGCATATTTTATTCGTTTTCATCTGTTCAATTTAATTGTATTTAATTCATTACATTCCTATATTAATTTTAGAATGATAGTAAGTATTCTTTATTGATGAGTCAGTAAGTTAAGGCCCACTTCGCTTCACTGCGTGTAAACACAGATGTACGGAGTCTACTAGAATCAAAAACCGCAATGTCCATATCCGTGTTTTGGCCACAATACATATATTTTGATTTATTAGTTGTTTGTACATTTTGAGGTTTATGTAGTATAACAAAAATACAGTAAGTAAATATATCATGTAATGGTCGCATATTATTGGAATTACGTAGATTCATCACAGTAACAAGAAAATTGAATAAATAGTCTGGACTTTGCTGTTTTTGAAACAAACCACTGCACTTTGCTGTTTTTGTTGCACGCGTCTGATGGACATTGCTTATTTTGAAACATACCTATTGTTATGTACTACGCCTGGTTAGTATTGATACTTTGAATAGCAAAGACTATAATCCTTACATCATTTTATTATAAATTGAAGTCCTTCGGCCGCGTCTGTCTGTCTGTTCGTCGGAATGAACTCATGACATGCCATTTGCCGACATTTAACAGTGTATCCTTTGCGGCGGTTCTCCAGTCAAATACCTACACTGTGTGAGTATGTAATCAATATGCAACCAAAATACCTAGTTACATACTCACAAGGATCATAACGAGAGGTTATGTTTTATTTAATGTCGATTTACTTTGTTTATATACTGGCTCGTTTGACCAATTAGTAGACACAATAGTTAAACAATGGGTCGCGCTCACATTTCAAGCTTCTAGCAGTTTTACGGATATACAGAATTTGAAAATATAAAATATTACTTATTTAAAGAACTAAAATCTGACGCGCATGAGATTAGGACATGTTTGTTCCCCAGCCCATCTCGCCAAACTAAAAATTGTTGACGACCCTGTTTGTGAGTGTAGTACATTATATTGGTGATCTGAATCATTTTAAAAATTGGCGGTACTTTTATTTAAAAATAAAAAATTCTAAGTACATACTTAATGTTTAATTAATTTAAAAAAATATATAAAGAAATATCAAACTAAATTATTAATGATGGTAGCTCCTCTTGGACTTGGCACATCGGCTCTTCAGGGTTATCGTGGTCTCCGTCGTCACCAACATTATGATGTACAGGAATATCGTGTGGCAGTACTCGAGCAAAATATTCTAAGGTATCTAAACTGCGCCAATCATCGCCGTAATGAGTTTTAAGTAATTGGCCAACGTCCCTCAGTTTTAAATGTTTTATTGTCACACCTTGTGTCATTAAAGTTGGTGCAATCATTGCAGAGGTTTTATTTTTTTTACAAATACTTTTATACTGCCTTAAGTCTTGTCGATAGTGCAATTCACCTCGAAGGCCCACCATGTCACTACATCTGCTGGCTCTTTTTAGACAGAATCTTTTGCATTTAGCAAAAGGTACATGCCACTTACCAACATTTAAAAATATGTCTTTTGACGTGGTTTTCCAGTCGAAGATTTGGCATGTTGTTGCTACGTTAATAACCGTTGCATGTTGACTTACTACATCTATGTATTCACTAGGATTTATTATATTTTCCATTTTTCGCAGTTGCTTTTCAATGTGGGCAAAGACTCGGTCAGCAGGAAGAAATGAGTGACCCACTACGGGGAACACTATTTCTATAATTTTAATTTGCGTTGGTGCATGATGGACTAACCATTTTGAAAGCATAGCTATTAATATAGAGTTTTTATTCTGTCCGGCGCATCCGTCAGCCATAATCCGAAGTAAATTACATTCAGGTGTAAATTCAGTATTACAAAGTCGATGAAAAACTGCAGATGAAATTAGATTTGAATCCTTTGCATATTCATCTTCGGTCCAGCAGTAACTGAATACATTTTGCCTCGTCAATGATGATTTTGAACTGCCTAAAAATGCCTTTGCACGTCTCTTGTGGACCGTTTTTTCAATCATCAACCGACTTTTATCAGGCTCTTTCGCGACTTTTATTTTTTCCGTCAACTGCAAACAAGTTGAACATACATCAACACGTGGTGACCCAAAACCTAAATTGAAACATGTATTAAATATGTTTCGGAAATATAAGGCATTTACTGTGAGATGTTCGGCTGTCTGGTCATTATATATTTTGGACATTTTATTTATGCTCAATTCTGACGGCAAATACATACGCTTAGAATTGCCTCTGCAATAGTGAGCTTCAGTGCATTTAAATTTCTTTATGAATGAAATTACCTTTTGTTTCTTATCTTTGTATTTATGTGACTTATGATCACCTCCACGGTTTTCCTTTGGGAATTTGCCTTCTAAATAATACTTCTTTGCCACATTTTCTATCCGATACCTTTTAATGTGCAATATTTGTAAAAAAGCTTTTTGGCAAACAAATACCATATTTTAGATCTACAGTAAATCCTGTACATTCTTTGCATAGTTCTGGTATTGTAATGCTTAGTATTAGATCGAGGACGACGACGTTTTGTTTGCACAGCTATAACATGTTTTAATATGAACATATCTTGTTTTACTTTGTCCTTTACGGCATAAAAAGATTCATGAAAAGTTTGTAGGTCATTCATACTAATTTCAGAGCATTGTAGCTTTTTGTCTTTGTGTGAACATGTTGGCTTAAAAGGTAAGTCTTTTGGAGCATATCTGGAGCAACAAAATTTCAGATCTGTATCTCATTTAGTTTGTTTAACATTTTTACCTGCCATTAGAGGGCCTGCCGAACGTTAAGCTAATTCTCAGAATATAATACAACTAGCTTCTGCCCGCGACTTCGTCCGCGTCATATTTTTGCTCCCCTGACCCTTCCCGTCGCATCGATTTGCCTGCTAGTTTTCGTCCATTTTTCGTTGCTGCTCGCTCCTTTTGAGTTATAGTGAGTCAACCTTAAAAGATAGACATATGCTCTCGCGGACTTTTTTTTAGAACTTTTTAAAAGAAACAATTCCGTCATACATGATTTTTACGTTACTTTAACCGTTTACGCAGCGCACGCAACGGAAACTCTCAAAACGAATAAATTTTCCCCGTTTTTGCAACATTTTTCATTACTGCTCCGCTCCTCTTAGTTATAGCGTGATGTTATATAGCCTATAGCCTCCCTCGATAAATAGGCTACCCAACACAAAAAGAATTTTTCAATTCGGATCAGTAGTTCCTGAGATTAGCGCGTTCAATCAAACAAACAAACAAACAAACAAACAAACAAACTCTTCAGCTTTATAATATTAGTATAGATATCTAAGTATGAAATTTAGGTGTTGAAATGATGAAATAATATAGAAGACTTTGATTTTATTCGCAAAGATATTTTAATAGTTTATAAATAAAATACAAACAATCCTAAATGAACTGTATAAAAAAATGCAAATTTTATGTTTATATGGGGTGAAAATTTCATTTTTGTAAATAAATTGTACAATAGAAGACGATAATAAGTCATTATAAACTAAGTTTGAAAACTTTATAAACAAAGTATCAAAACTATCTGATTGTGATTTACTCACCGGTCATTTTTGGCCTTGTTTTTATTCCACTTTTCTCTATCAACTCGGCGTTTTCGAGCATCTTTAATGTCCACCACTTGGGGATAACATTCCATAGTTCATTTATCTATAAAAATTATAGCTTACAAATCTGTTTTATCACATCAAAAACCAAAATAAACGAGAGCACTCCTAACTGCAAATATCATAATCCGTCATATTGTTTACGCGACTGTGATAGGTTGTGATGGACAATGCTTATTCAGATACATACACAAGTGGACAATGCTTTTTTGTAGCAAACGTTGATTTTTAAATGTGAATTTCTATGAGACATTGCGGTTTTAGTTCCATATTGAATAAATAAATATTTTATTTTTTCACTGGAGATTCATATGCCATAGACAACACAATTTCAGTTTTTTATGGACATTGCGGTTTTTGATTCTAGTAGACTCTGTTCAGTATAAATTTCGGTAAGTATTCCAAATTTAAATCACATTCTACCTAGAGGATGAATGAAATTCAGTACAATTTTCTTTCCTTGTTTTTAACAGATTAAAAATGACTATTGTTATGTTAGCTTTTTGTGGCATAGAATGTCACTTTTTTGAGAAAGTGGTACGAAAAATTACATAAGACAGTCTCCTGGCACGCGCACCCTTCACCACCTCGTAGTGCTTTAGCTGGGAAGAAGCGGCGCAACAAACTGTCCAGCAGCACAGCTGTGTGTTCAGTTAAAAGAACTTGATTCTATACAACAGGATTTCATTTAAGTATATTACGAAGAGTCAGGTCTACCCGTGCTGCGTCTTCCGGTACGCTGTCACAATAATATGAATCAAATATTTTCAGCTTCACCGCAGAGTAAGGTCGTCCATGCCATCTTAATAAAAGCAGTTGACCGCTGTCACATGATGCCTTGGGGCCGCTGGGCGCTCCTCGCTCGTAGGCTCGAGAGAAAGTGATCTGATCAGTCAATTTCAATATTATTAGCAGTTACATAACCAAAGCTCCACTTTACAAGGATGTTATCATGGAGGCGTGAGCTGATAATGATTTATTGGATAGAAACGTCCGCGAAAGACCGCCGCGACTAAGGTTGCCAACTTTTTCTAGAAGAATTACAGTATTTCTGATTTCAGAGAGAGTTATTAAAGAGATATTATAACTTACAATTTAATAAAAACTTTTGCTAAGCTCTAGTCAGACCGAGTAGTGTGACGTATTCTCTCCGTCACAGATAGATTAGAAAGAAACCTTACAATACATCTAATCGATGCATGGAAGACCCAACAAAGACTACGAAAATTGACCAAACGGTAAAAGTTTTCGCGAAAGAAACTTGACTTTTAAATAACCCATAATGGCCGCCTGCCCAAAACGCCAACCTACGACATTGTTAAAAAAACAACGATTAAACCTTTCTTTGTCATATAATCGCAAAATTATTCACAAATCACAATAGGTCGCTTTTCATTCATCTCAAAGTGTGTCGCATTCCAAACTTATTTGTAAATATCCGCCACTCTGCGCGAGGTGGCGAGCTTGTGTGTTAGCTCAATACGGATGTGCCTTCGCTTTCTCTTAGCTGTCAATATTTTTGGCGCGAAATGAGCCAGATGACGCCATCTTGGTAATTTTCTTAAAGGCTTTATCATCGGCCAGTATTAGTTGACAGGTGGTGGAACCAGGAACTGGACTTAAAATTGTACTGAATTTCACAGAATGTTGACATTTTGTTTGGAAGTGGCGCCACCCTCAAGTGTCACGGTATACTGGTCGCCTTGAACGTGTTTTGATGGTGTTTGGCGGTTAGGTCACACTTGGGCGCGGAATGGGTGTCCTTTAAACGTTTCGTTACGGAGAATTGATTTCGAAATACTTTGTTAAGGTTTTCTAAACAATGGTAGGTATATATTAGGCTCGCTTGGCTGTCGTATGGAACATGCATAATTGCCGAAAACATCTCAATATAAGTAATTAACATAACATTTAACCTTTGTATTGGAAGGTCGGTTTCCTAAGTCCCTTGTCATGTAACTAATAAGGCGGTATAGTCCAGCCCAGTGTCATTTCAATAATTAGCCCATTCAGATATTAGGGTTTTCAAGCATTTGACATTTTGAGGATTAACCCTACTGCGCCTAATCATCGTGATCATTTCAGCTCAAACACGTCCACTGCTGGACATAGGCCTCCCCCAATTTGGGGGGCTTTGCCATAATCGCCACGCTTGGCAGGCGGATTGGCGATCGCAGTATGGTTGGAAAACGCATAGAGAACGCTACTGCCCATTCTGTTTGTTGCGACTTCTTCTTCCCAGCTAAAGCACTAGGTAGTTGTGAAGGGCGCGCGTGCCGGGGGACTGTCTTATGTCATTTTGACGTTCATAAAGTGCTGACTCTCAGCCTAGTTTGAATAAATGATTACTGATGATCGCTGACAGCTTACCGGGAGTACCTACTTATAGGCATAAATTAAAACTTTAATATAAATTAAAACTAATTTAAAATAAAAACGAACAACTTCCAAAAATAACACAAAGTCGATATCTTTGGGTTTTTTTATTGTGAAAATGTTTCACTTATTGGCTATGGTTCCTAGTCCATACAAATTCCTACTTATACCTTGACTAGCTAAGTAAATAACAGTGACAGAAAGTATTGTAATTATTGAATATCATCAAAACAAATTAAATGGAAAAATACGTACCTACTATTGAAGTCGACTTAAAAACTATAAATCAGAACTTGACCAAATTTACATACAGAGCTATGAATAATAATTGTAAATGCTGTCCATGAAAAACCTTTTTAACAAAAAATTAAACCGCCGAAAAACTGAAAAGCATAAAATAATACTTAAACCTTAAAATTATGAGTCGGCGCTTTGAGTGATCCTTGTTCATTGATTTTTCAGCGCCGACTCAAAATTTTAAGGTTTAAATATTATTTTATGCTTTTCAGTTTTTCGGCGGTTTAATTTTTTGTTAAAAAGGTTTTATTTTATATTTTTTTGTGGCTTTAATGTACTAATAATACTTGGCAAGGTATACCGTATCCAACACAAAAAGAATTATCAAAATCGGACTACTCTGTATAAAGTTATGCGTGTTTATACGTTACAATCAGTGAGTGAACAATCAATCCCCTGTTTTCCGACCCTTA
This sequence comes from Aporophyla lueneburgensis, assembly GCA_932294355.1. Taxonomy (NCBI): domain Eukaryota; kingdom Metazoa; phylum Arthropoda; class Insecta; order Lepidoptera; family Noctuidae; genus Aporophyla; species Aporophyla lueneburgensis. The sequence continues at coordinate 295,748 of OW028756.1, forward strand.
GGGTTCGATTTTGTTTTCCAAATTGATATGGGACCACCTTGGGAGTATACCCTTTCCAATAGAAGAAGAATTGTCACAATCGGACCACTATGTAAAAAGTAATGCGTGGTCATACATAAAAAAAAAAAAAAAAAATATACGCGTCGAATTGATAACCTCCTCCGTTTTTTTTCGTCGGTTGAAAAGCAAGAAACAACAGGGTATTGATGAAGTTCAACATAAAATATAACTTCATTTAAAGTCATACATACATAAAATGACGCCTTTATCCCATGGGGGAGGCACACAGATATCTATGGGGAGGCAGAAACTACAGAACACCTCCTGCTACGATCCTTAAACAGTCCTGTTGCCTCGTTTACGTTCATACATCTGTCCGCAGGCACGCCGGGTACCAGTACAGTGCACCTGACCCTTCTGAAGAGCATCACCAATAAGGTCACTTTAACGTGATATCACAGTGATATTATACTTTAAGTACCCAAAACCACTTCATTTCTCGAAATAAAATAGACTCGAGAATAAAACACAAGAGAATTAACACAAAATTAGTTGCCATGTATACAAGCGCAGCGCTGAGCACGCCATAATAGCGACCGTAAGTGTCCTCTTTCAAGGGTGGCTGGGGAGACGCTACGGCGTCCTCACCTTCCGCCTTACGCAGGTTCTCACCGGACAGGGCTGCTTCGGGAGGTTCCTGTTCCGGATAAGATGAGAGGAAACGCCCGGCGGTTACCATTGTGTGGATCACACTGTATGGTAAGTATCTATAGTCCTCCGTCCCATAAACCCCTGAAACCGAAAATAATTTTTGTAATCAGTTTTAAATGACGGAGTTCTCAGGTAACAATTTTTTTTTAAACTTTCGTATTAACAACCATTGGTGACATTCAGGACAATGTTACGTATAATTCATATGTATTAGTGAATTTCTGTTGTGTCATGTCATTTGACAATATTGCACCATACGGGCCCGATATAGTACCTAAATACAAGACACAACCAGCCGACCTGTGGCTTGTCAATATTACGTGTCCGAGAGAAATCTGTCAAACTCATGAGGATGACATTTCCGGTTACATCACACTGTGTACGATCGATACCCACTTTAGAAGAATTTCATGTGGTCTGCCCAATTGACGTAATGAACGAAATATTGCAGAGACAATACAAATTTCACCGACAGAGCCGGCCACGCCTTGGTGCAAGCGCACGTAATACAGGCAATACTCGTAATTTTAAGAACGTTCACAGTCCGCTCTCAGACTCAATCTGTCAAAAATACCGCGAGTTTCCGAACATTTTTGACAAGTTTTTGACGTTTGATTGTCGCCGAGATGAGACTAGATTTTGAAATTTTTTAATCACGTGAATTATTGGCCTATAGACAACAAGCCACAAAGTTCGGAAATCATGGTGTCGTTCTGATTGTTAATGATGATGATGTTGTTGGCGGTCATTAGGGAACTAGGGAACAGTGGTGGCTCAGTGGTAACGGTCGCGACTAACGAGTTGGAAGTCGCGGATTCGAACCCAAGCAGGCACTTTCCACAAAACATGACATCACACCTCGTTTCTCTGAAGGGCAGAGAAGTACTTATATCACACCCACATTTCGCAAGTTATGTTTAAGTAAAGGCCAAGTTGCATTTAAATATTATCATAGAGGGCGAGTCAGTTGCAATTAACTAGACGAGAGAAAATGCAGATAAAAAACCCAATAACACTGGAATCGAACCCAAGACCTCGTACTCAGCAGTAGCGGGTACAACTACTACACCAACGAGGCACTTTACGTTGTTGTAAATTCTAAAACTAATTCGTAATTCATCACTACTGCTCTCAGAACGGTGAAGGAAAACATCGAGATGAAACCGGCATATCTTAGAACCAAAAATGTAAAGATATATGACATGCCAACCCGCTCTAGGCTCGCGTACCTAGTGCATTACGGCCCACTCCCTCTCACAAAGAGGAGCCTTGTGTCCCACAAGTCGGAACATTATAGGTTGATCATGAAGGATTTAGGAATACATTATAAAATACTTAGGTCGAAAATTATCTCGCGGGAACGTACCGGACAAAAGTACCCTATGTGTTAATCCAGGTTGTAAACTATCTGTGTTCCAGTGTTCATCCAAATTCGTTAAAAAGTTTATGCGTGAAAGAGTAACAAACATCCATCCATCGTCACAAACTGTAGTGTTAATAATAAATATAGGAATTAGGATGTGATGGTTGGCGCTGGTCTCGCTGGAGTTATTAGGGGCACGTGCAGCGTTGTAATTGCCTTGTCTGGTGGTCACAACTGTAACTGCTGATCATGGAGTCCTGGACTCAATACCCAAGTGTTGGGAGTTTTCCATTACTTATGAATTTTTCATCAGCAGCTCGCAGATGGGAAGTTTTCCCGTCCAACTTTCGCATAGGTAACTGGCGAAATGTTTGTAGCAAAGACATCGCACAAAAGGAATTTATAGTCGGTGGTCAAAAATAAAAAAAACAACTCTTAGAAAAGTGCAATATCTCATCGTTTCAGAAGAAACACGTCCACTGCTGCCCCCCCAATTTGCGTGGTTTTGCTTTAATCGCCACACTTGGCAGGTGGGTTGGTAATCGCAGTATGGTGGTAAAATGCATAGAGAACGCTGCTGGCCATTCTTTAGTAAGTCCTCTTTTTTTTTTTTGATGGAAAATCATCAAATGACTTCTCCCGCTCTGGACGGACCGGACGGCGTGTCAGACTTTTACTGACTAAAACCCACCCGTGTTCCATCAGTTGCCCATGTGCCAGGGTCACGGTATCTCTTTCGAACAATCACGCGACCCCGGCAGGCATCGGTCCTAGTAGACCCCTTCATTATTGCTGACATCTCTTTGAGGCGCGCGTGGAACACGACGCGCCGTCGACCCGAGCCTGGTCCTCACCGGGCGGCGAGCTACCCATTGCTCGCCGCCCACAAGCTCGCGCCTACGGTGGCCGGGAGTCCGCAATCGACTCCCGACGCCCGGGGCGTCTCCTCCTGCGGTGGCTAGGGACGTGAGGGCGTAGAGACTGCCACTCCCTTACGCGCCCCACATCCTCCTTTGCGAGCATTACTGCTGCGCAAAAGGTGGTGATGGCTTCCCATGCCCTGTCGCTCCGTACCATGGCTCGCACCAGGGCCGGCGGTGCTCCGCCCAGGCAGGGCAAACTTCCACCGTATGCTCCACCGTGTCCTCCAGACGATCCTCACAATGGAAACACCCCGGCGTTTCCTCTCGCTTTATCCTGAACAGGAACCCACCGAAGCACCCATGCCCGGTGAGAACCTGCGTCAGGCGGAAGGTGAGGACGCCGTGACGCCTCTCTATCCACTCCTCAAAGAGGAGACTTATCGCCGCAACTGTGGCGTGCCCAGCGCTGGGTTGCGACAATCGTACCCACCATGTCACCATGAGATCCTGCCGGAGCTCTGTCCGCCGTGCCGCGATTTGTCGCGGCAGCGGAGTTTCGCCCCGGCGTTTCACCTCCTCGCGCCACTCCCACATGTGCGCGAGGAGCTTTGCCTCCAGATCCCATGGCGGGTGAGTCGCCTCTTACGACACCCACGGGAAGTAATAGGATGATGCTTTTCTGTACGTCTCGCACCACACGGAAGATTTTAAAACTGTATCTAATAAATTATATCGTACTAATTCCGTGGTACGTTCATGTCCATGCCGACTCAACGTCTCTGCCCACCCCTTCATCAGACAGTCGTGATATTTTAAAGTATTTTGGATAGCATTCTTTATTCGGGCTTTCATATCGGGCGCGACCGCCCCGAGCCGGCCGTGCTGCCCGAGGCGCAACCTGTCTCAAGGCGCGGTAACAATTTGTTTATTACGTAACAACTCGTTCGAAAGTTACTCGCGGGTCGCTAACAGAACCCGTTTGTCTTTCGTTGAGAGTGAATGACGTCAGGCCGTCACGTGACGCGTCCGGGACCTAATACTATCCTTATAATCCCGTCATCATTTCAGCCATGAGACGTCCGCAGCTGAACATAGGCCTGCCCCAAAAGGGGGGCTTGCCATAATCGCCACGCTTGGCACGCGGGCTGGCGATCGCAGTAGGTTGGTAAAATGTATAGAGAACGCTGCTGCCTATTCTCTAGTAAGTCCCATAGTCGCCTTCTACAACACCCTCGGGAAGAAATGGGGTGGTGTTATTCTTTATCTCCGGCAACATACGGAACCTAAATAATGTTACTGGTGAATAATTCCTGAAACCATGCTAGTGTCATCTGTCAAGTATACAGATTACAATTTTATAGTAGAAATGCCACTTGTGTGTCATTTAAAATGTTTAATAAATTACCACCTGCCCTGAGAATGTAAGCAATTAATGAGAAATATTTGATTGGCTCTTAGACATTGTGTATTTATTCCGTGAAATAATACTTTTTGCTATACTATATTATTGTTATAAATGACATTAGTACTTTGACATTTGTATGAACTCTTGGACTTTGTAGTTTTTATTATGACATACTTAATATTTTTGATTAAACAATTAATACTTTGACATTATAAATAATGCATGTAGCTACATTATTTAACATTTCTACGCCAGCAATGGTAGTATGTGTGAAACAATATTTAATGTAAGATTTAAATGTACCATATACTGAGAAATAAATTGAATTGAATTGATGTGTTAATGATGACACTTTTACTTTTTTTTTCGTAAGTGGCACACTCAGTCACTACACTAAACGGTTGAGATGTGAGTGTCATTCTCATCGGTGACGCGTCACGCTACACGCTGTGCGGCGCTCACAAATGAATATGATCGTGTGGCACTAAACATAGTATTATTACCTGCTAAGTGCAGTGTATGCACTAAACACAGAGTAACTTGGCATAACGTGCTATTTGCTATAAGATTATTGAAGCTGATTCACCGAGCACTTTACTGGAGTGTAATCTAGTAGGTCGCCACGCTAGCGCCCCTAAAGAACGTCATAATTATTACGTTAAAAAAAAAATTGTGTGGCAGCTCCAACGCACGACTAGAGCTTACTCCATACGAACGAGGAAAGATTAGATTTTTTTGTATGTAAGTTTGTAATGGATAGGTAAACTCGAAAACTACTGAACCGATTTTAAAAATTCTTTCACCTATAGAAAGCTACATTCATCATCTTCATCTCAGCCGCAAGACGTCCACACCTGTCCTCTCTCTTTTGACGGGGTTTGCCATAATCGCCACGCTTGGCAGGCGGGTTGGCGATCGCAGTATGGTGGTAAAATACATAGAGAACGCTGCTGCCCATTCTCTAGTAAGTCCCTTAGTCGCCTTTTACGACGCCCATATGAAGAAATGGGGTGATGCTATTCTTTACGTCCGGCACCACACGACACAATTAAAAGCTACATTATCATCCCGCAAAAATGCACAGTTCCTGTGAGTCATGTGGACGAAGTCGCGGACGAAGTGCTAGTAATGTTTATAGATTAGTAAACATTACGGAACGTAACGGAGAAACTTTGATTTTACTCCCTATACATTTCCATACCTCAGCCTTATATGAAAATCTGGAATCGACTGTAGCGACACATGTCTAGTTCTGTTATGTGAAGTTCCATTCTCCTGCGTCAGAAAGAACCGCCCACTGTTCAACTGACAGCTGTCAGTCACTGTTCAACTGACAGCTGTCAGTCACTGTTCAACTGACAGCTGTCAGTCACTGGGCATCATTATTATCATCATCATTTTCCTCCTGCCCTTAAACCAATTTTGATGTCTTCTTCCACACATCTCTATCAGTCGTCATCCCAGTAGAACCCCCTTTCTAGCCATATCAGTTGTCACACGGGTCATCCATCGAGTGGTGACTTACAAGTTGTATATCGTACGTTCAGTCCCAGACAGGCGGTTTACTTTGTCTATAAATGATTTCATTACCACTGCCCTCAAAACGGTGAAGAAAAACCACCGTGAGGAAACCAGCATGCTCTAGAACCAAAACCAAACCAAACTTAGGATAGGAAGGAAGTCTCCGTGACTTACAATGGAATGCTTCAGTTCCATGCCTACGGGAAGCGATGCTATAGCACACCTACTAAATCTATGCTACGTATAATGTAGTAACATCGTGTAACAACTCCTTCCGCGTGATATTCAAACTTCTTCGTTACGTAAAACTCAGTAAAAATATCTCCAAAGTCAATTTGACTATTAATTTTAAAATTATGCGTCTATTTAAAGTATTTTCTAAACTAATATTAGAGTTTTTAAACAAGCTTTTAAGCCCCTCTTCTCGACTGCCAAGGCAGTGCAGTTTAAACTTTCAATGTTCGTCATAAGGTTGTGTTTCGTTCGTCGTTGTCTTACGAGGTCTAGAGGCATAACATGTAGCGTATAGGAAATGGCACCCCACTTTCTTTAGAAGAACTCTCTTGGAGTCGTGAACTCAGTGCAAGTCCTTCGGTCATCACCACCACACGCGTCCAAAGAGTATTTATTAAATAAAGCTGTAGGCTGAACGACCGTAACACTTGTGTGAAGTAAACTATGAATTAAAACAGTCATTATAATTTTGGCGCGGAATGCAGTGACAGTTGTGTTTTTTTTAAACATTAATAGTTTATGTTGCGTCGGGAGTGAAATTAAAGACTGTTTTGTTGTGAAATTTTTGGATTTGGAAGAAAATGGTAAGTGGGAATTTATCATTACCAATATTACCATAGACTAATTCTATTCGAAAAAAAAAACAAATTGAAGTTTGGAAATTTACGGCCATAGGATTTGAAAATTTTTAGTTAATAACTTGGTAATCTTATGCCGCCGAAAGAAATTATTTACCATCACAGCCTCTCTATTTCTCATAAATATTTATAAACCACTGCACAAGCTATTATTGAGTTATTTAATTATATATTTGAAAGCCACATTAAAGCAAAAATGCTATAACTTTGTAATTGGCTGTTCTTCATTAAAATTATGCATGAGTGTCGTTATTAATGATTAATTTAAAAGTTATGAACTGGATGACAATCGAGTAGAAAAATTAAAATAATTTATTGGTGGTCCTGAAGCCAGGCGCTTCATAAAATTGCCTCTTTAATGGTAGAAGCTCTAATAAAAACTGACTGCGTTCTCTAAAATGCTTTAAAATAGAAATTGATGACAATAATTACCAAGTCGAAACGTCATTCACTCACTGATAGGTAATCCACGAAAACTCAGTAACTATTGGACCTACAAAGGTGAAATTTAGCACAAAGGTAGATTATGAGTAGGAGACGTCACGTAATAAGGGATTTTATGAAACTCCCTTCGCAAAGGGGTGAAACATAGGGTGGAAGTTAATATGAAAGTCCGTCAGTTTCGAAGCTAAGTTCTTCTAATTTCGTGTTTAGGCTGACGATTAAATAATAATTTATACGTACTTATCTAATAATTTATACGTACTTATCTAATAATTTATACGTACTTATCTAATAATTTATACGTACTTATCTAATAATTTATACGTACTTATCTAATAATTTATACGTACTTATCTAATAATTTATACGTACTTATCTAATAATTTATACGTACTTATCTCAGCGTTTTTGATTATTTTACTTTTGAAATCTAAAAAGGGGGATGAAGTTGTGTGGAAAGTCATTCATTTTCAAAGTAAACATCATTCAATTTATTATTGACGCTTGTGGTTGAAAACTTACGCAACAAAATTACCGACATCCACGCGGGCGTAGACGCGGGCAGAAGCTAGTACTATAATTATAAATTAATAAGATTAAGCTATGACTGAATGAGGGGCTTGTGACTGAGTAATAACAGGCACACGGGTCGATCGCTCAGGGTCAGGTACCCTTGCCGCGGTTGGACCATTGATGGGTGGCAATCTTTACACATTTACTTCGTAGATCTTAGACAGTCGTTACGGGTCGTCAGAAGCCCGAAAGTCTGACAACCAGTCTTACTGGGTATCGTATTACCCAGTAACTGGGTTGTGGAGGTCAGATAGGCAGTAGCTCCGTGTAAAATATTGGTATTCAACTACATCCGGTAAGACTGGAAGCCAACCACAATATGGTTGGAAAAAGGCGGGCAGATGATGATAAAGCTATGATGGAAAGTAATTTACAGACTGTTCAGCAAATATAGAGTGCGCATGTATGCGCACTCGTGGAAATGTCGCAACTCACAATTTGCCAAAAGATCATCTTTTTCTTTGATTGTAATTTGCCTGCCTTACCCAACTGTGTTGGGACCGTCTTCCAGTCTGACCGCATAAAGCTGTGTACCATTATTTAACATGGAGCGACTGCTTATCTGACCTCCAGAACCAAGTTACTGGGTAACACACAATGATAAATTGAGAGTAGAGTTTCTTGCCTATTTTTCTACAAACGAAACTACCTTTTGGAACGGGCGACTATTATCAATTGTACCTATTTCAATGTTGACGCTCAAACGTGCCTTTTATGTGCCTATCTATATCCATATCTTTACATATATAATTCTACTGTACGTGTGTATGTCACTGAATTCCTCCTAAACGGGTGGACGTTCTAGGAAACAGGACAACGTCTGTACGGTCAGCTAGTAAGTATCTATACTATAATATTATAAAGCTGAAGAGTTTCTTTGTTTGTTTGATTGAACGTGCTAATCTCAGGAACTACTGAACCGAATTGAAAAAATATTTTTGTGTTGGGTAGCCTATTTATCGAGGAAGGCTATAGGCTATATAACATCACGCTATAACTAATAGGAGCGGAGCAGTAATGAAAAATGTTGCAAAAACGGGGATAATCGCACGGGTAGGCGATTCGATGCGACGGGAAGGGTATCTATGGGGAACAAGAAATTTAACGCGAACGAAGTCGCGGGCAGAAGCTAGTATAATATAAAAGTGAAAGGTCACTGATTCATACATTCATTCACTCACTGATAAATTACGAAATCTCAAAATCTGCTAGACCTATGAATACGAAATTCGACACACAAGTAGATTATGAGTAGGAGATGTCATAGAAACGAATGTAGGAAACTCACCCGTAAAGGGGTTAAATAGGGTGGAAGTTTGTATGAAAGTCCGTCAGTTTTAAATCTTCAAATTTCAATTTTATAGGTTCTTCAAATTTCGTCTTCAGGCTGACGATTAAAAAATAATTTATACGTATCTCAGGCCTCAGCATTTTTAATCATTCTGCTCTCGAAGAGCTAAAAAGGGGATGAAGTTATGAGGAAGGACCTTAATTTTCAAAGTAAATGTTTCATTAAATGTATTATTTAGTCTTATGGTTGGACATTCACCCGGATGAATCCGCAGGCTAAACCTAGTTTGAAATAAATGCTTTGACTTTGAGAATTGTAAAGTTTATTATATTGGGCAGTTACCGTTGAGTGGCGACTATTCCAGCACACTGTAAGACATCGCAGGTTCCCTTAACTACCAGTAACCTGTTGTTTGACACTTTCTCTCGTGTCGTGCGTGCATACATTAGCGGCGCGCTCCACAGATTCGTCTCGGAGTATCACTCTTGAACATGTGAACATGTGTGATCTTGTGCGACCGGCTTTGGTAGTTCTGTGCTGGGAAGTGCGGCTGCTGACTGTGAGGGCTCGGGTACGATGCCAGGCCATGTCAATGATTGTATTTTTTTTTATTTCTCGGCTTTAGATTCGATTATACACCGCGAGATTTTAGTCGTCTTACAAAGATTGTCCACTCAATGTATCCGACATAATATACCTCTAGGCGTGATTAAATATTGTTACCATTAATTAAGATAATAGGTACTAAGAAAAATAAAAAATGGATTAGAATTATGAAACATTCTGTTAATAATGTATACGTATCATACGGTAGGTAGAGAACATACCTACCTACCCAGTGCACGAGTCTGCTAGATCTGGAATTGGAGTGTTTGTTTTTAATATTAAAATAACCGCTTTTTACTAAGTGTATATGGATGTATACACGGTACATATACCAAAACAACAGATCGAATCCGGAACCATATGCTCAGTAGTCTATCTCACGACCACTAAACCAACCAGGAAGATGATTGGCCAGATTAGATCAGCCGTCAGTCTTCCCGGATGAACTGCACGCGCACGCGCAGTCGGCAATACCTCCACAATTACAGCAGCCATCAAAGTAGAAAGGTACTCCGTGGCGGAAGTAGGAACTCGTCGTGACGTCGAACAGAGATTACTAATTGCTTTAATGAGCTGATAATTACTATCTAACTAATTATCTGTAGACACTCTCTTTCCTGTGTTGAGACATTCAACTTGAGGCGACTGACGAGGGCTCTCCGGCTGCGGTTTGCACAGCACAATCAGTGTATAATGTAAGAGGGAGCGAGCCAATTTTGATTCTAAGACATGCCGGTTTCCTCACAATGTTTTCCTTCACCGTTATGAGAGCAATGGTGATAAAATAATTAAAACCAAGTAAAGCGGTTACTAGAGAATGGGCAGCAGCGTTCTCTATGCATTTTGCCACCATACTGCAATCGACAACCCATTTGCCAAGCGTGGCGATTATAGCAAACCCCTACTTTTTGGGGGAGGTCTATGCCCAGCAGTGGACGTCTTCCAGCTAAAATGATGATAATAGAGGTTGACTACGGTGTGTACAGATGGTCTCCCATCCACGTACCTACCGCGGCTTGTGTAGCTTAACCTGATCGATAACTTAGCCACGAGCCCCCTTTTCTTCTACCTACTAGCTGTTATTCCACAGCACATGTACGGTATTCCAAACCAACATACATTTGAAACGGTTTTCATCAACAAACTGCGTTGAATCACGGAAAGTACATATTAAAATTTTCTCTCAATATATCTGATCGTGAACCATTGACACCGTTTCGTTCACGATAACTATGCGATACCGGATGTGGAGTGTAATGTGGCATGACTTTGTATCACAAAAATCTATTGGTACTCTCGTGAGGGACTCATCCGAGTATAGCCCTCCAGACCGTATTTCTAACATGGCGGCCAATCTCACCGGAGACTACCTATCGGCGCGGGAGATTTTATAGTGCAGGCGTGTATGCGCAAACACAGGGGCACTCACTGTTCCCTCACTCTAATAGTCCTTAGGGACGGCAGTTGATTGACAAAATCGATATCCAATATTGAATTTGAGTTTGTATGTTATGTTCATACCATCCATCATTGTTTCATTTGTGATCTTCAACTCGTAATATGATTGTAGCCATCCACATTATTGCTCTTAACTTTCTTAGCAACATTGCTCCTCACTCGTCCGCATCAATCGACATCAAAAGTCATTTATTGAAACTAGGCTGAGAGTCCGCACTTTTCGAACGTCAAAATTACTTAAGACAGTCCCTCCAAAACGCCCGCCCTTCACCACTTCCTAGTGCTTTAGCTGGGAAGAAGAAGTGGCGCAACAAACTGTCCAGCAGAAAAAATAATGGATATCCCACATACACAGACTGGAACAATTACAAACATTGATTGTTCCTTACGGGAACCAAAGCCGCGACCCGTGGTAACATAGAAACCAACTCTCTAAGCAAGCCTTCCGTGCCACCAGAACTATAAAAGTGAATCTAATATTGTGAAAATATAATAACAAGTGTTCGTTCGCGTGCACGAAGAGTTATTTTTGAGTAAAAATATAAATTAGACGCGCTCTACTTCAGACATTAACTGCAAATGGTCGCCGAGTGAGCCAGGCATGGCATATACGTCTGCACAGCCACTTACCATTTCAATGCTTGAGAATACAAACCAAACTTTTGTTGACTCACTTGTTCGATCCTTGTGCCTTCAATTTATTTCCGGGCTGAAGCCACATGTCTTTCTTCAATACATGTTGCACGACAATCAGCAAATACGTGCCCTGACTGGACAAGTCCACTCAATCTGTGTGGTTCTTTCTTCAAAAGACCATTTCAGACACCAATCTACATGGTCTTCACATGATGTCACCGACATAATGTCTGGACTGTGACCTCTGAGTTTGTTTCGGCCTTTTTCGTTCGGGTCAACTGCCCAACGATTGATGTTAGGACATAGTATAATATGCTAGTTGCGCAGTAAACTCTATTTGCGCGACGCAGGATTTTGCGTACCCTGCCATTGACATCTGTCTGAGACTACCCCCAACTCGCTCGGCTCGTTCCCACGTGTGTAGCATCGTTAGATCAAGTCGATTAGCATTCTATTGTTATATCGCTCGGTGCGCGTGGGATCCCGTATGCTAATGGCCAAAGAGTATGCGGCAGACGCTCCGTCCTATATGTTCTGATGTGAATACCGCTCAATTATCCAACTCTAATGTCATGTGTTCATGACGTAATTAGGTATACCTGTATTTGTTAACGGACTGCCCGTGGGTAGGTGTCGTCAGTTCTGTTTAATTCCATTTTTAACCGACTTCAAAAAAAGGATGAGGTTATCAATTCGACTGTATTTTTTTTAAATTATTTTTTATGTTTGTTACCTCATAACTTTTGACTGGGTGAACCGATTTTGATAATTCTTTTTTTAATTGAAAGCTGGTGCTTCCTGAATGGTTCCATTTAATTTGGTTTTATTTGGACAATGGGGTCCATGTGAAAACCATATAAGTCTTAAATTTTCGTTACGTATTTGCGCGACAAATGAACGAATAACGCGATTAGATTAGTGCGGAGTATCTACCACAACTAAAAAGTCAAAAAATAAAAACTTTTTACAAAAAAAAAAACAACCGACTTCCTTTAAAAAAAACACTACAAAGTCAAAAATAACTTTAAATTCGGAAGTCGGTGGCAAAAACCTTAAATACAGAGCCTAAGACACCGACTTTCGAAATTAAAGTTTTTTTGACTTTGTAGTGTTTTTTTTAAGGAAATCGGTTGTTTTTTTTTTTGTAAAAAGTTTTAATATGAAGCAAACCAATAAGTTTTTACCGGCCACCATTTCTTTTTACCGGCTTAAAAAAAGGAGGACGTGTCGTCGATATTTGGTTTTTTTTTTAATACATGTTTGTTACCTCATAACATAACTCTTTAAACGCCTCTTTTAAACATTTGTATAAATTCTAATGAGTGATGTTGAGTAAGCATCAATAATAGGAACGTATTTTTTACTGTATTCGTACCGTGTGGTGCCGGACGTAAAGAATAGCATCACCCCATTTCTTCCCGTGGGTGTCGTTAGAGGCGACTACGGGACTTACCAGAGAATGGGCAGCAGCGTTCTCTATGCATTTTACCACCATACTGCGATCGCCAACCCGCCTGCCAAGCGTGGCGATTATGGCAAAGTCCCCCACATTACGCTTATCTCCAGCAGTGGACGTCTTACGGCTGAAATGATTTTTCCACTTAGTTGATGATGTTATAATAATAATAACAACTTCCTGTCCCTGTTATTTACTTAGCAAGTGAACGTATACGAATATGTGTGGTAGAACCTACTTGTGTAGCAGTGGAAGAAGCGCACCATTCACATTTACAACCGACACGAACGAAGCAGTGCATTTCATCACTAAGCTCGAAAGGAAGAAAGAGTTCATTCTCATATCATGTTCGCGAGCGCCCACTTGCTCCGCGCGAGGTCGGACAGTCCCCTTCTGCACTAATCTCGCTGATCTTGGTCGACTCTTCCCACCCGAGGTCGATGACCCGCCTCGTAGTATTCCACCTGTCATTCAGTTGCTTTCCAAACTTCACATCACTTCAGTACCGTCCGCGACAACACAACATTTATAGCGCTTTGGATTTCTAAATAACCTCATTATAAACTTCAAGCTAAAGAACAAAGCGCCGGCTATCGCTAAATACCAGCCCTGTCTCGCATAGGGTCACAGCATTATGCTGTGCGATGCTCGTTTTGGGTGGATGTGACGCATGTTTTCCCCCAGGCTTTTCTTTTTCTTTTTTTTTGTTTGTTTTGTTTATTCTTTGCGTCATGTTCGCCGCAAATAAATGTATTTTCTTTTTTTCACACTCCATTTATAACCGACTTAAATATTAAACTAGCTGTGTAGGTAACATCTGGATGGACAGACAGACATGACAAAATTAAAAGAGTTCTGTTTTTGCAATTTGTTACAGAACCCTAAAAAAGGAGGTTCTCAATTGGAATACTTGTTATTTTTTTGTATGTCGGTATGTATTTAGCATATAATGCTCTCAGAATTCCTAATGTTGGGATTCATACCTTCTTTCGAGTGTTACAAAAAAATTATACCTACTTAAATTTTTTTAAACAAAATATCTGAAACCATAAAAGTGAACTTTGAAAATTAGTAATTTAAAATGAAAAACGTTTAGAGAAATCTAAAGATGACTTTCAAAGACAATGACACAGTTTATCGACTTTCATTTTATTTTACTTTTCACAATATGGCGTTTGGTGGTCGCCATATTGAATTTTGGTAACTATGTCTTTAGCGACACTCGCAAGATTATGGCAAATCGATTGATGTAAGATCAAAAAAATCAGCCCACGTACGGGCTCTGGAGTACTTTAAATGAAAAGACGTAAGTAAATAGGCTGATAAACATATTCTGCATACCCTCCTTTGCGTCGCATAGGCGAGTGCAAAAACCGTATTTGTAGAGCATCGTCTCTTTCTACAGGCCGATGTTTAGCGCCCGAGCTCTGTTCCTAACGACTTCATCACGCTAATATGCTAATGACCATATAATACTCTCTACAGTGTGAATTTGTTCAGCTCGCCAAGTATTGTCTATGGTTTAAACAAAAAATCTCTCGTCTTTGTAAACAGCTCTCACTTTCGCGGGTTTAAATTCAGAATCCAGTCACTGGTTTGCTGTCATAAATTTTTAAAGAGAAAATAATATTCTATGGCCTACTTGTACAAATCGCTAAATGTTACTAACGTATTTAAACCCACGTTTTGTCTCTGTCATGTTCAGACGATTGACAGAAATAAAACGATGATTTGAATTCGTTTAAAGCTAAACAAGTAGAGCGAATTGGATTTGTGGTGCAAATGGGCCCACAGAATTTACCGGTGATTTGCAAAAATGACTCACAATAATTGAAGAAAATATCGATAAACATACCTACATAAAAAAAAAACATACGAACATATGACCTCGTTTTTAAAGTAATCACCGGCATGGTGGCAATGGTGGCATATCCGTAGAAGCAATCATTCGAAGATATGATAGAGTGCCCGTGTGGTGGAACATAGACTACTCCCTCTGACAGAGAGGAGGCCAGAGTTCCAACTTTATAAGACAGATTGTTATTAAAAATGCTAATTATATTCTAGATCCGTTTTCACATATTCTAATTATAGAATTAACTAGCTTCTGCCCGCGACTTTGTTCGCGTCAAATTTTTGCTCCTCTGCCTGCCACTTTCCGTCCATTTTTCGTTAATCCTCAACTCCTTTTAATCGTAGCGTGATGTTATATAGCCTATAGCCTTCCTCAATAAATAGGCTACCCAACACAAAAATACTTTTTCAATTCGGACTAGTTAATTTAGTAGTTCCTGAGATTACCGCGTTTCAACCAAACAAACAAACTCTTCAGCTTTATAATATTAGTTTAAATGTATGCAAATATTGTTAAATCTTTTTTAAAGAGTAAAGGCCACAGACAGGCGCGGCGCGACACTATTAGAACAATTTCTAAGACACTATCAGAAACGCGTCGAACCGTAGCGTCGCGTGGTCTACGGGAGCCCTGACGCTGGAGGTTCTTGCCCCATTCTTCTACATACGAAACTACATTTAGGAAGGGCCGACTAGAATCAATTGTTTAGTGTAAATGTTGACGTTCAGAAGTGCCTTCTATGATATACCTTCCTATTTAAACTAAACCAATATTATAAAGCTGAAGATTTCGTTTATTTCGTAAAACGTGCTCAGGAAACTGGATCGAATTGAAAATATATTTTCATCTTAGGTATTGAGGAAGGCTATAGACCATATAACATCACGATAGGACCCGTAGGAGCCGAGCAAAAAGCAAAAACTCACGAATATGAAAAGCTCACACGGGCAGAGGATTCGATGCAATGGAGTAGGTCGGGGGAGCAAGAAATTTGACGCGTACGAAGTCGCGGCTAGTATGAAATAAATGCTTTGTTCCTTTTTCTAAACTCAAAATAAAATGTTGTGTAACCGACAAAACCATAATCACGACATAATGTACAAACGGAACCTCCATTCAATTGTCTAAAACGTTCTCCGTTCACAGTGCAGTCAGTGCATTGTGTTCGCACCATCTTACCTTCACGTGAAGGCTTCATATACGACGCCGCGCGCCGGTAAACGGTTCTTCCGGTAAGTAGTTATGTTCATAGCGGCGGCGTGGGAATATCGCACAGATATCTAGACTATGTCGCCACTGCGCTACTGACTCACTGACTCCATACATACAACACTTGAGCCATCATAAACGATTTCTCATCATCATCAGCATCTCTGTCACAAGATGTCCACTGCAGGACAAAATCAAAATCAAAAGTCATTTATTCAAACTAGGCTGAGAGTCAGCACTTTTTGAACGTCAAAGTTACAAAAGACAGTCCCCCCAAAACGCCCACCCTTCGACACTTCCTAGTGCTGTAGCTGGGAAGAAGAAGTGGCGGAACAAACTCCCCAGCAGCACAGCTGTCTGTTAAGTTAGAAGAACTTGATTCTATACAATATTGTGTAAGTAATTAATATTATAAAACAAAACATACATTATTCGCCATATGTCAGCTAGCACACGCCAATATACCAACAAAAAAAAATTGAATACTAAAGTCAAGCTGAAATAATAAAACAAAAACATAAACAAAACTTAAAAACTAAATAAAGCCTCCAGGCATAAAGGGCGTGCCCGCTTACATGTTCAACGATGCAAAATGATCCATATACATACATTGATGCATATAGCTAAGTTGAAGTTACAATAGTTAAACTAGCACCTCCGGAGTGGAATAAAATAACAGTTAATACAAATAACAATAACAAAAACCATGGTCAGCAAGACGACCAGTCACCACAAGCAGCACCCGTTCACGAGCATAACGCAAAGGTCAGCCATTACCCCCCTCGCCATATTTGAGGGAAGGTGGTAACCCGACCCCCGACGCTACCGCAAGCAGTGACATCTAAGGGAGCATGACGAACTTGCTGCCGGTTTGTCAGGCAAGAATATTATGAACAGCTGACGAGGTCGCTAGCTAACTACATGTTGCAATACAACTCATTTAAAATCATTGTAATGAGTAGATTATGGCCACAATAAATGAAATTAAAAGAAAATAAAAATAAATTAACAAAATCTGTTAAATAAAAAAAATAAATAAAAAACCAATTATATGAACTACCCATATAAACTGTCAGTAGGAAAGCTAATTCTGGATTGAAAGAACATAAACATTGTCTTGAGTTTGTCTTGAGTTAATCACAGCGACCAACTATTCTTATCGTTTAAGTAGTCGTTGATAGAATAGTATGCCTTTGAACAAAGGTTGGATTTTACTTTAGCTTTAAACTCATTAAACTGCAAATCTAGTAAAGCAGAGGGAAGCTTGTTATAAAAGGTAATACCAAGACCAACAAAAGAATTATGAACCTTATGAAGCCGGTGAAAGGGAGCACGTAGTTTGTCCTTATTTCTAGTATTAATATTATGAATATCACTGTTTTTAGTGTACAGGTGTATATTTTGCCTAATATATAAGATGTTGGCGAAGATGAATTGTGATGCCACCGTAAGAATACCAATATCTTTAAACAAATCTCTCAGAGAAACTCTAGCACCTAGTTGGTAAATCGCTCGAACAGCTCGTTTTTGAAGAACAAAAATATTTTGAATGTCCGCGGCTTTGCCCCACAGCAGAATGCCGTAGGACATTATGCTATAAAAATAACTAAAATAGACTAATCGAGCTGTATCAACGTCCGTATACTGTCTAACTTTCCTTACTGCGTAGGCGGCCGAACTGAGCCTTCCCGCTAGGCTTGATATATGTGATCCCCATTGAAGTTTGGCGTCTACTGTTATGCCCAGAAAAACCGCCGAGTGTACAGTTTCAAGCACCTCATTATCTAAAACGACATTGGGTCCCAGATTCCTAACATTCGGTAAGGCGAACTTTATACATTTCGTTTTCTTAACATTGAGAACTAGGTTATTTGTAGTAAACCATTCCGTAGCCATTGAGAGCGCACTATTTACGTCGTCAAAATCTTGTCTATTTCTGTCTACTTTAAAGATAAGTGAGGTATCATCAGCAAATATTACAATGTCACAGATATTCTTTAAATAAAATGGTAAGTCATTAATATACACTAAGAATAAGAATGGACCCAGTATTGATCCTTGAGGTACACCTAACTGAACTAGTAGCCCGGAAGATTTTACACCATTGACATCTACACATTGGTGCCTATTTTGCAAATAAGAACTTATGACACTGAGAGCTTCGTTGTGAACACCGTAATGACGTAGTTTACGCAAAAGTGTGTCATGGTGAACGCAATCAAAAGCTTTGGAGAGATCACAGAAAACTCCGATAGCATTTTGCGAGTTCTCCCATGCGTTGAAAATATGTTTCAGCAGAGCAACACCCGCATCTGTTGTCGAACGACCTTTTGTAAAGCCATATTGCTCATTATGAAGGAGGCTATTTAAATTAAAATGTCTTAGCAACTGCTTGAGTATTAACTTTTCAAATATTTTACTAAATGCAGGTAAGATAGAAATGGGCCTAAAATTGCCAACGTTATTTTTATTACCTGTTTTAAATAATGGTATGACTTTACTGCTCTTCATGAGGTCAGGAAAAGATCCCAAATCAACACATTTATTAAAAGTTACAGCCAGATAGGGGGCTACGATATCTATACTAATATTATAAAGCTGAAGAGTTTGTTTGTTTGTTTGTTTGTTTGTTTGTTTGATTGAACGCGCTAATCTCAGGAACTACTGGTCCGAATTGAAAAATTCTTTTTGTGTTGGGTAGCCTATTTATCGTGGGAGGCTATAGGCTTTATAACATCACGCTACAACTAAGAGGAGCGGAGCAGTAATGAAAAATGTTGCAAAAACGGGGAAAATTTATTCCTTTTGAGAGTTTCCGTTGCGTGCGCTGCGTAAACGGTTAAAGTAACGCAAAAATCATGTATGACGGAATTGTTCCTTTTAAAAAGTTCTAAAAAAAAGTCCGCGAGAGCATATGTCTATCTTTTAAGGTTGACTCACTATAACTCAAAAGGAGCGAGCAGCAACGAAAAATGGACGAAAACTAGCAGGCAAATCGATGCGACGGGAAGGGTCAGGGGAGCAAAAATTTGACGCGGACGAAGTCGCGGGCAGAAGCTAGTCTATTATATTACTTAACAGTTTAACAGAGATGCCCCAGTAATCACCAGTGTTTTTTGACTTGAGTGTGTTAAAAATATTAATCACATCACGAGGCGTTACATGTTCGAAACTAAATAAGCGACTACATCCGGGCACACTACTATGCAAAAGGTTTTCAGCTTTAGACGGGGACGAATTTAAGGAGCAGGTCGTAGTTATAGGTATGTTGGCAAAAAACTCATTAAATGCCTCAGCTACGTCGGCTGCTTTATTAACCAATTTGTTGTTAATCATAATCTCTAGTTGTTTTTCCTGTTTAACCGGTTTACCCGTTTCATTATTAATAATTTTCCAAGTGGTTTTTATTTTATTATTGGATTTTTTTATGGTATCGCTTAAAAACTTTGATTTAGCTAAAGCGCAAATCTTTTTAAATAATTTTGAATAATTACTGACATACTCTAGAAAAGGAGTATCAAATCTGTATTTTTTCAAACCATATAACTCGTATAGTCTTGCTCTACTTTTATAAATTCCTGGAGTAGCCCATTGGTTGAAGCTAACGGAAGTGCTATTAATGTCAATAGTTTTGGTCTTGAAAGTAGATTCGTATTCTTTTTGCACAATATCAAAAAGGGCTTCATAGATTTCATTAGGATTCTCGTGTTCTACTATAGATGGAGTAATCCTATGAGCTATATTATTTTTAAATTTATTACAACGACTAGCTGTATAAGGCCTGCATTCTATTTTATGCGGCTTTTTAAGTAGTGGCAAAGGGAAGCTGGCTAATAATCCACAGTGGTCAGACGTTAAGTCACTTAAAACTAACTTATTTTTGGCATCACAATCACTAAATATATTATCGAGACAAGTCGACGAAGAAGCCGTGATCCTAGTTGGTTCAAGGAACAAGTTTATTAAATTAAAAGACCTAAACAGATTGAGCAGTCTAATACTTAATGGAGTAACATCTAAAATATTAATATTAAAATCTCCACATAAAATTATACATTTATTAATTGATTTTAATTTATTGAGTGAATCCTCCATTACCGATTCGAAACGAATAAAATCCCCAGACATAAGCCGTCCCCAATTTGGGAGGCTTTGCCATAATCGCCACGCTTGGCAAGCCGGTTTCCAATCGCAGTATGGTAGTAAAACTGTCTAACAAAAAGTTAAACCGCCGAAAAAACTGAAAAGCAAAAAATAATAAACCTTAATTTTTTGTTAAAAAGTTTGTATTTTATAATATTTTTTTTGTGGCTTTAATGTACTAATAATACTTGGCAAGGGTATACCCTATCCAATAAAAAAGAATTATAAAAATCAGAATACTCTGTATAAAGTTATGCGTGGCCATACATAAAAAAAAAAACATATATAAGGTGTATCTATTCATACACGAAATATTTTAAGAGGTACAGGTAAAGAAGCTACAGAAACGAAAAAAAAAAATTGTTTATGTATTTTTTTCAAAATGTAATATTTATAAATTATTTGACGCACATAACAAATACTGGCTCCTTATTATTTTTTACGGCCCGAGACACCGCGGCCATGCTCGTGCCGTCCGGTCGCCGCCCTAGCAGCGTCAGGCGGGCCATTCATAGAATTTGGAGTAAAGGTTTTATGCAAAACGTCTCAAGTAGTTTTGAAATTAAAATAACTACGAAAATTCAAAAACGCTTAGATAAAAAATTTCTTTTTGCTTCTATAGCTTCTTTACCACCTACAGGTGTACCTCTTAAAATATTTCGTGTATGAATAGATAATACCTTATATACGCATCGGTTCAAAATGCATAGAGAACGCTGTTGCCCATTCTCTAGTAAGTCCCTTAGTCGCCTTTTACGACACCCACGGGAAGAAATGGGGTGGTGCTATTCTTTACATCGGGCACTACACGATAATACGAGAAGATACTATTAAGTGAAATCATATACTAAAGGTGTAAAGGTACTCAATATTACAACTATTCAGCTACACCTAAAGATTCACTTGTCGCGGTTAATTCGTGGATGGGTGAGCATATTCACCCCTCCGTGCCTCGGACAGCACGTTAAGCCGTTGGTCCCGGCTGCGGATCTTTGTCAGTCGTTAGCAGCAGACAGCTAGGTCCAACAGTGAACGTTTTTCGGCTGCTGAAAATAATAATAGTAATCAGCACAGCGTTCAATGGTGTGGTCCGAAAGTCAAGCGACACCGTGCGCCCGCGCCGCGCGCCGGTCACATGTTGTGATGGGAGCGGCGCGTTACATCACACACACTTTCTAATGTAATGTTCTCTCGTGTGACCCTGTGAGCGTGAACACGCCTCAAGCTTGTAGTTATTGAAAATACTTATTAAATCGTAATGATGGACGCCCCTTTTTACACGCTTTATATTAGAGCTTCACTTGTATGTTTGTTTGTAACCGACTCCTTATAGCGTGATTTTGACCCACTTTAAACGACCAGATTTCATTCAAACTTTGCACACCTGTCAAAGAACGATGACAATGCAATAATTTTATAAATTTGTGCCATTATCCTTGTCAGCGTTACCAGCACCCTAATTGCGAAACGCACAATTTATCAGAATCTGAATGGGATTGAAGATTATTTCTAAACCATTGCGTCATTTGTTCGAATAAATTGTCGGCTCAGCAACGTAAATAACGCAATGAATGTTGTTTAACTATGAATATTAAACCAATTCCTACCGATAAAAAGTTCCGCAATTACCCCTCTGGACAGCAAAAAAACTGTCTTCGAAAACTACGCTAACATACGTCACAAACTACGCTGACATACGTCTCAAAATTCGAAACACCCTAAAAAATAGGAATAAATAAAATAACGAAAAAAAAGCGTGGGGTACCCCACACTTTTTCTTCCATTATTTTCTACTTTTTAGTTTGGTTTTCTATGGAAGCGTATTTTTTGGTTGTTTTTAACTATTATTTTGTAAATCAAGTTCGATCGGACGTAATCTTTTGGCGCGGGATGTTTCCGCGCACCGGGTTATAAAAGCACTGCTTAGCGCTGACAATTGAAAATCCAGTATCATTTCAGCCGAAACACACAGGGCTCCCCAAGCTCCGCCACTTCGACCGGTTGTTCCCGCACTCCGCGGTTTCCTGTGGCCGTCACAAAGTCAGCAGTTTACCGTGTAGGAGGCCTTTCAACTCCGACATTTGTCGCGCCCTATTCCTTAGGACCCGAGATGGCGGCGCGTAGTGTTCCACGCGCTCCTCGTAGCTGTGGGATGGTACAGGTACCGGAGTGGTTTTTAGTCAGTAAGAGCCTGAGAGACCCCTCCGGGGACATCCCTGAGGACTTCCACCTCAAGACCAAAAAAAAGTTTTACTTAAGAAGTCGGTTGTAATTTTTTTTTTTTTGTAAAATGTTTTTATTTTTAACTTTTTAGTTACGTTAGATACCCCGCACTAATCTAATCACGTTATTAGTTCATTTGTCGCGCAAATATTTAATGCAAATTTAAGACTTATATGGTGTTCACATGGACCCCATTGTCCGAATGGAACCAAATTAAAATGTGACCATTCGGGAAGCACCGGCTTTTAAATAAAAAAAGAATCATCAAAATCGGCTCACCCAGTCAAAAGTTATGAGGTAACAAAATATTTTATTTTTTTAAATACAGTCGACTTGATAACCTCCTCTTCTTTTTGAAGTCGGTTAAAAAAGGCCTTTCAACTCCGGCGACCAGAATGTGACTGCTAACTTATGTCTGTATTATTTAAATCGGAGGAGCAGTGGTGGCTCAGAGGTAACGATCGACACTTACTAGTTGTAGGTTCACATCCAGACAGGAACTACTTTGTGTACATTATTACATCACCGCCGCTCTCAAAATGTTATGAATCAAAACATTGCGAGGAAATCGGCATGTCCTAGAACCAAAACTCATTAAATGTTCAGAACAACAAAATTGTGGAACAATGATTGAGTACCCGTGAGGTTCAATTTGATGCCGGACGTAAAGAATAGCATCACCCCATTATTTCCCGTGGGTGTCGTAAGAGGCGGCTAAGGGACTTACTACAAAATTGGCAGCAACGTTCTCTATGCATTTAACCACCATACTGCGATCGCCAACCCGCCTGCCAAACGTGACGATTATTGCAAACCCGCCTCAAATTACGGGAGGCCTATCCAGCTATGCACGCTTCTCGACTGTAATAATGATTATGACTGGGGACACCCCACATGGATTCTTTTCAGTGTTAACATCGTTTTAAGGCTAATGGTTCCCACATACTGCCCTAGACACTGTCTCGCCAGTAGCTCTTCTAACTGCTACTTAAACCCACACCACGTACGTTACATACGTTACAAACGTTACATACGCACGCACAGACAATGAATACAAACTGTTCGTTAGATAACATTACTTAACGCACGTCCTTGACCGCGTGCGTGAGGTTCAGCGGCGGATGACGAGACTTGGAACGTGATGGGAGCGCGGCTGGCGCTACTGTTTGTGATTTGGACGGTAATTATGTATTTCATTGGTTGCTGTATATAATTTAATGTTACGTACATAAGCTATATTGTAGATATTGATATTACATTGCGTGTTGGGATGGGCTGGTGGTCCAACTCTGATTATAATTGGTGATTTATTTAACCTATCAATTGTGATTACCTCGTTAGTGTAATGGTCACAATCATGACTGCCAAGCATGAGGTCAAAAGTTCGATTTCCAACTCAGTACCAGCCCGGAGTCATCGCAATAAGCTCGCCCCCTATTAGGAACATGTGACTTCAGGGGAAACGTCAAGGTAGTCAAAAATTCGAAGACATATTGTGACATCCAACTCTACATCTTCCTGTGCGCGGTGCCACTCCAGAACCTTCCAGCCCCATCGGTCATCTGTTCTGCGAGCAATGCCCACTGCCACTTAAGTTTGGCAATTCTTCGGGCTAAGACGAGTACCTTGGTTCGACTGCGGTTCTCTTCATTCCTGATTCGATCACGCAGGGAAACTTCAAACACCACACTCAAAGGTGGACCTTTTGAAGGCCGCAACAATCCGCTAAATCAGGGCAACACAGAACCGGTCGAAGTGGCGTGGCTTGGAGGAGCCCCATGTCCAGCTCGTACTGGGCCTGCCTGATGGAATACACGGACCACTCCAACTCACAGAGAGACCTGTTTCCCAGCTGTGGGAACATAATAGTCTGACTATGCATCTATCTTACCGGATCCACAGCAAACATAACTGGCGAAATAAAGATTAACTTTTGACCCCTCTGCCTAAGCTACCCCTTTCGGGAAAACTCAGCAAAGTGTTGATGTTAGAAACTCGGCGCGGGTCATAGCTCACAGCGCGACATTCCCCCGTGTGTATATTTAGTTGTAGCAGTCGTCGGCGCGACCTCCGCGACTTTCTACAAGAAAGTAAAACTTGTTTGTCCGCAGATTATGTCGCAGATGCGATGCCCCGAGTGCTAGCTATGTGCGGCTTGATGGATATGCTAATTTGTTGTTAAAAAAAGCCCGGTTTAGTACGAAGGAGGGTCGGAAGAACTAGCAGGATACTTGCAAACGGCTGTCTCTTAGAAAATTGCGTTAGGAATAACAACGATACTGTAGTACAACGTCAGTGGTAACAGTTTGACCTGGAGCTGGCCTAGCGTAGCACGGAGTTTCAATAACATAAGTGGACTTTTTAATGTTTGTTACCTGAGCTTGGTGATTATGGGCTCGGCTAAGTAATAGCAGTTACACGGCACTTGAACAGAAAAACCTAGTTAAAATTCTCGGCGTTCTGTTCATGTGTACACGGGTCAACCTTGCAGGTTAAGCGACACATTAGGGTCCATATTGATCTTTTACTGTGCTAAACCATCTGTGTAATACATAAGCAATACATTAAACAGTTGAGTAAGATAGCCGCGGTGGGTCCGTGCATGGTCGTGGTGAACATCTCTACATACCTAGACCTCTTCGTGCCTTCCACCCGGCTGTCATTCACGGATACAGTCGTTACGGTTCGCCAGAACCGTCAACCAGTCTTACCAAGGGGTATCATAACGTGTTACCCACTAACGGGGTTGTGGACGTCACACAGGCAGTTGCTCCATGTAAATAAATAAATAAATATCTTAAGATTACCAACACAACGTTATCTGATCCCAAACTAAGCAGAACCTGTACTATGGCAACCAGACAACTGATAAACATACTTATATATTTCTAAATACATACATATTATAGATAAATTACACCCAGACACAGAACAAATAATTGTGCTCGTCACACAAAGATTTGTCCTGGGTGGGAATCGAACCCACGACCTCAGTCTTAGCAGTCAGGGTCACTAACCACTAGACTAACAGGCCAGTCTAATGACTGGTTTCAGCTGCATTCGGTTAGACTAAGAGCCGATGACAACATAGCTGGGAAAAGATGATGAAACGTTTCATTCGTAAATGACATCCGCGTGAGACATGACTGCAGGTCAAGTGTCGCATGGCAAGTTTCAAGTGTGACACGCACTGCGGCAGACGTCAAGACAAATGCTTGGCCATAGAAATAGATATGTCGGTTGATAGAGTCTAGGTACTTCCCGGACAAAGAATATGTCATCAGCTGTGAAAATATAATTTCAACTCTGGCCACACTGAGGCGAATCCCTGGATGTAGTTTTGGGCATAGTAATTCGCGACTGAGATCGCTCAGTTTAGTTCACCGCTCCTTAACGAACTAGTTCGCTCTTCTAGTTCGTCAGCTCCCAGCTCGAATCTAAGAGAGGCAGATCGTTCGCTCGTTTTGATATCTATTGCTCCTACTGCATGCGACAACATTATGGAATGTTCTACTTTTACCTACATTTTTTGGACTCTAAAAACAGTAAAAACCTTTGAATTATAATTCATAAAATGATCATGATTGAAAATAATACCAAAGTTTATTGTTGCAATAAATAACTAGTTAAGTGATTACAAAAACCTTTTTATATTTTGTTCTGTGTATTATTTTGACGCCATCCTCGCTCATTCGGTCACAAACTAATGAACTAACGAACTGCGGATCGGGGAATGAGAGAACTAGTTCGCGTAGTTCATCTATGGAAGCGCTCGTTCGACCTAGTTCGTTCGCGAACTACACAAGACTACCAGGATGCAAGACACGACTGGCACGCGTCAAATGTTGACAGAGATTTGATTAAATTAAAATAATGAAAAGATACATTGATAATTTCTGTTTTGGAAGATGAGGAACAAGGTGTAAAGTACACTCAACCTCCGTAGTGCAGGGTGTCGTGTCTGGTGGAACAACTGCCCGACGATAGTCGCGGGACGTTGTATAGCTAGTTGCGCGGTACACCTTGCGCGATGCAGAATTTTGCGTGTCCATCTCGAAGGTCCATCACGCAACATTCGCTCTCTCTCGCATCTCACTAGATGCGTAGTTCTCGTGCTGCGGTGTACGTAGCCACTGTAAACTGTAGCTAGCCATTGTTCTGGTGGGTGTTATAAACTAAATACCTAAGTATTTGGGGCCGGCATTCCTCTGACGATCTCTGAGAAGAAATTCCGAAACGAACTCCGAGGTCGCGGCCTCTTTACAATAGAATTTGTTTTGTGAGTGATGAGTTTGACAATGTAGGGTAATGTCTGGGAAGACTTGAAATAACAACATTACTAAATATTATAACATCACAACTTTGATCACGACTGTACTCCCGGCTGGTATTAACAGAGGAGTATCCTTTTCACGAACATTTGTTCCTACGTCATAGACGAACCTAGTGAAAACTACATAATTATGGGGGGCCATTCTTTTTGGTTTCTTTTTTCTCATTTAGTTGGAATCATGGTCTGGCAGTTTGAGTAATTTATGCGGCCTACACAAATGTCCTTTTTCGGTATTGTTTGTGGAATCGTTGAGGTCCTTAAGTTCTGAGTTGAGCTGCATGATTACTGATAAATGCCTGCACTGACTGGCAGGTCCCCTCAATCTGTGTGGTTCTTTTATCAAAAGACCATTTCAGATACTCATCTGAATGTTCTTCACGTGACCTGACTAAGATTATATCTGAACTTTTAAAGAAACTGTGATCATTGCTAAGCGTAGCCCCCCTTTGGGGTGTCGGCGGCCTATTCAAAAGTCCTATATCCAGCAGTGGACGAGTCTTAGCTGGATGATGGCATTGCCATTGTTACCTTACTAGAAGGACTCCATACTAGGTCAGTTGCCGAGCTGACCACAAGTCCATAGCGACAGTCGTGTATATGTTGTAAAAACCCGTTATTTGCCCATAACTCCAAAATAACAGACTCTAATTATCCACGGCGGTTGTTCGCCAATTACCTATAATCTGAAGTTACGTAGTGTTCGCGGAATTTTTACACGAGTATTCGTCGAGTTAATTCTGTTACTTTCATTTGTATTCTGACCGCGTCGTCTTGTATGTAAAGTTTAGTGACCTTTCTCCGAAGTGTTGGCTCCCGCGGTGATCTAGTGGACGCATCCGCGTGACCTGAGCTTGTGATGTATCGGTTTGTTTCGCAGCTCGGAAATTTGTTTTTGGTTTACATTACCAATTCGGTAACAACCCTTTTTTTGTGGATGGGAAGTCATCAAATGACGTCTCCCGCTCTGGGTGGAGCGGGAGGGCGTGTCAGACTTTTACTGACTAAAACCCACCCGTGTTCCTTCAGTTGCCTATATCCCAGGGTCACGGTAACTCTTTCGAACAATGAGGATCAATTCGACAAAAGGATATAGCAATTTTGAATACTACATCGAATACAATATAAATATCTGAGTTCATTTCTTTTTGAATCACTCAAATCCATCGAGAAATTACGAAGTTATTAAAGTTTAAAAAAAGGGAGTTTTAAAACGCACGCCGCGCGCGCGAAACTGCTGATGACGTCACGAGGCTCGATCGCCCGCCACGCGCCGCACTGCTTTGTTATGATTTGCGGAGTTTAATCGTTGTTTCTTGTTTATTTATGTTTTATAGATATTGGTACATAGGAAACATGGAAGTCGGATTTACCCAAGGCCCAATCGGACAATCTCGCGAAGATTGATTCGTTTATGGTTGAAAAGTAAAAAAAAAAAAAATTTATTCCAGTGCACAGGTAGGTACTACGTTTTAGAATGTTTTGATTTGGCAGGCAGGTACCTTTTTCGTGTTTCTACAATGTGTAGGCACCTCTCTACCTATTTTAAATAATATTTCTTACTAGCTTCTGCCCGCGACTTCGTTCTCGTAAAATTTCCTGCTCCCCCAACCCATCCCGTCGCATCGAATCGCCTGCCCGTGCGAGGTCTTTGTATGCGTGACGTTTTTCTTTGTGCTCGGCTCCTAAGGGTCTTTGCGTGACCTTATATAATATATAGTCGTAGTTATATAATATGTAGCCTTCCTCGATAAATGGGCTATGCAACACTAAACGTACAACTCTTCAGCTTTTACTTGGGTGTGCTACGCAATGAATTTTTTGAAAGACCAAGGCGCGCGCAATGGACGTGTTTTATATGGAATTTGTCACATTTTCTTCGAAAAATAAAAAAAAATATTACCCACGTGTTGAAATTTATATGTGAGAGGGTAACAAAGGGGGTCGAAAATTTCATTATTTTTGCGATAGGAAACGCCATTTTCGAGATATAAGCAAAAGAAAAGGAAAACAAAAATACAGTACTGTTTTTGCACATGAAGGCGAGGCACGTGAAGGCAAGGCGCGAGGCGCGCGCAATGGACGTGTTTTATATGGAATTTTTCACATTTTCTTCGAAAAATAAAAAAAAATATTACCCACGTGTTGAAATTTATATGTGAGGGAGTTACAAAGGGGGTCGAAAATTTCATTATTTTTGCGATAGGTAACGCCATTTTCGAGATATGAGCAAAAGAAAAGGAAAACAAAAATACAGTAGGTACTGTTTAAAGCACGTGAAGGCGAGGCGTTCGTTGGTGTGAATTTTAGTTCATAACTACCTACTAATTTTAATCCACACCTTTTTTATCGCGATTAAAAATAGATTTAGTTAAAATAAATTATTATAGTCAAAATTTTTGAAATGCAGTATAAAGTACTTTTAGTTAAGGGGACATGGGGCGTCGCTCCTCATGAAAGTAAACCACTTCTTTCTATTTTTTGGGTATTTTGGGACACAAAATAACAATTTGTCCGGTGTAGCAACACTTGTATTTTCGCATCGTGGCACGATACAATATTTTATGAAGACATTATTCGTTTAAATGTTCTGCGAGTCACGTAACTAAAGGCAGAAAGAACGTGCGTGGCGGTGCCGCGGACGCGAACGTGGAAAATGACGTCTTCAACAAATTGTGCGTATTGGCGGGCGTTTTTGAAAATGCAAAATTAAAACCGCTCTAACTTCGTCATTTTTGGTCCAATTTTAATAATTCTTTCACTGTAATAATTGGTTTAGGTATGACTGTAATTCTACATATTTAACTAAAATCGTCGCTGATCCTCATTATTGATGATTGCTGCTCCAGTCTTTAATGGTGTCTTCATTGCAGAGAAATGTGTAGTTTTGGTACACAAATTCACATCCTTTACTGTATTATTGTTATGTTTTCCCAATGTGCAATCGGTCGTACAGAATAGCATCATCCTATTTCTTCTCGTGGCTGTTGTAAGAGGCGACTAAGGGACTTACTAGAGAATACGCAGCAGCGTTCTCTATGCATTTTACCACCATACTGCGATCGTCAATCCGCCTGCCAAGCGTGGCGATTATGGCTAACCCCCTTTTAGGGGAGGCTTATGTTCGGCCATGGATGTTTTTCGACTCAAAGCGCCGACTCATAATATTAAGGTTTATTATATTTTGCCTTTCAGTTTTTTCGGCGGTTTAATTTAGTGTCAGGTGATACTCGGTTTAAATTTTTGTTAAAAAGTTTTTATTTTACAATTTTTTGCGGCTTTAATGTATTAATAATACTTGGCAAGGTATACCCTATGCAATAAAAAAAGAATTATTAAATTTAATTTTTTGTTAAAAAGTTTTTTAGTTTCTGAGTCTCGTCTCCAATCACTCACATGAACTTGACTTAACCTCCATTCTGTGAAATGAACCAACCGTAACTATCGAAATGTACTACTCTCTTTATAGGCGGATGTAGGTCTCTGCCGACCCCTAGGGGGATACGGCATGATGTTAAATGTCAAACAGCTCGGACATGGGCGCGGCCCGCGTCCGTGAGAGTAAACTCTTACGCAACACAAATATGCGAACGAAATGGCGAGTAAAAGTTGTTCAGCGGGCGTTCGATATCAAACTCTCCATTATTGTTAGCTTTGTTACGTAAGATATTATACCTATACACATTAATGAGTTAGATACACATAACATAATACTTGATACGCCGCGAACTATTTGAAGATTCGCTGTAAAAAAAAAATTGCAGTTATCTACGCTCATCATACTTTCTAAGTGTTGTTATATCATAGTAATATGCGAGGATGTTATTTATATTTACGTGAATGAAGGCGTTTTTGTAACAAAATAGTTCCGTTGAATATTTATGTGCGTGGGAATTGAAGCGTTTAGTTTTTATTGATGAGTATTATCTTCTTTACGTAGTCGTATAAAACAAGATCGCTTCCTGCTGTACGCTTAGATGTTTTAAACTCCGCAACGGATTTTAATGTGGTGTTCATCAATAGACAGTGATTCAAGAAGAAGGTTCACATAATATATATATTATACCTTTGGCAAAAGCGAGTGTGTTGATTCGCACAACTTCACAAAAAGCGCGTATCTTTCCGACAATAACTTATTGCCATTGCCAGTTTGATTTTTTTTATCAAGTAAGTTGTAATCGTGATCTGGCAGTTTGAGTGATTTATGCGGCCTACTCAAATGTCCTTTCTTTAGTATTGTTCGTCGAATCGTTGTCTCGTTGAGCTCCTTAAGTTCTGAGTGGAGCTGCATGATTAGTGACAAATACGTGCACTGACTGGACAGGTCCACTCAATCTGTGTGAATCTTTCCTCAAAGGGTCTTTTGAGACACCAATCTACATGGTCTTCACATGATGTGAACAAGATTATGTCTGAACTTTAAAAGAGACTGTGTTCTTTAAGTTTATTTCGGCCTTCCTTCTCAGAGTAGTCAGATAGGAAACACCGACCTCATCTAGTTTTTAACCGACTTAAAAAAGGAGGAGTTTTCTCAATTCGACCGTATATATATATATTTTTTTTTATGTGTGTTCACGGATAAATTCGTCGTCTGTGAACCGATTTTGATGATTCTTTTCTTTGGAAAGGAGATATCCCAAGGGTGGTACCATGATAAGGAAACCAAGATCTGATGATGGCATCCCAGAGAAATCGATGGGAACATTCGAAAATCGTAGTGGCGACTAGTGCGTTTATTATTTTTTCATTAATTATCTTAGTAAAATATGATTGACGTCTAAAAGTGTTTGTTTGTACAAACTTACAGAAATAAATTCATTTATCATTGAAAACGTTACCTGCGCTTGATATTTGAGACGGTGAGAAAGTCATGACTTTTTAAATGACTTGAACATTTCCGCTCGTCGAGCGTACGTACGTCCGTCCGTAGATACCTGCACTACCAGCTACTGGTAAACACGGCTACGGGTCAAGCTATACATCTCCAGTTTTAGCTGACCTCGCTTTGTATAGGCTTTCCGTACAATGATATGTCAGCTTATACTGGATATGTACATACACGGCATGCACCTGCTCCTCTATCCCTTCGGTGTATACGTGATCATTGTGTTAAATAAATAAAAAAAAACAAACGAGGTCCTATTAAACCACTACAAAGTAAAAAGTAACTTTAAATTCGGAAGTCGATGTCTTTGGTTTTATTTATTTTGGACTTTTTTTGCTTCCGACTTCATTTTGACTTTGACTTTTTCTTTTTGTAAACTTTTTCACTGACTAAGTAAATAACAGTGACAGGGCACTTATCATAACATCATCAACATAGACACTGAGCGAAAAAAGCACGTAGGCACTTATTATTGAATCTAACTCAAAAACCACTTATCAGAATTTGACCAAAAATAAATATGGGAATGCTCTATGAGTATACACTTTAAACAAAAGAATACATTTTTCAAATCGGTTTATATAACACGCAGCTCTGAAGTAACTAAAAAAAAAAAACTTCCAAACTGAAAACTTCGTCCTGTTTTTGAAATCGTTTAAAGGCTCGTTCAGACTAGCGCGACGCGACGGTCTCGCCGAGACACGGTCATACAAATTGTTCTACGGATAAAAATTGCCGAATCGCACGCGACCGTCGCGTCGCGTTGCACTTGTCTGCACGAGCCTTAATCTATCTAGACAAATAAATAAAATTGGAGTGTCTGTTTGTAATATTAAAATAACCACTTTTACTAAGTGTATATGAATGTTTACACGGTACATATACCAAAACAATTGTTTTTACAATTTTTGTCTGAAATGGCTGGACCGATTTTGACGGGACTTTTATTAGCAGGTAGCTGATGTAATAAGGAGTAACTTAGGTTACTTTTATTTTAGAAAAAATCTTTTATTTTAGAAAAATACCTGCGTTCATTTCCGACTTCCACGCGGGCGAAGCGGCGGGCAAAAGCTAGTATAAATATATACAGCGTTCAAAATATCATCACGGTCGCCTCTCGTGCGTCTAAAGTTAGCACAGTCTCGAGAAGTGAAGTGAGTGACGCAACGATAACTTAGAGTGCTCAACTAGTTATGTTCACGAAAGCAAGTGAAAGCAGATAAGTCGCGGCGGAGCGCAGTGCCGACGAGCGGGCGAGCGCGCGGTGTTGTGCCCACGTGCGGGGAGCATCTGTGAGGCAAGGACGGTGATCCAATAGTAACAGCTGTAACATACGAGTTGTTCGTATTAGGTTCGAACCCCGACAGGCACTTTCATCAACTTAGCCTATCGCTGTCCACTGCTGGACATGGGCCTCTCACACCCTGTCCTCCGCCTTCCGGCAGGCTCATTACTTTGTGTAAATCATTACATCACCGCTGCTCGCAACGGTGAACGAAAACATCGTGGCGACACCGGCATGTCCTAGAACAGAAAATTCAAAGACATGTGTATGGCCCTCCCCTCTCCCCAACGCTGGTTTTTCCCCAACAACTTTACGTCATTGCCACGTTGTATGGCAATGCTGATTCTTTGACCAAACAAGTGCGAGTCGGACTCGCGCACCGAGGGTTCCGTACAAACCTGTAGGTATTCTCGGTTTAAAAATAATTTTTATTTTTTTATTTTTATATTTTAGTTGATTGAATGTATGGTAAATTGAGGTTTACGATTTATGACGTTTTAAAAAAAAACTACTCACTCGATCTCGTTCAAACCAATTTTCGGTGGTAGTTTACATGGTAATGTACATCATATATTTTTTTTAGTTTTGTCATTCTCTTATTTTAGAAGTTACGGGGGGGGGGACCACTTTGGAAGTGTCTCTCGCGCAAACTATTCAGTTTAGAAAAAAATGATATTAGAAACCTCAATACCATTTTTGAAGACCTATTCATAGATACCCCACACGTATGGGTTTGATGAAAAAAAACATTTTTGAGTTTCAGTTCTATGTATGGGGAACCCCAAAATTTATTGTTTTTTTTCTACGTCAGTATGAAAATCTTAATGCGGTTCACAGAATACATCTACTTACCAAGTTTCAACAGCATAGCTCTTATAGTTTCGGAATAAAATGGCTGTGACATACGGACGGACGGACAGACAGACAGACAGACAGACAGACAGACAGACATGACGAATCTATAAGGGTTCCGTTTTTTGCCATTTGGCAACGGAACCCTAAAAATAGGCCAGCCCTCTGGTCACGTGAAGAGTCGACCAGCCGCTTGGCAATGTCCCGGTATATTATGTGGGCACTCGGACCCCATGGCCCTAGAGTTTCAACCCCAAACGGCTCGAACATATAATTTCCAATTAGGTTAGAATATTTGCGCCGTTTGAGGGTTTCCGCACCTGCAGCAGCCGCTCCAGCACAGCCCGCCGTGCTAAGAAGATGAATACGTATATAATACGTATGTATAATGTGTCAAACGCGTGGTAGTGTGTGTAATATTTTTTTTTTACTAATTTTATTTATTTCTCTTTCATTTTTATACGAAATACTACCTTTTTTTTTCCTCTTGAATCACTGTCTATTGATGAAAACCACATTAAAATCCGTTGCGTAGTTTAAAAGATTTAAGCGTACAGACGAAGGAAACGGCAATATAAAGAAAAGAAGATTTAGTTTTCTCCATTATGAACTTAACTGTGCCTTTCAACCTCCTCCGTCCGCGTAGTATATACAGTACGTAAAAGGGTACCTACAAAGTTTTTGGTTCACGTATTAATATTTAGATTCTAAGGATACCTCATCATTATTTCAGCCGAAAGACGGCCACTACTCCCCCAATTTAGGGGGCTTTGCTATAATCGCCACGCTTGGCAGGCGGGTTGGCGATCGCAGTATGGTGGTAAAATGCATAGAGAACGCTGCTGCCCATTCTCTAGTAAGTCCCTTAGTCGCCTCGGACGACACCCACGGAATGAAATGGGGTGGTGCTATTCTTTACGTCCGGCATCAGACGGTACCTAAGAATACTTACAACAAATATGAAAGTAGGTACATAGGTACCTACTTTCATATTTGTCTCTAAGAAGTTGCACAATCTTTAAGACGTGATAAATTGTGTAAAAGTTGGTAATGGCAGCTGTCCTGTTGATCTTTAACAGTTAAAACTGTAAGGTCGTGCAGTTTTTAACTCGTACGTTGCACAATATTTAACTGCAGCAGGTAAGTATGGGACCTACTGCGCCATAATGTGATACATGACGCTTAAAACAGAGACAACTGCACAGGTTGATAGTGTATCAGTGACAGACGTAGTAAGACAAACACGTAGTTCTTACGTACATTCTTAAAACCATACTAATAGATGTGCCATAACAAAATTGTTAATGCACGTATGTCTAATGATGTAAAAATCACGATCGGTATGAGATATGTACCAAAACCCCATCTTCCCTCGGAAAGCAATTAAAGCCATTGGTCCCGGCTTCAAATTGTAAATATTTGGCAGTAGTAATCAGAATCGGGATACGCTAAGTTTTCATCGAAGAGTGAGTGAAGCGTGCAGGAAAATTTGAGCATTAGGGACAGGGTTGACGGCATGAACAGCGGTGGCCCCGTGGTATCGGCCCCGACTTACAAGTGTCAGGTCGTGGGTTCGAACCCAGGCAGGCCCTTTAGTTTATGTAATTAATTTCATCACCACTGCTCTCAAAACGGTGAAGGATAACATTGTGAGTAAACCGGCATGTCTTAGAACCAAAAATTCGAAGACATGTGACATCTACCAACCCGCACTGGGCCCGCGTAGGATACTGCCCATTCCCTCTCGCAGAGGAGTCCTGCGTCCCAGTTATGGGAACGGTATAGTCCAATTATGCTACTGTACAGTTATCAGTTGACTTTGGAGTTTTTAATTTTTTTAAATCTATCTTGGATTTAAAAAAAAATTACTTCAAAGTGAAAAACAGTTTAGTTTAAAATATTTTACACATTTTTGGGTATTTTTTTTAAATGCTTAAACTTTAACCTTAAACTTTTTAGTTGTAGCTCAAGAAAAAATTCGCATATCGGTTTATAAGTTACTGCGTTCCATCAGGAATTTCCTGACTACAGCCCGGAGTCTGGATTAGTGCCTGGTCGATGGCAATAGGCTCGCCCCCTACTATATGGGACATAACTGGCGAAATGTGACCTACTACAAAGCTCTGCCAACCCTTTTGAAGATTACAAGCGAGATGTTCTGTCATTCAAAGAAGTTTGTTTTTAAAGCTGCAACCTGTTAAGGCGAGTCCAACCTTTCAACCGGCGCGATGAGCGGACAACTTTCTTGTTTACTTGCCGAGTGTGCGAGCCGGGCGGCGAACCCGCACCTGATCAGTGAAAGTTGATCTGATCATCTCACTGCACGCTGGAGGCGGAACATTCAATAAATCAGTATACATTATCGAACGTACTTCCTTTTTAGGGTTCCGTACCCGAAGGGTAACCAACGTAACCCTATTACTAAACGTCCGCTGTCTGTCTGTCTGTCTGTCGGGTGGTTGTATCTCATGATTAGTAGTAGGTTGACGATTGAAATGTTCACAAAAATGTATTCTGTTGCCGCATCAAAAATTGAAGGGATGAATACGTGTTTTTTCGGCATTAATTGCCTTGGGGTACAGAACCCTTTGTGTCCGAATCCCATTCGCACTTGGCCAGTTTTTAAGTATAGCTTTCTATATTTATTCTATTAACTGTTATATATCTATTCTATGTATGTGTGAACCGCAGATATGAACGTTTACGGATGTGTTTGTGGTGTATACATATACATAACTGAATGTATATGTAGAAGCAGACAACAGTTGCGGTCAACCAGTGTTTACTATCATCAGAAGAAAATAATTTCCCCACTGCTGGGACACAGGCCTCTCGGTGAGAGGGAGTGGGCCGTAATCGACCACGCGGGCCCAGTGCGGGGTGATAGATGTCACACGTCTTCGAATTTTTCGTTCTAGGACATGCCGGTTTCCTCACGATGTTTTCTTTCACCGTATTGAGTGTTTCCTATGACTGGCACAGTGGCACTAATAACACTTGTCTGGCCGACATTGCGGGTCGTTTGTGTTTTAATTACGTCACGTAATTTTCGTCGATTTTCAGCATAATTTTGGAAGATAGTAAATGTCGTATGTATGTCGCAGGTTTTTGATAAAATTAGGTTTTTGATCAAAAATCTAGGTTTTTGGTGAAAAACCGGAAGATGACAAATTTTTAACTCAATTTCTTCATAAACGTGTAACAGTCCAGATTTTTGATCAAAAACCTGAACTAGTTTGGGTTTATGATCAATCTGATATACATTTCCGTTGACAGGGACTTAGGGACTTCCCTGCTTTTGATTCGCCTGCGCTCGCGCGAGCCCCGCCCTTTCCCCGCTTCTAACACAACTCAGACGGGCAACCCGCGTTCACTTTTGCGACAAATAATTACGTAAAACATAATTATGTGAATAAATATCATTAATATTGTGCTAGTACTAACTACAAATGGCATCTACAGGAAACCAAGTGATTTGTAGATACGTAAAGAAGATTTTGAAAGAGCGTTTACTACTTTGTTTGAAGGCCGAAAAAATTAAGAGAAACCATTGTGGACACAGAAGAGAATAGAAAAAGCTATTAAAATATTGAAATATAAAACTTTTTAACAAAAAATTAAACCGCCGCCGCGGCGGTTGAATTTTTGTTGAAGTTTTTTTTTTGTGGCTTTAATGTACTAATAATACTTGACAAGGTATATCCAATAAAAAAAGAATTATCAAAATCGGACTACTCTGTATAAGGTTATGCGTGGTTATACATTATGATCCGTGACCGTGAGTGAACAATCAATCATCCCCTGTTTTCCGACCGTTCCGGGTCAGATTTTGTTTTACAAATTTATATGGGACCACCTTCGGAGTACTTATACCCTTTCCAATAGAAGAAGAATTATCACAATCGGACCACTATATAAAAAGTTATACGTGGTCATACATAAAAAAAAATATATACGCGCCAAATTGACAACCTCCTCCGTTTTTTTTTCGTCGGTTGTAAACCAAGCAAACCCGTGATTTTGACAAGAACTTTATCATAAACCCAAACTAGTTCATGTTTTTGATCAAAAATCTGGATTGTTACAGGTTTATGATGAAATTGAGTTTAAAATGTGTCATCTTCCGGTTTTTCATCAAAAACCTGGGTTTTTGATCAAAAACCTAATTTTGTGAAAAACCTGCGACATGTACATAATATTTACTCGTGTATTTTTTGCATTTGTATAAGTCATCATGTGGCTGTCTTTTGTATAAGTCATCATGTGGCTGTCTTTTGTATAAGTCATCATGTGGCTGTCTTTTGTATAAGTCATCATCTGGCTGTCTTTTGTATAAGTCATCATCTGGCTGTCTTTTGTATAAGTCATCATCTGGCTGTCTTTTGTATAAGTCATCATCTGGCTGTCTTTTGTATAAGTCATCATCTGGCTCTTTTCCCAACGATATATGTTGTGGTCGGCTTCCAGTCTTACCGGATGTAGTTGAATGCCAATATTTTACATGAAGGACTGCCTATCTGACCCCCACAACCCAGTTACTGGGTAATACGATACCTCTTAGTAAGACTGGTTGTCAGACTTCCGGGCTTCTGACGACCCGTAACAATCAGATCTACGAAAGACAACCGGGACCAACGGCTACCCGAGGAACGGAGGTCTTAGTATGTACAGATCGTCACCCATCTACGATCCAACCGCGGCGAGCGTAGCTTAACCTGTTCGATCGATCCCTACGACTGTTATTACTTAGCCACAAGCCCCTCGAAATGAAATATGTATTACTTACAAAAGAACGCTTTCTATTTTGCAAACTTTTAAAATGACACGACAGCCGGTTGCCATACTTACGTGGCGGTTGCAACTTTGACATGGGGACCAAGGTTTCCATAATTACAATGTTAATAAAACGGGAGTCAGGTGTTGTAGGCGGGGGTGACGGTGTTCCCTTGACGAAAGAGTGAAATTAAACCAGTCAGAATGTCGTAATAATTGAGTATATTTGGCACACATAAAATTACACAGAAATCACTACAAATGGTTGTAAAAGAGTACACAGCACACAATATAAAATACAGTTAGAATAAGCAGTATACATAATTAAATCCTAGCTATATTACACTTGAAGACTGGCTAACTAGATATAGGGTACATCGCGACTAAGCAGTGGACAGCGGAGCCACTTACTTCACAAACACTACGTGGTAACTTGATGATTCATGTAAACTCGTAAAAATACTAAAACCAAAAATAGACGCTCGGCCCTTTTATAACTTTTGTTGCCTACCGCAAGTAGCGTATACATTTCTTTACTTTGATTAGCCGCTCCGCCAATTGAGAGCGAGAAAAATGGACTTTCCCTAAGATACAGGTTTCGACTTGTCGAGAATTTCAAAACACGTGTAAGCGAGTTCAAGGTTTCTGCTTTCTTATTGGATTAACAATGTGGCTCGTCCTATTGGACATACGCTACTTTCAAAATCGTGTACGAACTACGTAAGATATTTTAGGTATATTCATACCTACTCACAGCTAATTAGTGCTTTACAATAAATGAGTTAGGTAACTATAAGCTAATTAGTTTTATACAAACATAACACAGGCATTACAGACTAATTAGATTCCAACAGGTTATTGTTACAGGTAATTGCAGGTTAATTAGAATTCAAAAGGTCAAGACAATGGTAATACAGCTGATTATAAACATACATCGGTATTTACTTAAGTATCTTCATGGAAATCTACTACTTTTATTAAAGAACAGTATAGGTATTTGTTTAGGTATTTTACAGAGGCTATACCGGAGTTACCGAATACAATAGCGAGGAGATATTAATGTTAAAAGTTAGTTAGTCTCATAGGGCGTCGCCCAAAACAATAAAGAAACATAAATACTAACTATAGCTTGTTTTATTGAGCTTCGCCTACATACAATATGTCCATATTTACTACTTATACCTTTAAAATTATATAAAAGCGAAAGTTTACTCATTCATACATTCATTCAATCACTGATTTGTCACGAAATCTCAAAAAATACTCAACCTACGGAGATGAAATTTGGCATAGAGATAGATTATGAGTTGGAGACGTCAGTTAAGTGAGGATTTTAAGAAACTCCGCCCGTAAAAGCGTGAAATAGGGGGTGGAAGTTTGTATGAAAGCCCGTCCGGTTTGAAGCTAGGTTCTTCAAATTTTGAGTTTAGTTAGGCTAACAATAAAAAAATCTATACTAATATAGCTAGCTACAAGATGAAGAGTTTGTTTGTTTGAACGCGGTAATCTCAGGAACTACTTGTCCGAATTGAAAAAATCTTTTTGTGTTAGGTAGCCTATTTATTGAGAAAGACTGTAAGCTACATAGCATCACGCTATGATCAAAAGGAACGGAGCAGCAACGAAAACTGGCAGGCAATTCGATGCGACGGGAAGGGTCAGGGCTCAGGGCACATAAAATTTGACGCGGACGAAGTCACGGGCAGAAGCTAGTAATTTATATGTATCTCAGCGTTTTTAATGATACTACTCCCGAAAAGCTGAAAGAGGAGATGATGTTATGTGGAAAGTCCTTCATTATCAAAGTAAACATCATTAAATATTTAGGCATGGTCGGAAACTAGCGCCACCTAGCCCCGACCCTGAGTTCTTCCGTGGCAAATGTTACAGTGAACTTTATAATATTAGAAATAATCTTTTAGCAAAACATTTCATCAATCTTTTGGTTCCGTGTGGTGCCGGACGTAAAGAATAACACCATCCCAATTCTTCCCGTGGGTGTCGTAAAAGGGGCGATTAAGGGACTTACTAGAGAGCGGGCAGCAGCGTTCTCTATGCATTTTACCACCATACTGGGATCGCCAACCCGCCTGCCAAGCGTGGTGATTATGGCAACCCCCCCCCCCCCCCCCCCCAAATTGAGGGAGGCCTATGTCCAGCAGTGGACGTACGGCTGAACTGATGATGTCCAGCAGTGGACGTACGGCTGAACTGATGATGACGATTATATAATTTACTAAATTGTATGTTTTGTTTGTTGCAGATCTCCCGACGGAGAGCGGTAAGGAAAACACACGAAAACGTTCGGTATCACAGTTTCTTAGGTGCAGTAGGTGCAGGAGGGGCAGGTAGAGTGACAGACTATGAGAGAGTAGCAGTACATAGTACAGCTATATCATATACAACGCTATTTTCTTCAACATATGTCTTCATAATCATTTATATCGATAACCATCGCCAGTGCGACAAATTTATAGCTAATTTAATTATTTATTTACATATTTAAATTTCTCACACACAAAGTGGTACAAAGGCGGACTTAATGCCTTAGGCATTCTCTACCAGTCAACCAAGGGTGGTGAAGAGATTACATGGCAGGTGCTTTGGTTGAGAGGAACAGTAATTGAAATAATCAATCAACGATTGATTCCACCTTGTACTAGTATATTGATTACGTAGTTTACAATTGTATTACCATTCTTTCATATTGTGTTTTAATTAAGTTACTCTCAAACTTTTTTAAATAATCGCTGTTTGCTTGTTAATTCAATACACAATAAACAGGGTCAATTTAAATAACAATTTAAATAACCTGGCAATACTTTACCCACGTCTAGTCTATCGATATCGAAAAGTAATGGAACAATAACATTTTTTTTTTATCGTTCGATGGGCGATGGTCAATATTGGCCTGTAATCGATCACCTGTTTTGTAATTTTTCAAGGAATCTATATCTATATATACAACATTAGTTTTTGTTTATGCGAAACCCGAAACACGGGTCTAGTATTTTTATGTAAAGAATCTATGAAAAAAATTTCAAAACTGTATCATTAATAATCACAAAGTTATAAGCTTGTTACGGTACCTGATTGTCCTCGCAAAAACATATGCAGCCTACCGGAGGGCACCACGCCAGCCGCGCGCGCGGCTCTCTCTCACTCATTGATAATAATTTGCCACAATGATTGTTTATGTATTAGTTGGTGATAAACATTTTCCATCACGCTTGCAGGCTTTGGACTGTCGTAATGGTCAAGTGTAGGTAGATATTATTATGTAATTTATTCGTAAATGCAGTAGTAAGTGGTAAAATGTAATCAATGCCATTTGTTGCACCTTATGTCAACAACTTAAAGTTCAAAATGGATGAAAATTGTTAAACATCGCATTACTGAACCACAGCAGGCTGTAAACAAATAATAAATTTGTACCCTTGACTATCTTTGCGTGTTTAAAAATGTTAATCATCACTATCTACAATAATTGGCGTAATCACTATTCACTCAAACAAACTGAAGCAACTGTTAAAAAAGGGCCCGTCTTTCTCATAAGCACTGACGCACTGTCACACCACCACAAACAGCGAGTGTACGGACGTTTGAGTACGAGAGAGACATGATAATTTTAAAATCTAAACAAAACACTTTAGCCAGGGCTCACGGGGCGGTCGCGCGCTCGCGATATGTATGCATCGATCGATGGCATTCGGGCGACTACGACTGAGGGGAGCGCCGTCGCCATCCCGCAGTCAGTGACTCAGTGCGCACACGCCGCCTAGCCCGCGCTATGACCTGTCGTGAACTCGTGACCCGTGTACAAACAGATGATTGCGGATACTAACTTTTAAGCGTAGGTAATTAAATATTTTTGGGACAAAATATAACATGGTGTAAAAATTATTGGAATCGATTCAGTTACTGATTCTGAACAAACTATATTCAGGTTTCGCATATACTAAAAATAACGTTGTATATATAAAAGAAAGTCGTGTTAGTTACACTATTTATAACTCGAGAACGGCTGAACCGATTTGGCTGAAAATTGGTGAGGAGGTAGCTTAGAACCAGGAGACGGACATAGGATAATTTTTATCCCGTTCGACCGCGTTTCCGTGTGACGTGACATAAAACCTCAAAGAGAATACAAGTCACTATAAAACGTGGTATGACAAAAACGTTGTCTGCGAAGTACCAGGTGGTCATAACTTGGTAAGTTTATTACAACATTTATTGAATCTGAGGCGATACGAAGTTCGCTGGGTCAGCTAGTATAGATATATTTACGAATTACCAAAAACATCACAGTCGTTTGGTCGCGTTCATTTACATGTCAGCATGCCATTTAAAGATCTGAACAAAGTTGAAATGGTAAAATAAAAACATATCAAAAGTTTACCAACAAGCTCGATAGATGGCGTTGTACCCGAATCCTGAACCGCGATATGGTTTCGTTACCGCGTCGAGTATATAAGGCTGCGAGTATTATTTTTCGGTAAGCAATAGTAGATCTATCAGTTGTGATAGAACAAATTTTTGATAAAGTCAGTACTTTTTGACTGACTTTTATAATTTATTTCGAATGACGAATTTCGGCAAGATTTTTGTCGATAAGTATTTATACAACCCAGCGTTAATAGCGCCATGCTCGTGGTGTAGTGTTGGATCGTTATCGAATTTTTGACGGACGAAACGCAACCGTTTTTGCGACGACGAAAACGGTTGCAGAAAACGGTCGTCGTCGTCGCAACTGGTTTGAAGAGCCGTCTTCAAACCAGT
This sequence comes from Aporophyla lueneburgensis, assembly GCA_932294355.1. Classification (NCBI taxonomy): domain Eukaryota; kingdom Metazoa; phylum Arthropoda; class Insecta; order Lepidoptera; family Noctuidae; genus Aporophyla; species Aporophyla lueneburgensis. Next base: position 339,281 of record OW028756.1, read on the forward strand.
TGTTGCGACGACGACCGTTTTGTAAAAAACGAAACTTATCGAATATGGAATAGAATTGCGTTTTCAGCGCGTGAAATAGTTGCAGTTTCTTCGAGAAGTAGTAATAAAATAAAATATAGACTCTATGTCTATACCATTGACAAAAAGGTCACTTTTTACTGTAAGAACTGTTTTTTAAAACGAACGCGGGACACTAAGGACGACGTCGCGACGAGTGTGATAGTTGAATCAATGCGTTCTCGACCGTATTTTCTTAGCTGTAAAATACATAATGGCATCTAGTAATTCGAAGACTGGTTTGTGCAACGAAGACTGTTTGGACCCAGGAAGTAAAACGGTTTCATCGTTGCAAAACATAAAACGGTCTTCGGAAACGGTTCGTTGTCGCAACGCCCACCACGAGCGTGGTGTGGCTGAATTTGGAACTAAAATACACAGTGGTGCCGATTCCCTTATTCACAAACTAAACTAAAAAGTTCAGTGCATCTTTTTCTTTCTATTTCATTAAGGAAAGGACAGAAGATAAATTTTAGTTTAGTCCTGTCAAATTGACAGGCCTGTTGGTCTAGTGGTTAGTGACCCTGACTGCTATGTCGGAGGTCGTGGGTTCGATTCCCACCCAGGACAAATGTTTGTGTGATGAGCACGATATTTTGTTCTGTGTCTGGGTGTAATTTATCTATAATAGGTATGTATTTAGAAATATATAAGTATGTTTATCAGTTGTCTAGTACCCATAAAACAAGCTCTGCTTAGCTTGGGACTAGATGGCGTTGTGTGATAGTTGTGGAATATTATTTATTTTTAAATTAATCAGCGCTTGACGTAAATTGACGTAATTTTAGTAGGCAAGTTTTTAATCACGTCTAAACTTGTATGGAGTAGTTGACAGGCGCTGATTAATTTGACAGGGAGCAAGAACACGTCAAGTGGACCCCCCTTTTTCCACTTGATCATTAAATTTAGGTATGAATATTTCTTTATGAAGTATTTACTATGAACAATTAATCCCTAAAACAGTTATTGAAAATTTTCATTTTAACAACATTTTTTTTTGTAATGAAAATTTTTATGACTTTTAATTAAAAAATCAATGAATAAAAAGCTATTAGAGAAATTTTAATGAAACTTTCAGGATTCATAGTTCAATAGTTGTATTTATAATTAAATTATATCTTATTTAATTTCTGTGTGTGTATTTATAATTAAATTATATCTTAGTTAATTTCTTCGTTTATTTAATAATAAGAAAAACATTTTACTAATTAATTTTTTGCCATGTGTTTTAAATAAAGTTATTCATTAAATAATATTATTTTCATAAGAAAAATAAAGTATTGATTCTTATTTACAACTACTGAGTAGATTAAAGGTAAGTGAACGACGCGCGGCAGCGCGCCGCGCGCCGCCCGGCTCCGTACCGACAGCGCTCACCGCCTGTCATAAATCTTTTTTTTTTGTTCAATCTAATCGCGAGCAGTCAAATTTTTTTGCGGATTCTGTTACTTTGATGTTTAATGCATAATACCGAGAATTTTTTTTTTGTTTTTTAAGGGAGAAGTCATTGAAATTTTTTTTTTTTTGTTAAATTTAAAGTTAATTAAAAATATGAAAATCAATAAATAATTTGAACTTTTATATATCATATCAAAGTACAACTATTGAACTATGAATCCTGAAAGTTTCATTAAAATATCTTTAATAGCTTTTTATTCATTGATTTTTTAATTAAAAGTCATAAAAATTTTCATTACAAAAAAAATGTTGTTAAAATGAAAATTTTCAATAACTGTTTTAGGGATTAATTTTTCATAGTAAATACTTCATAAAGAAATATTCATACCTAAATTTAATGATCAAGTGGAAAAGGAGGGGTCCACTTGACGTGATCTTGCTCGGACTAAACTAAAATTTTTCTTTTGTCCTCTTCATAATTGAAATACAAAGAAAAAGATGCAGTGAAGCTAAATTTAGTTTAGTTTGTAAACAAGGGAATCGGTACCAGTGACTCTTAATTTTGGATATAATCAGGTGGCTAGAAAAAAGAAAACATTTGTGTGCAATTCACACATGGTAGAAGTGAAACCTTCGTAAATTTTGGCTTCAAGATAATGAGACGAATGTAAAAAAGTCAAATGTCTATTTGTCCAAAAAGCCTGCTCGAAAAACGTCAAATAGTAAAAGTAAACTTTCTCAGCAACAAAACAACACATGGGTAAAGTATTGCCAGCTAATTAATTTGACACCGTTGTCCAAAGACACTGCAGATCGTTTCGAGGACTCTCTACGGGCAGGAGAATTATAAAACTCAGCTGAGTATACTGAGTATCAGTACTTTACATGTAGCGACTGCCTATCTGACCTCCACAACCCAGTTACTGGGTAATACGATACCTCTTAGTAAGACTGGTTGTCAGACTTTCGGGCTTCGGACGAACCGTAACGAGTATCTAAGATCTACGAAAGACAGCCGGGACCAACGGCTTAACGTGCTTTCCGAGGCACGGAAGGGTCTTGGGATGTGAAGCTGGTCACCCATCCACGGACCAACCGCGGCAAGCGTTGCTTAACCTGAACGATCGACCCGTGCGGCTGTTATTATTTAGCCACAAGTCTTTGTTTTAATTGTTACTCTAGCCCTAGCGTATGAAATGAGTGCGACACGGAAGCTCGGAAGTTTGAATGACACACGGCCACACGCGCTCCCGATGTAAACGAAAGCAGAGATCTGGTTTACAGCTAGTGATGGGAAACTATCGATGATCGATATCGATCGCGAGGTCAAGTGCTTTGAGAAGCGAGCTCTTACCGCCTAGCGCCTATTCAACCTCATGACAACTCAATAAACTGACACGCGACGTGAGAACAGAGCGGCCATTCTCGTAATCTTAAGAACATCCACAGTGTGATCTAAGTCTCAGTAAAGGTTGCAAGATGGCTAGGAAATCCGGGATTGTGCCGGTCTATGTGAACTAGAATACTAGTGTTTTTTATGGAGTTGCCAGTACGTAGTATTTAGTCTGCTGATAAGTTTAACAGAACTGCAGACTCGGATCAATTTTCTCAATTTTTGGAAAACCCACCAGAGCTCTATTAGAAAAGGCAAAAATCCAGTGATATGTATAAAACAAAAATAGATTACTTCAAGAGTTTTATTTTTTTGGATTTTCCCGGAAATGGTAAGCCTGGCAATCCTAGTCTCAATCAGTCAAGAATACCGCAAGTTTGCATAATTTTTTGAAAAATTTTTGACATTTGATTGTCGCCGAGATGAGACTGCGACTAGATTTTGAACGTTTTTAATTACGAGATTAGATTTACCGATCACTGATCAGATAAATTATTAGTCTTCTAGAATCAGATAATTTAATCTAATTATATTTAAATCAGATGGTCAATGAATAAATAATGAATTAAAGTCAATGAAAGTGTTAAAATGATTGATCCTTTTGAATATACTTATAGTTGTGTGGAGTTTCTCTTTTTGATCGAATTTCTTCTTTGGTATCTTAGGCTAAGGTTCCACTCGCCAATCCCCCATTGCTAGGTAAACAGCCTCTCTACGGCGAAGCAAAAAAGAGAGTTATGATTTTGACTGGTATATGTTCATCTGTTCTCTCATACCTTCTATACTACTTACCTTAATTTGACAAATGATATTGGCATTATTGCAAGCGTCCTATGTCTGGTGGTTATAGGCTATGTGACGTCACATTAAATGAGATATGTTAGCCTCTAGAGAACATAGAGCGACGAAACAAAAACATAAAAGCGTTTTATTAGCACATTTCAAAAACTACATTTACATAATTGTGAGAAAAATCTAATAATTTAAAACATAAAGTAAGTTCAAATACTAAAACCAAACTACTTAGCTACTGAAAAATCACGCTCTGAAAAGTATGAAACAAGAAATAAATTTAAAAAAATCACACTTTTTAGAGCGTGATTTTTCTAAAGTCGGGTTTTAATTATTGAATCTACCCACTTTTTCCTTACTATATTGGGGTCAGCTTATAGTCAAAACAGCCTCTCATATTAATACAGATAACAATTTAGTAATCAAAGACGTAGGGCCATAACTGTCAATAATAATTATGTTGTTATATTTAATTATTTCTTTCTGTGTATCCATACTAATATTATAAATGGGAAAGTGTGTGTGTCTGTTTGTCCGTCTTTCACGGCAAAACGGAGCGACGAATTGACGTGATTTTTTAAGTGGAGATTGTTGAAGGGACGGAGAGTGACATAGGCTACTTTTTTTTTCTTTTTTAGGTTGCTGGGGTGAACTTAGAAAGCCGTGCTTTTCCCATGGACAATTAATTGTATGTAGCATGATCGCGTGTGTCCAATGCCCAGAATCTTTACATTCTATCCCCAAATGGAAAGACATATAATATCGTCTACAGTAGCGTATTAAAATAACATTCTGTTCCGAGTTCTCTTGTGTGTTCTAAATCAGGAAAGGGGACCCGTGTTTTTTTTTTTTCTCAGGATGGGAAATCATCAAATGGGTTCACCCTTGTTTGATAGAACAACATTTTATATAATACTAGCGACCCGCCCCGGCTTCGCACGGGTGGCATTTATTTTTGTGGCTTTATTTATTTCTGTTATTGGCGGTGGCTCTCTGAAAAAAAAAATGTTTTGAAAAGAACTTTTGATAATGAGTATCTAAATAGTTCCGAAATCAATTTTAATAAGTGCATTAATTCAGTAAATTTACTCGATTTGGCCGCGTCCGCTGCGTAGAGAGCCGAACGCGCGAGTGAGCCGTGCGGCAACCTGCTTCATAGATGTGCACCCCCCTCCCCTGCGGTTTCGCCGTGCGAGTCGTGCGACACCATCATTCATTTTAATACCAATTACAATTTTAAATTCGTAATATCTTTTGAATGGATTGTCCGATTAGAATAAAATAAAAAGTAATTTATAGCTATTGAAACAATCTTGCTCAATAAATAGTTTATTTGGATAAGGATTAGTATTTGACAATAATAAGATCAATAAACATAGGCTAATAATTTTAATTACTTTTATTCTATGGAAAAGTGGTTATAATGGCTAAAATATAAATGTTTGGTTTATACTATCGCGGACTTTTTTGTAGGCATTATTGAGTTCTACAACTTTTCTATAGAAGTCAACCATACATCTCTAACCATTTAGGCAGCGTTCGCGAGAATCGTTAACGTACGGCAGTTTTTTCGACGCCTTACTCCTCAATTTTCACTACCACGAAAAATCCTATCTATTTTCCGGGATAAAATATAGCCTATACGGATTCGGAAGAATCCATCTAAGTAATGGTAAAAGAAATTTTGAAATCGGTCCAGTAGTTTTTGAGCCTATTCAATACAAACATACAAAAATACAAAGGTTTCCTCTTTATAATATTAGTATAGATTACTAAATCGAATTTTAGTTGCAATAAAGTCATTTCGAAGAATTATTCATTTGACCGAATAATTCATTGGTAAATTTTTATTTAGCGTAATTATTTATTTGAACTAATTTCATTTGAACTAGTTTCATTTCGCCGAATTTTCAAATGCACTAATTTTATTTAAACTAATGTTTCACTACACTAATAATGATTTAGTCGAAAGATCGTATCGAATATTTAGTTCATTAATAATTCGTTTCTTTCATCGTCTATAAACTAACATTGTTCTTCACCTATCGAATTAATGCCACGCCGCGCGCCGTACCTCTAACGCCATCTAGTAGATGTAAGTGGAACAATATTGAGATTTGATGTTTGCCATATTTTCACCACAGTGAAACAAATTTTTTGGAATATTATTTGGTCACAAATATATAGCCGGTTACTTGGTAGCGTTTTCAATAGTAAATTAAATATATGTAGTGTCATAAACAGTCAATATTGTGCTACAAAATTTAGTGAGAAACGAATCGCTGTAAAACCGACTTTACGTAGTCTTGTCTGCCCTACCCCTAGAGTGTAATTTAAGCCCGCGCAGGCGCGGAGGGGTAGGGCGGCCCGCGAGCTGAGGAGAAACCATCTGCGACGATAAGCTCGCGTGGGGCCGCCCAAACCCCGCAGCGCCGGAGCCGTGACAGAAACAATGCTTGCTGCATGTTGCATGCCTGCTTGCATGTTGCATGCCTGCTTGCATGTTGCATGCTTGTTTGCACGCTGCATGCTTGCTTGCTGCTTGCCTGCTGCATGCCTGCTTGCAAGTTGTATACAGAACTGGATTTACTAAAAGCAATTGCAAGTAATTTAAGATTAGTTTAACTGTTTTCTTGTTCAAAATAAATAATTTTTCAAATATTTACAATGTTTTTTTTTCTGCATTACATTACACCAATTGAATATTCGATAAAATACATGGTTATACCATCTGAACATTACATCAAATGAACATTATACCTTTTGATCATAAGCGCAAATGTTGTTATAGCAAATAAATATTCGATGAACTGAAAATTCTGTCAAACGATATTATACAAAGTGATGATTTTCTTAAACGTTGTTCGATTTAGTAATATTATATCAAACGTTGTTCTATCAAACAAGGGTGAACCCATCAAATGACTTCTCCCGCTCTGGGCGGAGCGGGAGGGCGTGTCAGACTTTTACTGACTAAAACCCACCCGTGTTCCATCAGTTCCCCATGTGCCAGGGTCACGGTATCTCTTTCGAACAATCACGCGACCCCGGCAGGCATCGGTCCTAGTAGACCCCTACACTGCTGCTGACATCTCTTTGAGGCGCGCGTGGAACACTACGCGCCGACGACCCGAGCTTGGTCCTTACCGGGCGGCGAGCTACCCATTGCTCGCCACCCGCAAGCTCGCGCCTACGGTGGCCGGGAGTCCGCAATCGACTCCCGCCCGACGCCCGGGGCGTCTCCTCCTGCGGCGGCTAGGGACGTGAGGGCGCAGAGACTGCCACCCCCTTACGCGCCCCGCCTCCTCCTTCACGAGCATTACTGCTTCGCAGAAGGAGGTGACGGCTTCCCATTCCCTCTCGCTCCGTACCATGGCTCGCACCAGGGCTGGACGCGAGAGGTCGTCGCCGCCGATCGCCTCCACGAGGACACGGCGGTGCTCCGCCCAGGCAGGGCACACCTCCACCGTATGCTCCACCGTGTCCTCCAGACGATCCTCGCAATGGAAACACCCGGACGTATCCTCCCGCTTTATCCTGATCAGGAACCCATCGAAGCACCCATGCCCGGTGAGAACCTGCGTCAGGCGGAAGGTGAGGACGCCGTGACGCCTCTCTATCTACTCCTCAAAGAGGGTACTTACCGCCGCAATTGTGGCGTGCCCATTACTATACATAATACTATCGACTTTTATTCAACCACATCCCACATCCCTATCAATTAACAAAACACAATACTTCCCATCTCTACTCGGATGCAGTGCCAGATATTTCCCCAATCACCATTGTCTATGATTACGAAACAATAGAATGTTCAATGGAGTCAAATTATAGAGCAGACACGGTTTTGTAGTCTATGGGAACTGGTTAATGAGGAAAGTATCGAGCGCGGAGTGACAGCGGAAGGAACGGTTTGTTGTGCAGTTCTTGCTGACGCTGACGTGGTTAACAATGACCTCGGAACTAGATGAACCCGATCAACTTACCAAATACGTCTTCAGAGTTATGTTATGTGACTTCGTCCGCGTTAGTTTTTTTCTCGCATCGAATCGCCTCACCGTGCAAGATCTTCGTATTCCTGGCTTTTTGTTTTTAGCTCGGCTCCTAAGGGTCCTAGCGTAATGTTATATAGCCTATAACTTTCCTCGGTTAATGGGCTATCCAAAACTAAATGTAGTTTCTGAGATTAATACTTTCAACCAAACAAATGAATAAGGACTTGTCTGAAATAAATTTTATTTATTTACTAGCTTTTGCCCGCGGCTTTGCCCACGTGGAAGTCGGAAATTAACGTAGGTATTTTTCTAAAATAGAAGATTTAGTCTAAAATATAAGTAGCCTAAGTTACTCCTTGTTACATGGGATATCTGCCAGTGAAAGTCCCGTCAAAATCGGTCCAGCCATTTCAGAGATTAGCCGGAACAAACAGACAGACAGACAGACAGATAGACAAAAATTGTTAAAAATGTTGATTTGGTATATGTACCGTCTATACATCCATATACACTTAGTAAAAAGTTTCCTTAATATTACAAACAGACACTCCAATTTTATTTATTTATATAGATTATTATTTTAATATCAAGCTTTATTCCACTAAAGAGTAAGCAAAGGTGCAGGTACATAGATAACGTAGTACCGCCAAACCCAGATATATTGGAATAAGGTCAAGAGAATGACGGTACTGAAAATAAGGCCGAGTCTATTGCCGAGCCCACTGCTCGGCTGTTTGTTGCTGGTCCAGTGGCATCGCGCATCGCAGGCGCTTCACTTTGTATAAATAATTTCATCACCACTACTCTCAAAACGGTGAAGGAAAACATCGTGAGGAAACCGGCATGTCCTAGAACCAAAAATTTGAAGACATGTGACATTACCAACCCGCACTGGGCCCGCGTGGTAGATTACGGCCCACTCCCTCTCACCGAGAGGCCTGTATCCCAGCAGTGGGAACATTATATGATGATGCCAGTCTCAGTTTCTTCCTAGCCAGGCAACACATTTGTAAGCCCAACTCGGAATTTATTTCGCCTCGGACCACACTCAAGCCTTTAGGCAATCAATTTATGATTATTTTATGCATAATTTCTCCTCTGAGCAAGCGTGCGTAAAAACACTTTCTAATACAAATTACATAAACTACAAATATTATATTATAAATGACTTGATTACGTTCGGGCAGGTACACGGGGCTACACATCAAGCTACACATTGCCAGTTTTAGCTGACCTCGCTTGTACAGGCTTTTCGTACAGTGAATAAGTCAGCTTATACTGGACATGTATAGCTGGACCTGTAGCCGTGCCTGCGTACTCGGCCGCGTGAATGAATTACATCTACCATTTCTACAATGATCGATGGCGCATGATCTGTAGATCGTGATCTACACGGAAAGTAAAAGTAGTAAAGAGAAGCTTCGCATTTAACTGGTTGTTACACGCAGGTTTGTTTATGGTTACAGCGTTAGTTTTGCAGACTGCCTTTTTTTTGTGGGTGGATATCAAATGTCGTCGACCGCTCTGGGCGGAACGGGAGGGCGTGTCAGACTTTTACTGACTAAAACCCACCCGTGTTCCTTCAGTTACCTAAATGCCAAAGTCACAATAACTCTTTCGAACAAATCTCGCGACCCTGGCAGAGTTTTGCAGACTGCCTAGCGATATGTGTACAGGTGTAATGTTAAAGACTCCTGTTGACTGTCGACGCGACCCTAGTAGATAGACGCCCGTCTGCCTCCCGTCTGGGATACAGCACACACACAGCAACCCGCTCACGGCCAAGCTACACATGTGTGACGTGTACAGACTTATTTACCTTCGTTAGTTTTCTAATTCTTTACTTTATCTAGTCAGGAACTCAGACATATATATCTTTTGAAGGCACTGAACAGACTATTGCACAGAACATGAACTGAATAACTTTTTCATGAAAATTATATGAATTTAGACGTACGTTCAGTGTTGTGCCAGACATAAAGAATAGTTTCATCCCACTTCTGCACTTTGAGTAATTTATGCGGCTTCAAATGTTCTTTCTTGTTCATCGTATCGTTGACCCCGAGCTCGAAGCTCGCATGATGACTGACAACTGCGTGCACTGACCAGACAGCTCCACTCAATCTGTGTTATTGTTTCCTCAAGACACCAGTCTACATCGTATTCACATGATGTGACCAAGATTACGTCTGGACTTTAAAAGAGACTGTGATCTCTGAGTTTGTTTCAGCCTTCTCGGAGTAATTACTTAGGCAACATCGACCTCACCTAGTTTTTAGAATATGACTGACGTGTAAGAGTACAAAGTACAAACCTACTTAAGACTTACAGAAATAACATCACTCATCTCACAATACAGTGTCACAAAATTGTTTACCAACAGCGCCTCCTGTCAATGTCAGTCGCGGAGCTCGTTGCGAGCAGTGGGCGGTGGAGTGTGTGCTCTCATGTGGCTACAGTATGCTCTGTGTGTGCTCTCATGTGGCTACAGTATGCTCTGTGTGTGCTCGCATGTGGCTACAGTATGCTCTGTGTGTGCTCTCATGTGGCTACAGTATGCTCTGTGTGTGCTCTCATGTGGCTACAGTATGCCTTGTGTGTGCTCTCATGTGGCTACAGTATGCTCTGTGTGTGCTCTCATGTGGCTACAGTATGCTCTGTGTGTGCTCTCATGTGGCTACAGTATGCTCTGTGTGTGCTCGCATGAGGCTACAGTATGCTCTGTGTGTGCTCTCATGTGGCTACAGTATGCTCTGTGTGTGCTCTCATGTGGCTACAGTATGCTCTGTGTGCTCTCATGTGGCTACAGTATGATCTGTGTGTGCTCGCATGTGGCTACAGTATGCTCTGTGTGTGCTCTCATGTGGCTACAGTATGCTCTGTGTATGCTCGCAGGTGTTCCTGCTGCTGGCGCTGTGCGCTGCGGCCGAGGAGACGCCGCCCGGGCTCGTGAGCAAGGACAGCGAGCACGACCTGCAGGCGGAGGCCACGCAATCAGGTAATACTCACTCTTGTATGGTACTTGAATAGAACAACAATCAATGTTATCCAAGGTATCTTAAATGTTATCCAAGGCATCTTATAAATACTATTCACAAATACAAAACCTGATAATGTTGTCAGTTTCATCAAATAGATGCGAGCAAAATAAATGTAATGAAATGTGTCATTCTCTACCCGATAGCCTGTCGAATGGTTGTGAATAGTAATGCTGATGTTAAGTGGTTACCGCCGCATGCACTAACGATGACGGAAAACATCTAGAGGAAACCGGCATGTCTTAACACCAAATATTCGAAGATATGTGACATCTACCAACCCGCACTGAGCACGCGTGCTGGATTACGATCACTCACTCCATTTCACAGAGAAGAGGCGTGTGTCCCAGCAGTGGGAACATTATAGGCTGATTATAAATTATGACAAGCTGGTTCATGTCTCACAATCAAAAGTCATTTATTCAAACTAGGCTGAGAGTCAGCACTTTATGAACGTCAAAGTTACATAAGACAGTCCCCCGGCACGCGCGCCCTTCACCGCTACCTAGTGCTTTAGCTGGGAAGAAGTGGCAACACTGTCCGAAAGTACAGCTGTCTGTTAAGTTAGAAGAACTTGATACTATACAATAATAGTGATATACGTCTAGTTCATGAAAAACATGATTGTTTTAATCAACATTATTGACTCAAACGTTGTGTTTCCTTCGCTACGGAGTCGTAAAGACTCGTGCGTAATCAACACAAGGCTCCTGTCACATGATGCATCTTGTTCTGGTTGCAGGAGGCGCCCAGAAGCGCGAGGCGTTGCTGTCGAACTCGTACGGCGAACCGCTGCCGCCCGACGCCTACGGACCGCCCAAAGATCTGCCAAACTCAAGTAAGTCACTGTACTTCTGTTGCACTAATTTGTATTACTGTGTACTTCGGGTTCGAAGCCCCTGTTGAGCAGTGTTATTGAATTTTATTAAATAGTTTCTTCAACGTGTAATGAAAAGAATGAAACTCGCCCCCTTTACCACCAGGGTGGGGTATCGACGTCCATACCGTAACTACGAATTCAGCACATGATTTTAAACCCTTTAGCGTAGATCTTTCTTGTCAATTATGAAAAAACAAAAACTGCTGTTTCATTAAAAAGTGCAATATCTACGCGATCAACATGTGTGGAACAATTGTTAATTTTTTAAATATATAAGTAAGTATCACTAACGAGATTGTATAGGTGTGTCAGACATAGGTAAAGGTCCTGTCGTCCTCTCATGTACTTACATAAAGAGTTCAAAAAGATTCTTAACGAAGCAGACAGTCACAACATTTTCACGCCATAGCATTTTATTTACAAGAATCGTCGGCAAAGCTACCGACCCACGGTTCACGTACACACACACATAGCAGCACAGTTGCCTGTTGCAATTAGCACCAGCAATTATTTATGCTCAATGCCGGATGCCATCGACTTGGGTCTTTTGTCGTCTTGTATTTTTTTAAACATCAAATTTCCCTCCATTCCAGTTCAAGATCTCCCGCACCCGGTGCCAGCGCCCGCGTACGGCGTGCCTGACCAGCTACTGTTCAACGGCGGGCAGGGGGGCCCCCCCGCGGACGTGTACGGCCCCCCGCCGGGCGCCTACGGCCCCCCCGCGCCCGTGTCCTTCCCCAGCCAGCAGTACCACGGGCCGCCCCCCCCGCCGCAGCACAGACCCAAACCCATCTACGGGCCACCTAAACCTGTATACGGACCACCTAAGCCAGTGTATGGGCCCCCGAAGTACAACCCCCCGAAACTGTCCTATGGGCCTCCAAAGAAAACGTATGGACCGCCGAAACAGAATCTACCAAAGCCGACCTATGGAGTACCGTTTAAGCCTCCAAAGTTGTCCCTGAACAAGCCGTTGTTTAATCTTCCTAAACCCGTCTATGGGCCTCCGAAACCCGTGTACGGACCTCCAAAACCCGTGTACGGACCTCCAAAACCTGTGTACGGACCTCCAAAGATAAACTACGGACCGCCTATAAATAACGACCAATCATTTCCTCTGCCGGAACTACCGCAGTTAAATCTTCCAGCCTTCGACAATAACAACTTTGACTTCGGCCTGAACCTGCCGGCTCCGATCTACGGCACCCCTCTCGTTTCGTTGCCGGTGGACTTAAAACCAAACTTCCCGATCCCGAGTGACTCATACGGCCCCCCGGGACACGCGCTCGGACCGATCGGACCCAACGAGCAGCTAGTCGTCCAAAACATCGACAGCGCGGGCGGCGCGGCGCAGTACGGGCCCCCGCAGCCCGACCCGCACCCGCGCCCCCCGCACCCCGGCGTGCCGGCGCCGCCCACCCCGCCGCGCGTGCTGTACGACGGCTGGCGCCCGCTGCCCGGCCTGGCGCGGCCGAGCAGCGAGCAGTACGGGCCGCCCGCACACACGCAGGAGACACACATCGACCTGGACCAGCCCCTGCCTGACGTCGACCAGCATCATCAGTTCACATCCGGCAGTAATACATTCTTGTCCGATAACAACCAGTTCTCATCTGGCAGTAACCAAATATCGTCTGACAACCACCAATTCTCCTCTGGAAATAACCAGTTCTCCTCCGGAAATAACCAGTTCTCTTCTGGAAGTAACCAGTTCTCGTCTGGTAATCATCAGTTCTCGTCGAACAACCAGCAGTTCTCGTCGGGAGCTCAGATCTCGTCGGGCTACTCCACCGTGCATCAGGACGCGCTCGCCAACATCGACTTGAACGCGATCGTCGGCGGAGACTCCAACCACATCGACCAGTCCAAGACCGTGTTCGAGGCGCACTACACCGAGAACAAACAGCCGGATGTTACCGTGTTGCAGCCGGGCAAGCCGTTCGACACGTACGGGGCTCCGCCGCTAGATTCCTTTTCTTCGAACGGTCCTTACCCGGCTTCACTGAGGCAGCAAGGGGCGAAGGGTCTAGTGGCGCCGTCGGGCCAGTACGGCGTGCCGCCCGGCGGGCAGTACGGGGCCCCGCCGCACGGCGTGCCGCCCGGCGGGCAGTACGGGGCCCCGCCGCACGGCGTGCCGCCCGGCGGGCAGTACGGGGCCCCGCCGCGCGCCGCGCCGGGCCTGCCGCTCGCCTACGGGCAGCACTCGGGCGGGGGCCACTCGGGCGGCAGTACGCCCCGCAGGCCCCTACAGTTCCGCGAGTCGGTGCCGGCCGGACTGTTCAATCACATCGCACAACACACGCAGCAAAAAGACGCGGGTCAGTTCTCTCACTCGCACGCGCCCGCCTACCTGCCGCCGCCCATCAGGGACGTGACCCTGTCCATCGAGCCCACCAGCCTGTACAGCCTGCCACACGGCGGCAGCCCAGTGTCCTTCCAGCACGACTCGTACTCTGTGCCGCTCCTGACGGTGGGTGTGGGCGACCACGTGACGTCGGGCTCGCACACTGACGCGGTGACGTCCACAGTGGACGGCACGCTGATCGCCAACCTGTCCAACCTGGACGCGGCCGCGATACTGAAGCACTGTCCCTACCACGAGGCGATCCTCCGCGCGGCGCAGGCGGGCGAGAGGATCCCTCAGGACCTGGCGGACAGCTACGTGAACAGTCTCAGCAGTCTCGGCACTACGCTGAATAAATCCTCGAACACGGTCACCATCCCCGACTCCTTCGTACAGCCCACTCATAAAAGAGAGAGCTATAATATACAGAAATCAAAGTCTTTGAAAGAGAAACACGCGCTCAAAGACGAGCGACTGCAGTACGTCAGCGATCAGATACAGAAGACTTCTGATCGCATCAGAGACTTGAACGAGGAAGCGAAGCAGCTGCAGCAGAAGATAGTGTCGACGAGTCAGAACATTCACTCGGACGCCGCCAACTCTCCGAATGCACTTAGTTCTTCTACTAACCAAGTTGGTTCCTACTCCGTGCAGATTCAGTCTTCGAATGGCGGCAAGTCTTCTGTTCCTCACGATCAGGTGCTCTCAGAAGGATTACTGCAGAGCATACTGCAAGCCATCGACGACCCGTCCAAACCTGGTCAGCAACAGTCGCTGCAGCAACAGCAACAACAACAGTTCTCCCAGCGACAACAACAACAGCAACGAGCTCATCAACAACAACAGTTCTCCCAGCAACAACAACAGCAACAAGCTCAGCAACAAAATCAACAACAACAGTTTTCTCAGCAACAGCAGCAAGTACAACAACAACAGATCACACAACAGCAACAACAACAGTTGCCTCAACAACAACAACAACAGTTGTCGCAGCACCAGTACTCGCAGCAACAACAACAACAGTTCGCGCAACAACAGCACTCGTTCTCTCAACAGTCGCAGCAACAACTGTCGCAACAACAACTGCCGAACGATAAGCATCAAAACAAGTTCAACTCGAACGTGAACCTGGAATCTTTTACCGACGGTCTCGTCCTCCCGGCGGGGTACGAGCCCATAGACCAGAGTCATACGAAGTCAGCGGACCAGGAGTCGCAGGGCAGCCAACAGCACACGCACACACACACACACAGCCAGCACACACACAACTGTGACCTGAAGGCGGAAGGGTCCTCCAAGAGCGAGGTGGTGGTGCCGCCCCCCAACGCCCTCCCGTCCAGCGACAAGGAGGAGGGCGAGGTGGCGGTCTACTTCGGGGACAAGACTGAGGGCGTCACCGAAATCTCCGTGGCGACCAGTATCAGTGAAGGTGGCGCGTAGTGCGTAGTGTAGCGCTCTAGTCTCAACACAGCCATTTGAACTCACGCGCAGATGTCACAGCGTTACGAGTAGATCCGGTGGATATCAAAATACCCGCATTTGTATTGTAACTGAAAGGTGTTTTGAAATAAATTAAAAATAGTAATTTTGCCGATATTAAACAAACGCCAGTTCAGTTTGATTCATCTAAATTAAAAAGCAAACCTAATTGTTGCACTACCTCAAAACGAATGTGGTTAAGGCGGTGTAAGCCGGGATCTATTGAGCCCATTGTATAGTATTCAGATAGCAAAATGATTGCTTGAAATCAAAATCAACTAGTTTTAACAACATTGAAATATTACCAACGGAATAGATCAAATAAATTCTGTCGATTTTAATAGAAAAACATTGGACCAGTATGTAGATTCCGAAAGGCCAATCCAAGAAATATCCAAATACTAACTAATATATTTAAACTAGCTCTAGTCGGTGTTTGAGTACATTTCTCTTAGTGTGACGTCATCAAATGCTCCATCCGCCATTTTGGTACGTTTGTCCATAGATACATAATACTTTTTCTATGGATTTGCCATCATGTAAAAATGATTTTATTTAGTTGTAGTTAGAAAGCATGGCAACATCGAGTCAGTCCGAGTTTCATGTGTTTACGAATATTATTTATGTTAATTTATATTTAACTTACTCTAAGATAATATTTCAGTATTTTTGGGAATTTGTAAATGGTTATTTTTAATAGAGAGGCTATGGTATCGCATTTTGTATCAAAACATATGCAAAGAGGGCTACAACACAATGGTGCCGATTCTGTTGTACACGAACTAAACTAACTAAACTATCTCTAAAATTCCTTACTTTTGGCTATGAGAATTGTAACGCTATTCTGCAAGGAAAAATCTCTAAATTTAAAAACTATTTTGACACGACTAAAATCGAATTTGACAATCGCGACTCAGCGTTTTTTTTTTTTTCTTTTGTTTTCGCAACGTTTACTTGTGTGTGCATTGCGTAGAATGATTTTTTTAAGAGACGAAGGTGCGTGCTAGGGTGCAGCCTGGACGTGTTTTATATGGAATTTGTCACTTTGTTTGAAAAATATAAAAAAAATGTTACCCACGTGTTGAGATTTAAATGTTCCGGGGTTTACTAAGGGGGTCGAAAATTTCATTATTTTTGCGATAGGACACGCCATTTTCAAGATATAAGCAAAAGGAAAATAAAAAGTACAGAACTGTTTTTGCACGTGAAGGCGAGGCGTTGTTGAGAATTTTAGTTCATGACCACTAGTTTTATTCCACACCTTTTTAATCGCGATTAAAAATAGTCAGATTTAGTTAAAATAAATTATTTTAGTCAACATTTTTGGTGAAAACCGGCAAACTCAGAATAGCAAAATTGTCATTTTCACTAAACTAATAACTCAGTGCAATCTTAGTGCTGTCAAACTAAAATATAGTTAAGTTGTGTCACTTTAGTCTATTTCAGAATAGGAAATCGTCGTTTGACAGGAATAAACCAAATTTTAGTGATTTTTAGTTTAGTTTAGAGAATTTTGTGACAACAGAATCGGCACCAATATGGGAACTCTTTGGTTGATACAAAGTCGCGTTTGAGTCAGAAACAATAGTTTTGTCCACAAATAGTTACATTTAAACAAAATAAATGTTGTATTTGTGGTAACAAGACATTAACTGCCGCATTCAGAGACGTCATTTAAAATAGTAAATAATTAACTTTATAAATTATTCTTTAGTTTTAAGTAACGACTCTGAGTACGAAGGTAAGCATTAAAATGAAATCCAAGTTGTATCAATACACTACAAGCAAATATTTGTATGGATACACACTGGAGCAAACAGTTTGTGACATATAAAGCAAAAGGAACCGTAAGTCTGTTTGTATCGAGTACGAATTATTTAAATATTATTTATTAGTTGTGGTTGTCGCATGTTAAAGTTGTGCATGTTACTGATTTAATAAAAATGTACATAATTTAATTGTATTTTCATTTTTCTTTCATTTCCTACCAAGCAGAACTGAGAATGAGAACTTCATTTTTATACATTGATTGAGGGTTGAGTATGCAGACGTAATACGACAACATACAAAGCAAAGTGTTATATTTATCACTGAAAAATGCAAAAAAAGTTATTTCGAAAATTAAAGGAAAAGACTAAAAACAAAAACGACCACAACACAGGAAAAATAAATACTGTGTTAGCGCCTGCAGGCTTTGTGTCCGCATCACGCACTCAACGCGACAAATTGCTGAACTTTTTTCACAGGCGCTTATAACCTGATGGTGTTTCACACAGCACCACAAAGTTATGTTAAATCTCCCCTCACATTATATTCCTGATTCTTCTAGTCTCTCTCCTGACTTCTTCCTCTCATTATTGAGATAATTTGATTGACCTATAAGATAAAGTATGCATTTTTGTTAAAAAAAAGGACGAACTTCGCTCCATATATTTTTCTGTATAAAGATATAACCTTTTTGAGTACTTTAGGACGAAGTGTTTAAAATTGAGGATTAGTTATATATTGAGCACAAGCTCCCGCATCTCAACAGTACACACTGTGTATATCTAACTAATGAACCGGACGTTCCAAGTCTACAAGCAAATTCAATCACATACATCACAGGCAGTGGTCTCGAACCTACCGATTTTTCGGTATTTCTACCGATATTCTGTTCTACCGAAATATAACGAATATTCTACGATTTCACAGTACACATGGAAATGTCATTTACCGATTTTGGGTACAAATATACCGTTTTTAACTGGCAATTCTACCGATCTCGCTCTATGACGTTCGAGACCACTGATCACAGAAATCCTATACATCACAAGCATAGATTACTATTTACATACATACATAAACTCACGGCTTCTTCCCACGAAGGTAGGTAGGTAGAAACTCCAAAACGCGATCGGCTACCATCTCTACATACTCCTTTTATGCCTACACACCCATACGCCAGTTGCGCGTACGCACCTGACCTTTCTGAAGAACATTACCAATAAGGTCACTATATTATGTCCTCCTAATGTGCCGGAGTCCCGGCGTTTCCAGTCACTGCTATGTATAGTTTGAAAAAAAAAAGTTAAAAACATTATTTGACTGCCTCGTTGGTCTATTCGTCGCCAGCGCTATTAGTGATCACGAGATCCTGGGTTCGATTCCTAGGTCGGGCAAAGTGATATTGGGTTTTTCTATCTGTTTCTCAGTAGCAGCCCGGAGTCTGGATTTGTGCCCGGTTGATGGCAATTGGCTCGCCCTCTATTACATGGGTCTAGCGAAATGTTGGTGAAGTATAGGTACACCTCTATCCGCCCCTAAGGGGAAACAAGGGGACTGACTCGGCGAAAAATTAGCGACTAAAGGGAGCAAACAGATCTTCGCTAGGTGCTCTAGTTTTTTTTAGGATATATAGGTACGTGGACAAGCTGGGGAGATTCTCTCCAGCATGCATGCATAGCATGACCACCGTAGAAAGGGGTTTTGTCGACGGAGACAAAAAAATATTGTAGAAAGATTAAAGACAGAGTCTGGTATTTGGCGAACTGACTCCAATAAAATAAAATAAATATCTTAGGACAACCAACACGCCGTTATCTGATCCCAAACTAGGCATAGCCTGTACTATGGTAACATCTGATAAACATACTTATATATTTTTAAATACATACATATTATAGATAAACTACACCCAGACACAGAACAAGTAATCGTGCTCATCTCACAAAGAGTTGTTCTGGGTGGGAATCGAACTCACGACCTGTCTTCGCAGTCAGGGTCACTAACCACTAGACTAACAGGTCAGTCAATTGGCGACAAAATTTCGGAAAAATCAGATCTTCGCTAGGTGCCCTAGCTACTGAGATTCAAATCAGGGATGTTGCGGATGCCGATTTTTTCACATCCGCGGATGCGGATGCGGGTATTTGAAGGCTCACATCCGCGGATGCGGATCTTAAGATTTATTATAAGAAACTATGTGAGTGGAGAAATACAATAATAAGAGAGTAATCCACACTAATATTATAAATGCAAAAGTAACTCTGTCTGTCTGTCTGTCTCGCTTTCCTGCTAAAACTACTGAACCGATTTGAATGAAATTTGGTACACAGATAGTTTAGAGCCTGAGAAAGGACATATGCTACTTTTTATCCCGGTAGTATGTTCCCGCGGGATAATTTCCGACCTCCACGCGGGCGAAGCCGCTGGCAAAAGCTAGTTATTCATATATAAAATATTATTAATTAAAGTTGAAAATTAGAGCATTATATTTAATAAATAGTAAAATTGCCGCCTTTTCGGGGTCTAGTCTGTTACGCAGAGGTTCATAAATTAAACCTGCACTACTAAACAATTGTTTGCTAGGAACACTGGCTGGTGGTGTCGATAAAAATCTACGTGCTATTGGTGATAATAGTTTAAATTCTTCTCGATTACGCTCCACCATTTAAGAGCACAATGCTGTGTATATTCACAATTTTACAATACACTCAAAAACTTAAATGTTCATACGATAAGCGCAACTAAACAACACCATACGACTGATTTACTAACCAAAAACAAATGATACACCACGATAACAAACGCGTCGGATCTTGTCACCGAGCGAAATCTTCGCTCCTATTGGCCAATGATCACATGCCTACGGCACGCGCCAGTCCGGCTACGTCTATTTTCTTTCTTGTCGCGACCTGTGCAACATCTGCATCCGCATTAACATCCGCAATGATTATTACGGATGCGGATGCAGATGTCCAAATCAATGCGAATGCTCCGCATTTGCGGATGCGGATGCGGATATTCGCAACATCCCTGATTCAAATGAGCCAGGCTGGGGTAGGCGCTCTCCAGATCAGCCACGTATAAACCCTAACAACTTTTGGACTAGTGACCGACTAATTCTGATATTTAGCGACTAATTTGGACTAATTAGGGACATTTTTTCTTAAATTAAGATCTCTTATGATGGCCATGCCAGTGTCAGTCACATTTCAAAATACGTCTAGTATTGGCAGTACCTTCAACTTATTGTCGTATCGTCGTCTCCGTATGCTGTAACAAAATTACTTACTTACGAAAGCATGCAAAAAGAAACTCATACTGATCAGCAGATGGCAACTGAGTACTTAGGTCAGAAGAGAATCTGCCAGAGTCGCGGAATTGTTTGAAAGAGTTACCGTGGCCGTGGCACAGGCAACTGAAGTAACACGGGTGGGTTTTAGTCAGTAAAAGTCTGACACGGCCTCCCGCTCCGTCCAGAACGGGAGACGTCATAACCACAAAAAAGGTCAGAAGAGAAAACAAGGTTGACATGCCAAATAAAACAACTCATTTATCTGCTTTCTAAAAATTTTGACATTTATTCCGAAAATACATTTAACATTAAATGTTATTGTGACATTCAGACGTTAAAATTAATACGCATACCTTAATTAATACAATTTTATATATTAAACCCATAAATATAAATTTTAAAACCTAAAATTCCATCAGTTCTGTGGTCTAAACTAGCTATAGTGTATTTTCCTTTACTCGTCCAATTTGGTAAACAAATACAAACATGACGAGCTGTCAAATCGTTTGTCTTCGTAAGAAATACATACAAGTATGAATTACATAACAAAACTGTTTAGAAACAACTATTAAAACATAATAATTTCCTCAAAATTTTAATCTCTAGGTACTCTGCTTGTTTATGAATTCTGACAAGTAAACAAAAACACACTATAGATAGAGACCTCCCTACGTTACGCGCCATGTTCTTGAGCACCGCTTTCAGAATGAACAGCTATAAAGCCGTTGGCTATCAAAACTTTCTCTGCACAATGATTATTGAGTACAAATCCTTCATGTTTTATTTTCCTGGGTTCGACTCCGGTCGTTAAATTTTTCATTGGGAAATTGTCTTGGTCTAAGTTTGTGCATTCTATAGGACTTAAACATGACTGGTGAAATGTGGCAGGAATATACACACTGTCCGTCGAATCGTTGAGCTCATTAAGTTCCGAGTTGAGCTGCACGATTATTGTCAAATGCGTGTATCAAAAAACATCAGTCTACATGGTCGTCACATGATCTGACCAAGATTATGTCTGGAGTTTAAAAAACTTTTTAACAAAAAATTAAACCGCAGAAAAAACTGAAAAGCAAAAAATAATAACTTTTCAGGTTTTTCGGCGGTTTAATTTTTTGTTAAAAAGTTTTTATTTTATATTTTTTGAGGCTTTAATGTACTAATAATACTTGGCAAGGTATACCCCATGCAATGAAAAAAGAATTATCAAAATCGGACTATTCTGTATAAAGTGTAATATTTCTTAACATCATCGCTATGTTGCTGATGTTAAAATTTTGTAACAATTTTCTTAATGATATTATTTTGTCAATAATTTATACAGAAATAAAAAAGAAAATAACATAATATTTTTATTTATTAAATTCTTATCAATTTTTACCAATATTATCAGTGTCAACGAATCTGAATTTCATCAATTTTAATTTTGCATGTCTCTGTGTTATAGAATGTTACTATTTTTTTTTTCTATTAATGTTACCAATTTCTTAATGTTAACGCTTATCACTAAATAAGTTAGCTTATTTCTCGGAATTATTGTTTCATGCACTGTTAGTTTTTTATTGTCTCAATGTATTATTAATTGTATCGGTGTAATCAATTGTTGGTGAAGCTAATAAAATAAAATAAAAATAAGTTACGCGTGGTTATACATTACAATCAGTGAGTGAACAATCAATCATCCCCTGTTTTCCAACCCTTAGGGTTCGATTTTGTTTTACAAATTTATATGGGACCTATCACAATCGGACTACTATGTAAAAAGTAATGCGCGGTCATACATAAAAAAAAATATGCTTCGAATTGATAACCTCCTCCGTTTTTTTTCGTCGGTTAAAAGAGACTGTGACGTCTGAGTTTGTTTCGGCCTTTCTTCTCAGAGTAGTTAGATAGGAAACACCGACCTCATCTAGTTTTAAAAACATGAAGTGCTTGTAAAACACCTACTTACAGAAATAAAATCTTTCATTATGGCTTACCTTTTTAGGGTTCCGTTGCCAAATGGCAAAAAACGGAACCCTTATAGATTCGTCATGTGTGTCCGTCCGTATGTCACAGCCACTTTTTTCCGAAACTATAAGAGCTATGCTGTTGAAACTTGGTAAATAGATGTATACTGTGAACCGCATTAAGATTTTCACACTAAAATAGAAAAAAAAACAAAACATTTTGGGGTTCCCCATTCTTAGAACTGAAACTCAATTTTTTTTTTCATCAATCCCATACGTGTGGGGTATCTATGAATAGGTCTTCAAAAATGGTATTGAGGTTTCTAATATCATTTTTTTCTGAATAGTTTGCGCGAGAGACACTTCCAAAGTGGTAAAATAATGTGTCCCCCCCCCCCCCCCGTAACTTCTAAAATAAGAGAATGATAAAACTGAAAAAAAATATATGATGTACATAACCATGTAAACTACCTCTGAAAATTGGTTTGAACGAGATCTAGTAAGTAGTTTTTTTTTTATACGTCATAAATCGTAAACCGCAATTTACCTTTCATTCAATCAATTCAAATATACAAATTAAAACATTTAATTTCATAAACATAAACCTTAGGCATAAACCGAGAATACCTACAGGTTTGTACGGAACCCTCGGTGCGCGAGTCCGACTCGCACTTAGCCGGTTTTTTTTAATAATATTAGTTTAAAAATAAATAACTTATAATACTAGTAGGTAATATTTTGAGATTCTGGCCATGTAGGGTAGGACAGTTATATCAACAATCATTGTGCGGCGGTCTGTTCGATCCACCCTCAATTCCGTTACAGCTAACATACATACGAATACACACTTATACCTAAATCTAGTACTCTATCTTATTTCTCTAAGATTGTATATAAGTAATAGGTATATTATAAAAATACTCCGTGCGTTTCTGTCTTTCAAAGTAAATGCCGACCAGACCACGAGACGTACATCGGTATACAGTGAACTCCTCCATCATTTTGTTTCCTCCTCATCCGAGTGTTTACATAATTAGAGATACTTAAATAATATTTTGACAACTATGAAATTCGAGACACAGACTTGTTGCACGCAATATAGTGTTAGAAAGAGACAGTGTATCTTGTGTCACTCCTCGCACCTCTAAGCCCATGTTCCCACGGATGCGTCAGCTTCATACGTATGTTAGTATGTGCCTATGTAACGGAAACTTTGAACATGATTTTGACCCCTTCAAAACGTCGGATTAACTCGAAAGTTGGCATACTTATCAAGGACCAATGTCAATATAGTAAATGTATAAATTTTGTGGTATTATCCTTGCCGGGGTTACCAGGATAACAAAAACAACTGTCTTCGAAAACTACCCTAACATACGTCACAAAATTCAAAACACTCTTAAGATAAAAATAGAAAACAAATATTAGTTTAAAAAACACGCTTCCACAAATTTCACACACTACTTAGCGCTGACAGTTGTAATTCAAACAGTGTTTATTTTCAACGCGGTGGGGGCACTCTGTTGGATTCTCGATGCTCGGTTCAAGGCAGAACGTTAAAAATACGATAAAAACCCGCTGCAATATTTTCACGCCCAGTTGCGCCGGCACAGCGCCACGGCCGGCACAACAGCGTAAAAAGCAAAGAAAATACCCCGAGCCCAGTATGAGTGGCGGCGCTGCCGGCGCCCCCACCAAGACGCCCACCACGCAAAGAAAGGACTTCACGGCCTGCGCCATACAGTTATTAATGGACCTAATTAAGGCCATTAGGCAGGGCCAGGAAGTAGAGACGGTAATCCTAGACGGCCTGGCCAAACTACTCACCTTGTACCATGGCTAGGCCGTTGCGGGTTATTCATTGGAATGCCCGCGGCCTTCGGGACAAGGTCGCCCCTCTCCGACATCTCCTGAGGGAACAGGACGTCGACGTGGCGTTGATATGCGAGACGCTGCTGGGCCCCGGGGATAGGATTAGATTCCCGGGGTATCTCGTTTACAGACAGGACGAGCGGTCGGCACATCAGAATTACCGTGGTCTGGCGGTACTGGTAAGGCGACGAGTCGTCCATCAAGAACTCCCCTCGCCGTCACTCGGCACGTTTTACGCGCTGGGTGTACAGCTGCACGTAGCCGGCGAGGACATAGATATGTACGCTTGCTATAAGCCGCCCGCGACCCACTTAGACACATCTGAGTTGCGGGCCCTTATATCCGGCTCTACGCGTCCCACTCTCCTCGCCGGTGACTTGAATTGCAAGCACCCGGCGTGGAACTCGTGCCGCACGAATACCGGGGGAAGACGGCTCTTAGCGGATGCCGAAGCCTTCGGTTACACAGTGTCCGGCCCAGAGACGCCAACACACTACCCAGATGCGGTCTCCTACATGCCGGACGTGCTGGACATTGTGGTCCATCGAGGGCTACATTGTCAGATCACGCAGCATGTGATTGACGACGAGCTGAACTCGGATCATCACCCGGTGCTCGTCGTCCTTTCGGGTGTGCCGACCCGTTTGAAACCCCTGGCGCCACGTCGACGTACCGACTGGACCCAGTTCCAAGAGGAAGTAGAGACCACTGTGCCGACTCGGCCTATCACTACTTCCGCGGACGTGGACAAGACGGCTCGCGACGTCACTGCTTGCATCCAACGCGCTTTTCAAACGGCGACCACCGAGCAGCCGCGGGAGCGGGGGCTACTACCGCCTCTACCTCCGCGGCTGATTAGGTTGATCGCCGAGAAAAGGCGCCTTCGCAAGCAGTGGCAGCAATCGAGGTGTCCCACACAAAAGAGGCAGCTCAACCGTCTCGCGGAAAGGGTTAAGGCCGAGTTACAGGCCCAGACCGCCGCGGGCTGGGAGGAACGAATCGACGAGACGACGGACAGTTGGCCGTCGATTCATAAACTCTGCGGCCAACTCACGAGCACCCCAGCCCCGGTGCGTCCATTGCTGAACAGCGACGGGGCGCTTAAATATGTAGCGGAGGACCGGGCGGAGGTCTTCGCCGAGCACCTGGAGCGTCAGTTCCGCCCAAACCCGACTACCGACACAGACCATGTCGCAGCAGTCGAGAAACACCTAGGGGACTACTTCGCCTTGCCGATAGCTCCCGATGAAGAGCCGATCTTTTTCTCGCCTAACGCAGTACGACGCGCCATACTGAGGACGAAGCCCAGGAAGGCCCCCGGTGCGGACGGTATCACAAACACAGTGCTGCGCCACCTGCCGTACCGAATGGTAGCGGCGCTGGCGCGCCTGTTTACAGCGATACTGCGCACCGGCGCCTTCCCCGATTCGTGGAAGGAAGGGCGCGTCATAATGCTGCCGAAGGCGGGAAAGAACGTCCTGAAGCCGGAGAGCTATCGGCCGATCACCCTGCTGCCGACAGTCTCCAAGGTGTTAGAACTCCTGCTGCGACACCTACTGCCCCACGTGACGCCGCGCCTAGAGCAGTTCGGGTTCCGGGTGGAACATAGCACGACGCTCCAGCTGTCGAGGGTACTGCACCACCTCGCAGCCGCGATGAACAAGAAGGAGTATGCGGTAGCAGTATTCCTCGACATGGAGAAGGCCTTCGACCGTGTGTGGCACGAGGGCTTAATATACAAGATGGCCACCACCGACGCGCCCCGTCGCGTCGTCAAAGTGGTCTCTACTTTTCTCTCCAACAGGACATTCAGGGTGGTGGTCGATGGGGCGCTTTCCAGCGCCAGGCCGGTGCTCGCGGGCGTACCGCAGGGCAGCTGCGTCTCGCCGGCGTGTTGCTCGCGTTACACCGACGACATCCCCACCACTCCGGACGTGATGCTCGCGCGACGCCGCGTATATCTCTACTTCGATGAACTCGAAGTACGCGGCCGTCAAGATGCAGCGAGCGCTTGAGCTCCTTCCCTAGTGGCTCGCCAAATGGCGGCTTTCGGTGAACGTGGGTAAGACGCAGGCGATGGTCACCGGCCATGTGCCCCTCCCACCACCCTTGAAACTACAAGGAGCCGACATCGATTGGTCACCCCGGGTCAAGTACCTGGGGGTCACCATCGATCGTCGGCTCACAATGGGTCAGCACGTCCGCCAGGTCGCGGCCAAGGGGAGAATCGCCCGCTATCTCCTCCGGCCCGTGCGCTCGTCCCGAATCCCGGCGCGCGTCAAGCTGGGCGTGTACAAGATGTACGTGCGCCCGGTACTGACGTACGCCGCCCCAGCTTGGTTCGCCCTCACGAGCGAGTCGAGCCGGAAAACGCTCCGCGCCCAACAACATCTGGCGCTGCGGACCATAGTTGACGCTCCTCGCTACGTGAAGAACGATGTCATCCAGCGGGATCTCGGGATCGAGAGCCTGGATGACCATGTGCGGCGCCTTGCGAAGGGGATTTTCGCGCGTGCCGGCGCGTCTGAATGGCCTCATGTCAAACAGATCGCGCCCTGGCATACGCGGCCCCCTGACGCGAGACCTCTGCCCCGCGATCTGGTAAGGGGCGACTGACACCATCACCGGATTGACTCCCGGGTAAGCCGCAACCAGGCTACACGCGGCTTACCTGAATCAAATAGCACTCTACACACACAACATACATCCGCTGCGTGGCGTGTCCTAAGTTAATATAGGCATGTCACGTAACGTAAATCACACATTCACCTCTAAGCAGGCACCTAGATTCACACGCGCACGCGGACGGGCCCGCGTGTCGCGCTAACATGGGCGGTGTTACACAATACAGTACCGCCCACACGCACATACTGCCCCTTAGCTTAGACCGCTACCGGCTCGCTCTGGGAAACGGGATAAGTGGGGGCGCGCACTCTACTCTGTAGGAGCGTTGAGTCGGCATCTTGTCGCTGGTCGTCTCTCGCCGGGCCTCCCCGGGGTAACCGGGGGTCTCACCTGGCGGGGACAGACCGCCAAGATGTCGTGAAGAAAGCGGCGTTGATAATAACTCAACGCCGCGGCGCGCCTACAGAGACACATATAGCAACTATTCACATGGATGCGTTATTATTAACGCGTCCAAAATATCTATAGCCCAAAGGGCAACATTTTCGCAGTTTTTATTAACTCTATCTCCGACGAACTAATTTCTTCCTACCACCTGTATGCAGATGATTTACAAATCTACTCTCGAGCTCCTCTTGGAAATTTGTCCGAGGCTATATTGGTGATTAATCACGATCTAGCCCGGATATGCGGTTGGAGCAAGAGGTATGGACTCATGGTCAATCCCATAAAGACGCAGGTCATTGTGGTGGGCAGTTCTAGGACGGTCTCAAGGATTGACTGGACGGCTCTTCCTCAAGTTTACTTTGACAACTCTATTATTCCTTTCAGCGAAAAAGTTAAAAACTTGGGGATTTTTATCGATAAGAACTTCACTTGGAGTGCCCAGCTACAGGAAGTTAGTCGCAAGCTATTTGCATCCGCTGCATCTTTGAAGAGACTGCGTAATTTTCTGCCGACTGCCACCAAGATTGCGCTTGCACAATCACTTCTTTTACCCATCCTTGATTATGCTGATGCCAGCTATCTTGACCTTACCCAGGACCAACTCGATAAACTTGAGCGGCTTCAAAATGTCTGTATAAGGTTCATATTTGGTTTGCGCAAATATGACCACGTATCCGAATTTCGTGTGAAGCTCAAGTGGTTACCAATTCGCCTTCGCCGGAATGCCCATATTCTTTCCCTTTTATATAATGTGCTCTTTTCCCCTTACACCCCTCTCTATCTAAAGAGTCGTTTTCAGTATGTTTGTGACTCCCACACAAAGTTCTTGAGGTCATCAGACAACTTAAAGCTTAAAATGCCTATGCATTCTACAACTTTCTTTGACAAATCCTTTTATGTTCAGGCTGCTCGTTTGTGGAATGCATTGCCAGTTCAAATAAAACGCGCGCAATCTTTATCTATATTTAAGAAACTCGTGAAGGAGCATTACTTGTTGTTGTGATCTTGTTCACGTAGCTGTGATTATCTGTACTTGTCTTTTATCTTCTTACATATATATATATATAGTACTTATGTATGTATATAAGTATCTATTATACAGGATATATATGATTATGATTATTATATATATTTGTTAAAGTAATTTCTATTTTGCACCAGTGACAACCCCATTTTTATGTCCACGCAATCACTGTCCATTCCAAGGTTGCCTGGAAGAGATCGCAGAAAGCGATAAGGCCGCCCATTGTATGTTTTTATTGTTAAATGTTTTTTTTTAATGTATTTTCTGGTGTACAATAAAGCATATATATATAAATAAATAAATAAATAAATAAATACTGAAGGGCCCGTCTTAGCGGGCCACCGTGCACCCTCCGCGGCCAGGGAGCAATGCTCTGGCGCCGCCCGCCGAAATCCTACACGTTCACGCCCATTTGAAGGTTACCTGGGCGGCAAGGGAGGCTTACATGATCGATCGACCCGTGCGACCGTTATTACTTAATCTTGTGCTGGAATATACAGTAAAGGAATGTACTCATCGTCTATATCTATCCGTCTCTTTCTTCCTTACAGTGAGTGAGTAAGAGTACACTACATAACATCATTTGTGAATCTATCAGATAATACTTAACTTTGAAAAAAACGGGCAACAAGTTTCTGCCCGAATATAATTAATATTTACACCAAAAAATTGAGAAATTACTATTTTATTGTGTTTATAGTTATACATACAGGCTGACTTCAAATAATTTGCAAATATTTCAGTAGGGAAAATACTCTTGAAAATTAGTAACTATGAATTTTGTAAGTAGAAAATTTTCTTGTTTTCAAAAGAATAAAATGAATTGTTTCATAGACAAATGCAATACCTACGCGGTCAAGATGCATGGTACATGTGCTGAATCAATGGTAACACGGGTTGTGTTGTGCGTCAATGTCCCTGCCAGCGTGTATAAACAGCATTGTCTATGAGACCATCGCCATTTTCCTGCAGCATATCTGTCTGTCAGTCATCATCTCGTTAGGTGTGCAGGACGCCCATAAAACGCTTATGTAATAAGATCGCTTATGTAGTAATAAGTATATTATGTATGATCAATGTAAATAATAGCACCTATAAGTTAGTTTAAATATAGTTTTATTCTATTCAATTTAGGAACTAAGAAACTTTTAATCCCGATCTATTCCGGAGTCAGATTTGCTTTGATCAGAACATGTCGAAACCTGTCCAAACCTCGAGACGCCCTTGCCTGCCTCTGATTGGTGGATTCGGAGTCGATCGCAAAAACCTAAAACTTAATTAGTTATGTCATTGGGTAAACCGAAATTTGATAGCTAGGCGCAGCCGGCGCAACTTGCACCTATGTGTTTAAATTATAAATATAGGAAACGTTACATTTTAAATTTAGTTGTAAAATCCACGCCATAGGCTACTGATTAAATACGTCTTCAAGTTTTAAAAGTGAGTTTTAAAAAGTGAACCAAATAGTAGTTCCTCCAATCCAGCAAACAAATAAATGTGTGGTCTCTGAACCTCACATACATCATACTCCACACAGTCCATCATAGACATTCCTACTCAAAATGGCACTCCTCACAACATTTTCTTCATTCCACCGTACCACATGCCCATTCCATGATATTCTGCGATATGTGTATTCAATTTTATTAATAAAAATAACTGGTATACCGCGTTAAGTGTTCATAATTATATTCTGAAATATTGAAATATACATATATACTCTTGAAGTTCACCAATTAAATGAAAGTCAGCCTGAAGTTATGTATAGTCACCAAAACAGATAAGTAACCACGGTCGTCAGATATATTTGAAGTTTAGCATTAACTGTTTGCTTATTAAAGCATTAGCATTATAAAGCAAACCGTTAATGCTAACGCCAGGGTCGCGAGATTTGTTCGAAAGAGTTACCGTAACCCTGGCATATAGGCAACTGAAGGAACACGGGTGGGTTTTAGTTAGTAAAAGTCTGACACGATCTCCCGCTTCGCGCAGAGCGGGACACGTCATTTGATGATTTCCAACCCACAAAAAAAAAGCATTAGCTTAGAAATGTTTTTTTATTCTTATTATATTATATTATGTTTGATAAGACAAGTGAACTGATTGTTTTCTATTAAACTTTATTGGTTTGGTCATGTTGAGAGGATGAATGTCCTTCATTCATCCTCTCCACTAACAAAAGATATTTACAAAGCAGATGTGATTGGATACGCCCTAGGAGAACATATAGTGACCTTATTGATGATGTTCTTTAGCATGGTCAGGTGCGTAGTACTCGCAACCGGCGTGTATGTATGACCAGATGTATGAACCTAAACGAGGCAGAAGATGTATGCAAGGATCGTAGTAGGTGGTGTTCTAGTTTCTGCCTACCTCCTTGGGAAAAATGCGTGAGTTTATGTATGTATGCTATATACGATGACTTAGTGACTTATCTGTTTTGGTGACCGTACCTAACTTATTTATACTTAAATGTAATAGTAAGCTCTACTCATTGTAATACATAAAATGGTGATGGTGAATGCTAAAATATCTATGTTATTGAGAAACAATGCATTGAAATCTGCTTGTATTTGAGATCTACAGTTTATTTATTGATATTTCGACACAACCCGACTAGTTTCGGACACAAATCGAGCTAAAAAAATTAGCTTAACTTAACAGACTTCAAAAAAGGAGGAGTTTTTATCTTCTATTATATTTTTTTAAATGTGTGTTCATTGATTGCTACGCGAACTGTGAAACGATTTCAACAATTATTTTTTTACTTGATATGTAGTCCGAAATTAGTGGGGCTTGAGAAATATACGTGTTACATAAATATAGGCTTATAAATACCAAATGGTTTTGAGATTAAACTTATAATTTAATAATAATAATGAGCCACAATATAGTACAGACGCCAGCACAAAAAGCAACTACAATCTGTCAAATTTCTTTAATAGGTTTTCAACTTTATCGCTATACCATAAGGTTCAAGATTAATTGGGTAAATTTGACAGTTTCGGATAGTTTGATGTGCCTATCTGTACATTGAGTTTTATAACAAGTTTATCTCTGTCTGTTGGTCTCGTTCTATAGTTTGATGTATTATTATATTAAGGCGAACTCGCTTAGATAGTCTGCCGATATTCAAATTTTCTTACTTATATTTATTTTTGCAATTTCTTAGTATCAGTATAACATTCTTATGTTGATGAAAATATGATTCCGTGTTGCAAAGAGTATGTATTTACAAAATTATAATAAATAATAAAAAAATTGCGGTTTAAACTAAACAAAGTAAACTTTGTTTAGTTTAAACCGCAATTTTTTTAGTTAAACTTATCGAGCTATTTTTGAATTTCAAACTTTATCCCGACAGACATAAAGGTCTTTTTACAATAACTAACGTCAAACACGAAGTTAGTTGTCAATTTAGTATTAACAACTTTATCTTTCTATGAATAAAGGATTATAATAAAAATAATGAGCTCGAAAATTTCAGTTTGGTTAGTCAGAAACCTTTTTGTAAAAAATAAACGGGCTAAGTTCAAATTACTCAGCGAAAAATTATTTCATGAAATGATAAAATTTGAGACAATTGTAACTAAGAGAGTTGTATGTCATGATTTCAATGATAGAGGAAGAAAATATGAATGTCGCGGACTGGCTAGGCACATCGTCCCTTCGCAGTATAGACTACAGTAGTGGTGAACACACACTGTCTACGTCGTGTGTTCTGTGTGAGCAGGCGCCGGGGGCGCGGGGGGCGCGGGGGGCGCGGGGCGCGCGCGGCCCAGCTGTGGGACGGGGGGCGGCGGTTAGTGGGCAGTGTGGTGGGTAGGTTCAGAGAAACACTCATATTTTAATGTTATTTATGACAAATTACATTTTCATATCATGTCATGCCATGTAAAAATCTCGTGTCGCGCCATGTCATGATCTCATATGGTGCCCTGTAATTATCTGAAACCAATTCTCGTACTTAAAAATGTTCAAATTATCACTTGAACAAATATCAAAAATTTGTCGAAAATTAAAGGTACATTGACAGATTGAAACTGAGATTAGAAGCGACCGTTTTTTAAATTACAGGAATTAGCCGTCTAATGTCGTGTCTTGTCATTATGATGACACCTGCGGAGTGAGCACGGCAATCTGTGAAAGGCTTGAATCACACATGTTTTGTTCACAAACTGTGATAAAATGCGTGACTGAAGCCTAGCACAGTGGGCCTTACTCGCCCCGTTGATATTACATAATGACATGAAAAGGCAATAAGAGATAACGACATTACGCATCAAGCGATCAATATAACGAAAAATGAGATAGTGACATGGCATCATATGAAATGGTGACATAAGATGATAGTATAGCGCGACATAACTCGTATCCGATCGTGGACACAAGTTATGTTGTGTCGTGTCGTCATGTCACGTTACCTTAGCGTTGAGATGCACCAGTTTGTTGTGGTTGTACAGCGCGGCTTCGTATCCGAACGTGGACACAAGTTATGTTGTGTCGTGTCGTGTCGTGTCGTCATGTCACGTTACCTTAGCGTTGAGATGCACCAGTTTGTTGTGGTTGTACAGCGCGGCTTCGTATCCGAACGTGGACACAAGTTATGTTGTGTCGTGTCGTGTCGTGTCGTCATGTCACGTTACCTTAGCGTTGAGATGCACCAGTTTGTTGTGGTTGTACAGCGCGGCTTCGTATCCGAACGTGGACACAAGTTATGTTGTGTCGTGTCGTGTCGTGTCGTCATGTCACGTTACCTTAGCGTTGAGATGCACCAGTTTGTTGTGGTTGTACAGCGCGGCTTCGTATCCGAACGTGGACACAAGTTATGTTGTGTCGTGTCGTGTCGTGTCGTCATGTCACGTTACCTTAGCGTTGAGATGCACCAGTTTGTTGTGGTTGTACAGCGCGGCTTCGTATCCGAACGTGGACACAAGTTATGTTGTGTCGTGTCGTGTCGTGTCGTGTCGTCATGTCACGTTACCTTAGCGTTGAGATGCACCAGTTTGTTGTGGTTGTACAGCGCGGCTTCGTATCCGAACGTGGACACAAGTTATGTTGTGTCGTGTCGTGTCGTGTCGTCATGTCACGTTACCTTAGCGTTGAGATGCACCAGTTTGTTGTGGTTGTACAGCGCGGCTTCGTATCCGAACGTGGACACAAGTTATGTTGTGTCGTGTCGTGTCGTGTCGTCATGTCACGTTACCTTAGCGTTGAGATGCACCAGTTTGTTGTGGTTGTACAGCGCGGCTTCGTATCCGAACGTGGACACAAGTTATGTTGTGTCGTGTCGTGTCGTGTCGTCATGTCACGTTACCTTAGCGTTGAGATGCACCAGTTTGTTGTGGTTGTACAGCGCGGCTTCGTATCCGAACGTGGACACAAGTTATGTTGTGTCGTGTCGTGTCGTGTCGTCATGTCACGTTACCTTAGCGTTGAGATGCACCAGTTTGTTGTGGTTGTACAGCGCGGCTTCGTATCCGAACGTGGACACAAGTTATGTTGTGTCGTGTCGTGTCGTGTCGTCATGTCACGTTACCTTAGCGTTGAGATGCACCAGTTTGTTGTGGTTGTACAGCGCGGCTTCGTATCCGAACGTGGACACAAGTTATGTTGTGTCGTGTCGTGTCGTGTCGTGTCGTCATGTCACGTTTCCTTAGCGTTGAGATGCACCAGTTTGTTGTGGTTGTACAGCGCGGCTTCGTATCCGAACGTGGACACAAGTTATGTTGTGTCGTGTCGTGTCGTGTCGTGTCGTCATGTCACGTTACCTTAGCGTTGAGATGCACCAGTTTGTTGTGGTTGTACAGCGCGGCTTCGTATCCGAACGTGGACACAAGTTATGTTGTGTCGTGTCGTGTCGTGTCGTGTCGTCATGTCACGTTACCTTAGCGTTGAGATGCACCAGTTTGTTGTGGTTGTACAGCGCGGCTTCGTATCCGAACGTGGACACAAGTTATGTTGTGTCGTGTCGTGTCGTGTCGTGTCGTCATGTCACGTTACCTTAGCGTTGAGATGCACCAGTTTGTTGTGGTTGTACAGCGCGGCTTCGTATCCGAACGTGGACACAAGTTATGTTGTGTCGTGTCGTGTCGTGTCGTGTCGTCATGTCACGTTACCTTAGCGTTGAGATGCACCAGTTTGTTGTGGTTGTACAGCGCGGCTTCGTATCCGAACGTGGAGGCGCACTGCGCACACTTGAAGGGCCGCTCGCCTGTGTGCGAGCGGAGGTGACCTTCTAGCGTCTTCTTAGTCTGTGGCAGAGAAAGCAGGTGTGATTAACTGTAGTCTAAGACAACTATGTCACAATCTAGGACAAAAATACGGTTCAAACTGAGCTAAGTCTATACTAAAAAAAAACATACCTTAGTGAAATCATTAAGATATGTCTTTTTTTTTAAGAAACCTCCTAAGTAGGAGTCTTCTACTACGATCGCTCACCCGCCCGCCAAGCATGGCGATTATGCCAAAGCCTCCAAAATTGAGGAAGGCCTATGTCCAGCAGTGGACGTCTTTTGGCTGAAATGATGATGATCATGTAGTGGTACACTCATGGCGCGTCCGTCGCGGTGCAGCATGCGCGTGTGAGTGTAGTGATACACTCACCATGTAAGTCTTCCCGCACGCGTGGCACACGTGGTTGCGCACGGCGCGTCCGTCGCGGTGCAGCATGCGCGTGTGAGTGTAGTGATACACTCACCATGTAAGTCTTCCGGCACGCGTGTCACACGTGGTTGTCCGACGCGGTGCAGCATGCGCGTGTGAGTGTAGTGATACACTCACCATGTAAGTCTTCCCGCACGCGTGGCACACGTGGTTGTCCGTCGCGGTGCAGCATGCGCGTGAGAGTGTAGTGGTACACTCACCATGTAAGTCTTCCCGCACGCGTGGCACACGTGGTTGCGCACGGCGCGTCCGTCGCGGTGCAGCATGCGCGTGTGAGTGTAGTGGTACACTCACCATGTAAGTCTTCCCGCACGCGTGGCACACGTGGTTGCGCACGGCGCGTCCGTCGCGGTGCAGCATGCGCGTGTGAGTGTAGTGGTACACTCACCATGTAAGTCTTCCCGCACGCGTGGCACACGTGGTTGCGCACGGCGCGTCCGTCGCGGTGCAGCATGCGCGTGTGAGTGTAGTGGTACACTCACCATGTAAGTCTTCCCGCACGCGTGGCACACGTGGTTGTCCGTCGCGGTGCAGCATGCGCGTGTGAGTGTAGTGATACACTCACCATGTAAGTCTTCTCGCACGCGTGGCACACGTGGTTGCGCACGGCGCGTCCGTCGCGGTGCAGCATGCGCGTGTGAGTGTAGTGATACACTCACCATGTAAGTCTTCCCGCACGCGTGGCACACGTGGTTGCGCACGGCGCGTCCGTCGCGGTGCAGCATGCGCGTGTGAGTGTAGTGATACACTCACCATGTAAGTCTTCCCGCACGCGTGGCACACGTGGTTGCGCACGGCGCGTCCGTCGCGGTGCAGCATGCGCGTGTGAGTGTAGTGGTACACTCACCATGTAAGTCTTCCCGCACGCGTGGCACACGTGGTTGCGCACGGCGCGTCCGTCGCGGTGCAGCATGCGCGTGTGAGTGCGCAGCACGGCGCGGGACGAACACGCCTAAGAATACACTCATTTATTTTAAAACTGAGAAATCATATTGTTACGAGCTGGGATAAATTAATTAAAACCAATTTCACCAAAACCGCACAAAAACAGTTTAATCAACTAATTAAAAATACCACAGTATCAGAAGCGACAAACAGAATCACTTGTCTCACATGTACTTCACTGTATCGTTTGAAACGCATTCGATCGCGTTCGTAACCGAACTCTACTTTCTGCCCAAAAATCCGATATTTATGTCAGCGTAAAATTGTAAAAACCGTTAGATTACAATCTAACTAGCGAAATTGCAATCTGTCGAAAGTAATTTGTCAACCGAAAGATATTGCTCACAATTTAACGTATTATTTTTCGTTAGATTACAATATCGTGAAGTGAAATCGTCAAACTGTGGAATGACATGCGACGAAACGCACGTCGTGCGCTGATTGGTTGAACGCCATTTGTCAATTCGTTTGTTGTCGAATGTAAACAGTGTTTCTGTGATTATAGCTTGATTTCGTGTTGAAAATAACGCTTTAGAATTCGATAAATTACATTGTTGTGGAAGTAAAATTAATCTGTGATTAACGTAGTCGTGTTAGTCACCAAACGTAACCTAAGTTACATATGTTTTCCGTGTTTTAATATTTTTATGCGTATGAACATATGTTGTCTCATTTGATAATATTCACAATGTCGGATGTTGAGCTTGTCCATCAACAAAACTCAGAAATACAAGTTATTGTTAATCAGGATGAATTTGTCATACAGTTATGAAACTATTACAGTGGGATTATTAATTGATATTATTGAAGTAGCACTCGCCGGCCGCTGCCCCGGCACGCTCGCTTCGCTCGCTCGCCTCGCGTGCGGTATGTCACAGTTCTAACCTAACTTATAAGCTAACGATGTTCATATTGTTACATTACATCAAATGAATTCTCAAACAAATATGGCGGCGCGGTGCATGACGTTCAACTAATCAGCGCGCGAGATGCGTTTTGTCACATGCCATTTCACAATTTGACGATTTCACTTCGCGATATTGTAATCTAACGTAAAATAATACGTTAAATTGTAAACAGTATGTTACGGTTCACAATATTTCGACAGATTACACTAATTAGATTGTAATCTAACGGTTTTTGCAATATTACGGTGACATTTATAAACCGTGCTGATCTCTCTGGATATTCGCGAATGTGTGCCACAATTTACAGTTAGCGGCGAAGCTTCCAAATGGCACCAGGGAAATCTGGCTAATACCGCTATTCGATAATAGATGGCGGCAGCGTCTACGTTTAATTGTTCGTGTAGTACTTGCTACTTGATAACATATGGAGTTAGGGCTAGCGCGCACTGCCTTGCGGTGCGTTTATTTTACCGCACGGTAGAAGCAGCCACGGGTCCGCGCACTGCGGCGAAAAAACGCACGTTTTCCGTTGTCATTCGAGTTACAACAGTCGAGCCCACACCACACGTCGTCGTTATGGACTACCATGCAAGAGTCGCTATCTGCATATGTCTATACTAATATTATAAAGCTGAAGAGTTTGTTTATTTGAACGCACTAATCTCAAGAACTACTGAAAATTAATTAATGTTTGGTGGCCCATTTATCGAGGAAGGCTTTAGACTATGTAACATCACGCTGCGGCCAATAGAAGCGGAGCGTCAATGAAAAATGTTGCAAAAACGGAGGAAACTTATTTATTTTGAATGTTGCGCTGCGTAAACGGTTACAATAACGTAACAATTATGTATGA
The DNA here is from genome assembly GCA_932294355.1 of Aporophyla lueneburgensis. Lineage (NCBI taxonomy): Eukaryota > Metazoa > Arthropoda > Insecta > Lepidoptera > Noctuidae > Aporophyla > Aporophyla lueneburgensis. Next base: position 377,005 of record OW028756.1, read on the forward strand.
CGAAATTGTTCCTATTGAAAAATACTAGAAACAAAGCCAGGATAGCATATGTCTATCTTTTATGGTTGGCTCACTATAACGTTTTTAACTGTAATCAAATCATAAAGCTGACGAGGGGAGTCGGGGCTGCAAGAAATTTAACGCGGACAAAGTCGCGGGCAGAAGCTAGTCTTATAATAGTTTGTTAAGAATTGCTAGTCCTGGATTATGAAACTACGCATATGTGGTGGTTGTACTAAGATATATTAAACTATCAAAATCAAATCAAAAGTCATTTATTCAAACTAGGCTGAGAGTCAGCACTTTTTGAACGTGAAGTTACAAAAGACAGTCCCCCAAAACGCCCGCCCTTCGACACTTCCTAGTGCTTTAGCTGGGAAGAAGAAGTGGCGGAACAAACTCCCCAGCAGCACAGCTGTCTGTTAAGTTAGAAGAACTCGATTCTATACAATTGTAAGGAGGTTACAATTGTATAGGTGAGGGACATTAAGAGACACAAAACATTAAATTAAATGATTTGCCATATGTCAGCTAGCCAACCCAATATTCCAACAAATAAAATGAAGTCTATACTCAAGCAAAAGCAAAAAATATTTTTATAATGTAAATAAAGGTACCAAAATAAAAGCCTCCTGGCATAAAGGGCGTGACAGCTTACATATGCAATGCTGAATCACGTTCACATAGCAAACACATAGTTCACATACTAAACATTACATGGTTATTATAACTCGTTTAATTTGTTAAAATTTGCGCACTGGTTAAAAACTTATCCTGTATAACATCACGCTACGACCAACAGGAGCGGAGCAGCAAAAAAAGAATGTTGCAAAAATGGGGAAAATGAATTCATTTGAGCTTCCGTTGCGTGTGGACGGGCGAATCGATGCGACGGGCAGGGTCGGGGAGCAAGAAATTTACGGATGAAGTCACGGGCAGAAGCTAGTTATTGATAAATGCTATAATAATTTGTAATCATCTCATTTTAATAATTATTTATACCCATATTGTTCCGTCCCGTCTGACTTGTTTAATCTGTGCGCCTAACGGAGCGTACCGAACGGAGTGACATCTGTCACTTGTCAGTTTGACCTTTAACTCTTTGGTTTGATCTTGAAAAGATGGTGGGTCCTTTTTGGCTTTCCGACCCCTTTTGTAAATTAATCCCTTTGAATCAATCGGTTTGTGGACAATTTGTCGTGACCCAATTGTTTTGTGTGTAACCAACCCCTTTTGACGAGATAATACGGGTTTAGTTTGGATATATTCTTTGTTTGAAATAGTTTGAGGTTAAGTGACAGTGATTGAACGCGTGCTGGAGAAAATCTCTGGCGTATTGCAGCGGCCTGTATCCTGGAAAACCCACTTACAGCGTCACTACACAATACAATATATACTCATTTACATACATAAATCCAGGTAGGCACCAGAGCCGGTGTTCTTCAACCAGGTGAGTCTTTTGAATATTGTATTGATCAGCTCCGCGCACGGCGGACAGTTCGCTACGCCACTCTTGACCCAAGGCCCACGATTATCACGCTTCCACGTACCTCATTTAAATCCTATGGCCAGGGCCTTGGCCTGGCGTCGAACACATATTATATTTCCAAATTACTTACATATGAATTTTGTTTATTAGTTGTAAATGATAAATGACTTTATTTTTGCAAGTAGGTTTTACAAACACTTATACACGCCGAAACAAACTCAGAGGTCACAGTCTCTTTTAAAGTCCAGACATAATCTTGATCAGATCATGTGAAGACTATGTGGATTGGTGTCTGAAGTGGTCTTTTAAGGAAAGAACACACAGCTTGAGTGGACCTGTCCAATCAGTGCACGCATTTGTCGGTAATCATGCAGCTCCACTCAGAACTTAAGGAGGTCAATGATTCGACGAACAATACCAAAGAAAGGACATTTGTGTATGTCGCACAAATTACTCAAACTGCCAGACAATGTAAAAAATTAAATTAGAAGAAAAGGAAACCAAAAAAAAGAACACCCACTTCGTCTTCACATTTACAATAGGTAATTAAAACAATATAATACTTTAAAAGTAAATATTTATGTCATTGTATAAGTAAAATTCATCAATGTCAATGTGTATATAAAATCAGGAAATAGTCCCGGTCTGATCATTTGAGGACCATGTACATGCATGGGGGTGTCTGAAAATGGTCTTTTGAGGAAAGAACAATACAGATTGAGTGGACCTGTCCAGTCAATACACGCATTTGTCAGTAATCTTGCAGCTCAACTCAGAACATAAGGAGCACAAGGATTCGACGAACAATACCAAAGAAAGGACATTTTGGTAGGCCGCATTAAGTACTCAAACTACCAGATTATCATTAAAATGGAATGAGTAAGAGAGATATAAAAAAAAACAAACATCACCTACATAGTCCTCACATTCAAAATCACTTAAATAATAATAATAATAATAATATTTGCCCCGCGTCACAGAGCGCATCGACTTCCTGAAGCAGAAGATCTGTGCATGGGCAAACCGTATTCGTCGGTACCGGCGGAGGGTGGAGCGGTACACCCAGAATCACACATTCCAAAGTGATGAAAGGTGGGTTTACCGAGCTTGGGAGCGACCGGACCAAGGTGTGGCTGACACGCCCCTTCCGGATGATGTCGCCATGTCTTCGTTCTGGCGAAACATCTGGTCGGTGCCTATCAATCACACCGAAGGTGATTGGACTAGGGAGATCGAGCGAGCGTGCGGTCAAATAACAGAAATGGGGGCAATTACCATCAGCCCCCAAGATGTCGCTTGTGCAGTCCGTCCGTTGCCTAACTGGAAATCTCCAGGGCCGGACGGACTGCACAACTTTTGGATCAAGTGGATCCAAAAGTCGCACGCTCGCTTGGCATCTCAGTTCCAGTCAGCCTTAGAGTCAGGGTCATTGCCCCAGTTCTTAACAACAGGGATAACCCACCTACTCCATAAATCAGGTAGCACCGCGGAACCCAAAAATTATAGACCTATCACTTGTCTACCGACGGTCTATAAAGTACTTACATCCATTTTGAGAGCTAAAATTTACAATCATATTGACACAAACTCGATCTTGTCTGTCTCTCAAAATGGATGTAGGAACGGGTCCCGCGGTACTAAGGAGCTGCTCCTAATCGATATGACCATTAGCCAACAGGTTCGTCGTTCCCGAAGGGATCTGTCGACAAGCTGGATAGACTATAAGAAGGCCTATGACTCGGTGCCACATACCTGGCTCAAGAGGGTGCTGGAATTGTACAAAGTAGATACAACGCTGCGCACCTTCTTGATATCATGTATGGGGCAGTGGAGGACAGTCCTTCGCTATCCAGGATGTCGAAATATCCAGAGGAACAGCGAACCGATAAGGATCGAGCGAGGTATATTCCAGGGCGATAGTTTGAGTCCACTTTGGTTCTGCCTAGCCATGAATCCTCTTAGCACACTGCTGGAGGATTCAGGTATAGGCTATCGATTGAGGAGAGGTGGTCAAGTTATATCTCACCTCCTCTACATGGATGACCTAAAACTCTTTGCCCCCAGCAATTTGCAACTGATGGAGCTACTGAAAGTAACTGAAACCTTCAGTAGCGCCATCAGGATGGAATTTGGTGTCGACAAATGTGCGGTCATGCATGTAAAGCGAGGGGAGATTGTGGAATCCGTGGGAACCCAACTCTCGGATTCCATACATCTAAGATCCCTTTCCTCAATCGACACATACAAGTATTTGGGTATGTCGGAAGCGTTAGGCATCAACACTGCTGACATGAAACAATCGTTGAAGAAGCGCTTCTTTGGCCGCTTGAATAAAGTATTAAAAAGTCTTTTATCAGGCGCAAACAAGGTGCGCGCCTTCAACGGTTGGGTCATGCCGGTTTTGATGTACTCTTTCGGCATACTCAAATGGACTCAAACGGAACTTGACGCCCTGGATAGGAGGGTCCGTACGCTGCTGACTGCATATCGAATGCATCACCCACGGTCATCGGTGATGAGACTGTATATCCCGCGGAAGTGCGGAGGTCGAGGTTTTTTAAATGCTAAGACCCTGCACAACCGTGAGGTATGCAGTCTCAGGGAATACTTCCTAGAAGCCGACGTGGGGATGCACCGAGATGTGGTCGCAGTGGACAAGGGGCTCACCCCGCTCTCCTTGGCTACCGAGAACTGGCGCAAACCTAAAGTATTAGATACTAATGACCGCAGGGAGGTATGGCAAAGCAAGGAGCTTCACGGACGCTTTTACCGGGTCCTACATGGACCCGATGTAGACTTCTTAGCGTCCGTATCCTGGTTACGATTCGGAAACCTATTTGGAGAAACCGAAGGTTTTGTCTTTGCGATTATGGACGAAGTTATGATGACGAACAACTACCGGAAATATATTGTGAAGGATGGCACGGTTGACATCTGTCGGGCATGCCACCGTCCGGGTGAATCAATCCGACACATTATTTCTGGCTGTTCTCGTCTGGCTAACGGAGACTACTTGCATAGACACAACCTTGTAGCCAGGATTATCCACCAGCAACTTGCTCTGAAATACGGCCTTGTGGAATCAGAAGTACCATACTATAGGTATGTGCCCGACCCAGTTCTCGAATATGGCAATATCACGTTGTATTGGGATCGATCTATCGTCACTGATAGGACTATTGTTGCCAATAAGCCGGATATAGTGGTGATAGATCGATTAGAGCGTCGCACAATGATTGTTGATATAGCAGTCCCACATGACGAGAACCTCGTGAAAGCTGAACAAGATAAGCAGATGAAGTATCTTGACTTGGCTCGCGAGGTTGTCGAGATGTGGGATGTGGATACAGCAGTCATTGTGCCGATAGTCGTTACGGCCAATGGCATAATCGGCAAGAGCCTCAATCAACATCTCAGGAGGCTCTCGTTAGGCAGCTGGATCAAGGGCCTGATCCAGAAAGCAGTCATCCTGGACACGGCGCGTATTGTTAGGAGGTTCCTTTCTCAGCAGCCCTGACCACCGGTAGCTTGGACCCTGTTCCCGATACCGGTGGGCTACTATTTTTTATATTTTTAAATGTTTTCTTATATTTTTTTATATATTTTAATATTTAAAAATGTAATTAATATGTATTTAAATATAATAAAGGAAATAATAATAATATTATACTTCTGAAAGTATATATTCATGTCATAGTGTAAACAATAATCAAATGTCAAAGTGTATATTTCCAAATAAATAATAATAATAAAAATGTTTAAATGTTTTTTTAATTTATATTCTAATATTTAAAAATATAATTTATAAGTTTGTTAAAATGAATAAAGAGAATAATAATAATAAAAAACATTCAGTATAATTATAATATAAAAATTGGAGCAGCTTAATCCCAAGCTTTTTTGTCTTCAATATAATCTTTTACAGTATAAAAGGCTTTCTGGCACAACTTACGTTTAATGAAAGATTTGAATTTATTGAGACTTAGATCTTGAACATGGCTTGGAAGTTTATTATAAAAGCGTATACATTGACATCTGAATGAGCCACCTATTTTCTTGAGCCTTGTTGAAGGTACAACAAATTTGTGTTTATTCCTAGTATTTATATTATGGATATCACTGAATTTTTTAAACAATTTAATATTGTTATGGGCATATAAAAGATTTTCAAAAATATACTGTGAAGGCACAGTCATTATATTAATTTCTTTAAATTTCTCTCTGAGTGAGTGTCTCGGGCTTAATTTATAAATTGATCGAACAGCCCTTTTCTGCCAGACAAAGATAGTCTGAATGTCGGCGGCATTTCCCCACAACAGAATACCGTACGACATTACACTATGAAAGTAGGCATAATACACTAAACGGGCTGTCTCTATGTCAGTTAAATGCCGAATTTTTCTAACAGCGTATGCAGCGGAGCTTAGCTTTTTCGACAATTTATCTATATGCGGGCCCCACTGAAGCTTGGTATCCAAAGTTAGGCCCAAGAATACAGTGCTATCTTCAGGATTCAATTCTTCGCCCTTCACCAACACGTTCGTTTTCACTTGCCCAACGTGAGGTAGCGTAAACTGAATGCATTTGGTTTTTTTTTTCGTTAAGAAGCAAAAACAAAACTATATTATGATTATCTTTTATAAGGTAAGGCAAGTCATTAATATAAATAAGAAACAAAAAAGGACCAAGAATTGAGCCCTGTGGGACGCCCATTGTTACGATAGATCCGGAGACCTTTTTCCATTGACATCAACACTCTGAATCCTATTACTCAAATATGAAGTAAGAAGATCCAGAGCTCTGTTCCAGATCCCGTAGTGGCGGAGTTTCCTGATTAAAGTTTCATGAAGAACGCAATCGAATGCTTTAGATAAATCACAAAAGATGCCCAAAGCATCGCATTTATCTTCCCATGCATTATAAATATGTCCTAGGAGTTTAACACCGGCATCGGTAGTTGAACGACCCCTTGTAAAACCGAACTGTTTGGTATGTAATAATTTATGTTTATTAAAAAATCGTTGCAATTGGTCTAAAATTAATTTTTCAAAAATGTTACTGAAGGTAGGTAGTACTGAAATAGGTCTATAGTTAGAGGGGTCTGATGTACTACCAGATTTAAATAAAGGTATTATTTTACTATTCTTCATAAGGTCAGGGAACTCCCCACAGTCGATACAATTATTAAATATAAGAGCTAAAGCAGGTGCTACAATGTCAATAATAGACTTGGCGACTTCTACAGAATTACCCCACAGATCTGCAGTCTTTTTTACATTTAAAGTGTGGAAGGTTTTAATTATATCTTAACAAATAATATGTTCAAAATGAAATTCCGAATCGCAAACATTAACATTTTCAATAAGCAAAGACTCAGCAACAGAAGGTGATGAGTTTAGGGATTTTGTAGTAGAAACAGGAATATCTGAAAATAAATTTTCAAAAGCCGCAGCGACTTGTGAGTCTGATTTTATTATGTTGTCGTTGATAGACAGGCTGTAGTCATTATTTCGTTTACTAGACCTTCCCGTTTCACTATTAATAATATTCCAAGTCGTTTTAATAACATTACTACTGTTTTTAATCTTAGAACTCAAATAACGCGACTTGGCCATCCAACAGTAATTATTATTAGTACTGGTAGTTTCAATTTATACTTTTTTATCCCTTTGCTGAGCCTTTACATGGTCCATATAAACCTACCTACCTATCTAGCCTTTAGGCACCATGTAACATGTTTTATACAAAATGGATATGCAATATGATGAAGAAAAAGACAGTTTGATTTTTGTGAAAGGTGATATGGGTGGAGTGGCTAATAGAGATTACTTAGATGATGACTTATAGAGATATGCAAATACATATAAGGTGTATCTATTCATACACGAAATATTTTAAGAGGTACACGTGTAGGTGGTAAAGAAGCTATTGAAGCAAAAAGAAAATTTTTATCCAAGCATTTTTGAATTTTCGTAATTATTATACTTTTAATACTACTTGAGACGTTTTGCATAAAACCTTTACTCCAAATTCTATGAATGGCCCGCCTGTCGCTGCGAGGGCGATGACCGGACGGCACGAGCATGGTCACGGTGTCTCGGGCCGTAAAAAATAAGGAGCCAGTATTTCTTATGTGCGTCAAATAATTCATAAATATTAAATTTAAAAAAAAACCCTTAGAGTTTTTTTTTCGTTGCTATAGCTTCTTTACCACCTACAGGTGTACCTCTTAAAATATTTCGTGTATGAATAGATACATCTTATATATGAGGACATGGGCAGGATAATAATGTAGCTACTCACAAAATTACAGCCGGGCAGGCTGCAGGAGATGGGCGTGAGCTTCAGGTGGACGGCCAGGTTGTGCTCTTCGAGGCGCGACGCCTTCACGAACTTCTTGTCGCACAGCGGACACGCGTACCTGCAGGGAGACACTAACATTGTACAACCTTACACATTGTTTACCCTATCTGTACTCATATTATAAAGCTGAAGAGTTTGTTTGGTTGAACGCACTAATCTCAGTAACTACTGATCCGAATTGAAAAAATATTTTTGTTTTGGGTAGCCTATTTATTGAGGAAGGCTAGAAAGAAAGAAAGAAAAATTGTTTATTCTGCACAAACAAAACGCACAATTTAAAATAGTAACAAAAAAAAAATAAAAAACAAAAAATACACACGTACAAAGCAGCCAAAAGCCCCGTGTTCAACCTTAAAAAGGTTGTACAATATTGTCCATTGCTGTTGGTGTCATGGCGACGGACCAAAGACAATACAGATAGATATGCGTTACGACATTGACAATTAGCTATTACTTAATAACAAACAAAACAAAAACAAAAATTGCCGAATGCAGAGTACATTATTGGCTACTTTTGTGATAAACATACCATAAAAATAAGAACAATGGAGCCGTGCGTCGTATCTGTGCAAGAACAGGTCGTTGCTCAGCATTATGCTGTGACTTCAGATGAATCTATAGTCAACAGCGCTGATTTTCAGCAACTACCTTTTGAAATGACGTAATGACGTGCGCTGGCGTGAGTGACATAATAAATATGGTAGGTAAGAATACATTTTCACGAAATTAATTAAGATTCTAATTGTAAATATTATGTGATTAATATAAATTTATATGAATCTATTCGAACTTTATTATATTATACTTATTTAAAAATGAAATACATACACTATGACTATATTACACTAACATTTAAAGAAAACTTAATAATAACTTTAGACGTTCTATACCATGGGAATTTTGATGGTAGGTGTGTCGGCCATTTGCATTATGGCATGGCGTCTGTCTACCATGCTCTTCGGTCAAAGTGGAAAAGTAGCCATTTGGTACTGTTTGAAAATGTTAATGTGGATTATTTTGATTTAAGTGGGTCTAATGGGTCATGGATCCTTCGATATACGAAGGAGCAAGACCCACCGAGACGACTGAGGAGTGCAAATTCAAACCATGGATCACCACTGCTCCAGTGGCATTTACAGACTGGTCCCAGCCAGGGAGGAATCAGACAGGGGCCACTCGCACTGTTGGAAAGGCACATTCTTTGCCTGTAGGCCGTGACCCCCGAGGTAAGCACAACAAGAGCAGCTATTGTAACAAGATTTAGTTGATTTATTAAGTGGTAAGTTGTATCTGCATGAAATATGTCTTTAAAACACTCAAAAAATGTTTTTTTGTTCTCAGGACTCTTACTGGTGGAGGAATGTTATTCCAACAGTGCGTAGCAGCATATTTGAAGCTCCCCCTGAATGCTGCAGTTTTATGTTTTGAGGAGCAAAGAGGCTTGGTAGAAAAACGTGGTTCGTATTTACTTTGCCTCCAACTTAACTTTTCAAACAGATAGTGTGGGTTTTGTGTTGTGACAACTCCAAAAAGTAAACTGGCCATATGTAGCTTTCTCCTAGCAGCCATTTTCAAAATATTGTTTTCATTTATGAAAGGAGTGACATGACTTCTACGAGGTATATTAACGCAGAACCGTGTACATGCATTTTGAATGCGCTGAATCAGCTTCTCTGTTCTTGATAACAGACACGGACCATAGACGGTATCACAATAATTAAGTCTCGATAAAATTAGGCTATCAACTAATTGTTTCCGGAGATCAACACTTAGGTAGTCTCTAATTGAGTATAGGAGTTTTAATCTATAAAAACAATTCCTCATGGAGTTACTAATGTGTTTCTCAAATCACAGTTCCGGATCCATTGTCAACCCTAGGTTGCTTGCTATCTCTACCCGATCAATTTTTTCCCCTCCTAAAACAACTTCTGGCTTGGCTGAAAGTATTGTGCTGATCATTTTCCTACTTCCCAAAACCATAAATTTAGATTTTAATGGGTTTAATACTAGTGAGTTATCATTTGACCAAGCAACCACTCGTTCAAGATCGTCATTCATTGTGTTCACTGCCTCTGAAGTATCAGCTGTTTTAAAATGTATATATAGTTGGATATCATCGGCATACATGTGATACAGGCAATACTGGAATGACTTAATAATGTCAGCACTGTAAAGAATATACAGAAGGGGCCCTAAAATGGATCCCTGAGGCACACCGCGTAGCACCGGACGAGGGGGGGATGACATCCTCGATCCATCCTCTTTCTGAATTTCAACGAGCTGTGACCTATTTTGCAAGTAGCTAGTGAACCACTCTATTGTTTCCGCTGCAAAACCATAATAGGCCAGCTTGGAAAGTAATAGAGTTGTGTTTATTGCATCGAAAGCCCGTGAAAAATCAAGCAGTGCAAGGATTGTTCCCTCCCCCCTGTCCCGTGCCTCTAAGATATTTCCCACTACGTCAGAAAGGGCGGTGGCCGTCCCACGGCCCTTTCTAAAACCAGACTGCAGGTCAGGGAGCATATTGTTCTCCTCTAAATATGCTAACATTTGGTTATAAACCACCCTCTCCAAGACTTTTGATAAGCAAGGCAAAATGCTAACAGGGCGTAGATCTTTAAAAGTACTTGGGTTACTGGTTTCGGTAAAGGACGCACAATAGCACACTTCCATAAGTCAGGGAGTGTGTGTATCTATAGAATTATTTACTATTGTGGTGATAGCCTGAAGGGTGGTCGGTAACGTTAGTGCTAACATATCCAGAGTCACTCCATCAATCCCTTTAGCGTTTGACCCCAAACTCTTAATAATTTTCGAAATTTCCTCCTCATTGACATTTCGCAACTTAAATTGAGTTTCTCCAAACCTATTTGTGTTAAAATTTGAAAGCTGTGATGAAGGCAGTGTGCACTGTCCTGGTACATTCAGGAATGCCTTATTAATTTCATCTGGGTCACTAAATTGTGCCGGAAGCATGCCTTCACTATGTTCAGAGAACACATCTGTTTTCAGATTTTTCCACAGTTTTTTGGGGATTTTTATCTGACCATTAATGTGCCTGTCAAAGTATACCTTCCTTTCCTGCATTAGTGCGGTAATGGCTTGTTTTTTCAAATCCAAATAATATTTTTTAGTAGTATCAAGCCTGTCCAAATGATAACTACTTTTTGCCTCATCTCGCAGCTTAAACATTAATTTAATATTATCTGTTATCCATGGTGTGGGACGGTCTTTAAATATCTTACTCTTTATGGGGGCATGTAAGTCAAATAACTGGGTGATGGAGACATTAAAAAGTTCAACCATGCTATTAACATCTGGCAGTGAGGCAATTTCAAACCATGGCATTGATTTCAGATCTACTTCAAAGTAATCTGCTAAAATGTCCCTTAGAGGCCGATATACAACCAGTCTAGGTTTGCTTTTTACTTTCTTAATGACCGTATCACAAACAATAAACGAGTGATGACCAAGTTCACTGACATGACTCACTAGCACATTACGAACCCCTACATCGGTACAGATCACGTCTATGAGAGTACTACTATCCCCTACAAAATGAGTTGGAGACTGTACTACCTGATTTAGATGTGTATAATTTAAGAATTCCATCATATCTTTATATTTTACATTGTTTGTATCCAATAGGTTAACATTGAAATCCCCCAGTAATATCAAATGATCGTAAGGCGCCAATGCACTAATACTGTCAGCCATTCCATCCAGAAATTTTGGCAATTCGAACCAAGGTGGCCTGTATGCAGTGCCAATCAATAATTTTCTGCCATTAATGGACAGGTTCAACCACATCTGTTCCACATCAGACTGGTCTGAGTATGGTAGTACGCGCGCCCTAACTCCCGTTTTAATGTAGAACCCCACTCCTCCGCCTCGCCCCCCGCGTATAGTCGCAGGGCGAGGCACGTGCTTCATCCTATATCCCGGAACCTTAGGCACGCGCCCCTCCTCCCCAGGTCTCAGCCACGTTTCATTGATTGCCATTATATCCACTGAGTGTTGTGACATGGCAACCAAAAACTCGTCCTGGTTAGTTGCTAGAGAGCCCGCATTGAATAAACCAAACTTTAATAATTTTAATTTAGTCATGTTATGTCAAAAATAATGGCTGTATATTTGTATGTATATAGTAATGATAGTTTTGTATTTATAGATGTATTATTGTAATATTGTGTATACCTTGTGTGTAAATAATTTTTGTACATAAGTTTTAGGTCTCGCTCGGTGTGTGTCTTATACGTGGACACAAGTTATGTTGTGTTGTGTCGTGTCGTGTCGTGTCGAAATAAATGTGTTAATGGGGTAGTCAGTAGCGGCCAGGCAGCCTTTATAGCTTCATTTGTAATGCCGTCTGGTCCTGGGCTCTTATCTAGCTTTAGCCTTATTATTTCTTGTGTGACTTCTTTTCAGTTATTGGTGTTATGTTTCCGCTTTTGTTTGTAGAGTTAATATCATTTGCATTGCTATGGCTGGTACACTCGTTTCCTTGTGCTTTATATAGTGTTTTATAGAAATGGGTTGCTACATCTGTGATTTCTTTTCGATTATTTACGGTTTTGTCCTTACAGTTTAAGCTATCTAACCAAAATTTATTTGTTTTTAGTTCTTTAAGGGCCTTTTTTGAGCTACCTGCTTTTTCCAAATGTTTTTGATAGTCTGCGATCTGTAGCTTTTGTAGTCATGTTTAATGTATTTACTTATTAGTTTGTATAGAGCTGCTAGTTCATTTTTTTTTTGCTCGAGTTTTTATCTTAGCATGCTGTAACTCTTGTCTTCTCTTGATAAGTTCCAGTGTACGCTTTTTTAGAACTTTATGGTTACCTTTTGATATTTCGTAGGGGGCCCGAGCGTCCTTTAAGCTCTGGGTTATGGCCTTGGTTAATGTGTTATAGAAAGCCTGTACTGATGTTTTTTCTTGGGATTTATGTAAATCCTGTAACTGCGATGAAATGTTTTGTTTATAAGATATTATTTCTTGTTCAGTTTTCAGTGATGAATATCGACTGCTTTTATACGCTGTGCGTTTTTTCTTCTGCTTTGTGATAGACATTGTTGCTCTGATTGCTCTGTGGTCTGACGGGTAGTTCAGATTTAAGACTTCTATGTTTTGGAAGATGTTTGGTTGATTTCACAGTACGTAATCTATTTCATTTTTGTATTTATCGTTCGGTGATCGCCAGGTCCATCTTTGGTTTGGTTTTTTATGAAAGAAAGTATTTAAGATGGCAAGTTTGTGTTCCAGGGCGAAATCAATTAGCCTCTGACCTCTCTGGTTTCTTTCACCATATCCGTTTGGTTTCATTATAAGATGTTCATCTTTTCATGGTTGACCTATTTTCGCGTTAAAATCACCCATTATTATGTAGTTCTTGTAAGCTTGGTCTAGGGCTCTATTGACATTTAAGTAGAAGGTGTTAATCTCCTCTTCACACGCTGATTCAGTCGGTGCGTATATTTGTATAATTGACATGGGCAATCCTTGTATGTTTAAGTTCAATAATGCTACTCTATCATTTATGCCCATGAAACTTTCAATCCAGTTCTTGCGGGCTTTATTTATCATGAAACCGACTCCATGTTTGCCAGGTGTGTGTCCCGTGTGGCATAGTATGAAATTATTATATTCTTCTATCTGGGTGCCCGTCCTCCTTATTTCACACAATCCAATTATGTCATATTTGACTCTAATGAGTGCTTCGCTAAGTTCGATCAAGCGTTCGTAAGTAGATAAAGTTCTGACGTTGTAAGTTACTACATAGAGCTGATCTTTCTTCTTTTTAGTTGAGTTAAGTATTTCTAGGGTTTGTATATCGTTTCTTATTACTGACGAAGTTTGAGATGACTTCTTAAGAGGGTTTTGGTCTTGATCTTCCACGGTGACCAGCCGGATTGGAAGATGGTTTTCGTTGCTTAGTTGAAATTGATTGAATGTTGCATCGTTGAGGGAGGGGGGTGTTGGTTGCTATGAATGTAAGTTATTGGTTGTATTATCGTTGGTTTGGTTATATGGTGTGTTGACGTTATTGTTTACTAAGTAGCTTAGAATGCTTGGTTTTAGAACTCCTGAGACACTGTTTGATCTGGGTAAAGACCAAGAAAAACAAAATAAAACAATCAAACCCATTGTTTTATTTTGTTTTTCTTGGTGGGTCTTGTTGTACTATTACCAGCTAGTACTTGAGAATTGGGATCTGACTCTGGTGATGTCATCAGTGTTCTTTTGTTGTTTGATTTTAATATCACAAGTTTATCGTATTTTATCGTGACTCTATTTCCTTTCTCGCGCTCTCTATTTGCTTCTTCCTGTAGTTCTTTCCTTTTTTCTAATATGTATTTAGGGTAATCTTCGGTCAAGTAATATTGGGTGTCTTTTAATAATCTTTGTTTGCTTGAGAATGCTGATCTTTAAACCAAGGGTTGAGAAGGTTACAATTATTGGTCGCGGTTTATCACCTTTTTTCCCCACTCTCTTTATTTCTTGAATATCTCTACGATCCAATTTTAAGAACAATTTTTCACTTATGAATTGTAACATATTGTTCTCCAAGTCATGATAGGGTGTCTTACTCTCTTCAATACCGAAGAAAATTAGGTTTCGTTGTCTTGCTTGTTTTTCCATAAATTGAATTCTTTTTTCTTGATGTTCAACATTTTCTTTCAAGGTTTGATGTTTTTCCTCCAATATGGTAAATTTCTCTTCTAATTTGTTAGTTATGTTGAGTGTTATTTGTTCTGTCACCTTTTCGCCACTTTTCTGAATTTCTATTTTTTGTGCGTTCAGTTCTTTTTGAATGTTTTGTAAGGCTTTCATAATTTCCTCCTTAGTATCTGTTTTGTTTTGGTACTCGTTGCGCCCTCTAGTAGAACTGGGTAGTATTGTTTCGTGTTGTGCGTAAGTCGAACGTAGTGTGCTTCTTTTCTAATAGATGGCGCCGTTTCACAGTTTATTTTATTACTAGCTTTTGCCCGCGGCTTCGCCCGCGTAAATGTCGGAAATTATCGCAAGAGGACGTACTACCACGGTAAGAATGTATGAATCCATGTTATACATAGGTACATAAAATTATGCCTTTTTCCCATGGGGGTAGGCAGAAACTACGGAACGCCACCTGCTATGATCCTTACATATCTTGTGTGTTTGATGTATTTAAAATAAAACTAATAGTATTCAGAGTAAGAAGACTGCGACATAGGGCTGGATTGAATTGAATATAAGTCGTCCTGGTCTTAACGCTCCTATTCTACCTATATAAACACTCAGTTATTTACCAGACACCAAATTAAACATAGTTATAAGAATAGTACTTTGGCCAATGGCTTTGCCTGTATAGCTGTCGGAAAATATCACCCGGGAAACTACTAACGGGATAAAATATCTATGGTATGTTATATATGGTAAGTATCCAGGATAACCAAAAATCCAAATTCATCCAAAAATCTAAACATCTAAGCCATATTTCGCGGTCTCTTACTTGGAATAATACAATTAGCTTTATTTTGAGTACTTCGAACACACATGATTATATGCATTTACTATGAAGTCCAAGTAATATGAATTACAATCCTACTAATCCTGCGCTACCCGACCGCTACCAAGCGAGATGGCCGGACGCGGAACGGCCCGCTAGCCGCTCTGCGGCGATTTTATTATTATCTCTGATATCTTCTAAAATATTAATTTTAATGATATGCTGTAAAGGGCAATTTTGATCTACATGAAATGCACAATTTATTTAAGGTACTTAATTGCATAAGGATTAATGCTGTATTGCTTAAAATCGCATTCATAAATAAGCCATTATTTCTCGTAAAAAGTAAAGGATAAAAATGGTTATTATGGGTTATCCCTAAGAGTTAGACATATACCATCGCGGACTTTTTTGTAGAACTTTTTAAGGTGTACAATACTGTAGTACATTATTTTGAGCTATTTCGTAGGGTTCAGCCAGCGTTCGCAACGTAAGCGCAAAAAAATGTGTTTATTTATGACATCACATTAGAAACCTCTAAAATTATCAGCGTTTCTTTACTATATTATGCATGTTATATACATATAAACCTTCCTCTTGAATCACTCTATCTATTAAAAAAACCTGCATCAAAATCCATTGCGTAGTTTTAAAGATATAAGCATACATAGGGACAGACAGACAGCGAAGTGACTTTATTTTATAATATGTAAAGATAAAGATGACAGCCGAAATTACGGACTCATTCAGATGTGAGGTTGTTTTTCCAAAAAAAGGGATATCTTTCGCGATTTTTCATTTATTGCACTCCAGCACTTTCATAGATTAACACTGGTACAAATTAAGTTCCTGAATTCACGAGAATAGGCTTGAAAAGTTCGTAAATTGTTGTTTGTTTACACTTCCGTTTTTTAGGGTTTTTGTGTATTATTCGTTAACTTAGAACCTTGTCTTCACTATATAGTCACATTCACTAGTTTATGGTCACTTGTACGGTTTTTTTTATCACTAAATTCACTTTAATTATATTTTTAAATAACTTTTTATACGGACTATGTTGTTACTGCCACTCAGTGCTGCCCTCTCCTCCTGTGTGACACTATCCCCACCATACTTTTGCTCGAAACGAGCCCTCAAATCGGCAGGAAGCCGTTGCAGCACAACGTGCACCAAAAGGTAAGACCAATGGTCCACCGGCAACTCCAATTGCTTTAAAGCGTTGGTCGCTGCCACCAACGGGTTCAACAGGTCAGTACGGAATGCTGACAAACTAGTAATGACCGGTAACCCCAAAATCAATTCAATATGAACGTCAGCCAAACAACGTTTGTTTTGGTACCGCCGGGTGAGTAGTTCCAAAGCGGTAGGGTAGGCTGAGTCAGTCACCGACAAATGCTGTACCAAGGCTCGGGCCTGACCTTCTAGGACAGACAACAAATAGGCCAACTTTTGGGCGGGTCTGAGGTCCGAGCGTGCATCAACCAAACTTTCAAAAAGGTTTTGGAAACCCAGCCAATGGTCCAAGCGACCGTCAAAGTGTGGCAGTTCCAAAGTAGACAGTCTACTCAATAGTCCGGGACCTGAAACAACCGAGGTCTCCGGCTTGACCTGGACAGGTATCCGGCTCTGCAATATTTCCATTTGTATGTCATTGCACAAACAAAACCATTCAAACAAACAAAACAAAACATAATCAAATAACAAAGTTCAATCAATAAATAACAAAGGAAATCCAAGCAATCAATTGGTTTCAATCCAAACGTAACAACAATAAACTTTTATTTCAATTCTTACAATGTCAACGTTCAAAAATTCTATTTCATATTCAATTCAAAATTCAAATTCAAATCCAATTCCAAATGTTAATTTCACAAACCACTATGTCAATGGTACAACAATAATAAACCCTTATTCCAATTTAAAACAATGTTAATGTTCAAAATGTCAATTTTCACAAGCAACCATGTCAATGGTACAAAACTCATATTTTTTTAGCAATGGTACAAAACTCAATATTTTAATGTCTTCCTGACATTCAACACAACAGAGGTCAAATACAAACAAGGGGTTGTAACATAGCCCAACCCAATCAACTTTGTTAGCATATCTAACCTGGCTGACTATGGTAACTTCAGTTTACCCGTCTCAACAAATTTAAACAAATTAATTTCAAATGAACAAGCAATACAGTTAACAAATATTTACAGTGAATTACTATTTCCTTATAGAGACTGCCAAGTAATTAGCTCACTGCAAATTACCAATTTTGTGGTTGTATAGGTTAGAACCACGCTCTGCTACCAAGAATGTTCGCCGCCAGGCCAGGCCTCACCATAGAATTTTAATACCGCAGTGGAAGTTATGATGATCGTGGGCCCTGGGTCAAGAGTGGCTAGCGTACTTGTCCGCCGTGCGCGGAGCTAAACTACAATATGCAAAAGACTCACCTCATGGGAACACCTGCTCTGGTGCCTACCTGGATTTATGTATGTAAGTGAGTGTATATTGTATTGTGTAGTGACGTTGTAAATGGGTTTTCCAGGATACACGCCGCAACAATAAGGCTGGAGGCATTAACAGCATGCGGTTTCCAATAAGGTCACTTTCACTTCAAAGTATTTCCAACAAACGATATATCCAAACTCAACCCGTATTATATCATCAAAGGGGGTTATTTACACACAAAACAATTGGGTCACGACAGATTGTCCACAAAACGACCGATTCTAAGGGATTAATTTACAACAGGTCGCGAAATCAACACGGCGACGATGCTCCCTTGTTCAAGCCAAAAACCAAAGAGAATGTGTCAACGTCAAATTGACAAGATGTCACTCCCGTTTCACGTCATGGTGCGTTCACAGAGTAACCAATTCGAACGGGACGGAACATTAACTAATGTACACACCTACGTTTTACAATAAATAAAAAAAAATAATTTAATTAAATAAAACACATATTTAAGCAGTGTTGCCAACAGGATTTTTAAAAATCCGCCAAGTTCGTTGTGTATTTCCGTCAAAAATCCATTAAAAATGTTTTTTTATCCGTCAATAATAGCCGTTAAATTTCTAAAGTTATATATTTTCACAGTTTAAATTAAAATTTAAATTATATGTACCAAGCGTACTTGAAAGCAATTTGCATTCTGGAACAGATTCGCCAGAACTTTCTTCTTTACGTACTAACCAGTCTTTAAATAACTTATCTTGAAGCTACTCACTGCGAAATTTTTGTTTATATTGTATTTTTGGCATTTTAATCCTGATGGAACAATTACTACATTCTTAAACACACAAGTTAGATACTGATTAAAAGCTAACGTAATAACAAAGACCAACACAACACTTTCATTGTTTCATTTAGCATTCATCAGCTATTCCGCTTTGCGCTATAGTAGTATCCAATGTTTACATTATTGAGAATATGTAAAATGTATACATTGGATTTCGGTTACTTAGCAGGTAAGTCCCGTTCATAAACATTGCAGTTTATTGGCTAGGTACATTACAGGTCTTTGACCTATCTTATTGCCATCATACAAAATTATTCATATAAAAACATTTGGCCGAAGACAGTTTTTGTTCCGTTAAATATGCCGTCAGCCGTTAGAAAGATTTTTTCCCGTTTTCAACGTATCCAAATCCGCTAGATATGACGGGAAATCCGATAAGTTGGCAACGCTGTATTTAAAGCGTGGTTTAAGGTTTACTTAACCCAAAATACTTAATGAATGTTTTGTGACCTCACCAAGGCATTTGATACACTAAATCACGAAACTTAAATTAACTTCGATGGTTCGTAACATAGAAACTTACGCAATACAGACTAGGACCACTTTAATTAAATCTTATTTTAATTATATACAGCAACAAGTTAAAATAAATGGAGTCTATTCACTGGAGGTCACAAGTAAAAATGGAGTTCCACAAGGTTAAGTACTGGGTCCGGCCTTATTCTTCGTATGAACTATCTACACAATATATAGCTAAACCAATGTGTGCTGTATGTTAACTTACTTGAGCATGGCGGGGTCGATGTGCTTCAGACTGTACTTCATGTGTTGATTGAAAGACATGCGGTTCTTGAAGTTCAAGTCACACTGCAACAGAACAGGAGTATTTGTTGAATTGAACGACGTAGCTCAAGTTTTAATAAGTATTTATTATAAAACTAGCAAGTATTATGTACAGAAATACATGTCACAGAATAGACTGAGACATCTATATTTTAGAGCGAGCAAGCAACATAAAAAGGCGCGAAATTCAAAATGAGAATATTAAATTCAACAGTATTTTATACATTTACACCCATAGGCCATATAAGTAAGGAAAATTTTCCAAAATTTTTAAGCATTTAAAATGATCTTAGACGTTTAGTTCTCAAAGTATTCATCACTTTACATTGTGGTTTAATAACTTTTTGCGTAATGCATTATTGCCGTCAATGAAGAATAGCCGTTTTAACTACTTTTAATCATTATCGGCATCATTCAGCCGACAGACGTCCACTGCTGGACGTCTGTCGTCATCCCCCAGTTTGAGGAGCTTTGCAATAATCGCCACGCTTGGCAGGCGGATTGGCGATCGCAGTATGGGAGTAAAATGCATAGAGACCGCTGCTGCCCATTCTCTCGTAAGTCCTTTAGTCGCTTTTTACGACACCCACGCGAAGAAATGGGGTGGTGTTATTCTTTACGACCGGCTCTACACTGACTGTATATCTTAGTAAAGTAATCTATACAAATAAATAAAACTGAAGTGTCTGTTTGTAATTTAAAATTAACAGCTTTTCATTAAATGCATATGAAAGTAAATACGGTACTTACACCACAAAATCATATTTTTTAACTTTTGTCTGTCTGTCTGTTTGTTTGTTCCGGCTAATCTCTGAAATGGCTGGACCGATCTTGACGGGACATTTGTTGGCAGGTAGCTGATGTAATAAGCAGTAACTTAGGCTACTTTTATTTTAGAAAAAAATCTTTTATTTAAAAAAAATCTTTTATTTAAAAAAAATCTTTTATTTAAAAAAAATCTTTTATTAAAAAAAAAATCTTTTATTTTAGAAATACCTGCGTTTATTTCCGACATACACGCGGGCGAAGCCGCGGGCAGAAGCTAGTGTAAAATATAGGTGTCAGTAAAATGAACAAGATGTGACCTCATAGCAGTAGAGATGCGCGGGCGCGTCGTGCGTGATGAGATGCACTTCCATCGCCTTCTTGAACACGAAGCGCTTCGAGCAGCGCGGACACGCGTACTCCTTCGAGCCCGCGTGGATACTGCCGGACAAAGTCAAAGCCAATGTCATTTGTATTATTTCAATAGAGACTTAAAACACACTCGTATAACTCTTAAATTTTGTTGCTTTTTATGTTCCTAACTTACTAACATAAAATGGATCTCTTTTGTCTAAGAAAATAAATAATTTCATTTAATTTATTTGCCATTTGGATTTATCGAACAGGAGCAAACCTGTTAAAAGAGGTCAGTGTGATGATGAACAAGTTTTACTTCGGGACCAATATTGAAGATGAAAAATAAAAATCTGAGTTCCATACACTTTGTTCAAGTATCAAGTCAAGTATAAGTACAGTCGGAAAAACTCTAAAAAGACATTGCCCGTTTTGTTAGGAGATTTGGGCCCCTAGAAAAAAAACGCGGGCAACGGTGGTTTTAACTTGGTTTTGAAGAACAACAATTACCTTTTCAGATCCTGAAAACAATTTTCAGTTTTTCACCCTAGTTTCAGAGATTTTTTTTTTTAAAGATGATGAAGTTGAGGTTATAAAACAATGTTTTTTATAAAAATATTTGAAATTAAAATAATAATATTGTTTATGGATTAATATTGATTCCAGAATGAAATAAAAACATTACATAGCATCTTCCGTATGCAAAATACAGGCTCAGTCGTGGAGTTGCAGACACCAGCCCGTTTTACCTATTACCTACATAGCATCTTCTGTTGCTAGATATATGTATTATGTTGGACTGACCACCTGGCAGTCAGCATTAACTGGGCTGTGCCCTAACCACTTATTAGAAATAAATACTTACCAACGGTTAAAACCTTCGGTTAGAGGAGCTCATGGGTGTTACAATAACCGCACAGATCTATCTCAAGTTAAGATAAGCTTGGTCAGACTGCGAATGGGTGACATACAAATTCGTCCTGAGTGGCTGTTAATACATTCAAGCTGTTGGTTCTGCGTGCTATATTTAAACCTTAGATACTCATTATGAGTAGCCAGGATCCCGCAAGTGTGATAATCTCTCTGTTTAGTTATAAAGGAGGTTAAGATGCAGTATGCTGCTGTACAGCTGTTTAATTATAGAGGAGGTTAAAATACAGTATACTGCTATACAGCTGTTTAATTAGTAAAATAATCAATAACAACAATAGACATTTATTCTTCAAGGAATATATTATGTAGAAATTGTGCTGGGGCTATAGTTGGTATAGGAATCACAACATCTGCAATGATGTTACGGTCTATGTTATCAGACACTGGTGCAGACTCCACAGTGGGTTGTTTACAGCCAGCAACGGGTGGCCTCTGTGTTACTCTTGATGCAGCCTCCCAACAAGGATGACAAACTCATTCCAAATGCAAGACCTAAAAACAAAAATATTATATTTATACTATAAATTGTTATTCAATTACTATGTATATTATGTTTAAATGAATAAATAAGAATAAACACTTACGTGATGAGCTGGTGTCCATCTTAGTATAACGTTCCTTTGAGGACAATCTTGACTAACTCTGTGAGTTCTGCGACTTGCAATTGACAAGCCACACGCAAAACATATGTTTAGGTGTCCAAGAGCAGGGTATACAAGGGATAGACTTGTGTCAGATGATGTCCGGTTTTCTAATAATACAAAAAATCTGCACACAGGATGTCATCAGAAGATACCTGAGAAGATAACAAAAAAAAAAACTGTGAATTCCTAAGTATAATATGTAAATTAATTCATGTGCTTAAAATTCATTACAAAATAGTTTTACCACAAATGATAGATTATACTGTAAATCTTTTATTATATATAACAAGGGAATAGTTAAGCAGTATATCTAGAGGATAGGTCTGAGACGAATACATGATATATGACATTTTGTTTATAAATGAAAATAAATGTATGATAACATAAAAAGTTCAAGTATGCAGACAAAAATCTTACTTTTTACATTATATCTCTTACTATTGTGTGCACAATGGCTTAATAACCTTAGGACATAGAAAGCATGTCTTTTCATACTTCTAACATTGCTTAAAACGAATTAGAGGTTAGCTGCTTGAATATTTACCTGTTTTGTCAGACAATGACTCCTTGATTGACCAAGTAGGCATCGTAAGTATTCATATAAATATTGTAAATTACATATTAACTTACCAGTGTAGGTGTTACCCAGGATCTCAGAAGGTTTAAGCATTGGTTCATCTAATTCTTCGATTTGACGTCTACGAAGATTAGGCGCCAGACGTAAAGAGCAATTGACATACCGCTGCACCGGCGAGATAAAGAGTAGTTTACCCGATTGCAGAAATGCAGACATTTATCACCATTTATCACTAAAAAACAATTTGAATGATGTATTGATTTGTCAGATTAATCTGTCTAGTCTAGCCTCGCGTTCCGAGTTACGTAAAATCTCTAATATAAGCGCGCCAAACAATCTTTCCGCTAAGCGTGGCGATTTCTTGACGCGCTAACAGTGCAGCGGCAGCGATGTTATTGTGATGCGGAACGCGAGGTAGGTGTGGCCATGTTAAAATATTTTGTTGATCGATTTACCAAATCGATTTGATAAAAGTAGGTAATATCATTTATGAATTTTGGTGTGACCGTATTGTGGTAACTTTTGTTAGTGTTGATATTTTGCTATTTGTGCAACAGTTGTAAACAGTTTCTCTTTCTTTTTTTCCTGCTTTCTATTTATACCTAATTAAAGAGATACTTTTGCATATGATTTATGTTCATATTTATATCAAACGTTAATTTTTAAACAATCTAGCCAGTTTTAGTTGGTCATATCATGAAATGCAACTAATTCATGAAATGGCTAGTCACATAAAGTGATCAATTCTACGATCTGACCACGACATATATATCCTCAAATTATAATTCCTTCGTGTTTTAGTTTATTTACTACCTATTTCTATTTTTTATTTTTATTTTAGCCCACCCGCTGCCTATTTTAATCCACGATTTGAATATACGTCTAATTAGTTACATGAGACCTAGATTATGACCGGAGAAAAGCTATTGTAAACATCTCCGGTA
This sequence comes from Aporophyla lueneburgensis, assembly GCA_932294355.1. NCBI lineage: Eukaryota > Metazoa > Arthropoda > Insecta > Lepidoptera > Noctuidae > Aporophyla > Aporophyla lueneburgensis. The sequence goes on from OW028756.1 coordinate 400,639, forward strand.
CTTTTAGTTGGCGGAATAGTAATATATCCATATTTTGAATCGATAGTAATCGATTCAAAATATCGATATATTTAATTGACATAATCTGTGGTCTATCTTGGCAACATTCAGGTTAAGTTTTAATGGCAGAACTACCTTTGATTCAATAAAATAATTATTAATTACGGTTTCTAATGCTAGGGTGAAAGAGATGTTGATAAAATAAAATTAGACTTATAAAATTACGACTTAATTTTTGAGAAGTAAATAGTCTCTGCCCGGCACCAAAAATAAGGGGCCCATCCGCGGGCAATGTCCTTTCATTAAATAATAAATTCACTTATGATTCCGTTCACTAAAAAGTTGTTTACACCTTTTCGGAATCGTCTGCTGGCTAACCATTTCACAACTATGTCGGTTTCGGCTTATAGTCTAACCGGATGCAGCTCAACCAGTATTTTATATGGAGGGACTACCTATCCGACCTCCACAACCCAGTTACTGGGCAACAGGATATCCTTTGGTAAGATTGTTTATCACATTTTCGAGCTTCTAACTACCCGGGACCAACAGCTTAACATACTTTCCAAGACACGGAAGGGTTGGTATGAAAAGATCCCATCCACGGACCTACCGCGACAAGCGTAGCTTAACCTAACAAAACTGTGCAACAGAAACATTTGATTTTGAAATGATTTAGCAGTTCATTCATACATTTTCAGTAGCGACGATTTCAAAAGATCTTTAAATGACTAACATGATATCTAGACTTTTTTTTTGTTTTGGAAATCATCAAATGACTTCACCCGCTCTGGGCGGAGCGGAAGGGCGTGTCAGACTTTTACTGACTAAAGCCCACCCGTGTTCCTTTAGTTGCCAATACGCCAGGGCCACGGTATCTCTTTCGAACAAATTTGGCGAGCCTGGCAGGATGCTACCTGCCCTGCACGTACTGGTACTCACAAGAGATGCGTCCGTAGCGAGCCCCGGTCGCGGAAGCTCTTCCCGCACAGCGCGCAGTCCTGGCGCTCGGCGTGGTTCTTCATGTGGTTGCGGAGCTTCGCCAGCGATCTGCACGATCACATTACATCATCAACTAAAGCAGAACGGCAACACTATGTTAACATCTATACTTATAATATTACTAGCTGACCGTACATACGTTGTCCTGTTTCGTAGAACTCGATAACAGCGCCACCTACCGGGTCCATTAGTGAATTTAAACCATCCAGGGTGCCACCCAAACACATACAAAAAAATCATTCAAATCGGTCCAGCCGTTTAGGAGGAGTTCAGTGACATACACACGTACAGTAGAATTATACAACATTAATTTTTGTTTATGCGAAACCCGAAACACGGGTCTAGTATTTTTATGTAAAGAATCTATGAAAAAAATTTCAAAACTGTATCATTAATAATCACAAAGTTATAAGCTTGATAAGTTACCTGGTTGTCCACGCAAAAACATATGCACATCACCACAAACAGCTAGTGTACGTACCATCTCCGTGTAATGGACGTTTGAATACGAGAAACACATGATAATTTTAAAATCGAAACAAAACACTAAGGCCCGCGACTTGGAAGCGTAATTAAATATTTTTGGTACAAAATATAACATGGTGTAAAAATTATTGGAATCGATTCAGTTACTTATTCTGAACAAACTATATTCAGGTTTCGCATATACTAAAAATAATCATGTATATATAAATATAAAGCTGAAGAGTTTGTTTGTCTGGTTGAACACTATGATCTTGGGAACTACTAACTACTGAGTGGAATTGAAAAACTCTTTTAGTGTTAGGTTGCCCATTTATCAATGAAGGCTATAGGCTATATGACATCACGCTAAGATCAATAGGAGCGGAACAACAACGAAAAATGGACGAAAACTGGCTGGCGATTCGATGCGAAGGGAAGGGTATTGTGTGTATTTTTTCGATAGCTAAATTTGTCGCGATGCTACATAACCGTGAAAACATGCTAAAATCGTGTTTTATGCACTTTTAGGTTAGGATATCTAAAAAATGTCATGTGATGGAGCAATTCCGAGGCCGAATTTGAATTCAGTGACCCAAAATCTACGGAGAATGACTACTCTCATTCAAGGAGCAAGAGTCACGTCGTGCTGTGTAATAAAATAAAAACCACTTGGAAAATTATTAACATTGAAACGGGTTAACCAGTTAAACAGGAAAAACAACTAGAGATTATGATTAACAACAAATTGGTCAATAAAGTAGCTGACGTAGCTGAGGCATTTAATGAGGTTTTTATAACTACTACTTTCTCGTTAAATTCGCCCCCATCTAAAGCTGTAAACCTTTTGCATAGTAGTGTGTCCAGATGTAGTCGCTTATTTAGTTTCGAACATGTAACGCCTCGTGACGTAGTTAATGTTTTTAACACACTCAAGTCTAAAACACTGGTGTTTACTGGGGCATTTACATTAAACTGTTAAGTAATATAATTGACATCGTAGTCCCCTATCTAGCTGTTAAGATTTAGGATTTTTTCTTGACCTCATGAAGAGTAGTAAAGTCATACCATTATTTAAATCAGGTAATTAAAATAACGTTGGCAATTTCAGGCCTATTTCTATCTTACCTGCATTTAATAACATATTTGATAAGTTAATACTCAAGCATTTGCTAAGACATTTTAATTTAATTAGCCTCCTTCATAATGAGTAATATGGCTTTACAAAAGGTCGTTCGACAACAGATGCGGGTGTTGCTCTGCTGAAACATATTTTCAACGCATGGGAGAACTCGCAAAATGCTATTGGATTTTTCTGTGATCTCTCCAAAGCTTTTGATTGCGTTCACCATTACACTCTTTTGCGTAAATTGCGTGATTACAGTGTTCAAAACAAAGCTCTCAATGTAAAAAGTTCTTATTTACAAAATAGGCACCAATGTGTATATGTCAATGGTGTAAAATCTTCCGGGCTACTAGTTCAGTTAGGTGTACCTCAAGGCTCAATACTGGGTTCATTCTTATTCTTAGTGTATATTAATGACTTACCATTCGATTTAAAAGGTGTCTATGACATTGTACTGTTTGCTGATGATACCTCACTTTTCTTTAAAGTAGACAGGAATAGACAAGATTTTCGTATTTCTGTCCACGCGAGAGACAATGTAGGCAATGTAGACAATGACAGCAGTATGTAGGTGTGTACTCACGGCGCAGTGTGTCCGCACACGCGACACACGTGTGTGGGTGCGGCCGCGCCGTGCTCTCTCGCCACGTGGTCGGCCGCCACGTCCGCCGCACACGCAGCAGTATGTAGGTGTGTACTCACGGCGCAGTGTGTCCGCACACGCGACACACGTGTGTGGGTGCGGCCGCGCCGTGCTCTCTCGCCACGTGGTCGGCCGCCACGTCCGCCGCACACGCAGCAGTATGTAGGTGTGTACTCACGGCGCAGTGTGTCCGCACACGCGACACACGTGTGTGGGTGCGGCGGCGCCATGTTCTCTCGCCACGTGGTCGGCCGCCACGTCCGCGCGGGAACTGCGCGCGCCGCACACGCAGCATCGCCATCTGACACACACATCATAACGTATACTGTTACGAGCTGGAGTTCGGGATAAATACATTTAACGAAAACACACTAAAACAGTTTAATCAACTAATCAAAAATACCGCAGTTAACAGAAACTTCGATCAAAATCACTTATCTCGCTTGAATCGCATTCGATCGTATTCGTAACCGAACTGTCCTGTCATTCCAACTATTTGTAAACCGAGCTGATTAATCTAAAATATTCGCGATCTTTGCCACAGTTCTCACTTAAAGGCGAAGTTTCTAGATAGTACCAAAAAGATCTGTCTAATTCCGATATTCGATAACAGATGGCGATGGCGTCTACATATAATTGTTCGTGTAGTACCTGCTACTTAATAATAAATGGCGTTAGCGTGTCATTTTACGATTTACGTAATAATAAGATCACCCGCACGTCAGCGACAACACTTCTACAACCAAACTCATCCGCCCCTACATGAATGTGTATTAAATCTAATGTGTCTACTATTAAAATACGTGTTATTAGAACTAAAACTACTCAAGTAACACAGGAAGCATTAAAAAAATGAATAGTAAGGTTATGTTAGACTTAAGGTCCGTATAAACTCATATAAATCCACCGAGCATCTTGAAAAGCTCAAACAATGATGATGCTAAAAACTGTATAATGCTTTTGTAACACCTTTCATTTTAGTGCAGCAAACCACAACGCTGCTGCACAGCCTTCAGCTATGTTTAGTGCATTAGGATCTACAATAGCAGTTTATGGTAGTAAATAAATGCTTAATGCTGTTTAATACCATGAATAAATAAATAAAAAAATAAATAAATAAATATAAACCATTATAAAGCCACGTAATTTCGCAATACTGCTTTCAGGTGTTTTAGTGCGCTAGGGGGTCTACAATAGATTTTTTTTACTAGTAAGATAATGCCAAACGCTGCTGAATAGCATACACTGGTACCACTATAATGCACCGTAAGTCCGTTACATAGATTTAAGCTGCTTTTAGTGCCCTTTGTCATAAAAAAAACACTTTTAAGTGTTAAATAAAAGCCTAATACTGTTGAACAGCATAAACGTGAGTCAGTGTAATGCTTGTATTTTTAAAGATCAACTGATTTCTGTTATACAGCTAACAGCTTTATTGCAGCAGTTATTGTAATGCGCAAAGCTGTATATGCATTCGTTTTACGGTATTCGTAAAACCATAGGTTGGCCAAAAACAAGAATCAAGAAAGAAAATATCGGACAAGTGCGAGTCGGACTCGCCCACCGAGGATGGCGCAAATTTCCTTTTTTGTGATTAAATAAAAAAATATGGCTTTCATATTTTTCTCTTCGGTATAAATTACAAAAAAATATATAAAAATCTACAAATCGAATTCGCCACCCATACCGTAGTTCTAGGCCAACGGAAAGTACCCTATAAATTTTGATTTCCTTGAGAGCATCGAAATATACGTTTTCTGTGGCATAAACGGCCCTATCTTTTCACAGCGCCAAAGAACTGTAAACTTTAAGTAAACGAATTTAATTTCAACTCGATACCTCCACGCCTCCCCGAGATAAAGGGTCTTGACAGGCATACGGACAGATCGACAGACAGACAACAAAGCGATTATATAAGGGTTCCGTGTCTGTGTAGAAGTTTGTGGGTGTAGATTTGAAAAACTTACCAACGAACTCCCGTCCACTGCCTCGCGCACCTCATGGGCTCGGCGTCGTGTCCAGTCGCCCTAAATCCAGCTAAAACTTCACTGCACATGTATTTCCACAGGTGTTGGTTTTTATTTCTCGTCTCTTGTTGGGGGTTGTAGCACGAAAATCACAGAAGGACCATTTCTTATTAGAAAAAAGTTTTTAGCGCGCGGAGCACGTTGTATTACGAGTTGAGCCGCATAGTTCAAGTGAAAAAGCACGCGGAAGAGCGGCGCCACTGTCGCCCTTCGTACACCAATCGGATTGCTCAGCGAATAGGCGATAAGCAAGCCGACAAGTTAATCAAATCAGACCCTTATTACTACACACAAAGGCTTGAGTACTAGTTGTGGGGTAAAAAACTATTCAAATTCCAAAAACTAAATGCCTAATACCTATCTTATAGAGAACGGTACGTAACATGCCGCTCGCCTTAAAAGAATGGGTTTCTTTTAACCTTAGGTTACAGACATTGTAAGAATGTTTCACTCGAAAGAGGAATGAAAAAAAAAAAGCTACGAAAGCAGAAAAGCCCAAAAAAAATAAAAGTTACTCTTACTCTAGATTACCTAACTAAGATTCGCAACAATATTAAGGAAAACTTACAAACTAATTATTCTAAGGGCAAAGGACATATTTTAACTACTGAGCGTTTCACAAAAGTTTTGCCCATTTGTAAAGTTACGACACGAGTAACATTGTCGGAACCCGGATGAAGAGCATGGACACGAGCCAGTCTCCACTGTAATGGTGGGACATTATCGTCACGTACAGCGACAATAATACCTTCACGGAGTTGCGAGCCGCGATCTCGGAACCATTTATTACGTTGTTGAATTTCATGTAAATATTCCCGACTCCAACGTTTCCAAAAGTGTTGCACACATTGTTGTACCCTACGCCATCTAGTGAGTCGATTTGGAACATTCTCGTATAGTGGGAGATCTGGTAGGGTCGTCAACGGACCTCCTATTAAAAAATGCGATGGTGTTAAGGGTAACGGATCTAATGGGTCTGCACTTAATAAACAAAGTGGACGTGAATTGAGTACCGCTTCGATTTGACAAAGAAGGGTGTGCATCTCATCATACGTTTGAGTTTGCGTACCGAGGACTCGATGTAAATGATGTTTGAAACTTTTCACTCCGGATTCGAAAAGGCCACCAAAATGCGAGGCATAAGGAGGTTGAAAATGCCAAGTGATACCTTGTTCTAAAACCTTACCATTAAGAATGGCTTGAACCGAATCATTACGTAAAAAAGTAAACAATTCTTGTAGATAATTATTACAACCAACAAAGTTCCTTCCACAATCAGAGTAAATGTCAGTGCATAAACCTCTACGGGACGTGAAGCGTCGCAAGGCTGCTAAAAATGCTTCAGTTGACAACTCGGACACGAGTTCGAGATGTATAGCCTTGACGGACATACACACAAAGACAGCTACATAACATTTAATAATTTTTGCATTTCGAACTTTATTTGCCCGAACGTAGAACGGACCCGCGAAATCAACAGATGTTTTTAAAAATGGCCGCTCGGGGCGCACTCTGACGGCCGGCAGTGGACCCATGCATGGTTGCGGATTCAAGGGGCGAGCACGAAAACAACGAACGCAGCGATGTATGCGTGTACGTATAGCGTCACTACTAGACATTATCCAATAATTTTGAAGTAGAATGTATTGTACGGATTGTGGACCAGCATGTAGATGCGTGATATGTGTATGATCAATGATTAAATTTGTAAGATGATGTTTCTTAGGCAGAATCAATTGGTGTTTGGAAACAAACGGTAAAAGTGATTTGTGAATCCGCCCACCAACACGCATATTATTTTTGTTATCCATGAAAGGATTAAGTCGTCGTAATTTAATTGATGGATATTTTCCATGTGAAATATTTTTTATGTCTTCGGAAAAACATGAATGTTGAACTAAATGGATAAGTCGATTTAAACAAAAATTAAACTCGGACACAGTTATGTATTTTGGATAGAAAATGTGCAGCTTCTTACATTTATTATAGAATCGGAATAACAGTGCTGTTATTCTAACAAGTTTGCCTAGAGTAGAGAATCTTGTAATATACTCACCTACCAGATCAGACGGTACTGAGGTGGAGGGGTTTGATACTATCGACAACGGTAGATTACGTTTGTCTTCAGAGACTTCTGGTAATTTCTTGGGACTTGGCCAAAAACTAGAATCTCGCGCGACCCACCAGGGCCCCTGGAGCCACATTTTATTTTGTAGAAAACTTGTAGGAAGCATTCCTCGGGAAGGTGCGTCAGCTGGATTGTCAGCAGATGGAACATGTCTCCAACTATTAGCCGGAAGCCGGGATAAGATTTCGCTAGTGCGATTGGAAACGAATGTCTTCCACTCGTGTGGTGGAGAACGAAGCCACGCTAACACGATGGATGAATCGGTCCATGCATACACCTGATCACAGTTTATGTGCTTATCATACACACTCCTAACTTTATCAATCAACTGTGATAACAAGACAGCCGCGCACAACTCAAGTCGCGGGATCGTAAGAACCGGTTTTATAGGTGCTACACGCGTTTTTGCGAGAAGAAGAAATGTTTTAACGTTATCACTATTATCGGATATACGGGCGTAAACACACGCGGCATAAGCCCGCTCAGAAGCATCGGAAAACCCGTGAATTTGAATGACATTCACGTTTGCAAAAACGAAACGTGGAATTTGAAAATTTGATAATAATGGTAACTCGTTAAGAAAATTAGACCAAGCATTTAATATATCTACAGGAGGTGACTCATCCCAGTCGACCCCTGACATCCATAATAACTGAATGAGATGTTTCGCGTAAATAGTTACAGGAGATAACCATCCCATAGGGTCATAAATTTTGGCTATTTGTGATAGTATAGACCGTTTTGTAATTTTACCCGTAGTTGCTTGAACGCTGAAAGTGAAAGTATCCGATTTAGGATTCCACTGAAGTCCCAAAACCTTTATTTGTTTGTCATTCTCCATCAGAGCGAAAGAAACGTTATCAGGCCGCTCGCCCTGACAAACTGACGTTTGTAAAGCAGCGAGTAACGCTGGCGAATTGCTCTGCCACTTCCGTAGCTCGAAACCAGCTGACGAACAAATACCTACTAACTCACGCTGTAGAACCAGTGCCTTCTTTACGTCGCCTGCACCGGTGACGATGTCATCAACGAAAACCTGATTCTGTAGAACTTTAGAACCTAGCGAGAAGTTGACGGCTTCGTCCTGAGCCAACTGTTGAATAGTACGAAGCGCTAAGTACGGTGATGAGCTGACACCAAAGGTGACGGTTCGCAATCGATAATCAAGCAACGGTTCAGTTGGTGATTTACGCCACACAATGCGTTGAAAATCCCAATCGGATTGTTTTAATTTAATGTTTCTGTACATCTGCTTGATGTCGGCAGTGACAGCAATAGCATGGATACGAAAACCTAATAAAACGTCTACTATATCCTGGTGCAATTTTGGACCTGTTAGTAGAATATCATTAAGTGATATTCCATTTGAAGTTTTACAACTCGCGTCAAAGACGACGCGAGTGCGAGTAGTCTCACTAGATTCTTTGACCACGCAGTGGTGCGGAATGTAATAGCTAGTAGCTAACGAAGTAGGTATATCAACTGGCTCCATGTGACCGAGTTCCAAGTACTCCTGGAGGCACGCATGATACTCTAACTTAAGCTGAGGATTATGTTCTAAACGATACTCTAATTTTCTAAACCTGGAGATCGCCGTATCCCGTGATTCGCCGAGGGCGGGAGCATTAGGTTTGAAAGGAAGTGGAACAACATATCGCCCAGCTTCATCGCGAGTATGTGAATTTACGTAGATAGATTCACACAACGCTTCGTCGGGACTTAGGATTTTCTTTTCCGGAAGAGACTCCAATTCCCAGAATCGTCTCAGATTGATGTCGTCATCGTATGATGAGCTTAAACTACTGAGACACACTTGAAGTGAAGTAGGTGTATTTTGGTTGCATGGAACATCACCCATCAATAAATAACCAAAGATACTGTTCATAGCCATCGGTGAACCGGGTGGACCCTTGATCACGTGACCTAATAGAACTTGGGATAGTATATCCGCACCTAGAATCATTTCCACTGATTGTGGAAGATAAAACTTAGGGTCAGCTAAATTTAAATTCTGTATGTGTGACCACCCCGTATAAGGCAACGTCACACCTGGCATACGTGAAATAAGATTAGGTAAAATTAATGCATCAACTGAAATTGAAGGTTGTTCCCCGTGCGTAGGAGTGATATGACACGATACTACACCCTTTGGTAAAACAGCTGAGACTTCGGACCCGCCGATACCGAACACTGGAACGTGCGCTTGCCTACGGTGCAAGCCTAACCGCTGCACACAAGCCTCGGTAATAAAAGTCGCTTGACTCCCAGTATCAATAATACACCGAACTGTGTGTTTTTGTGAGTCAACATGAACATTGATAAGTGCTGTACACAAAAGCACCGTACTCATACTAACCGACGGAGCAATGGTTTGCGAATCGTTCTTGCGACCGTGCAACGCATGATTTACCGCAGTCAATGCGGCGGCATGCGAGGTACTGGGTACCGCTGTCTCTGTCGTTTCGTTCACAGGAAATGAAATAGCATTATCACTAATCCCGTCTTCATTAATAGCTGATAAACTGTGAGATGTTTCGAAATGAATTAATGAATGATGTCGTTTATGACATGAACGACAAACAAAGTTGGATTTGCATTGTTTTAAATCATGACCGACATGTAAACAATTGAAACAAACGTTTTTGTTTTGAATAAAAGAATACCTATCACGAGGAGATAAATTGAGGAATTTGGAACATTTTGTCAACGTATGTTGAGCATCACAACATAAACAATTAGATTTTAAATTATTTCGTTTGATAGACTGTAAGTCTGTTTTAATCGAACTCGATGACGTGACGTTGGCTGCGAGCGCGCGACGCGGGCTTTCGTAACCGCGCGATGACGTCGTCGCCGGAGTCCGAGAAGTACCTGCCTTTTCTAGATTATTATTTTTATTTTGTGGGTAAGAGGAGAATTCGTTTGCGGATAACTCGCGTTCTAAGAAATTTATCAATGTATTTATGTCGGGTATATCCGATGGTTTGGATAGTGATAATTCGAAACGTTTTCGAATACTTGACGGAATTTTACGTACTAAAATCGTCACTAATATGAAACTCCATTGATCTATCGGAAACTGCATCGCCTGCAATGCCTTGATGTTTTCTTGATAAACATTGAGTAAATTTCTTAGACTTTGAGTCATTCTCTCGGTACTAGGTTCAATTTCTAATATTTTTTCGAGATGTTTCGTGGCAATAGCCCTTTTGTTGTTATACCGAGAAACCAAAATATCCCACGCAACACTATAGTTTTCGTCTGTAATTGGTATCGATTTAATAAGGTTATAGGGTTCATTTTTTAATGACAGTAATAGATAACGAAACTTCTCTGTATCCGTGTAAGTATTTTTGCCGTGTACTAATGAACGAAACAAATCGTAAAATGGGGGCCAATCCGTGGTCTCCCCTGAGAAGGTAGGCATTGGAAGAATAGGTAATCTACTTGCACAATTATTATTATGAGAATTTACTGGAACATGTACCACAGAATTATTCATAGACGTACTGGACGACATTCTTCGTTTACGCTCATTATCCTCTTCTTTAAGTTTGTCTAAGTGAACACTAATTGCGTAATAACAGTCATTAAAATTGTTACGAATCTGTAGTTGTTCCTCCTTGTCGAAAGTATTGGACTTGATCAAGACTTTTTCTATTTTTGCCTGAAGTTTGAAGAACTTTCTTTGTTGCAAAGTTAACTCTTTTGAGCGTGACCTAAACTGTTGTTCGTCTGAATCTATGAACTGCAATGTACGTTGGAGATCATCAAGAATGATCTCGCGTTCGAAAATATCTTGTTGAATTAAGTCCGCCATTTTGGACGCGTACCGACGCAAAATGAACTATGAAGTTATGAAATGAAATAAGAACACTAAGAAAAATAACCCCACAACAAGCACGTCAAAATAAAGTCCGGGTCGATGGACCAAACAATTATGTGTAGAAGTTTGTGGGTGTAGATTTGAAAAACTTACCAACGAACTCCCGTCCACTGCCTCGCGCACCTCATGGGCTCGGCGTCGTGTCCAGTCGCCCTAAATCCAGCTAAAACTTCACTGCACATGTATTTCCACAGGTGTTGGTTTTTATTTCTCGTCTCTTGTTGGGGGTTGTAGCACGAAAATCACAGAAGGACCATTTCTTATTAGAAAAAAGTTTTTAGCGCGCGGAGCACGTTGTATTACGAGTTGAGCCGCATAGTTCAAGTGAAAAAGCACGCGGAAGAGCGGCGCCACTGTCGCCCTTCGTACACCAATCGGATTGCTCAGCGAATAGGCGATAAGCAAGCCGACAAGTTAATCAAATCAGACCCTTATTACTACACACAAAGGCTTGAGTACTAGTTGTGGGGTAAAAAACTATTCAAATTCCAAAAACTAAATGCCTAATACCTATCTTATAGAGAACGGTACGTAACAGTGTCTCTTTTTCTGGTAGAGAACCTTAAAAACAAGAAATACACCTCTCAAAATATTTATCAATATTACCCTAGATATACTTTTTACATTATCTTTATTGTAGAATTTCAGGGATCGGAGCGGTTTGCACTGGGCGATAATTACTTGTAAAGACAAACATTCTGAAATGGGTTTTATTGTTTTGCTCAAGGATCCCCAAAATAGCGTTCTAGTAATGGCACTATTTCAGTCTACATCAGATGTATTGGTATACCGGTAAACCCATATAGAACTACTTTGTAAACAATGACACTACAGTGGTTCATCAAAAGTCTTCTCTCTGGCCTCGGGCTTAATAATTGTTCACGTGTGAGTATTCATACTGCTGGCGGCATTAATAAGCCATTTTAAAGGTTCACCAAGCTGCTATAGACCGACACCATTTATGTAAATATTATGTAAATCTATACTATCTATATTAATATTATAAAGCTGAAGAGTTTGTTTGTTTATTTGTTTGATTGATTGAACGCGCTAATCTCATGAACTAATAACGAAGTATGGGAATTTATTTCATTATGAGGTGTTCTCGAGTAATAGGAAAAAGTTTAAAAAAGTAGCTGAAGTTTGCTATGGTAAATATATTAATGCAACTGAAGACAATGTTGCTACCAATGCTAAGACATTTTGGACATACGTCGCTAACCGTAAAACTACAAATAAAATCCCATCCACGGTTCATTACAATCAAAATTCATCCAATGATCCTATTACTACTTGCAACTTGTTTGCTACATTTTTCCAGTCCGCATATGAGCCCTTTTTTTTTTTTTTTTGAAATCATCAAATGACTTCTCCCGCTCTGGGCGGAGCGAGAGGGCGTGTCAGACTTTTACTGACTAAAACCCACCCGTGTTCCATCAGTTGCCCATGTGCCAGGGTCACGGTATCTCTTTCGAACAATCACGCGACCCCGGCAGGCATCGGTCCTAGTAGACCCCTACACTGCTGCTGACATCTCTTTGAGGCGCGCGTGGAACACTGCGCGCCATCGACCCGAGCCTGGTCCTTACCGGGCGGCGAGCTACCCATTGCTCGCCACCCGCAAGCTCGCGCCTACGGTGGCCGGGAGTCCGCAATCGACTCCCGACGCCCGGGGCGTCTCCTCCTGCGGCGGCTAGGGGCGTGAGGGCGCAGAGACTGCCACTCCCTCACGCGCCCCGCCTCCTCCTTCGCGAGCATTACTGCTTCGCAGAAGGAGGTGACGGCTTCCCATTCCCTCTCGCTCCGTACCATGGCTCGCACCAGGGCCGGACGCGAGAGGTCGCCGCCGCCGATCGCCTCCACGAGGACACGGCGGTGCTCCGCCCAGGCAGGGCACACCTCCACCGTATGCTCCACCGTGTCCTCCAGACGATCCTCGCAATGGAAACACCCGGACGTATCCTCCCGCTTTATCCTGAACAGGAACCCACCGAAGCACCCATGCCCGGTGAGAACCTGCGTCAGGCGGAAGGTGAGGACGCCGTGGCGCCTCTCTATCCACTCCTCAAAGAGGGGACTTACCGCCGCAATTGTGGCGTGCCCAGCACTGGGTTGCGACAATCGTACCCGCCATGTCGCCATGAGATCACACCGGAGCTCTGTCCGCCGTGCCGCGATTTGTCGCGGCAGCGGAGTTTCGCCCCGGCGTTTCGCCTCCTCGCGCCACTCCCACATGTGCGCGAGGACCTTTGCCTCCAGATCCCATGGCGGCACTCCGGCAAGGAGACTCGCCGCCTCGCACGAGACCGTGCGGTATCCCCGGATTAACCGGATGGCCATGACCCTCTGGGCCGCAAACAACCGGCGCGCTGGGCGCAGCCTCAGTGAGGGTGCCCACACCGGTGCCCCGTAGAGGGCCATGGACCGCACGATCCCCGTGTAGAGCCTCCGGCAGGAGGCGTTTGGACCCCCCAGATTGGGCAGGAGCCGCTTTAATGCAGCCCCAGCCCGCTCCAGTCTGGGAGCCAAACGTCGGAAATGCTCAACGAAGTTCCACCGGCTGTCGTGGACAAGTCCCAGGTACTTCATCGTCGACTCGACGCCGATGTGAACCCCTCCTACCGTAAGTTGGGAACCCGCAGGTGGCGCGTTCCGAGGACCATGAAAACCCATGGCCTCGGACTTGTGCAATGCCACCTCGAGTCCCAATTGCCGGATCCTATCGACGATTGTCGCAACCCCGCGTATCATTAATTCGGCCGCCGCCTCGTACGACCTCCCCTGCGCAAGGACCAGCGTGTCGTCAGCGTAGCACACTACACTGACGCCGCTAGGGAGGTCGGCGCGCAGCACCCAGTCGTAACCGATGTCCCACAGATGCGGCCCCAGGACCGATCCCTGTGGGACACCGCACGACATCTCTCGCCGGTTCCACTCTCCCTGGTGACCGGGGTAGATAACGGCCCTATCCGTCAGATAGGCCTCGACCACGCGACAGAGGTAGGTCGGCATCCGGTGATACCGGAGTGCCTCCCTAATGCAACTCCAGGGTAGGGTGTTGAAGGCATTGGCGATGTCAAGAGACACCGCCAAGACGACCCCACCCCGGGCCACTGCATCCCCCGTCGTGAGGGCTCGCACGCGCATGATGGCGTCCACCGTTGAGCGCCCCTTGCGGAAGCCGTACTGGCCGTCCGACAAGTCCGGCCCCACTCGCACCAGCCACCCGACGAGGCGGTCTGCAATCACTCTTTCAAAGAGCTTGCCCACCTCGTCGAGCAGCACGATGGGCCGGTAAGCGGACGGAGAGTCCGCTGGGCGCCCAGGCTTCTTAATGAGGACCAGTTTCCCCGTCTTCCAACGAAGTGGGAACTGGCCCCTCTCCAAGCATGCGCTAAGGAGCCCCCTGAGTCGAGGCCCGAGAGCCTCTAAGGCCAGGACCCATGCTTTGCCAGGCAAGCCGTCGGGTCCTGGGGCGGTATTCTTGGCATTAAGCCTTCGTACCGCCACCCTCATCTCTACCTCGGTCACTTCTGGAGCACCGTCGTCGTCAGTTATGTGGTCCGCATCGGGCACCGCAGGAGGCGGAGCCATGGGTGGGGGACTATGTTCCCCTCGCGAAGGGAACAGAGCGCTCACCACGCCCTCCACGAGTTGGGGCCGGAGACTCTGGGTCAGCGGAGGAGCCCATGGGCGGAGTTTCTCCCGGACGGCCTTGTAGGGCCGTCCCCATGGGTCCCTATTCAGAGTCTCCAGCGACTCCTTGCGGGCCAGTCCTCTGGCCCGCAGGATCTCCTCTTGGAGGGCGGTCTTCGCCGCTCTGTACCCCTCATATAGCTCCGCCTGAATGGCTTCCGTATCCGGAGGTCGGATACGGAGCCTGCGGTGCCTGGTGTACCGGCGTCGTGCCGCAACGCACGCTTCGCGCAACGCTGTCAGCTGCGGCGACCACCAGTACACCTGGCGCCAAGCCCGTCCTGGCTGGACTCGGGGCATAGCCACGTCACAAATCTCGGACATGGCCTCCCGGAACCACTCGGCCTCGTCGTTGGTGTCAGCAGGCCTGTCCGGTGGTGACACCCAGGCCTGCACGATCGAGGCTTCCAGGAGAAGCTCCCGGTCCAGCTTCTTCAGCGCCCACCGCGGACCACTCGGGGTCTGCCGGATCGGCGCGCTCGAGGTCTGGGCGGAGACGTCAAACCGGATGTACCGGTGGTCGGAATACGTCTCCACCCCCTCCATGACGCGCCAATCAATGACCTGCGGCGACAGAGCGGGGCTAGCGAACGAGATGTCCACCACTGAGTCGCCCCGCATCCGTACACACGTAGGTACAGAACCCCGATTTAGGACGACCAGGCCTGTCTCCAGAGCCCAGTCCTCCACCATCCTGCCCCGTGTGTCCGTATACCGGGAACCCCAAGCCAAATTCTTGGCGTTGAAGTCCCCGAGTACGAGTACGGGGAGGGGACGGAACCCGACGACGACGACTCTCAACTCCGCAAGGGAGTTGTGGAACTCGGCGAGAGTTCGGCTCGGGGAGAAGTATACTCCCACTACTACAATCTCCCCGAACCGTGCTGCTACGCAACCCCGTCCCCTCTTGACAGCCTCGAGGGTCGGGGTTCCGGCGGCGGCCGACGAAATGAGGGTCACTGAGCCGCTCAGGTCCTCCACCCAGTCATCCCTGGGCGGGACAAAGTACGGCTCAGCGACCACAGCGATGTTAATCGACCACTGCGCCATGCTCTGGAGTAACAGATCCTGAGCGGAGGCGCAGTGGTTGATATTCGCTTGGAGGAGGCGTAGTGGAGTACCTATTATTGACACTCCATTTCAGCCCCCTCCTGAGTCCCCTGTGGGGGCCCTGCCGTGGCGGTGGTGCCAGCCACGACAGTGGTCGAGGCGGCAGCGGCGACAGCGGTGACGGTGGCGGCAGAGGGCTTGCCCTTGCCCCTGGCCTTGGCGGATGAGGCGCAGGCCTTACTCCCGGCCCGGTGTTCGGCCGGCTTGCCAGCCGCCGCACATGCATAGCAGTGCGGCGTGGCATTGCAAGAGCCGGCCTTGTGACCGGGCTGACCGCAACGGAAGCAATGACCGCTGCGGTCCACCTCTGAGGTACATTTCACGTAAACGTGGTGGCCAGTCTGGCATCGGAAGCACCTCAGAGGTCTGGGCTCCAGCAGTTTGACCTGCGCCGAAACCCAGCCCACCAGGAGCCTTCTGCCCTCCGCGGTGATTTTGTGAGCCGCCGACACGGGGCAGCTGACCGTTACGGTCCTCATCCCCGTGCTGTCAGGACGGATGGTGCCTGCCCTCACTTGATCGGCAGAGCACCCCCCCGTCCCAACAATGGCGGCTACCACTTCCGCCTCCGTCACGCAGTCGTCCAGGCCCAGGATGCGCATGTCAGCGCACTTGGTGGGCCTGGACACTCGGGCCTCGTCCGCGTCTAAGGACGCCCTTAGCTTATCGGCCAGAGCGTCAGCAGCCGGGCCACTGGACGCACCAGGGACCTCCAGCATCCGGGCTCCAGTCAACGTGACCTTCACCCGGAGACCGTTCGAGATGCCGATCTCCTGGAGGTCCACTGCCGCCTTCGCCTTAGAGAGCAGGTCGCGATAGGTCACGCCCTTCTTTTCCGCTTCCGGCTGTAGCGTGATCACTACAGCTGCGGACTTCGGGGCGCGAAGCCTAGCCGCGACGCTGCTCTTCTTGCGCCGCTGCTGCCTCTTCTTGTTTCGGGCCTTCCTTGCGGCTTTGCCCGCCTTCTTTTTCTCCCCGACCACTTGCCATTCGGCGGTGGCAGGGGGAGATCCAGCAGTCGGGGGCGGCACTGGCCGCTCTCTCACCACCTTTGTAGGGGCCCTCGCGGGTGCCTTTTTGGGCTGGCCTTTTGGCTGTCCTGACCCCCTGGCTGGAACGGCCGCGACGGCGGAAAACGAAGCCACCTTCGGTTGGCCCGAGGCCACCTTTGGCTGGCCTGAGCCTGAGGCCACCTTCGATTGGCCCGCGGATGCCTTCGGCTGACCTGGGGCCGCCTTTGGCTGGCCCGAAGCAGGCCGGCTTGCCGCAAGCGGGGGGCGCAGAACAATCGCCTCCAGAGCAGAGAACCTACTGCTGATGGCAGCAAGCTCCTGTCGCACCAGGGCGAGACCCTGGTCCTCGGCAGGCAAGGGTCCGCCCTGCCTATGCTGCGCTCCCCCCTTCGCCACCACTCGGGGGCCTGCTCCTTGGGGTCCGGCATGGTTCGCCCGGAGCTCGGCATTCTCCTTTTGGAGGAGCTCCACAGCGGCGGTCAAGCGGGCGACCTCTGCCCGCAATTCCGCCAGCCCATCCGACGCAGGCCCGGAACAGAGGGGCCTTGCTGCCTCCAGAATGGTGGCCATTGCTTCTGATATGGCCTTGTCTTTGGAAGCCTGGAGCCGCTTCAAGGACACATTTTTGAGTTCCGCAAGTAGGAGCTGCGCGAACCCGTCCATATTGGCAGAAATTTCCAAATTGGACCCACTGGTAGCATCCGGCTCGCCACCAGAGGACTCTGAGAGGGCCCTGCTGTTGTTGGTCCCTCCAGAACAATGTCCTTCAGTGACGAGCATGTCCTCGCCCTGGGCTGGCTCGGCTGGGCCTGCTCGGCTCGGCTCATCAGCCCCCTGGGTGGTGAGCCCTCTGCCCATGCCTCTGTCTTGGGTCCCACCCCGACGAGATATTTTCCTGCGGGCCGAGCTCGGCCCGCCGTCAGAGGAAGACTCCTGGCCTTCCCCCGATTTGGGGCGCTTCTGGAAGAACTCTCGGTTCCTTCCAGTAGCGCCCACCTCTCCTCGCTCCGGACTCGCACGCGAGCCCTTCGCACTCGACGCGGCGTCGGACTCCGACCCCGCGTCGCTTCCCTCCTCCTGTTGGTTTGGTTTTTTTAAAAAGTTTATTCATATTAGTTCCCACGAGTAAGTAACTTTATGTCTCAAAATTCTGTGGTTCGCACTAGTGACTAATTCAGCTACCCATTAGTCAAGCTGTCAACCTCCCTCACGGTGCGCCGCCGCTTGGAGGTTTGGGGTGATTTTTTATAGAGGTTTTCTACCTCGCGGCCCGGGCGATTAAGCCAAGACCCTCGACCCCCGTCAAAAGTCAGAGACATGACCGTGACAGTCTTCGGGGCTACGAGACTAACGGTGGCAGAAGGAGGAGACTCCTTCTTGCCTGCCCGGCGGCAGGTTAGTGCACACCGAGCCCGCTCTAACTCCACCGCTGTGCGCCTCTGCTAAGATCAGAGGGACACACGGTGAAGCGTTCCTCCGACAGGACATTCGCATACGGGCAAAACTCCCCTTAGGCACAAAGTACCCAATGGGGAGTATTTGCCCGCACCCCAGGGTGCACCGTCCCGGAGATTGGCCTTCCCCCCGGACGTATCCATAAGGGAACTCCAACCCCCGGGCACACGAGGAGGTTTCCTGTCCAAGCCCTCAACATTTGACTTTAACTCATGGGAACCACCATCTAGAAATGCTGACCATGATGTCTTCCTATGCAAACTGCAACTGTCTCTTGATGAAGTAAATAAAGAATTAAAATCACTTGATTCAACCAAGGGTCCTGGTCCTGATGGGATTCCTTCGGTTTTTCTGAAAAACACATGTGATACGTTATGCTATCCTTTATTTAATTTTGCAAATGTTTATCATGTGGTATTTTCCCTGAAGTTTGGAAACATGCAAATATTGTACCAGTTCATAAGAGTGGTTCTAAGCATGATGTGGCGACCTATCGACCTATCTCTATACTTTCTGCTTTTTCCAAGCTGTTTGAGAGACTTGTGCATAATAAATTATATCCGGCTGTTCACAGCGTTTTAATAAAAGAGCAGCATGGATTTGTTAAAGACAGATCTTGCATTAGTAATCTCCTCATTTTCACGTCCCAACTGTTTGACAGTCTCGATAATAGACAGCAGGTTGATGCGGTGTATACAGATTTTCAGAAGGCTTTCGATAAACTTGACCACACACTACTACTTAATAAAATTGCTTACAATGGTATCAGAGGGGACCTTCTACGGTGGTTTATATCTTACATAACCAACAGAACACAAAAGGTAGTTGTTAATGGATTTGAATCTGGCTCTTTTCGGGTCACTTCCGGTGTACCACAAGGTTCCATTCTAGGCCCTTTATTATTTATCTTATACATTAATGACATAAAAGACTGCTTTCAAAATTCAAAATTTCTTCTGTACGCGGACGATTTAAAAGTTTTTAAAATTATTTCTGATAAAGTCGATTGTTTAAACTTCCAGCAGGATTTAGACCGCTTCTCTAGTTACTGCTCTTCCAATAAGCTTTACCTTAGTCTTCCAAAGTGTCATGTTATAACATTTACCAAAAAGAAAAATATTACTGACTTCAACTATCGTCTTGCCAATACGCCAATTAGTAAAGTAAGTTTTCTCCGCGATCTTGGTGTTCTGCTAGAATGTTTAGGCCTCAGGCCTTGATTTTGTGTGTTCTTTGGGTAAGTGTGCGGAGCTGAAATAGGAACTCAGGATTGCCGACTATACGTTTAATTTTGGTTTTAATTTTACAATAGGTACTCTTATGTGATACGTAGGTATGGTATATAATAATAGCTTAGTAGTTAGAGGTCCGACGGCGCTCGCGCCTGTGCGTGCGTCTTTTATACCCTCGATCGGCGTGGAGTAGGGACACCGACGAGGCCCCCCGCACCCCGCAGGGTGTGGGCGTTAACATCCTCCCCCCGTTGAAGGAGCATCCTTCGACTCTTCTGCTTCAGGCCCGACCAGAGGGCACAGACGATTTACAGCTCGTCGGATAGTGCCACTAGCCGTCCTCACATCTGCTACTCTGGGTACATCGTCCTTGCCCCTTTGTAAGGCTTCTATGCGTCCGATTCTCCATTTCAATGGGGGCAAATTATTTTCCTTTATAATGACCATATCTCCAACACGTAGCTCTGTCGCAGGTTTGCGCCATTTTGTCCGATGTTGAAGTTCGGTTATGTACTCATGTTGCCATCTCAACCAGAAAAGCTGTCTCATACGTTCCAATTGTTCATATCTGTGAAGTCGATTGCAGTTAATATTGGTCAGGACTGGAGATGGAAGAGCTATCAGCGGCTTACCGACGAGGAAATGCCCGGGAGTCAGGGGAGAGAAATCATTGGGATCGGAAGACAGAGGGAACAAAGGTCGGGAATTAAGTATAGCTTCTACTTGGACAAATAAAGTTGAAAGTTCCTCGTAGGTTAAATGCCTGTCTCCTAATATTCTTTTTACATGATACTTTGCAGACTTCACCCCGGCTTCCCACAAGCCACCAAAGTTTGGGGCGTATGGGGGTATGAAGGCAAACTTCATTCCTTCATCAGAACAAAACTTATTTATTTTATCTTTATTTACTATCAAATATTTATTAAGTTCATTACTAGCTCCTAAGAAATTTGTCGCATTATCACAATATAACAAACTGGGTTTAGAACGTCGTGCTATAAATCTCCTTAATGACAATAGAAATGCATCTGTACTTAAATCACTTACGACTTCTAAATGAATAGCCTTGGTCGTAAAACATATAAATAAACACATATAACATTTAGTTATTTTGCAACCGCGGCCTTTCCTATCAGTGATTAAAAAAGGACCAGCCAGATCAACACCAGATGTTTCAAAGGGTGTTCCTGGACTTAAACGTTGTTTGGGTAAATTACCCATAATAGGAACTATAGGCTTAAATCTAAATCGCTTACAGACTATACAATTATTTGCTACGCTTCTAGCCACCTTTCTACCGTTGAGAATCCAATATTTTTCTCTAATCGCCGATAACAACAGCTGAGGCCCAGCATGCAATAATCGGCGATGTTCGCTCTCAAAAATTAGCCTTGATAATCGATGTTTAGAATCTAACAGTAAAGGATGTTTTTTATTGTACGGGAACGTTGAGTTTTGAATACGACCTCCTACGCGTATAACTTTAGATTCAATGTCTAGAAAGGGGCTAAGCGATAAAATCTTACACTTACTGCTTAATGCCTTATTATTTAATAAACATACATACTCGTCGCTAAATGACTCATGCTGAGAGAATTTTACTAAGTACATCATACTATCGTTTAGTTCATCGGCACTTAAATAATTACTGGTAAGTCTACCTTCTTTATTTTTTATTTTACAATTTTTAACAAATCTCAGAACATAAGCCATTGCACGTTGAACCTTATTTAAACTGGAATAACGTTCAAATTCAATCATTTTTTTATTGATCGTACTTTTTACAAATGTGCCTACTATTTTTACTTCAGGTAAGGTTACACTACTTAACTTATTACTGTCTAATTTAGGCCATTGGGACTCGTTTAGGGATAAAAATGGAGGCCCATTCCACCATAACCTGTTAACCTTTTTATCCATACGATCTACTCCTCTGGAAATGAGATCCGCTGGGTTTTGATCTGTTGGTACGTATCTCCACTCAGAACCCTTTGTTAACTTATTAATTTTGCTCACTCGATTTAATACAAATATTTTTAATTGTTTTGGAGCAGCGGCGGCACGTAACCAACCGAGCACAACCATCGAGTCTGTCCAGTATACACAGCGAGCCACAGTACATCGCAGGGAGTGAGTTACCTTTTCCCCCAACTCCGCGGACAGCAGTGCTCCGCAAAGCTCGAGTTTGGGGATTGTTAGACCCTTTAATGGGGCGACCCTAGATTTAGCACAAAGTAACTGTACATGAGTTTCTCCAGCAGGATCTATTGAACGAATAAAAACACATGTCCCATAAGCACACATAGACGCATCAGAGAAAATATGAATTTCAATATGCCTTGCATTTTTACACATGACATGCCTTGGAACTTCTACTCGAGTTAGAGAATTCATGTTTTTTATAAAATTAAACCACGTTATCTGTACTTCATCGATTACTGGGTCATCCCAGTCTAATTTACTTATCCATAATTTCTGTAAGATTATCTTAGCCTTAATAACAAATATACTTAAAAGTCCCAAAGGATCAAAAATCTTTGCGATCGAAGATAAAATATTTCGTTTTGTGATCCTTTCGGTTTTATCTACACGAACAGAGAAATGAAACTTATCGGACTGAGGAGACCATGTTAACCCTAACGTGCTCGTGGTGGTTTTAAATTCGGTAATGGATTGTTCTTCATGTAATTTATTTTCAACGAATAACTGATTGGCATTAGACCTAAATTTTCGTAATTTAAAACCGCCCGAATCCAAAATCTGAGTAATTAATCTACAAATACGATTTAACCCTTCCTCAGTCTCATGGCCTGTTATCAAATCATCCATAAAAAAATCATGTTTCATTATCTCGCGGACTTCCGGATCATTACATTCCGTAGCCAATTGAAGTAGACAACGAGTACTTAAATACGGCGCGGAAGCGGTTCCGTAGGTCACCGTGTTCAATTTCAAATACCTTAAGGGTTTATTCTCACTGTCCCTCCACACTATCATTTGCAAATGTCTTTGACTTTCAGATATTAGTATTTGCCTATACATTTTTTCGATATCTGACGTCATAACATAATTATGTTGCCGAAATCTAAGCAAAATACTAAATATATCGTCTTGAATCACTGGACCAACCATTTGAATATCATTTAGTGAGTAACCGCTTTCAGTTTTTTCCGAAGCGTTAAAAACAACGCGAAGCTTCGTAGTCTCACTTTTTTCTCGAATAACTGGGTGATGTGGTAAATAATATCCAAACTCGGGTTTACATGTTTCGGACAAATGATTCAAGTGTTCATATTCATTTATAAAATCCACATAGGACTCTTTCACCTTAGGTTGCCTTTTCAATCTTTTTTCTAAATTCTTCAAACGAGATTGTGCCTTCACCAACGAATCGCCAAGTACAGAAGGTGACGTATGAAAAGGCATCCTAACGCAAAATCTACCATTTTCATTTCTATACGTATTTTTTACAAAGTGTTTTTCACAAAATTCCTCTTCACTACTAAAGGATAAATTATCTATACTCACTATTTCCTCAACCTTCCAAAATTTCTCTAACTGTTCACTTAGACTTCTAGTTAAGTTACAGGTTATTTCATTATTCGATTTACAAATACTTATGGGGCCCGTAACAAGCCAACCTAATTTACTACTATGCAATGTGGGAAGACCTTTACCTAGTCTTATCTGTTGACCTGTTAGCAGTTCCCAAAACAAATCCGCTCCAATTAATATATCTACATCAGCGGGCTCGTAAAATTTACTATCTGCTAAATCAACAAATACGTCACCGGGAATTCTTAATTCATTTACATTAATCTTTACATTTGGCAACATATTCGTGATTTTTGGTAAGACTATACAGTTGATTTCTACAGAAAAATCACTACAAATTGATTTTATTACAAAACTACAATTTTCTACGAATTGTAACTTAGTATTTCCTATACCATATACATTAAGGTCGTCCTTAGCACGATTGCGGCGCATTCCTAATTTGTTGCAAAAACTTTCCGTTACTATGGACATCTGACTGCCCGAGTCTAATAGTGCACGGGCGACATAATATTCATTATTTGTTTCGCAAACTACGTGAACGAGCGCTGTTGACAAAAGTACGTATTGAGTGGCGATCGTAGATAAGGAAACCGGTTCCGACGCAGGCGCCGCGCGCACATCTACAGCGGTGCTTGCGGCGGCGGTCGGGTGATGCGAGAGTATCGACGCAGGTTCGAATCCGCCTTGACTTACCATTCCAACTGAAGTTTGAAGTGAAGTACCAGTCGAGTTTTCACTGCGGGAACTCGCATTATTATCGAAAGAGTGAGATTTATCTCTATGAAGTAATACGTTATGTTTATGTTTGCAAATTCTGCAACCAAATGATTTACAATTGTAGGCTCGATGACCTGGTTTAAGACAATTAAGACATAATTTATTCTTGGAAATAACCTCATTTCTTTCTTCTAAACTCATGGAAATAAATCTCGTACATTCAAACAAACGATGATCCTGTTTACAAATTATACAATTCGATCGGTCGTTATTACTTGCCTGAGAGGATGCAACCAAACTTGCTACTTTCTCCCTTTTACTGATAATATTTGATTTATTATGCTTTGTTGTTTCTAATACATCCGCTCGGTCGCGTAAAAACTTATAAAAATCTTCGAGGGTAGGAACTTCTACCTTATGTTCCTCCCACCTTCTACTTGTTACATGATCGAGTTTTGATACTGCAAAGTGGATTATTACCATATCCCAATGTACTACAGGCAGTTCTAACGTCTCTAAACCTCTCACATTTTTCTTTATACTGTCAATCATGAAACGTAATGCTTGGTCGGACTCCTTAGTTATACCTTCCATATTGAACAAGGATTTCATATGATTACTTATTAAGAGACGTTTATTATTGTATCTCTGACATATTAAAGCCCACGCCAAGCGATAGTTATCGGAACAAAATGATATTGAATCAATAACCAACGCAGAGCTACCCTCTAATGACGATCGCAAGTAGTGGAACTTATTTATTGTCTCAATGGACTCATTATTATGGATTAATGCCTCAAATGTATCCCTATATTCTAACCAATGATTATAATTGCCATCGAATGTGGGTAATTTTATTGTGGGTAATTTTATTGAACCTTTATATGTGTTTCCACCTTCGAAACTATCGAAATGCCTTGAGGTTTGATTTGCTATACTTTTCCTTCGAATATTAAGTTCTTCTAATTTATCTAAAATACATTGACCTTGGGAGATTAAAGAATAAAATTGATCTTCGAATTCCGAACGTACCTTCGTTTGTTCGTCGGGATCTTCCGCTTCAAGTTCAATTTCGGATTGTAAGTCATCGAAAGTGGAAAAACATGTTTCTAGTTTGGTTAACCTTAACCTTAACTCAGCAACTTGCTGATCTGTTAACCTTTCTAGAGATTTGACCTCGTCTAAGTAACCTTTAAAAATTGTTAATCTACCCTTAATATAACTTCTCTTTTTTATTGGATCAGTAACTTTCTTAGTGGTTTGAGACATTGTTATAATACGACAATTTTAACGTTGTGATAATTGCAAACAAGTATACACCCAGGTTCTATATTAAACAAATGAAATTCGAAGAAATTAATGAATATACAGTCCAAATAATTAGCATAGGAAACAAGATGTGGGTAGATAGGAAAAAAGGAACGGGCTCACCAATTTCTTCTGCGCTTTTGGTCTCTCTTTACAATGTCCTTCAATTTCCATATAATTGCATAATTCCCTTGTCCTTGCAATTTATCTGAGTTTTCTTCCTTCGAATCCTGGTCACGGCACCAAATGTTTAGGCCTCAGGCCTTGATTTTGTGTGTTCTTTGGGTAAGTGTGCGGAGCTGAAATAGGAACTCAGGATTGCCGACTATACGTTTAATTTTGGTTTTAATTTTACAATAGGTACTCTTATGTGATACGTAGGTATGGTATATAATAATAGCTTAGTAGTTAGAGGTCCGACGGCGCTCGCGCCTGTGCGTGCGTCTTTTATACCCTCGATCGGCGTGGAGTAGGGACACCGACGAGGCCCCCCGCACCCCGCAGGGTGTGGGCGTTAACAAGAATCAAAACTCCATCTGGATGCTCATATAGAAAAAAATTGTTAACAAAGCCTACCAAATGTTTGGTTTCGTAATGAAATCTTCCAGAGATTTTCGTCGACCTTCCACCTTTTTACAATTATACAAATCAATAATCAGGCCACAGTTGGAGTTTGCTGTACCTATTTGGAATCCTTTTTACGTGAAATATAGTGAAAGGCTGGAACTGGTACAACGTAAATACCTTCGAGCTATGAATTTTAGATGTTATCGGAATAAAATGTCATACCACTTACTTCTTAAAAAGTATGATCTTCTGACCTTACAGTCTAGACGGAAACTTTTGGATGTTATGACTCTGTTCAATGTGTGCCGAAATCATTTTGACTGTCCGGACTTAGTTAGGAGTCTGTGTTACCTGGTTCCTCGAACAGTTCATGTACGTGAGGTACGCACTCGACGTCTTTTTGCTACTAGCCTCTGTAAATCCAACGCTGGCTCGCGTTCACCACTTCATCGTTTGGTTGAGACATATAACGTTGAATTTAACTCAATCGACATTCTTTTCCTCAGTAAAAATGCATTTAAGAAGTTAATCCGAGCAACCCTAAAGGATCAGCAAAGTAGTTTGAAATAGCGCAATATAATTTAATCTTGTATAAATATAATTTAATAATGTATGCACACAAATTCACTTTTTCTTACTTTTACTTTTATAAATTTCAAAGTCCATATCCAGAGTTCTAGGACAATGGCTGTTGTTTAGGCATTGTACCTGTGCTACCAGCTAGTTTTATATACTTAGCATTGTAATCTGTGGAAAACGTTGTGGGTAGCACAATTGTTCAAAATGTAATATTTAAGATAATATGTCTGTCTCTTATTGTGTTACTGTTTGTTTTTCCTTAAATAAATAAATAAATAAATAAACTATTGGTCCGAATTGAAAAATCATTTTTGTATTGGGTAGTTTATTTATCGAGGGAGGCTATAGGCTATATAACATCACGCTACAACTAAGAGGAGCGGAGCAATAATGAAAAATGTTTTAAAAACGGGGAAAATCGCACGGGTAGGTGATTCGACGCGACGGGAAGGGTCGGGGAAACAAGAAATATAACGCGGACGAAGTCGCGGGCAGAAGCTAGTATTTGATAACCAACAAATGTTATCATCTGGACCTATTTATATAAACAATAGCCGTATGTAATGTGTTACCTGACGCGATGCCTCCTGCGGTGCGCGCACAGCGCATGCGCGTCCTTACAGCGCACGCCGCACTGCGCGCACGGGAACGCACCCGCGCTCTGGACACAAACATTGTTCTTATTAAAACACGCTCTTATTAGCTTGATATGAATGAATGTAACGGAATATTTGAACATGATTTTCACCCGTCAAAATGTCGGATTAATTTAAAAATTTTCACACTTATTGAAAAAAATAAAACCCACTTTTATAGCTAGCCGAACGAAAAAACAGAAGATAAATAGTCGTTTAAAAAACTAATAAATACGCTTTCACAAAAACCCAAACTAGAAACAACAAACAAGTGGAAAATAATGGACAAAAAAGTGTACTTTTTGAGGTATGTATTTTTTAAATTGATATCAAGTTTTCTATGAAAGCGTGTTTTTTAGACTATTATTTTTGAATTGTCATTTCGCAAGTCAAACTAGGAAATAACCGGCTGCTTAACCGGATTTACCTGTGGCTGCCTTGTGTAGCCGTGCCGTGTATAAACCAAGGTGTGTGGAAAGTCCCACATAATTTTCATCATTTCAGCTTAAAGACGTCCACTGCTGGACATGGGCCTCTCGCATGCACCGCCAAATTGCCCGGTACATTTTTTGGGGGGAGATGCTATAATCGCCACGCTTGGCAGGCGGGTTGGCGATCGCAGTATGGTGGTAAATGCATACAGAACGCGCACTGGGCCCGCGTGGTGGATTTTGGCCCCTCTCACCGAGAGGAAGCCTGTGCCCCAGCGGTGGGAACGTTATAGGCAGTTGATGACCTAGAACTGGGATTATGGGATAAAATTAGAAATGCTATCGATATCCACACTTCCACACTAATATTATAAATGCAAAAGTAACTCTGTCTGTCTGTATCGCTTTCCTGCTAAAACTACTGAACCGATTTAAATGAAATGTGGTACACAGATAGTTTAGAGCCTGAGAAAGGACATAGGCTACTTTTTATCCCGGTAGTATGTTCCCGCGGGATAATTTCCGACCTCCACGCGGGCGAAGCCGCTGGCAAAAGCTAGTGTTAAATAAGGATGAGCTGTATGTAGTGAGCAGTAAGGTAGAGTGCAGTACAGACCGGCTCGTGCTTCTTGAGATGGTTGCTGAGCTTGGCGCGGTGGTTGAAGCCGAGCGCGCACGCGTGGCAGCGGAACAAGTGCCGCGCGAACGACGCGCCAAGTACCGCCTGCTGCCGCTCCGCCTCCACCTGGCGGCCGACGGGCTATAGTGGGCTTATAGCGGCACTTCACGGGGCGTACAGATTAAGTGACATATAACATACATACATAAACGCCTTTTTCCTATGACGCTACGCAGGCACTACAGAAAACGCCACCTGCTACTAACCTTCATTATCATCATTTCGGGCATAAGACGTTCACTGCTGGACGTAGGCCTCCCCCAATTTGGGGGATTTGCCATAATCGCTACGCTTGGCAGGCGGGTTGGCGATTGCAGGATGGTGGTAAAATGCATAGAGGACGCTACTGCCCATTCTATACTAAGTCCCTTACTAGCCTCTTACGACACCTACGGGAAGAAATGGTGTGGTACTATTCTTTTCGTCCAGGACTACACGTAAAAATTGCTAGTGTATAAATATTAGTGTTCGTGGACTGTATTTGTCACTGTCACAGTGTCATTTAAAGATTTGAACAAGTTCGAATGCTGAAAAAAGAGGCTATATACGGGCTATACATTGGTGTTACAGTGGTGTTATAGTGGTATTGTAACGGTTTGTAGTGGTGATGTATTGGTGTTGTAGTGTTGATGGACAGGTGTTATAGTGGTGTTGTAGTGGTGCTATAAGGGTGGTACAGCGTTACCTCGTCCCAGCTCAGCAGCTGCATCTCGAGGTGTCCGTGCGGCACGTTGAGTCTCCGCAGCTTGTCCCTCACGCGCTGGTTGTCCACGACGCCCGGCGGCTTCTCCTTCTTGGGCGCGGGGCACTTGCGACGGTCGATCTTTGGTGACTCTGGAATAAGCACCATTCGCTTCTATGATACATATTATATACATATTCTTATGCTCTGATTAAGCTCCTGAGAGCCACCGACTCCAACTCAAAGCACTTGTTTTGTTGTCAACTTTGACGATCTGTTTTGACTTTATTTTGCGATGCTGCCACAAATAAAACTTTGCCAGACTTAGAAAAATAATACCACCAAGTTGCTAAAGGTTCGGTATTTTGGCTAGGGTCACAAAGTTTGGCATAAAAAGAGTTCGAATTTATCCTAAGTTTTATCTCTATTCACCCCGCGAGTTCTATTCACCCCGTTTTACGGTATTTTACAATAAAGTTGTTACAGAAATATAGTGAGCCGGGTACATTCTGCCTGAGTTTGAGCACGCA
Source organism: Aporophyla lueneburgensis (assembly GCA_932294355.1). Classification (NCBI taxonomy): domain Eukaryota; kingdom Metazoa; phylum Arthropoda; class Insecta; order Lepidoptera; family Noctuidae; genus Aporophyla; species Aporophyla lueneburgensis. The sequence continues at coordinate 430,105 of OW028756.1, forward strand.
ACAAATACAGTCAAAGTAACTCAACAAGCATGTATAACGGAAAAAAAGTCCGATATATCATACATAACTCTATCTGTTAAGGTTGGCTCACTATAACGTTTCAAATAGTAATCGAATCTTAATATAATGAAACTGAAGAGTCTGTTTGGTCGAACGTACAAATCACAGGAACTACGTTTAGTGTTAGATAGCCCATTTATCAAGAAAGGCTACAGACTACATAACATCACGCTAAAGCCCTTAGGAGCTGACCAAAAAGAAAAAGTCACGACAACCTCGCACGGGCAGGCAATTCGATGCGACGACGAGAAGGGAAGGGGGAGCAGGAATTTAACGCGTACGAAGTCGCGGGCAGAAGCTAGTACAGAATAAGATATTTTTGTTAATCTGAGTTTACCTTTAAAAATCAATCAATTTCTCAACAGCGATGAATCTAGATTTTGACCCGGTTGTCTAGTAGCCTCGCCCCCTATTACATGGAACTTAAACATATCTGGCAAAAAGTGGATGTACTTCACACATCTGCCCCTAATTTCCTGACGTCACTTACCATCATTCCCCTTCTTTCTCTTCTTACTCTTCTTCCCCCTCCCCGAGTCTACTTCTCCGTCCTTCTTGCTCTTCTTGTTATTTAGCGGCTCTTCATCAGAAGCGTCGAAGTCGTCTTCTTGGCTGTGCTTATTTATATTTTTATTTCTAATTCTTAACTTTAACTTGTTTGGTGCTTTGAGATCTGGTTTTAATACTGCCTGTAATATTAAGAAAACACTTCAATAAAAAAATAAAAAACAGAAATGAGCTACATTATGTTATCCTTGTAAGACCCAACGACTTTATTTAATGACAAAAATATTTAAGCACTCCGGCTCAAAACATTTTTTAAAATCATTATATTACGGCCCAGTGACCTAAGATTATAAAATAATATTTAAACCTATTTTTTAGTTTAAATAAACCCACCAATTTAAATCTGTCATCAAAAAATCATTAATATCGAATACATCTAATAAATATTAAAACCCCCAGGGAAAAACTCCCTAAAATAATTAAGTCAAGCTTATCATTTTAACATTTTCAGCTTATCATTTTTTCTGGGCCGCAACTATTTGCAGCTTTCTTAGTACATTGGGTCGTAAATATTAATTTAGGTTGGGCCTTACGAGGTTAATTGTATGGCAACACTGGTAACCAAGCAGACGGCCCACCGATGGCAAGTGGTCACCACCGCACATTGACATCTACGACACTAAAGACGTCGCACATGCCTTGCCATTCGACAGACAAATCTGATCCTGTGCCTTTGATTACACCACCAACAATCTATTCCCTACAGTACTTTTTTTTTCTAGGTGGGAAATCATCAAATGACGTCTCCCGCTCTTGGGTGGAGCGGAAGAGCGTGTCAGACTTTTACTGACTAAAACCCACCCGTGTTCCTTCAGTCGCCTATATGCCCTCACCTTCCGCCTGACGCAGGTTCTCACCGGGCATGGGTGCTTCGGTGGGTTCCTGTTCAGGATAAAGCGGGAGGAAACGCCCGGGTGTTTCCATTGTGAGGATCGTCTAGAGGACACGGTGGAGCATACGGTGGAGGTGTGCCCTGCCTGGGCGGAGCACCGCCGTGTCCTCGTGGAGGCGATCGGCGGCGGCGACCTCTCGCGTCCGGCCCTGGTGCGAGCCATGGTACGGAGCGAGAGGGAATGGGAAGCCGTCACCTCCTTCTGCGAAGCAGTAGTGCTCGCGAAGGAGGAGGCGGGGCGCGTGAGGGAGTGGCAGTCTCTGGGCCCTCACGTCCCTAGCCACCGCAGGAGGAGACGCCCCGGGCGTCGGGAGTCGATAGCGGACTCCCGGCCACCGTAGGCGCGAGCTTGCGGGTGGCGAGCAATGGGTAGCTCGCCACCCGGTAAGGACCAGGCTCGGGTCGACGGCGCGTAGTGTTCCACGCGCGCCTCAAAGAGATATCAGCAGTACTGAAAGGGTCTGCCAGGACCGATGCCTGCCAGGGTCGTGAGATTCGTTCGAAAGAGTTACCGTGGCCCTGGCATATGGGCAACTGAAGGAACACGGGTGGGTTTTAGTCAGTAAAAGTCTGACACACTCTTCCGCTCCACCCTAGAGCAGAGGGGTAATTGCGGAACTTTTTATCGGTAGGATATGGTTTAATATTCATAGTTAAACAACATTCATTGCGTTATTTACGTTGCTGAGCCGGCAATTTATTCGAACAAATGACGCAATGGTTTAGAAATAATCTTCAATCCCATTCAGATTCTGATAAATTGTGCGTTTCGCAATTAGGGTGCAGGTGAGTTTAAGTATTTTACATGAAGCGACTGCCTATCTGACTTGGATACTCCTTGGTAAGACTGGTGGTCAGACTTTCGAACTTCCGACAGCCGGGACCAACGGCTTAACGTACTTCCCGAGGCACGGGGGGTTGGTATGAAAAATGGTCACCCATCCACGGAGCAACCGCGGCTAGCGTACAAGCAATACAATACACAACTTATTTGGCGGCGACAAGATTACGAATACATCATTCATTTCATCACCCTCATCATTTCAGCTGACTGACGTCCACAATGCTAATTGCTATAATCGCCAGTTGGCAAGCGGGTGGGCGATGGCAGTATGGTGATAAAATGCACAGAGAACGCTGCTGCCCATTCTCTAGTAAGTCTCTTAGTCGCGTCTTCGGCCCACGGGAACAAATGGGATGCTGTTATTCTTTACACCCGGCACCAAAAACATACGTACCGTAAAATCCTTATCCTCCCCTCCATCCGGACTGCTGGCATCATCCACAAAGTAGTCACCCGTGTCTAGCACGTCCTCGACCTTGATGAAGGTCAACGGCACGTGCGCCCCTTCAGTACTTGTCTCAACGAGGCGCTGGAACTGGTGCGAACCGGTGCTGTCCGGTTCAGGTGCGAGTGTGGTACTTTGTGATGATTTGAGCTGAAATTTAGAAATGAGCATTCAAATTGTTTCATTAACACGTTTTTACTAGCTACATCTTTTTCATGTAACTACTAGCTTTCGCCCGCAGCTTCGCTCGCGTTAAAAATAATAATAGATATAGATTTTTTTTCGGTCAAAGTTTTATGATGATCGGTTAAGTAGTTTTCGCGTGAAAGCGTAACAAACAAACTTACATTCACATTTATAATTTTAATAGAATATTTGTTACTGATTCCTATGGACCCACCTCAAACGGTCTCATTTCATTTAAACTTTGTAGACTTATCGAGGACCGATGACAATGCAATAAAAGGAAAATGGCACAAATTTCATGAATTTGTGCCATTTTCCTTGCCAGGGTTACCAGGATAGGTAAAAAAACTAAAAAACCCTCTTTTGAAGCTAGCCGAAATAAATAAGAGTTTAAAAGTAAACGTGTTTTTAGGCTTTTAAACTTTTATTTATTTAAACAACAACGAGCATACCTAAGCACAAAGCATAAGCATTACCTTTGTACATATTTTTCTGTTCCTTTGTTTTTGCCTATTTATATGTGTGCATAAATGGTTAAATAAATAAACGAGAGGCCAAACTGTGCAATACTAAAGTCTTTTCACAGATATTTTACCTCTGATTTTGCGTCAATGTTAAAATGAACAAGACTGTTTTTGGGTACGGTAGGAGAGACGAAGTTCGCTGGCGCTGATTATGCCAACTAACTTGTTAATTTATTTACCACTTACCCTACATTTACACATTCGTGTTCACCATTTGCCTCATCACTCGACGAACATTCGACGACACCTTCGTAAACGAGTGCCGTCGCGAACTTACTGTTCACACATTCGCAGTGTGAATTATTTTGTCATTCGCACACGAACATGGAGGACGTGAAAATAATTGCGTCTACACGTCCTGTTGAGTCGGGCGCTAGCTTGTCAACTGAATGCAGGCGAATGTGTAAACAGTAAGTTCGTGTTCGCCATTCGTGCCCTTTGATTCGCGTCCGAAAAACCGCTCTCAACGCGAATGCTCGAATTGCGAGGCGAGCCACGAGGCAAATAGCGAGCCCACTGTTTACATATGCGTGTTCGTTATTCGCCTCACCATTCGTCTCGCGATTTGCACGAATGTGTAAATGTAGCATGACATTTGTTTTTACTGGTGGCAACCCAAGACAGCAATGTAGTCACAATTTCCACACTCAGAGACGTCACCCAAAAACCAATTAGATATCACCACCGGGTAAGTAATAGATGATATAACAACAAAATCTCTAATATTAACAAAATATAACAACGGAACCTATAATTTTATTTAATATAGCAATTAGTTAATATAATGAACGATGGATATAATTTTAAAATAACTAATTTTTATAAGCATAACATACATTAAATATAACATCGTTTGACATACCACTCAAAACATTTAAAACTTATTTGGTCTAATGTGAATAGTAACCTAAGTAGATATTAAGTAACTGATTACCACCTGCGCTAAGATAGGTCGACGGAGCCGGCTCCTATTTCTGGGTGGTTTAAAAAAAAATAACCACGAAAGTTAAGGCGGGAGCCCCGCTCCGCTTCGCTCCCGCCATAGCCTTCTAACCTAACCTATCCGAGTCGGGGTGTTAACCATAATAACGTTTTTTTATATATTTTAAACGTTAGACCTAATGATTTTCGATTAAATAAACAATATACGTATTAAACGTTAGACCAAATGATTTTCGATTACATAAACGTTATATCAAACAACGTTATAATAATTAAGTTTTAGAATAAATAAATGTTATATGGAAAGAAATTATATCAACAGTTGGTATATCTCACGTTGATTATATCTTATGAACGATAATAAAATGATATTAGACCAAATGAGTTTATACGTTATGAGACGCACCCATCACCACCAACAAAAAGAAATATTTTTAGACTGTTCTGACTGAGAGGGTCCAAATGAGTCCCTATCGATTAGTGTGTTTTCGCTAACAAGTCCCAAGTAATAACTCTGAGTACCGGCACAATTTAAACAGATGAGAATACGTTAAGCATCACCCTCTGAAATTCCACCAAAGAGCAAGTAAAGCTATCCAATTAGTAGACGCCCTATTTGTGGTCTATAAATATATAGTGGGTCTATTAATAAGGAAAAAACGGGGTCGAGCCGAATCTCACTCAATCTCACGGAGGGGAGAGGGGTGTCTCGGTAAATATCAAGTAATAATGTTTTATTTTTTAAACGTTTTACATTTCAAATTGTGAGAAGACCGGTTTAAATGAAGTAAAACTTGTTTTTTTTCCGCTATAATATTCCTAAATATTACAAAATAATATTCATCGTGGTCATGCGAACGCCACAAAGCCACCGTTACGCAACGCATAAATCCAACGCAAATAAGCACAGAAAAACAATCATTTTGAAAAATCCCACGTAAGATTATTGGGCGTGGAGAGTCGATCCAAATCTCCGGACGTCTCACCAGGGGAGGAGAATGGATCGAAAATTGGCCAAAATTGCGTAATGAAATTAATGGATGCCCCCATACGCTGTTGAGTACCTTTATAGCACTGCAGTAGTTGTTTTTTTTTTTTATAAATATCGCAGCATTATGCTGCGATAGGAGCTTTTTTGGCCTCGCACAGGTCTTACTGTTTTATTTTATATCTTTTAGTAATATCTTGTTATGTTTATCTTAAATGAAATGTTTCTATGTTCTTCTTAATGTTTTTATGTCCTGTGCGTGTCCCAAATAAAATATTTTTATTTCTTTCTTTCTATTGCCCGCCCCACCGCCAGCTGCACCGGTGTAAACTTTAACAAGTGTGTCCGGGCCACCGGGACATTATTGCTTGTATGAATGTGTGCAAACTGCAGCCGACCGACAGTCGCGTCACTTCCTCTCATTGAGACAATCAACTCGTGCACTCAAGCTGTATAAAGGTCATACAAGTAGGGGGACAACGACATTTTTACACGCTTTATTTTAGCTTCACTTGTATGTTTGTATGTCAATATGTTTGTTTGTATGTTAGTATGTTTGTATGTTTGTTTGTAACCGACTCCATATAGCGCGATTTTGACCCACTTAAACGACCAGATTTCATTCAAACTTTGCACACCTGTCAAAGACCGATGACAATGCAATAATTTCATTTTGTGCCATTATCCTTACCAGGGTTACCAGGACAGCAAAAAAACTGTCTTCTAAAACTACGCTGACATACGTCACAAGCTACGCTGACATACGTCTCAAAATTCGAAACACCCTAAAAAATAGAAAATAAATAATAGTTTAAAAAAAAAACTAAAAAAACACGCTTCCCAAAACCAAACTAAAAAGTAGAAAATATTGGAAAATAAAAACGTGGGTGCCTGATCACTAAAAAATACCTTAAAAAGCACCCCACGCTTTTTTTTCCATTATTTTCTACTTTTTAGTTTGGTTTTCTATGGAAGCGCGTTTTTAGTTTTTTATTTTTTTTATTTTTTAGTAAAACACAAAAAGCGTCTTTATTTCGTAGATATAAGAGTAGTTTTCGTAGAGCAAGTTTATAACTGATGTGCGATTCACTGCCCATAATTACAAATTGCAAAATTCAGTACATTTTGATTTAGTTCGCGATTCCGTCACCTACAGAGTGAGTCCGGGTGCACTGTCTCGTATGTTCATGTAATGTGTTTGTGTGGTCAACTGCTCAATCACAGAAATAAGCTAGTTTTAATATAAATACATAAAATCGCGCCTTTTTTCTCAAGAAATTACAGAACGCCACCTGCTACGATCCTGAAATACTCGTTTTGCCTCGTTTACGTTCATACGTCAGAAGGCTAGAAATATAATATACTAGCTTTTGCCCGCGGCTTCGCCCGCGTGGATGTTGGAAATTAACGCGGGTTTTTTTTTCTATAGTAAAAGATTTTCTCTAAAATAAAAGTAGCCCAAGTTATTCATTACATCAGATACCTGCCAATAAAAGTCCCGACAAAATCGGTCCAGCCATTTCAGAAATTAGCCGGAACAAACAGACAGACAAAAGTTTTTAAAAATGACTTTTTGGTGTAAGTACCGTATTTACTTTCATATGCATTTAGTGAGAAGCTGTTAATTTGAAATTAAAAACAGACAGTGATAAACAGATGTATAGATTAGAGATAAGCGTGAAATCTAGAATGAGATAGAGATAGAGAGATCTAGCAGATTTTTGACCAGTCTCATCTCGGCGACAATCAAACGTCAAAAATGTATGGAAACTCGAGGTATTTTTGACAGATTGACACTGAAACAGACTGAACGTTCTTATTTACGTGAATTGCCTCTCTGGTCGTACACACACGCCGCACACAGGGCCGGATTTACAATTTACGATGACAAAAATAAAGTGTAGGTGTTTATTTACTTTTTGACTTGGTTATTATGTATTATAAGTGTTACAAGGTAGAAATAAAATATTGGGATGGTACGGTTAACAAAAAAAAAAAAAAACTAAGGAAATAAGCTTTATTTAAAGTAAGGTCCTTAACTTAGGTTCTCTGCTGCCGACTGCTCATCGTCATCCACATAATTATGGGAATCTTCATTATCTCTGTCTTCATCCTCTTCGCTACAAAGATATGTAGGCATCCGTAACATCCCTACAACAACATCATTGTATATCTCTCCCCGTTTTTTTGGGTTTTTCCGTGTGACTAGTCACGACAGGATCCGTTGATACAAGCATCCAGTGAAGAATATTCATATTTGTGTTTACTCTAGACGTTTTCCAAGAGTGATATTGCCGTAATATTTTGTAGTTTTTGTGACTTGCTTCTATTACATCTTCTGATAATTCCTCTTTTCTTTTCTTTGCACCTAGACGCATCGTCCCGTATTCGTTTTTGGTTAAATTAAGGTCCACTATGAGACCTAAAGCTTCTTCAGCACTATATTGCATAATATTTACAGAATACGATGATGAGTGAACCTGTTCCATTTTTTTCAACCTTTCGGAGTCGAATTTATTGCAAGTTTTACAACATGAGCTGCCTTTCTTGTGCCAGATTTCACCAGACTCGTTTCAGTCGCTAAACAAAGCTTTTCAGGTGTAAATCGCGAGACAAGAGACTTAAGTTTTCTCTTTCTGCTGCGTTCAGAGCTTACTTCAAACAATTTTTTTGGCCTACCTCGCTTCTTTTCCGAAGAAGTTGGTTGTTGTGAAGTTGTTAATTGTATCTCCGGGAGCTTAAATTCTTCACTGAGCCAATTGGCATGCTTAGCTTTAAAACGGTCGAACATATATTTACACTCACACCATTTAGCTAAAAGCTTTGCCACAAACACTTTAACGACATATTTTAACTGTTTTATCAAAGTCTCAGACAGGTCCACTATGCTCAACTGGTTCATTATGTATTATAATAATCGTTCATTACACTTAGATGACAAAAAACTAAAAAAAACGTTCATCTCTTAACAATAAAACAGTTCATTTCTATACAACTTCCTCTGCTGTGAAACGGGATCAACGCGACTAACTGGAAATAAAGGGCTCTATTTATTAAAGGGAGCGATATGGGGACGAGATCTTTGCTTTTTTTGAATCCTCACGAGTCGTAGTTTCTAACGAATTATAAAATATAATGGAACTACTTGGAACATTTTTTAAATGTCTATAAACCCAAGTGAATCTTAAAGATTTCTGTATAAAATTAGTCTTCCACGTAAAGTTATATTACTGCTCGATTTATAAAAAAAAAACGACAACTAAACAATAGTAATAAGAGTACACACCTGACGCTTCAATCTCCATTTTAAAAACTTACCATTTTTAAACGCTGCGGCACAAAACAAACGTGTTTACTCCGTCAAACTTTCGGGCGGAACTGACTCACGTTCGTCGTGCAAGAAAAAGGGCCACAAAGTGCGCTCACGCAGGTTTTTGTGTTACTCTAGTCTGATTTTTTTTAATTATCCTTTTGTTCGTTTATTGAAGAAGCTAAACAAAGTAGTTTTGTTAAGTTTCTAGACATCACAACAATTTATTTTTGGCACCGTAAATCGTAAAACCGGCCTTGTGTGCGCCGGTTGCGAGTATTCCGAACCTGACCTTGTCTGAAGTACATCACCAATAAGGTCAGTATATGTCCCCCTATTGCGTCCCCTCCCGGTATTTCCACTCATAACTGCCTTGTAAATACCTGATATTAACAAGCTGGGCTTATTAATGTATACCTAGGCTTGTCGAAACAACGTACGTAGGAATATTGTAAATGATAAATGATATTATTTCTGTAAGTAGGTTTGTACAAACACCTAAACACGTCAATTAAATATTTTTTAAACTAGATGAGGTCGGTGTTTCCTATCTGACTACTCTGAGAAGAAAGGCCGAAACAAACTCAGAGGTCACAGTCTCTTTTAAAGTCCAGACATAGTCTTGGTCACAAAATAATAATGGATACAGGCTATTGTGTAGAAATATGATTGCCAACCGTACTCGAAAATAGAGTATTGTACTCTTTTTCTCATCAGTGTACCATATAATCTAACTGTCCCGTTGGTCGCGTGGTCGCAAGCGCGACTGCTGAGTGTGGGGTCCTGGTATCGATTCCCAGGTCGGGCAATTTGTTAGTGGCTGTTTCCGCATCATCTCATAATGTCAAACTCTCAAAATGACAACCAGACGCAAAATGTCCACTTCTCAGAATGTCAAATTCGCATAATGTCAATTTCTCAAAATGTCCAATTCTCACAATGACAAATTCGCATAACGTCAACTTCTCACAACGTCAACTTCTTAAAATGGTAAATTCGCTTAGTGACACCTCCACGTAGTGTCTATTTTAACAAGGTCTTTTGAATATAGCTTGCACCCCACGCTTTTTTCCATTATTTTCTATTTTTTAGTTTGGTTTTCCATGGAAGTGTGTTTCTTTTTTAACTATTATTTATTTTAAATTTTTTAGGGTGTTTCTAATTTTGTGACATATGTGTCAGCGTAGTTTCACACACAGTTTTTGCATTCCTGGTAACTCTGGCAAGGATAGTGGCACAATTTATGAAATTATTGTATTGTCATTGGTCCTTGATAATATTTTATTTTGAAAGTCAACAGATATTTTTAAACCTACCTTAATATGCCCCTTTGTATACCTACGTGGAGGTGTCACTAAGCGAATTTACCATTTTAAGAAGTTGACGTTGTGAGAAGTTGACGTTATGCGAATTTGTCATTGTGAGAAATTGACATTATGCGAATTTGACATTCTAAGAAGTTGTCATTCTGAGAGTTTGACATTTTGCGTTTGGTTGTCATTTTGAGAGTTTGACATTATGAGATGATACGGCTGTTTCCATTGTGAATTTCTTAGTAATAGCCCGGAATTTGGTAGTTGGCGGTGTGATACCCCCGTGCCTCGGTGCGCACATATCGCCGTTGGTCCTGCGCCTGATCTCTCTCCGCGAGTGTCAGATTGCCGTTCCTAAGGACTGTGAGTCTAACTGGATGCAACTGAATACCAGTATTTTACATGCAGCGACTGCCTATCTGACCTCCACAACCCAGTTACTGGGTAATACGATACCCAGTAAGACTGGTTGTCAAACTTTCGGGTTTCTGAGGACCCGTAACGACTGTCTAAGATCTACGAAAGACAGCCGCGACCAACGGCTTAACGTGCTCGCCGAGGCACGGAAGCGCCTTGGTATGTAAAGCTGGTCACCCATCCACGTACCAACCGCGGCAAGCGTAGCTTAACCTGATCGATTTTATCAATCTGTACTCTTTATTTACCCTCATTGATATTAGAAATACTCTACTTCTTTAGAAAAAGTTGACAACCATTTTTTTTTGTGGGTGGGAAATCATCAAATGACGTCTCTCGCTCTGGGTGCAGCGGAAGGGTGAGTCAGACTTTTACTGACTAAGACCCACCCGTGTTCCTTCAGTTGCCCATGTGCCAGGGCCACGGTAACTCTTTCGAACAAATCTCGCGACCCTGGCAGGAAGTTGGCGACCCCTCTTAACTCAAATGTCCTTCACTAGCAATAAGATCGAATGCAATACAAATGACTACATTATTGAGTCAGTAGTGAATCAGCATTGGTAAGTCGTTGACTTCTGAACACCGTCTTATAAGTAAGGCGAAATGTGCTCGACTTTGTAAAGAGGTAAAACCAGTCAAGTGCGAGTCGGACTCGCGCACCGAGGGTTCCGTACAAACCTGTAGATATTCATGGTTTATGCATAAGGTTTATGTTTATGAAATTATTTTTTTTTTTACTTTTTATATTTGAGTTGATTGAATGAAAGGTAAATTGCGGTTTACAATTTATGACGTATTAAAAAAAAACTACTAACTCGATCTCTTTCAAACCAATTTTCGGTGGAAGTGTACATGGTAATGTACATCATATATTTTTTTAGTTTTATCTTTCTCTTATTTTAGAAGTTTCGAGGCCTCCCCCCCCCCCCCCCCGACACACATGCACATATTTTACCACTTTGGAAGTGTCTCCCGCGCAAAGTATTCAGTTTAGAAAAAAAATATATCAGAAACCTCAATACTATTTTTGAAGACCTATCCATAGATAACCCAACATGGGTGGGATAGATGAAAAAAAAAAATTCGAGTTTCAGTTCTGAGTATAAGGAAACCCCAAATTTTTTTTTTCTATTTTTGTGTGAATATCTTAATGCGGTTCACAGAATACATCTACTTACCATTTTTCAACAGCATAGTTCTTATAGTTTCGGAAAAAGTAGCTGTGACATACGGACGGACGGACGGACGGACAGACAGACAGACATGACGAATCTATAAGGGTTCCGTTTTTTGCCATTTGGCAACGGAACCCTAAAAACAAAAAACACTGGCCGACCTGGTCATCGTAGCCAAGACCTCATGCTCAGCAGTAGAGATTACGACCACTACACCAACGAGAGTCTCACTTTTACCTCTTCGCAAAATCAAGCCTATTGTTCCCTTGACTACTTTGCTCCATTTTTATAAATCCCGCTTTAGCCCTGAGGCTCCATCTCAAAAATTAACCCTACATTTACGTAGACCCTTTTTGGACCGTTTGGCATAAGCATAATGCTTTTTTTGCTTGCTAGCTGACCCGTCAGACGTTGTCCTATCAACATTGCAATTTGATCTGGAGTTCATAACATTATCCATAGAAAAAGTTAAATAGAAAATTTAACAAAGCCCTAATCAAAACAAAAACCTCTAAAACGTAGAAAAAATATTCGTATTGGCCCTTTAAGTTCAATAAGAAGATTTGGCTGATATTTTGATGAAAATGTCTACGAACCACCACTAGAAAGCCTACTTTTAAATTTATAAAACTGCATCTAAATCTGTTCACCTGTTTAAGAGCTACAGTGCAACAGACAGACATACAGACACACATAGCGATCAAACTTATAACACTCCTCTTTTTGCGTAGAAGGTTAAAAAAGAGTTTCTGTGTATCCAATTTCCCGGCTAAAGTTCCAATTGCTCCTCTGACCTTATTCAAACTATTACGAATATTTTAAAACCTAAATTAACCAAATCGGCGCAGCTCGCCCTCAAGTGACACTAACGAACAATATTACATTTTTTTATTTATTGATATGACTAAGGTATAGATAGGCAAACACATTTTCTATCTTTGTTTTTGCTCGTGAGTATCTGAGTATATCTAGACGAGCACAACACTTAGACAGCGGCTTCGTATGTCTCGGTACGTGGCAGAGTTACGTATCAACTGATGTACTGAAATTAACATTGATTTTATTTATTATTCATATGTAAAAGATTGTTTGATAGCATCGAGAAATGCAAACAATCGTTTATTGCTATTTCTGTTGTCGTACAAGCGTTCAGAATCACTGTTTGTTTAACAGACAGATGTGCTTGCTGCTAGACAGTTATTTCCTCCATTTCTTGTTCCCAGCTAAAGCTAAAAGCTGTCTTTTGTTACTTTTGACGTTCAAAATATTCTAATTTACGACATTATTTGAATAAAGGATTTGGTACGTACTCAATTAATGACAAAAAAAAAAATGTAAGTACTGATTTATGACAAACAAACTGAATTAAAAATAAACAAATTGAATTTAAAATAAACAAATTGAATTTAAAATAAACAAATTGAATTTAAAATAAACAAATTGAATTTAAAATAAACAAATTGAATATAAAATAAACAAATTGAATTTAAAATAAACAAATTGAATTTAAAATAAACAAATTTAATTTAAAATAAACAAATATAATTTAAACAAACAAATTACTACCAATATATGATAATCAATCTTGAACCTACTTACGAATAAGGGTGTACACTATAGGTAGGTATAGTGTAAGTAGGTACATCGCTGCCTAGCCATTTGGGAATCACAGGCGTGCGTATTATACATAAATTGTTTTTTTTTACGCCTTTCAAACACGCTATTACGTAGCCAGTCGCCCATTGTACCGAGACGTACGCCCGCTGCAGTACCTACCAGGATCCAGCGCTGCGCTCCGAGCACTCCCGCGCAAGGCAGGCGCTCCCGTCTCATTCGCTTACTGCCTAGCTCGCGAGCAGGTCCCGCAAGCTCAAGCCACCGGTATACGGGCGCGGTTGCTGCAGACAGACCAAAAGTCAGTAAAGAGCGCTTAGCGTGGGACGGGATACCTCATCTAGATTTAAAAAACTTCATTTTCCCAACTGTGTTGGGGTTGGCTTCCAGTCTAACTGGATGCAACTGAATCCCAGTAATTTACATGGAGCGACTGCCTATCTGACCTCCACAACCCAGTTATAGGGTTATACGACACCTCTTGGTAGACTGGTTGTCGTTTTGCAGGTCTCAGACGACCCGTAACAGCTGTCAAAGTTCCACAAATGACAGGCGTGGTGACAGTTTATCGTGCGTTCTGAGGTAAGGAGGGGTTTCAGGATGTAACGATGGTCACCCATCCACGGACCATTCGCGGCGAGCTAAACCACGAGTCAATTTAAAAAAAATGTTTTATGTTATTATAATTTTTGACGTCCAATTTATAGAAATAAAATATAATTTATCAATAATTTTCGCAAAAGCAAGTTTAATACTACTACTTCACCTTAAGTGTATTATTTATCTGTGTGTGATTTTGTGTCTGTACGTCCGAATAAAAAAATGACCTAAAAGACATCAGCCAGCGCAAGCCGTTTAAAAACGGAACCCTTTTAAGATCACTGTGTGTGTCCTGTCTGTCCGTCTGTTACATTTATTGGAACGAAGTTCCTTATCGCGCATTGCAAAAGAGGGCTAGAGGGAAAAATTAAGACCAAAAGTTGTAACGACACTTTTTGCTATAGTTGTAAGACGTGCGGCGTGCGCGTGTTTCTCTGTCTGTCTCTCTCTCTCTCTCTCATAGAAAGCAAGCCAGTTATTTTCGTTTCGTCTTTCTATTTCGCATTGAACAGTTTGGTGTCGCGACGATTATTTTTGTTGAGTGTATACAGGTTTTTTTGTACATAATAAATAATAAAAAATAATAACAAAATGAATCCTGAGTGTTTCTGCACAAGTTCCGGATATTGCTGATGGAGTTAGGTAAGTAGAGATTTTATACAGACAATAATAAATGCAATTAATCGAAAGGAACTTCGTTCCATCCGGGTGTCCCTTGACACCTCTCAAGTTTTTTTTTGCTCTGAATTGAATGGTCCTTAATCAGCTCCTTCCACTCCGTTGAAATTTGCTACACAAATGAATTTCTGTGACCCAATATAGACCCGTAACGGTAAATAAATGAACTTTGAATGTGGTGACACTTTTGGGAGGCAAATTAGTTTTTTTTTCTAATCTAACTGGCCTGTATTTTCCCAGTGCAGGGTAAAGGCCTCCCTCTCCCATTTTCTACAGAATTCTGTCTTATGCTAGTGCTGGCCAGTCCTTTCGGCAGGAATCAAGCTCGTCCCGCCATCTTCGTCTCGGCCTGGCGCGATGTCGTGGTGCGTTTAGTGGGACCCACTGGTGGTTCTATTAGTCCATTTTGTCATCTACATCCAGCAGCCACGACCGGCCCAGTCCCACTTAAGCTGAGCAGCTTTCTGGATTTATTTTTAATGTTTTGCAAATTGTACCGTGTGTCATATGATACCTATCAAATTAATTCTGTGAGGCTTACTGTTTTCTATTGTATTTTAATCATTCTAAAATTAGCAAAAAAACAGAATGGCTCAAAGTTGATATTACTTTAATAAAAGTAGAAATAATATTATTTGCAAACAGGGACTTTAGACAGTGCACCCGGTGTAGTTGCTGCAATTAGGAACTAAAGTGATATGTACTGTATATTTTAGTTTATGATATGACCATGTGACTTAAAAACTTTTTAACAAAAAATTAAACCGCCGAAAAACTGAAAAGCATAAAATAATAAACCTTAAAATTATGAGTCGGCGCTTTGAGTGATCCTTGTTCATTGATTTTTCAGCTTATATTTATTATTTTATGCTTTTCAGTTTTTCGGCGGTTCAATTTTTTGTTAAAAAGTTTTTATTTTATGATTTTTTCTGGCTTTAACCCATTGAATGCCGTAATTACAGACACAATTAAAAAACCATTATGTCTATACCGAATGTGGTATCTCAGGGACTTAGAGGTTAATGTACTAATAATACTTGGAAAGGTACTTATCCAACAAAAAAACAATTATCAAAATCGGACTACTCTGTATAAAGTTACGCGTGGTTATACATTATAATTAGTGAGTGAACAATCAATCATCCCCTGTTTTCCAACCCTTAGGGTTCGATTTTGATTTTCAAATTTATATGGGACCACCTTGGGAGTATACCCTTTCCAATAGAAGAAGAATTGTCACAATCGGACAACAACGTAAAAAGTTATCCGTGGTCATACATAAAAAAAAAATATACGCGTCGAATTGAGAACCTCCTCCGTTTTTTTTCGTTGGTTGAAAATTAGTTATAATGGACCTGTCAAGAACATTCTATTTTAATCAACAATTTTGTTTAAACCTTTTGTCTTTTCTCAAGAATCATTAAAAAACCTACGAAAAACAATGTCTGTTTGTGGAGTCAAACCGTTAATTCCTGTTAATTTCAGTCAGATTTAATCATACTGCACCATAAATGCGTAAAACATTATGCATCAGAATCAGAATCGTTTTAACCTCTAAGTCCCTGAGATACCACATTTGGTATAGACATAATGGTTTTTTAATTGTGTCTGTTATTACGGTAATTGACTGGTTAAAGATTATTTCTATTCCATTATAAGCTGACTTCTCATTGTACGAAAAGCATAAACAATGGGAGGTCAGCTAAAACTGGAAATGTGTATCTTGATATGTAGCCGTGTTAACATTACGGAATGAAAGTTGTGAAACTGTCAAAATGAAACCGATACCTTCCGATAGTGTGTTACACAATGACACCTCTGTACTGTTTCTCATAGCTACAGTTTGACCAAAAATAATACATAGTTGTATTCTATACTAATATTATAAAGCTGAAGAGTTTGTTTGTTTGATTGAACGCGCTAATCTCAGGAACTACTGGTCCGTATTGAAAAATTCTTTTTGTGTTGGGTAGCCTATTCATCGAGGGAGGCTATAGGCTATATAACATCACGCTACAACTAAGAGGAGCGGAGCAGTAATGAAAAATGTTGTAAAAACGGGGAAAATTTATTCCTTTTGAGAGTTTCCGTTGCGTGCGCTGCGTAAACGGTTAAAGTAACGCAAAAATAATGTATGACGGAATTGTTCCTTTTAAAAAGTTCTAAAAAAAAATCCGCGAGAGCATATGTCTATATTTTAAGGTTGACTCACTATAACTTAAAAGGAGCGAGCAGCAACGAAAAATGGACGAAAACTAGCAGGCAAATCGATGCGACGGGAAGGGTCAGGGGAGCAAAAATTTGACGCGGACGAAGTCGCGGGCAGAAGCTAGTGTCAAATAAATTCGAATCATCCGTTAGTTACGGATTTTTCTTTTTTTAGTAATTGTGAAATACAAGTTGGTAATGACTTGACTTTATTTGTAGGTTATCATTCGGCACTTCAATCACGTAATTATCAGTGATCGGAGTAGGTAGATTGAAATGGGATCAATGAACTGGTACGTATACATTAGTATGGATATGCCTCCGGGATTCCGGAATTTTGAAACTAATTTCAAATGTTGTAATATGTAGACTAAATAATACATCAATATGAATAAGAAATGTTTAACCCTTTTGCTGTCTTTTTAATAGTATGTAGGTGTTCAGCCTTCTACAGTAAGAAAAAAAACAATTTTAAATGTTTATCTATCGCATTCTATAAATTTCGAATGTAGTACCTAGTTTAAAAATCCTTACTTTCACAATATTTGATTCAATCCCGTAAGTACAAAAATGAAATCTCGGCAAAAGGCTTATCCATGTTGTGATTTCTATGACTATTCATGATGCGAGTACATAAAATCAATCTACCTACTCCGATCACTGGATAATGTACCTTACAGTCAAGGTTAAACAACATAAAAAAGTACGATGCTGACATTACACAAGAGAGGTGAAAATTTTACTATTCAAATCCTGTTGTCCAACATTCTACTCCAGCAGCCTGTGGACAGCACGTACTCAAATGGCTGTCAACGCTTTGCGGGTCCAATATAATAACGCATTCCGGATGCTGCTGAGACTCCCTCCTTTCTGCAGCACGTCCGCCATGTTCATGGAGGCACGCACATACGGTTTCGCGGCAATCCTACGCAAAAACGTGACATCTCTGCTGCACAGACTGCGTGAGAGTAGCAACAGCATACTGAGTGTGATTGCGAACAGGTATGACTGTCCCTTCTTTAAAAATTGTATAGGTTTATGTGTGAACTAACATAGTTTTAAGCACTTGTTGGAACGAAGTGACACCTCTCAAGTTTTTTACTAACAGAATGGATCATGTTGCCCGAATGAATAAATAATTTATGATAACGCAAGAAATCATTTATATTTCTTACCAATTGCTTGTAGAGAATATCGTGAGCTTCTATTACTTGTGACCTAAAAGCGAAATACTTCTGAATGTTGGTCTTGCACTCCACACACAGCCGCAGTGTCCGCTTGTCTACATTCTGCAAATAAATATTGACACATGATAGCATTTCAAAGTCAAAGTCAAAACATTTATTACAAATAGACACATAGATACATTTAGAAAAAAAGAGAATTGTTTCTAGTTGCCCCCGGGGCCCTGGAATCAATTCTATTTCTAGATGGGCAAGAAACTCCACCATTACTCTTTTAGAAGATTCATTGTGGGGACCCCCAAGCGGCGCAAATATTGTAAACTTATGGGTAACTACAGTTTTGAGAAGTTTGGAGATGAAACACTCAAGTCATATGGCCCGAGAGCGCGCCTCTTTTAAGGAAATTTCTCATCACCTGATTGACACTTCACATGACCAGAGGGCTGGGTCATTCTTTGGCCAAACTATTAGCATTGCCATTCAACGTGGTAAAGCTGCCAGTTTTTCGGGCACGTTTTCAGATGACAGTGATGCGGACGAGTATTTATTTGCATAATTAGTAATTTCTTTCGGCAATTAAACATTTATTACCATTTTGTTATATTTTAAACAATAATTATATCATTATAAATGTGAAGTTGATGCACCTACAACAAAATGACTATACCATAACCAGAATTAAAAATAAAGCAATGACAGGTAAATTAGTCATGTGATAGGTCAGACATCAGAAATCATTTATTTGCCTTGAATGTGGGTACAAAATAGGATGTTAACGTTGTAAAAACAGTTCCAGCACATTCTACCTTACGGCATGCAGAAGTAAAAACAATTATACAAATAAAATAAAAATAAAGTAAAATTAAAAACAAAATAAAAAACCGGCCAAGTGCGAGTCGGACTCGCGCACCGAGGGTTCCGTACAAACCTGTAGGTATTTTCGGTTTAAAAATATATATATTTTTTAATTTTTATATTTCAGTTGATTGAATGTAAGGTAAATTGCGGTTTACGATTTATGACGTTTTAAAAAAAAACTACTCACTCGATCTCGTTCAAACCAATTTTCGTTGGTAGTTTACATGGTAATGTACATCATATATTTTTTTAGTTTTGTCATTCTCTTATTTTAGAAGTTACGGGGGGGGGGGACACACATTTTACCACTTTGGAAGTGTCTCTCGCGCAAACTATTCAGTTTAGAAAAAAATGATAATAGAAACCTCATTACCATTTTTGAAGACCTATTCATAGATACCCCACACGTATGGGTTTGATGAAAAAAAACATTTTTGAGTTTCAGTTCTATGTATGGGGAACCCCAAAATTTATTGTTTTTTTTCTATTTTAGTGTGAAAATCTTAATGCGGTTCACAGAATACACCTACTTACCAAGTTTCAACAACATAGCTCTTATAGTTTCGGAATAAAATGGCTGTGACATACGGACGGACAGACAGACAGACAGACAGACAGACAGACAGACAGACAGACAGACAGACATGACGAATCTATAAGGGTTCCGTTTTTTGCCATTTGGCAACGGAACCCTAAAAACATAAAATGGACGGTTATGTGATAAATGACTTTATTTTTGCAAGTAGGTTTGTACAAACACTTTTACACGTCAATCATATTTTTTAAAACTAGATGAGGTCGGCGTTTCCTATCTGACTACTCTGAGAAGAAAGGCCGAAACAAACTCAGAGGTCACAGTCTCTTTTAAAGTCCAGACATAATTTGGTTAGATCATGTGAAGACCATGTGGATTGGTGTCTGAAGTGGTCTTTCAAGGAAAGAACCACACAGACTGAGTGGACCTGTCCAATCAGTGCACGCATTTGTCAGTAATCATGCAGCTCCACTCAGAACTTAAGGAGGTCAATTATTCGACGAACAATACCAAAGAAAGGACATTTGTGTAGGTCGCATAAATTACTCAAACTGCCAGACAATGTAAAAAATTAAATTAGAAGAAAAGGAAACCAAAAAAAAGAACACCCACTTCGTCTTCTGTGAATTTACAGACTTCCTTACATGAACTATACATAAAAAAATAACAATATCAATTCTGTATTTTACCCATTATGACTGATTAAACTGATTATTTATTATTGCCCACATTAACAAAATTACACATACACAGACACACACACAAATACGTACATAACGAAATTTGAAATAACTTAAGGACGCTATCACATTTTTCTACAAATATCGGTGGTTTTCCGGTGCCAATTACATCAAGAAGAATCACAACTGCGAGGACAGTTATAGTCTAAATTAAAGATAATTTATACATCTCCATGATGAAATCATAAAAATTGTATAGTCCCATACAATATTTTCACAAAAATATGTTTTCCCCATCGCAATAATCGAAGAAAATGAAAAATAATGGGGTCTGATGAAACGGTACCTGTATAGTGAGATCAACTGCATATTTTAACTTCAAAATGACAAGAACTTATGGCTGATATAATTTTCTACGTTTTGCCTACATATTTTGTAATTAAATACGTAACTTTTTTATTTATGAGAAAAATAAAGAACGCTTTCAAATTTCTTCATACATTTTCAACTCGCGGCTTGTCATTCCGCGCTCAGACGCGCCCTAGGAAGCACGGGTTTTATTGCTTTTTTGTACGAAATAAATACGATCAAAATAATAATAAAGTGAGTGCCGTGCTGTATACTGTGGTTGAAAAATGTTGATACTTTTCGGACTAAAAGTATGAGTACCAAACTTATTACCAGAACTTGGTTTAGAAATAGATAACTCAAATTCTATTGGGAATTATGGAGTAGAGATGATTATGAATATATATTCATTTACAAGAATTCAAGATGGCGGATGATTATTCAATAAAAAGTTATATACACATCTATTTTCAATGTGGTAATTAAACTATGCAAGTGTCCTCCATTTTTGGAACGAAATTAAGGGGTAAATAGGGGTGCTAAAGCCACTGTGAGGTCAAAATCAATATCAAAAATGGCGGTTGCGAACATTTTCAAAGTTTTCATCGTGGGTGTAGTTTTCAATATTTTCGAAGGTGCTGAAGCCGAAAACTCCATACAAATTGCATTTGGAGTCAAAAAAAGGCTAAGGAACTATACTTCCTGACGGGATGTCCACCGACCCCACAAGTTTTTCATTCAAAACGACAAATATTTTAATTTTTTAAATAAACAGTGGGCATGGCTATCAACTTTGGGTAATTTTAGGATAGTGAATACGAATGTTTCATCCAAATACGGCGGGTATTTTTTTTATAACAAGAGTATTATCCATATTGGGGGTAGGGATTACGAAATCATCGATTTTTTATTTAAAATGGCTGATGTACTGTTGTGGCGAGTAGGCAAGTGAACTCGCACACTAGAACGCAGCACCAAAATCGCGCCACCTTTGTAAGCCCCGCCTCTAAGATAAGGATTTCAAGTATATGTGCGTAGCGAATAGCACACACGGACGACCGCCGCTTGCGATCCTTTTGTCTAGCATGATGACGCGCGTGATATATGTAATTATTATATGTAATTATTATGTGTCTAATATTGAATTATGGAATTAGTAAATGATTTTTATTATAAACTTATTTTTGTATAAGTCAAACACGGATTTGACTCAAGTTGTCAGTTTTTGAATCATACTTGTTTGTTAACGGGTATAAAAGGCCGGAGCCACAGTGAAACTGTCAGTTGCTTGGCAGATGTTCAGTTGGCTAGTTCTAGTGCTGTTGTTGTGTGGAAGGATCGACCAGAGGTCACGTAAGTTAAGTAATTGATATTATATCGTAATTATTGCCTATTATGACATTGTTGTTGTACTGTTTATAGTGTTGCGAATATTGCAAATGTTTTAAATCCTATAAATAGAATATTCATATTCTTTTCCTAGATATTATTGTTATATTTTGATTGTATTGATATTATTCTGAGTTCTCTTGGACAATGGTCCAAGAGATAGAATTAATGTATTTAAGATAATGATAATGTATGGCAATGTAAGAAATGTGTTGATATAATACTTCAATACTGTTTCCATGGAGTTTCTTGTCCTTCTTCTCCATGAAGACCTAGTTTTGGAACGGACGACTAGCTTTCTGATTAATTGCTTACAAGCCTAATTGAAATAAAGGTCTAGTCTTGTCTTTCTGTGCTTTACTTATTGAAACCCTTCCCTATACATAATTAGTACATATATATACACTTATAGTTATATACTGCTTAATATAACATCAGAAGTGGCGATTGTTCCCTGTCCTTTGTTATTTTGAATGTTATTTTCTTATTTTCATGCTCGATGGTGGGGCCACTAACGGTCTATTGGAAACCGTTCGTTGGCGGATCGCTGACTACACTTGCACCTTGACATCTGAGCTGCGGTGCTGCAAGTTGCTGTATGAGGTTTGAAACTGCGGAATCTCGACTTTTTGTAATAATATCACGAAGTTTTCAGGAAATAAGTAGTAAATGAAATCGTTGAAATCCTTAGAGGCCCTTCTACATTAAAACGAAATACAAAGGGATAAAATGATTAAATTAAGGGATTAAGTATTGCCAATCACTTTTACATCATCATTCAATAGATAATCAAGTACCAATGGGTTATTGTGGATGGAAACATTAACTACTTAATAGTCATTGTACCTCTGTTTCTTTCAAGTATTATAAGAGGATACAATTTTGAAAAAAAGGGGAAGTAGTATGATGCAGGTGTTCACAGAAATGAAACTTCACGATGTCAGATGTTTAGAAAGTATTTATTTGCACAGAAAGAGGTACCGGGTACGGATGTCAAAGTTTAAAAAAAGAACCTAGCCACTTTTTAAGGAGGTCGGTTGTTGTTTTTTTGAAAAGGGATTTCTATTTTTAACTTTTTTGTTATGGTATGTATCTCCTATATCACTGCTGGCCACGTGAATAGCAGTGACAGGACTATTAGAATATTATCATGATAAACAAAGTGGAATAAATTCGTATTATCGAAGCTAATGCAAAAACTACCAAAGCAAAGTCAATGAAATTCAAATGGGACTACCAATTAAAAAAAGAATCATCAAAATCGTTCACCCAGCCAAAAATTATGAGGTAACAAACATAAAAAATACAGTGGAATTGAGAACCACTTTTTTGAAGTCGGTTGAAAAAATAGTAAAGTGAATCCGTTTTTCGTAAAGTTTTAATGATGATACACGTACTAACAACAAGAAATCGTTACATTAGGCCCGTAATCCACACTTGGCTGGCCACGTATTTTATTATTTACCGTAGCATTAGAAAAGTTTAAGGAGAAACCGTTCTTCTTCTTAGTGTGTCGATAGCAATCTAAATATAGTCAGCCCAGAATTTGGCTGAGAAACCGTTGATTAGGTTACAAATAAATCGGGAGTGCCGAGCGATATATCGTCAGGGTTTGGAGTTCCCATTTTATTGGGATAAACAAGAAGTATAAACAGTTACAGCGTTTTATTACAATATTAATTACACGATATAAAAATAAACACAATAAAAAGGTAACAGATGGTAAAATATGTTAAAACAATACAGTTCGACGAACAAAAGGTTACAGTTCGTATAGAGGCCTAAGCGACCCAAATACAAAGTGTATCTTTCGCTATTTAGCTAGTCAATACAGCTATGTGAATATACAGCAGCGCTGTACCAGGTAAACCGACAGTTTTGTCGGGAGCAGAGGCTCTGTAATGAGTCTAATCCGAAGATAGACTGACTTGCTCACTGAGTGCCAGCTCTTTTATAGGACAATGTCTCGCCTTAATATCCATGACAACTCTGTCCGATGGCGCGCGGAAGTACGCCACGTGTTTACTTAATACAAAACGCTAAAGTATGCTTAATCTAATAAGACTTACATTATTAAGTAATCAAATATTACAAGAATAATTGTCATAAATAAACAACGGTGAATTTAGCAACGCCAATCATTTTAAAATGAAAGTAACAAGTCATTTGTTGTTTTGAACAAAATTATCGGTTACAATTATCGAAATAAGTAGCCAAAAATCAATTAGTGCGTACACCAAGTACTCAATAAATTATGCTCTGATTTATAAGACAATATCTGATAGAAACATCACCTGAATGAATGATAATAAAAACAATTCATAACAAATTATGCTGACTACCCACAATTTGTAATTGTTAACAAACTCCGACAAATATATGAAATTACTTTTAGAAAAAAATAAGATGCTAAAAACGTCATAATGTTGACTAATTGTTTTCTGCATTTTTAATTTTTGTCTTAACCTGCGTTTGCTATTTAATTTTCAAACATATAACAAATTAGTTCAAAAATAATAATCTTGATACCTACACGTAAAGCTAAATAGATATTCAAGTTTCTACAAAACAAAATTTGTTATTAGGATTTGAATACACTATAGATAGACTTATTTCTCCGACATAAGATATATTTTAAGTGTTAATTCTTTACAGCTTGTTCATTATTGGCTTTGGAACATGTCACGGACGGTGTATGCCCAAGGTTGTTCTAGCATTTTGAAATCAATCGATTAACGGAGTAAATATGAAAAAAATATTTGAGATGGTAGTAAACGCAGAATTCATAGATCAGATAACACTTTGTTTAATTATAAAAGTGATTATGTAGATCTCAGTACTTAATGCAATTTTAGTTTCATTTCTTTTGAGGGTTAGGTATATTATTTTAAGATATTTAGAATTAGCTTGTGAGGTTTTTATTATAGGGACATACTCACAGGGATGAGACCTGAGACAAAACCTTATTATTTAGGTTTGGTTAAACTGAAATAACCGGATTTATAAAACAACACAAATAAAAGAAAAATAAACTACACAATTCGAGGTGAATTTAATTGTGAAATAAATGAAAATTAACCGCTGGAGTCTTAGGCCTGGTGTTAGGAGACTCACGTGCAGCGGGTGAGACCATAACATCACTTGGGTCTTAGACCAATGAAAACAATATAAATGTTCCTCTTATCGCTTTTGACACTTGTACTTCGAGATGACGTACAGTTCGGCATGGTCGTAAAAGGTTATTTTCAAATTATAAGCATTTTTGTCCATTTCAGTTGTACTGAACGTTCAAACGATATATTGACAAAGATTAGATTTATTATGATTTATTGGATAATTATTTTGGAAGATTAAGAAAAAGGTATTGTGAATACTGATGTAATAACATGATGTAACAACTGTAAAGCATTTACCATTATTTATTTTTTTGTAGTTATGGTCTGATCCTTTATATATTCAGTTCTCAAATTATTTCCTTTATCAAGCTCACCTCATTAAGCTACGATACTGAGCAGATTATCACATAGAAAATTAAATTAAATTGGATTACAGCGATTACCGATAAAGCAACCCAAATCTTTTAATTTCAATGGCCTGACCATTTTATGAAAAATAAATAAAATAAAAACAACAGAAAATAATGATGCTGTTAGTGTCACACTATTGATTCGGTTTGACATATTAAGATGATAGCTGAATGTCATTCTGTGCTAATAGACGTTACAAACATTTACAAACTGTTGAGTCGGTGAAGCTGTACGAATATAGTTTGGTTGACTGTACAAGTACTATAAAAACGATGTTATTTGAGAGATATTTAAATGCCATTCAAATGTTCATGTTAATTTAAAATTACTTGTTTAGGTTCTGATGTTTATAAATTGTTTCGGAGATAATTTTAACGAAGAAAACAACACATAGTTAGTAGTAGTTTAACGGCCTGAAACTTCAATTTATACTTCGGTATGATCCTCCATTTTTTTCTTCAATCGGTCTTTCGTTGCTGGAGACCGTGGTCACTGGACCCGTTTAAGCGGACAGCCAGGCTCCGCTGACTCTGTGAGAAAGTAGCTAACACCACCTACTGAAATTAATTTGAGGATGTGGCTTCTTTTACTTGGATTAATTCTTTATTTTTTCCAAAGTAGTGAGCATCACATAGTACAGAAAATAAATAGCTTTTCTCAAGATTAACCTCTGTGAAATAATTGTTTTAACTTTGGTTTGTTAGGTATTAGTTACAGTTATTACTTCCAAAGTGAAGTGGAAATGTTGTGGTCCGAGTGGCCATGTCAAAAATTTGTGGAAATGTTAATAGTAAATGATTATTGAATACGGTTTTCGGTAATATTGTCAGATTGACCGAGCGATGAATTATTCGAATCATTTTCATGATCACTGGCTACTGTTTTGATACAACGGTTAATTTTTAATTTCAATAGTTAAAAGTTAATCAATAGGAATGGCATTTTCAATTATTTCTAAAATAATTGTTTTGTAAACTAAATTATACCGATAAACGATTCATTATTTGTCAAAATTGTTAAAGTATTTAACCTGTTTCTATTACATTAGCGAGGTAAAGAAAAAAAAAAAAAAAACAAAAGGTTTCGATACATAGGTAGATAAGTTTTATTACGCTTAGAGAACCTGAAATGAGAATCAAACGAAAAGTAAAAAAAAAGTAAAGATTCGCTGGGCGATCGTTTACTTGGTGCTTGTCTATCTCACCAGCAGTGGGTGAATAGGACTTGCATGACGAAGTAACTGATAAAATTTGTTTCCGCTGGTCGGTCATTTGCTTGGTGCAAGTCTATACCACTAGCAGCGGGTGGAGGGGACTTGGCACGTCTAGGCACTTGGCAAAACAAAAGGAAAAAAAAGAATAGTCGTAGAAAACAAGGTATCTAATGTACTTCGAGAGCGAAGTACTTGTCAGTATGGCCGTGATATATGTAATTATTATGTGTCTAATATTGAATTATGGAATTAGTAAATGATTTTTATTATAAACTTATTTTTGTATAAGTCAAACACTGATTTGACTCAAGTTGTCAGTTTTTGAATCATACTTGTTTGTTAACGGGTATAAAAGGCCGGAGCCACAGTGAAACTGTCAGTTGCTTGGCAGATGTTCAGTTGGCTAGTTCTAGTGCTGTTGTTGTGTGGAAGGATCGACCAGAGGTCACGTAAGTTAAGTAATTGATATTATATCGTAATTATTGCCTATTATGACATTGTTGTTGTACTGTTTATAGTGTTGCGAATATTGCAAATGTTTTAAATCCTATAAATAGAATATTCATATTCTTTTCCTAGATATTATTGTTATATTTTGATTGTATTGATATTATTCTGAGTTCTCTTGGACAATGGTCCAAGAGATAGAATTAATGTATTTAAGATAATGATAATGTATGGCAATGTAAGAAATGTGTTGATATAATACTTCAATACTGTTTCCATGGAGTTTCTTGTCCTTCTTCTCCATGAAGACCTAGTTTTGGAACGGACGACTAGCTTTCTGATTAATTGCTTACAAGCCTAATTGAAATAAAGGTCTAGTCTTGTCTTTCTGTGCTTTACTTATTGAAACCCTTCCCTATACATAATTAGTACATATATATACACTTATAGTTATATACTGCTTAATATAACACGCGCATATAGGCCGCTTACAAAGGTGGCGCGATTTTGGTGCTGCGTTCTAGTGTGCGAGTTCACTTGCCTACTTGCCACAACAGTACATCAGAAGACGAGAATTGAAAATCATGTAGTTAATTATCATCTCTCAAAAATGTTAAAGTCATTTCGAATTATAAATACATACAGTAGAGCGTCGATTAAGGGCACGCCACAATTGCGGCTGTAAGTCCCCTTTTTGAGGAGTGGATAGAGAGGCGTCACGGCGTCCTCACCTTCCGCCTGACGCAGGTTCTCACCGGGCATGGGTGCTTCGGTGGGTTCCTGTTCAGGATAAAGCGGGAGGATACGCCCGGGTGTTTCCATTGTGAGGATCGTCTAGAGGACACGGTGGAGCATACGGTGGAAGTGTGCCCTACCTGGGCGGAGCACCGCTGTGTCCTCGTGGAGGCGATCGGCGGCGGTGACCTCTCGCGTCCGGCCCTGGTGCGAGTCATGGTACGGAGCGAGAGGGCATGGGAAGCCGTCACCTCCTTCTGCAAAGCAGTAATGCTCGCGAAGGAGGAGGCGGGGCGCGTAAGGGAGTGGCAGTCACTGCGCCCTCACGTCCCTAGCCGCCACAGGAGGAGACGCCCCGGGCGTTGGGAGTCGATAGCGGACTCCCGGCCACCGCAGGCGCGAGCTTGCGGGTGGCGAGCAATGGGTAGCTCGTCGCCCGGTGAGGACCAGGCTCGGGTCGACGGCGCGTAGTGTTCCATGCGCGCCTCAAATAGATGTTAGCAGCAGTGAAGGGGTCTACTAGGACCGATGCCTGCGGGGGTCGCGTGATTGTTCAAGCGAAATACCGTGACCCCGCCACACGGGCAACTGATGGAACACGGGTGGGTTTTAGTCAGTAAAAGTCTGACAAGCCCTCCCGCTCCGCCCAGAGCGGGAGAAGTCATTTGATGATTTCCCATGCTAAAAAAAAAGAGCGTCGATTATCCGAACGTCGATCAAACGAACGACCGCTTATCCATAACTACTACGCCAGCCCGATTCGCGCGTGATATCCTCCTCCCGCACTACAATACACGCGAAATTGTCTCGAACTGTTAGTTGAATGGTTGTATGCAAAGAGTAAAATAATATAGGTTGTATGTACTCATGTCACTTCCAAGTAGCCGTTAGTTGACAAACTAAATTTTACCGCGTGAAAGAAACTATTTTTCATTTTGTCATTAAAGATATGAAGGGCTAAGGGGAAGAATCCGCTAAGTCATATTTTCTCAAATTGATTTTTTGTTGTCTATAGTCACAAAAATCCATTGACCATACGCGTATCGTAAATCAAGCAAGAACTCGCTGGGTCACTTAAAAAATTGGGCTGCATTTTGGTTTTAATAGAGAATAACTAGCTTTGTCCATGACTAAGCCACGTCTACCCTGCCAAAGCGAATGTGAAACGGGTAATTTTTATGGAGATGACGATTCCAATATCGATAACATAACATATTTCCTTTTAAAAGCAATTATTTATGTATGAGAAATATTTTTAAGTTAGCTATAAAATGATATCAATACTTTAAATATCAACACTGACAAGTTTGGTGAATGTGACTAAGCCAGTTCTTCTCATTAGCCATATGTCGTTCCGTAAGGTTTTCGTTCACCTATACATAAATATGTATGGCTGAATCAATACAGTTCGATTATCCGAAAAACCCGTTCCCTCAATTATTTCGGATAATCGACGCTCCTCTATAGTAGAGTACAAAAACAGCCTTCATACAAAAATGAAGTTCCTATTGTGTATTAAAAATTCTGAATACGCGTTCCAATCTCAAAGGCGAGGTTCGGGTGACATACAATTTTGCTTAGTTTTCTTTAGGGAATATCCTGTATATTTTCACCGATAGTCTACGATCACCATCCGTTATATTTGTTTACTACCTAATCTATCCAAAAATATTATTAAAGTTTTTTATTGTTACACCTCATCTTTTTTTTTTTTGAATTGTAAATTATACGTTATTCCAAAAATAACGACGATCATGGTAAGTAATAAAACTTATTTACTGTCACCAAATGCAGAAAATAAAGTTAGTTTACTACTAATTTTACTCAACAGTGCTAGTAAAATAAAAGAAATAATACCTTCGAGTATCAAGATTAGTTAAGTAATGTTTAAAATCGAGCAAACAATGGTTTCAATGTGTGCGTGCGCGTAATGTTGTTGTGTGGCGACTCAGATACCTAAACTTGAGCGATTCAAAAATGTTATAGCGTCCTTAATAACATTATAAACTTTTATCATTAATAAAATCTTGTATAGAACAATAGCATTTATCTATTAACCCTTTAAGCGCTTGGCTAAATATCAATTGGCGTGCCCCTAGCGTGCGGCTACAAATCGACAAAATAATACCTATAATAAATAAAGAGGAGCAATCGTTGTATCGATAAAAAAATAGACAAAAAGTTTATTATGTTTTTATTTTAAATCAGCCTTAATTTAACCACCCTAATCACTATCTTCGTATCACAAGCGTCTAGGGATGTGAACTAACGTCAAATGTTATCATAATACAAACATCCTGAGGGATATTTTTCTTATGAAAAACAAGGAAAAGAATTCATAACACAAGGCAATATGTTAAATAAACTTTATTTCGTATGACACTGTTCATTTTATGCTGAATGATGCATTATACCTGATTATTTAACTGTTTGTTATGTAGTTTTTAAAATGCGCATTGCATTGTATCCCACATCCCTATTATGCGACACGCGCGATACACACCGAAGAAAAATCCAAGCTGCCAATTGCTTATTTTTGTTTAAGCTTTTTCAAAACTTAGAGCGACGAGACATAATTTTAAGTAATTGTTTTATATAATATCTCTATTTAGTAATGGTTTTAGTTGTACCACGCAGGTAATAGGACGAAAATTGACCGAATAAATCATGCATGTTCTCTGTCGCATAAATACGACACAAGCGCTAGGGGCACGGAAACATTTGTCGCATCACTAACTGGCCTGTTAGTCTAGTGGTTAGTGACCTTGACTCCTAAGACTGAGGTCGTGGGTTCGATTCCCACCCAGCACGTGCAGCAGCGTGTTTTATGAAGACGATGTTTCGGACATTGCTTTTTTATATAAAAAACTGATAGTTTAAGTTATTTCAATGCAATATTTTGTATCCCCATTTCACTAATATGTTTAGTATAAAAGATATAATTTTTTGAAAATCGTCTTATTTTCAACCAGGTATTTAGAAAAAAATCATATCTCTGAAACTAAATATGATACGCAATTGTGACCTAAGAAACATCGAAGGCGTTTTTTATGTTGCATATTTTAGAGTACAAATAAATCTCGGAACTTCGTTAGATTCAGACTTATACGAGGTTTTCAGTTTTTAGTTTTTATTTTTTTTTCTCGGTAATTCCGTCGTATTTGGAAAAGTTATTTATACTAAAATTTGGCCCTTCATTCTCCCTACATACCACAAAAATAACACATCCTAATTACGTGGAATCTAGAAGTTATTCCAAATTAACTGTTTTTGCTAGGGTTGTCACTTTCTAATCTGAATTTTGATGACTCAATTTTTATTTAATGGTACGTATTGGTTATTAAAATTTCGACTATTAATCCTAGGATCTTTGTTATATCCAGACTTATAAAAGGTTTTTAGTTTTTATTTATTTTGTTCTCGATAATTCCGTAGTATTGTGATAAGTTATTTATACTGAAACTACACTTGGCCAGCAACTTCGTTCGCGCATATTTTCATAAAAACTTTAACACCCTTTGAAACGGAATTTTGACGGTAGTTTTGACAAACGAATAACGGGCCGATTCTATTGTCACAAAATTTGAAAAAAAGACGATTTTCAAAAAATTATATCTCAATAACTAAACATACTAGTGAAATGGGGATACGAAATATTGCATTTATATAACTTAAACTATCAGCTTTTTATATAAAATGTCCGAAAAATGATCTTCATAAAACACTGTGCCCAGGACAAATGTTTGTGTGATGAGCATGATCATTTGTTCTGTGTCTGGGTGTTATTTATCTATAATATGTATGTATTTAGAAATATACCATAGTACAGGCTCTGCCTAGTTTGGGATCAGATAACGTTGTGTTGGTTGTCCTAAGATATTTATTATATTTTTATTCCCTTTATTCATTTTTACAAACTTATAAATTATATTTTTAAATATTAGAATATAAAATAAAAACATTTTGAATGTAAAAGTCCAATAAAATATTTTTATTATTATTATAAATGCGACACAAGCGGTTAAAGGGTTAATAAGGATGTTAGCCTCTTTTTAAATATGCTTAGCGATTCCTCTTTGTAGGCATGAGGTATTTTGCTATAGATAACTTGCCCCATTGATAGTACACAATAGGTTATCATCATGTCAGCCTAGAATCACCCACTGCTGGGTATAATTTTCTGCAATACTTCTCGGTTCCGTGCGTCCCTCATCCATAATTTCCCACGACCTTGATAATATTGTCAACCTACCATGCTTTTGGATGTGATAGGTATTTATGAATAAATAAAGGTGATTTTCACTGGGGCTCACACATTATAAAAGTAGATAATTTACCAAATAATTTAACAAGTAATTGTTTAGCTTGTGAGTTAAAGTAATCACAGAATATAATCATAATATGTTGGTTAGTAATTTCAAACTAATGTTGTTTGTTTGTTTTTGTTTTATAATTAACTATACAGTTGAGGTTTCCATCATGTTTTCTTCCACCAATGTCACATCCATGATAAATTTAGAAAGTAAATATGATTTGAATGAGTCAAGTTGTAGCCTATACTTGTCCTACCAGGGTCGCAGAATTGTTTGAAATAGTTACCATGGCCCTGGCATATACAACTGAAGGAACAAGGGTGGGTTTTAGTAACAAAAATTCTGATCTGTCTCCGCTCCGCCCAGAGCAGGAGACGTCATTTGATGTTTTCCCACCAAAAAAAGGCCTGTACTTGAGCCCTGTTATTGACAATTAGCTCTCCAGAGCAAGAGAATTCCAAGAACATACTTACCATCAAAATACGCACAAAATTATTTGATACACTGGTGCCGATTCTGTTGTACACGAACTAAACTAACTAAACTATCGCTAAAATTCCTTACTTTTGGCTATGAGAATTGTAACGCTATTCTGACAGGAAAAATCTCTAAATTTAAAAATTCTTTTGACACGACTAAAATCGAATTTGACAATCGCGACTCAGCGTGGTATTTTTTTTTTCTTTTGGTTTCGCAACGTTGTACTTGTGTGTGCATTGCGTAGAATGAATTTTTTGAGAGACGAAGGCGCGTGCTTGGGGGGCAGCCTCAACGTGTTTTATATGGAATTTTTCACTTTTGTTTGAAAAATATAAAAAAAATATTACCCACGTGTTGAGATTTAAATGTGCCGGGGTGTACTAAGGGGGCCGAAAATTTCATTATTTTTGCGATAGGGCACGCCATTTTCAAGATATAAGCAAAAAGAAAATAAAAAATACAGAACTGTTTTTGCACGTGAAGGCGAGGCGTTATTGAGAATTTTAGTTCATGACCACTAGTTTTATTCCACACCTTTTTAATCGCGATTAAAAATAGTCAGATTTAGTTAAAATAAATTATTATAGTCAAAATTTTTGGTGAAAACTGGCAAACTCAGAATAGCAAAATTGACATTTTCACTAAACTAATAACTCAGTGCAATCTTAGTGCTGTCAAACTAAAATATAGTTAAGTTGTGTCACTTTAGTCTATTTCAGAATAGGAAATCGTCGTTTGACAGGATTAAACCAAATTTTAGTGATTTTTAGTTTAGTTTAGAGAATTTTATGACAACAGAATCGGCACCACTGTCTTGTCTGTTAATATTTGTGTACCTTAACGATTAAATAAAGAAGACAAAAATAAATAATATTCTTTAAAATGTTGCTTTTGTTGCAGAAATTTTAATGTAGGTAAGTACTAGAGTCAATTTTTAAGATTTGAAAAACAAGTGTTAATGAGTGTTGTTACTACCGGTACCATACACTCTGCCTACCCTTTGAAACAAGGCAGGTGGGGTGTTACACAAAGTTATGCATTCATTCACCATTTATAGATTTCGTTCATTTTTAATGAAGTAGGTCAGCTGAAAGGAGGTCACAATGACATTTGCAGATGCATGAAGAAAATAATCAATAGTTATAAATGCTGTTGGCCTTCTCCAAATAAATTATTAGGCGTCTTTAACGACTAGCAGAGCCGTTCTTAGAACACAACCTTACGGTAAAGCATTTAGAATAGAAAATCTGTAGGCTGTGTGAGACTAAAAGTACCTATAAAAAAAATAAGTTATTTTTTTGATACAGTTTTAATTTTAGTATTGTGTACTTACTTCTTTACTATTGAGAATTTCGCAATACATTTTCTTGATGCTGAGATCGGTAACTACAGATGTGCGCTCCAGGTCTGTGCTCAAGCAGCCTTCACAGACCGTATTGTAATTCTCTGGAGTCACATTCGTATCCATATCTGCTGTTTAAATCACGCCTAATTTAATAGAAAACTATCATACTTTTTTGCAATACGAATTCGTACTTGTTTCGTTTACACACTTCTGCCAAACACCCATGTTTGGCGACACTACGATAGGGATGTGAAAAAATAATCGATTATGGAAATAATCGATTAAATCTCGATTTTTTTTAAAGTAAAAATCGATTTTAATACGTGATTTTATTTTTATCAATAATCGATTAAGAATCGATTTTTTTATCATCAGTCAATCAATTATTACTGATTTTTCATCTGCAACTTTGCAACATTTTTAAATCTTCGTTTTAAAAAATTACACCTTTGTGACGGTTCATCTTTGGCAAGAACTATAAACTACTTATGACGATCCATTGAAGAAAACCGAAAAGCTGAGCATTGCCCACTGTCAATAACTATGGCCGCTGATGATGTCGATAATGATGACATTTGGGAAACCCACAACAAGCTGTTGTTGGAGACTATGAGAACCAGTCACAGTCAGACATCCATAGTAAGCTTGTACATAGCTGCGCCTCTAATAGGATTAAAAGAAGGCGCTTCCTGGAGAACCTATGAGGGAGCATATCCCCAACTCACACAATTGGCGTGTAAGCATCTATTGGTACCGGCTTCTTTGGCTCCAGCAGAGAGATTGTTCTCGAAAGCTGGCGCCATATTAACAAAGGCCAGCCGGCGTAGCATGACCAATTCTATATCTATACTACCAAGAACAAAAAAAAATCTTTTTGTATTTTAATTCCTTAAAAATGTTTCTATCTCATCAGAAAAATAGTCATCATACTTGACATCGTACTCTTGTCGACTGAAGAATAGAAACATCTCTTCTTTTCATTTTTCCACAATTTTTCTACGATAAAATCTATCATTTTATCTTTCTTCCGTCGACAAATTCCGTTTCTAGGCGGTCATGCTACGCGTGCAGGAGCCGAATATTATCGAAACGCTTACCGAAGCCGTTATTTCTGAACTCGTTGCCTCGTCGTCGGATTTCTAGTTTTTGAATAATTTAATTTTGTTGATTTATGTGTAAAACATTTTAATTTGAACCTTTTATAATTGTATTGTTCTAAAACTTTAATTTTTATAAGAACTTACTATTTCTGTTGTTTATTTTTAATTAATAAACCTATTTATGACGTATATTTTGAAATTGATAGGCAAATTAGGAAAATAACCATTAATATAACAAAAACGATTATTTTCTGAAGAAAAATCGATTATTTATTCATCGATTTTTCTCGGTAAAAAGAAAAACCGATTAATAGAAAATCGATGTACAATGTCACATCCCTACACTACGACAGTTTGACTCTCTGTCTCTGCCATAGATAAATTAGAAAATGTTCACTCTCTGCTGACAGCTGGCGTGGTCTTCTAATTAAGGAACAAAGGCTTTTGGTAATCGTGATTTGTTTTACTATATACCATTGTATAGAATCAAGTTCTTCTAACTGGACAGACAGCTGTGCTGCTGGGGAGTTTGTTGACCACTTCTTCTTCACAGCTAAAGCACTAGGAAGTGGCGACGGGTGGGTGTTTTGGGGGACTGCCTTTTGTAATATTGACGTTCGAAAAGTGCTGATCCTCAGCCTAATTTGAATAAATAAAAATATTTTTTTATCAAAAATTTGCTCAAACTATTGTTTGAAATTCCATTACCAGTATAGCTCAATGTCAGTTACGGGAGCAGATACTTAACATCTATACTTTATTTGCTTTATATAATACTAGTAATATTATAAAGGTGAAGAGTTTGTTTGTTCGGTTGAACGCGGTAATCTCAGAAATTACAGGTCCGAATAGAAAAAATCTTTTTCTGTTTGCTAGCCTATTTATTGAGAAAAGTTATTGACTATAAAACATCACGCTAAAATTAAAAGGAGCGGAGCAGCAACGAAATATTGACAAAAACTGACAGGCAATTCGATGCGACGCGACGGGAAGGATCAGGGGAGCCAAAATTTGACGCGGATGAAGTCGCTGGCAGAATCTAGTTAATAATAAGGATGAGCCTTGTAGGTATGCTAACAGATCATCAGCATCACCGCCTGGGAGTCAAGCATACCTACGCCTACCTTTACCAAAGACTAAAAACTTAGCTCGTGGAAAAAAATAATCTTTGTGTAGGAGTGATGATAAATTCTGAAATACAATAGCTGATTTTTCTTGTGGGGTACCTTAACGCATTCATCTTAAATAAGTAGAAATAAAATAATTCGAAACAAGTAATTCATTCAAGCTGCATTTATTCCAAAAAAGTGGTTGTGACTGTTCTTTTAACACTTACCTACTTCACTCTTTTAGAATTTCTCAAGAACAACTTAACTTTCTTTGAGAATAATATAACAGTCGTTGCTGGGTGATGGTCGTTTCTGGAAAATTGTTACGTAAAATGTATTTACAAGTAACTATTTATCCAGCTCACATACGATGACACACGGGTGTAGCCTGTGGGATATCCACCTGTGCAGCCATTGGCTGCTCCGAAGGAGACTAGGCCAATCTGAAATATCAAATATGGTATTATACTAATAGAACTGTCAGTTTATAGTGCTACAACGATCTTTTGGCCCTTATATGACATTGACAGGGTGCCGCTGATAAATATTTGTGAAGATATTTTGCTAAATGCACTGAAGAATCGAGAATATAAAGATTTTGCCATACGCCAAAAGAACCTTGCAGCGCGGCACGTGCGCACGTCCATGGTAAACATTTTACGTTGACAGTGCCACTATTTCGTGGCAGTGATTTCGTAGTACAGATGTGATTCTGATTACACAAGTATGGATACAAATAATTATGAATTGAGTGGAGAAGATTAACACTACAATAAACCCCGTTTTCCTTAAAACTAGGCGACAACTAAACGTAATGCCTCAAAAAGCGTACTATAGGATTCTAGTTGAAGAAGAAACAGCCTTACCAGCAAGTCGTTACCCCCAGAATAATAACGCATTATCAGTGGTCCCCCGGAATCTCCCCCACATGGTCCCCTGCGGTCCTCCCCACTGGTACACATCACGTTGCGCGTCACGATGTCACCGTAAGTCTCAGCGCACTGCTCGTTGCTGATCACCGACAAGTACACGTCGCGCAAGGCCTGGTTGTTCGACACTATTGCCGCTGGAATATACAGGTATGGTCAGAAAAAGAGATACGAATAATCCACTTCGTCATTGCTGTATCACTCAAAGGTTCAGTAACACTTTAACAATTTGTTTAAACTTTCTGGGAATAATTGTTGAAGAGGATAATTAAATACGAGTTTGACGATATAGATAACTTCACGCATGTATTCCGCGATGGGTTAGACAGATGTGTAATATAACCACATTTCACCAGTTACCATACATAGCATAACTAAGTTAGGACCTGGGGCTCCTAAGTGTAATAGAGGGTGCGCCTATTGGCAAAATCCGGGCACAAATCCAGACGCCAGGCTACTATAGAGAAATCTATCTAATCGGCTACTATATATTCTTTGTTTGGTTGAACGCCAGCTCAGGAACTACTGGTCTAGTTTGAAAAATTCTTTTTGTTGTGAATAGCCTATTTATTAAGAAAGGCTATATAAAATCACGCTACAATGAAAAGGAGCGGAGCAGTAATGAAATAGAAATAGACGAAAACTGGAAGGTAATTTGATACGACGGACGGGAAGGGTCAGGACACCAAAAATTTGACGCGGACGAAGTCGCGGGCAGAAGCTAGTTTCTTTCTTCTCTTCTGAGTCAATTCTGGGTCTTTTGGTCTCTATTAATTCTCTTTCCACGGTAGATAACTAACAAAACTTACCATCACTGGTCTTCCCGAACCCGATGGCTTCAGCCCGAGAACCCACAAAGGTGGAATTTATCCCCGTAGGCAGAGGAATCGATTTGATGTAGCCTGGAATGAATAAAATACCCGTTAATAACATGATAAATGAACATACCTGTGTTCCCAAACGGTTAGGATGAGGTTTACAGTACACTTACACTTCACCAGTGTGAACGAGGTTAACAAAAATCTTGACTTCAGGCTTCTACTGAGATATAACAGAGAAAACCCAATGTTTGCTCCGCGCTATCGACGTTATCGACGCGCAACTGGTCACCCTGTATTCAGTGCTTATGCTTATGGTACTTTTCTATGCAACAGCTGATTTTTTAGGTAACAGGTTGGGCGACAATGTCCTTGGCATCCTGTATATTTTTTCCAATAAGAAAAGGAGAGTTTCTTTTTTTAAATTACTGTCTTCATTTTGTCTTCATTTAGTTGTTAAGAGCAGTGGTGGCCCAGTGGTAACAGGCGCGGTCGCAGCCTATGATTGGGGGGGGGGGGGGGTCACCATGAGTACTGATGAATATTTTTAGGTAGGTACATCTACTCGTTGGTCTAGTAGTCGAAAGCGCTACTGATGAGCATGAGGTCCCCGGTTCAATTCTCAGGTCGGGAGTATTATTGGGTTTTTCAGGCAAATCGTTCAGAGTCTCGACAGCATGGCTGACTTTGGGGGGTCATGACCCCTAGGACACCCCCCTCTCGGACCGCGCCTGAGTGGTAACGGCCGCGACTTACGACTTGTAGGACGTGGGTTCAAACCCAAGCAAGCAGTTTACTTTGTGTAAATTATTTAATCACCACTGCTCTCAAAACGGTGAAGGAAAACATCGTGAGGAAATCGGCATGTCTTAGGACCCAAAATTCGAAGATATGTGACATCTACCAACGCGCACTGGGCTCGCGTGGTGGATTATGGCCCACTCTCTCTCACCGAGAGGAGGCCTGTGTCCCAGCAGTGGGAACAATATAGGCTGCTGTTGATGTTGTTTTATTTCTGTTTGTCCAAGCAGGTATTAAGCAACTCACTAGTATAATAAATGTATGAGATCTTGAGCAAGGCGATGTCATTCTGCAATGTGTCAGCGTCGTATTGCCGGTGTACAGTGCAGGTGCTCGCGACCCGGCGCACACCGCCCGAAAACAGCTTTATAGAACCTAGGACCACCTGGGACGGGCTAACAAATAAGTGAAATTATTGTGAAGATATTATTAAACATTTGTTGTTCATTTGTTGTTCATTTGTTGTTCATTTGTTGGTTTGGGTTTGTGGTTTATAACTGTGGATCTGTTTGTGAAAGCCTCGTGATTGCATTTAAATTTGTCAGGGAAACCCTTTTTAAGTAAAAGCCACGTGAGTAATGGCGGCCACTGACGTTCTACATATCAACGGTTTAAAGGTAATAAGGCATAAGCGCCATTTTGGTCGAAAATGACTTATGAATTCCATCCCACTTAAAATTTTCTGCTTTTTCGAATGCGCTTACTCCCATGGCTCTACGATGTCTTTGAAATTTTCACGATATGACAATAAACAAAAAAGTTAGGTCAATTGTTCTACAATTTCAAACTTTAAACCGCTCTCCTGAACCATTCGGTTTTTGTCGCTTAAACCTTTTAACCGTCGATATAGAAGACATTAAAAGCAATTTGGATTATGTCTAGTTGCGCCATCAAGATCTAACTTACCAGCACACTCCTAGCCTGCGAGTACCCGTCCCACCAGCACTGTCCAGTTGTAACTACGTGCGTGTGGCTCAACAGAGCCCCGCCACAGATGGAGGTCTCGTCAGTCGTCAGCGTGATCACTAGCCCTGCCTGTACCAAGGAAATTAAATTGTTAGACTTCATAGGAACTACTGTGATCATACACAACCATAAGGCTCCATTCACTGCCTCGAGCTATGCTACTGGCTTCAAGCGACACGCACGCGTGTCATGAAACACCTCTGCTTGCGCTTCAATAAATCTATACTATATTACTTTACATTTATATATATCTGTACTAATATTATAAAGCTGAAGAGTTTGTTTGTTTGAACGCGCTAATCTCAGGAATTACTGGATAGAACTGAAAAATTATTTTTGTATTGAGTAGCCCATTTATTGAGAAAAGCTATAGGCTATATAACATTACGCAACGGTTAAAAGGAGCGGAGCAGCAAATGAAAAATTGACGAAACCTGGCAGGCAATTCGATGCGACGGGAAGGGGAGCGAAAATTTGACGCGGCCGAAGTCGCGGGCATAACCTAGTTATTAATTATTAATATTATAAAGCTGAAGAGTTTGTTTGTCTGATTGAACGCGGTAATCTCAGGAACTACTGGTCCGAATTGAAAATTTATTTTTGTGTTGGATAGCCTATTTATCGAGAAAGGCTATAAGCTATATAACATCACGCTACAACTAAGAAGAGCGGAAAAATGTTGCAAAAACGGGTAAAATCGCACGAGTAGGCGATTCGACGCGACGGGAAGGGTCGGGGTAGCAAGAAATTTAACGCAGACGAAGTCGCGGGTAGAAGCTATAATAAAATAAAGTTTAAGTTTACGACATCCTCAAATGGGTGTCGTGTGTATCTTTAACTCACCAAAAACGGATGTTCACCAAGATACGAGGTCAGGCTCCCTGCTAGTTTCATAGACTCCTGCCATCTGATTGCTGTCGCTGCTGGTATCCCCACGCGCTGGTGGTACCTGCGGCCCACTTCCTCACCAGCCACCAGCCCCAGCACATCACTAACAGTACTATACCCTTCATGCTGAGGAATGAGGGTCTGGAGAACAGAGTGCTTTTATATTCAGGAAATGCAAGGAAAAGTTTCAACACGATAAGTTTTGAGTGTCACTACAAGTGTGAGGGCCTTCAGTAGTATGATGTACTTGAGTTTTCGCAGAAGTGTTTTGTCATTTAGGTTAATAATAGAATTAAACATTAAAAACTCAACTGTCTTGTTGGTCTAGTGGTCATAAGTGCAAGTGCTGAGCCTGGGATCCTAGTTTGAATTTCCGGTTCGGGCAAAATGTTAATCAACAGCAGCTCGGGTTCCTAATGTGATCCCTATTGAGACAGATGGTAATACCATCACCCTTGTTGCAAGTGACCTAAAAAACTGAAATTTGGGTGGTAATACACACATTAATACTTATAGCTACCTCTGCTTCGCTCTTCTGGGAGTTCCAGACGTGTGATGTTATGACGTCAAGAATAGCATGAATAGAATAAATATAATGAGCATAAAGGTTTTAGAAAATAAGTGAGCTAGACAAGCAAATTTATGCAACATCAAGATATTTAAATACTTTGTTGTATTTATTTCATGTTCTGATGACAACCAAATCTGATAAGTGAGTTAGGTACTTTAAAGAAGTGAAGTGTTTGAAGTGTTACTGCGTAATACTGAACAGCAAATTGTTAAGCCACGTGGGAAAGTGTTTCATTAGAAGCTTACACGTGTATGGTCATGTGAATAATCATTCAGCATACTTTGAGGATCCTTGGAAGCAATCTGGCCTCTTTTATTTATTGTCTTCAGCTTGAAAAAGTCTTTATAATCAACAGACCCATATAACTTGATTCTCCCTTTGCTGCTAACGCTACAAAGTAGTGAAGAAAATATTTTAGCTAAAAGACTCATCTCACTAGTTAAAAAAAGTTTTAAAAAACTGCGTCAAATGTCAGATGTGCTGTCAACAGTGTCAACTCAACTGGCTAGGGATCCCTCCGTCAAATATTTTGACATCCGTGAATTTTTATGTCAGAAAGTTTCATAACATGAACATAACCTAAAAAAAGTCACAAAAATGCGACTAATAAACTTATTCAAATCGTTAAAGCTAACTTCACAAGTGCAAATCATACGTTTCAGTTCCGAATACGTGCCGAAGCCGCTTCGTAGCTTGAAAGCAAAGTCTACTCGCAACACTGTTCAGTACTATGTTGACTCCTACCGAGTTAGAGCCGTCGGAGGCTCTGGGGGTGATGGCTGCATATCCTTCCTCAGTGCGTGGTGTAAAGACCATGCGGGACCCGACGGAGGTGATGGTGGAAACGGTGGTCATGTTATTTTCCAGGTATGTTTATATTACCATTTTTTTAGTTCATGCTTCTATTTACGAAAACAAGCGTAGAGAAGGTAATATTTTTTTAGCTCTGTAACAGCTTAATCGGTATACGAGCTGCTGGAAGACGATACAGTCATAAGTGCTAGAACTCCTCCCACTTTTAAGGTATTTCTCTAAATAGTATTTCTCCGCTTACTTCGGTCGTGAGTGGGTCGTCCTGTCGTCTCACAATGTTTTCCTTGAGAGCAATGGTGATGAAATAATTCACACAAAGTAAGGCGCCTCTATATGTTCAAACCTTCGACCTAAAACTCGAAAGTCGCAGCCGTTTCTAGTGGGCCACCATTACTTAGAATACATATTACAGCAATTTTTTTTTAAATTTTACATGTATTATGTTATAATTTGTAAAACTATCATTGCACTGACTGGACAGGTCCACTCAATCTGTGTGGTTCTTTCCTCAAAAGACCATTTCAGACAGCAATCTCCACAAGATCTGTCCAAGACTATGTCCGAACAATGACTCTGAGTTCGTTTAGGCCTTTATTCTCAGTATAGTCAGATAAAAAATGCCAACGTCATCTAGTTTTAATTATGATTGATGTGTAAAAGTTTTTGTACAAACCTACTCACAGAAATGAAATCATTTATCATTTAATTCCAGGCCACATACGCAGCTAAAAGTTTGAACCACTGCAAGTCAGTGGCGCAGGCGAAGCACGGGGAGCGCGGCTTTAACAAGGACTGTGATGGGAAGAATGCACAACATGTTGTGGTTCCCGTTCCTCTGGGTGAGTTGGTTTTATAGTTTTCTTTTCCTTAATTTAACCCGTTTTGAACGAGAATGGCACTGTTAGTACACCGCTCTAGCGGCTCATAGCTAATTTGATTCATGTCTGAAAAATTTGGGACTAGCATTATATTTCAAACAATGCTCTTTATGATAGTGTCCATGATTTTTTTCAAAACAAAAAATTAATTTATGAAAAAATCTGTTTGAAGACAAAAAATGCGAAATTGAAATCAAATTTTCAAAAGGTTTCAGGTCTGCAATGACCCTAGAACCTCACTAAACGGTGAAGTAAATGTTTTAACTTTAACAATATGCAGTTTTGAAAGTTTTGTTTAGCATTCTTTTTGAATTTTTTTCTCGGCTCCTAAGGGTCGTAGTATGCTGAATAATTTATCAAATATGACCGGTAGTTCCAGAGATTAGTGCGTTCTTTTAAACTCATAAGATAAGATAATCATTTATTTGCCCAAACATGAGTACTAGACATACAACACAAATTGTCAGCATGCAAGAGATATTAATAGTGGATATAAAGACAGATCATCACGGAATTCGCAGGCAAACCCGGTCATACAAAATAAAAGTATTGTCTATCTATTGTATCGTTGTGTTATCGTTGTTGCATTGTTTGTGGCCTTAGGAGGTTGGTGACCATCTGCGAAGAGTATGCGGCTATTCATGGATTGGTCTATAATGTCAAAAAAAGTCAAGTCATGATCTTTGGTGTCAGCGGTCGATGTTCTGAAACTATGCCCCCGGTCAAGTTGAACGGAAT
This sequence comes from Aporophyla lueneburgensis, assembly GCA_932294355.1. NCBI lineage: Eukaryota > Metazoa > Arthropoda > Insecta > Lepidoptera > Noctuidae > Aporophyla > Aporophyla lueneburgensis. Next base: position 473,533 of record OW028756.1, read on the forward strand.
ATCACTTTTACGGGTATACAAAGTGAAATACTTGGGACATCTTTTGACCGCTGACCTCAAAGATAATGATGATATTGAGAGAGAAAGAAGGGCGCTGTCGGTGAGAGCTAATATGATCGCTCGCAGGTTTGCACGTTGTTCTAGATTAGTCAAGAAAACCTTGTTTCGTGCATATTGCACCTCATTTTACACGTGCAGCCTGTGGGTAGATTACACTCTAAAGTCGTACAGCGCCCTTCGCATTCAGTTTAATAATGCGTTCCGGGTGTTAATGGGGCTGTTTCGCTTCTGTAGCGCGTCAGGGATGTTTGCTGAAGCTCGTGTCGATTGCTTTTACGCTACGATGCGAAAAAGATGCGCCTCCCTGGTGCGCCGGGTGCGGGCCAGCCCCAACATTATACTGCGGTGTATCGCGAGCAGACTGGACTGCGTCTATGTGAATCGCTGCTGCAAGCTGTCCACTTCGGTGTTGAGCTTGTAGCAGGGATTCGCGTTTAAGTATAATGCAGTGTAGGTTAAGTGTGTAGGATAAGTCTACTAACATAGCTGATAAGAAATATTGTTACTAACACATTTGAGTCATTGTCACTTGTATTTTAAATATAAATAAATAAAAAAAATTATTGACTGTCAGGTACAATAATCCGCGACGCGAGCGGGCGCGTGGTGGGCGACCTGAGCGCGGAGGGCGCCATGTTCGTGGCGGCGCGCGGCGGCGCGGGCGGCCGCGGGAACAAGTTCTTCCTCACCGACACCGAACAGGTCAGCCACTGAAACATACTAATATTATAAAAATGCGAAAGTTTATGAGTATGGATGAATGGATGTATGGGTGGATGTTTGTTACTCTTTCAAGCAAACACTACTGAACGGATTTGGATGACTTTGGAACACAGTTAGTTTATAACCTGGATTAACACAAAGGATACTTTTTATCCCGATAGTATGTTCCCGCGGGATAATTTCTGACCTCCATGCGGGCGAAACCGCTGGACATAAGCCTCCCCCGATTTGTAAAGAGTAATTGGGCATTCAAAATTTAATGAGCAGCATAATTAATGACAAATACCACCTTTCTCAAAAATTTTATACATTGGATGGGTGTAAGATGACAACAATAACGTCTTTGAGGAACGTTTTATATAAATAACTAGCTTCTGCCCGCGACTTCGTCCGCGTCAAATTTTTGTTCCCCTGACCCTTCCCGTCGCATTGATTTGCCTGCTAGTTTTCGTCCATTTTTCGTTGCTGCTCGCTCCTTTTGAGTTATACTGAGTCAAACTTAAAAGATAGGCTCTCGCGGACTTTTTTTTAGAACTTTTTAAAAGGAAACATTCCGTCATACATGATTTTTGCGTTACTTTAACCGTTTACGCAGCGCACGCAACGGAAACTCTCAAAAGGAATAAATTTTCCCCGTTTTTGCAACATTTTTCATTACTGCTCCGCTCCTCTTAGTTGTAGCGTGATGTTATATAGCCTATAGCCTCCCTCGATAAATAAGCTACGCAACACAAAAATAATTTTTCAATTCGGACTAGTAGTTCCTGATATTAGCGCGTTCAATCAAACAAACAAACTCTTCAGCTTTATAATATTATAGTATAGATTTACTGTAAGCAGTGTTCTCATGTGACTGTGTCTTTTTTGAGAATAAATATCTTTCCACCCATCATGTGTAATTATGTTTTTTTTGTGAGCTCCTTTTTGTTTTCTTTTTGTTATACTTGGATATTAAAAGCAGTATCCACGAGAACACTGCCGATAAACTACTGCAGTTTGGCAGAAGAATTCTGTTACTTTGTATGTATAATATCCACGAATAAACGAAAAAAAACCTAAAGATCAATTCTGCCGTCCTCCTTACGAAAAGTGCAATAACTCGAGTTTTGTGCCGAATTGAGATAACTACATATTCGGAATTTGCAGAACGAGATCAATATATTCTTTTAAGACACTTTTTACGTATCTTTGACGTAGCCGGTTTTAATACTAAGTCTAATTAGTATTGGAGATACAAACAAAACGAAAATAAAATCTTTACACGCGTTTTTCTCGAAATCAGGTTTAACCTAGTTATTGCACTTTTCGTAAGGACGGCAGCATTGTAGAGTGAGTGTAAGGCAGTGTGTTGGGTGGTACAGGCGCCGAGCGTGGCGGAGCTGGGCGCTCTGGGCGAGACGCGCGAGTACACGCTGGAGGTGCGCTCCATGGCGCACATCGGACTCATCGGCTTCCCTAACGCGGGTCAGTGCGTGTCACACTTAACTGTTTACATGTTTGAGGAACACCCTGTACAGTTCACTCAACCTTCGTAGAAAATGACGCCTGTCGTGTCTCGTGGGATACTTGGCTATGGCATCTCGCTGGTCAACTCGGCTACTTGCCCGATTGCCAATAAATTAAGACTCCCAGTCAGGGCTTAGAAACTTAAAAACTAAGTTTTACTACACCTTAAGGGCCGCGTACTTTGTGGGTTACGGACCTCTAGGGGGAGCAAGGGAAGGGCTGGATCCAAGTGATTATTATTTGATTGTAATTAAATTGTATTGATTTTGATTTCATTATTTAATTAATTTTTTTTAAATACATTTAATGTAATAAAATTGTAAAAAAACTTTTTAACAAAAAATCAAACCGCCGAAAAACTGAAAAGCATAAAATAATATTTAAACCTTAAAATTATGAGTCGGCGCTTTGAGTGATCCTTGTTCATTGATTTTTCAGCGCCGACTCAAAATTTTAAGGTTTAAGTATTACACTCGAGAGCAATGAATCCGGGTCACTTAAAGAATCCTAAAAATCTCGGAAACTAAAAATGCTAGGTTAATGCAATAAATTGTATTTAATAGACAATGTAATACTCCTTAAATGAAGGTATTAAAACTTCTTAGTTATTGTAAAGTTATATCATAAAAAAATCAAATTTGAAAAAGGGCCACTTTCGAAGATGGAACTACGAAATTACAGCATTTGGTTTTGCTTTTGTTTGTAATCTGTCATTTATGTGGGTACATAAACCATGTTGATAGTGCTCTATATTCATTATTCAAGCTGAAATTATGTCGCTTACGCCTGAAGAATGCACCAGAATACTTACAATGCTGGAAACCGGCCGGAGTCAGCGCGATACAGCCTGGACTGTCGGTGTGTCGCTGTCAACAGTACAAAGAGTTCTCCGACGTTACGAAGAAACTGGTTCTAACCTACGCAGACCAGGAACGGGCAGAACCAGGTGTACCACAGCACGAGAAGACCGATACTTGGTGAACACCATGCTTCGAAATCGCTTTCTCACAGGAACTGAACTCACAAATCAGTTTCGACGCCTCGGAGGAAGTAACCCAAGTGCATGGACAGTAAGACGTCGGCTTGCTGAATCTAACTTAAAACCCCTTAGACCTGCAAACGGCCCTAAACTGGAGCGTGGGCATCGTATTTCAAGACTAAGATATGCCCAGAGCCACGTAAATTGGAGTATTGAAGATTGGTCAAAAGTTATGTTCTCCGACGAATCAAAATTTATGCTCTACAAGCACGATGGAAGACACAGAGTGTATCGAAGACCAGGGGAAAGATTCAAGCAAGCATGCATCGAAGAAAAAGTAGCCTACGGTGGTGGGTCTGTACTTGTGTGGGCCGGAATTTCTTCTAAAAGTCGCACAGAGCTGGTGATCATAGAAAACGGCTCTTTAACTAGCGTAAGATATGTGGAAGAAATCCTCAATGATCACGTTGGTCCATTTATGGTCAATTTAGGTGAGGATGCTATATTTATGCATGACAATGCCCGACCTCATACAGGTAGGATTGTGAATGACTACCTTCAAGAGATGAACATTACTCGTATGGAGTGGCCAGCGCGCAGCCCGGATATCAACCCGATCGAGCATGCTTGGGACGAGCTAGGCAGATGCGTAAAACAACGAAACCCTCCCCCAATCACGCTTCGTGAGCTCAAAATTGCTCTCACAGAGGAATGGGAGAATATTCCCCAAAATCGTATAAGGAACTTGGTGTACAGCATGCCAAACCGCGTAAACGCAGTAATGGAAGCACGAGGAGGCAATACGAAGTATTAAAATTCAAGAAAATCGTAATAAAGTTCAAAAACTTCATGTTTCCTATTTTTGTTTTAAGGAGAGATCAGCAGTTTTTTTCTTTATGTAATTTTGTGTTAATAAAATGTATGGTGACTCATATTTTTTTTACTTTCATTTAAGGAGTATTACATTGTCTATTAAATACAATTTATTGCATTAACCTATCATTTTTAGTTTCCGAGATTTTTAACATTCTTTAAGTGACCCGGATTCATTGCTCTCGAGTGTATTTTATGCTTTTCAGTTTTTCGGCGGTTTAATTTTTTGTTAAAAAGTTTTTATTTTATATTTTTTTTTGTGGCTTTAATGTACTAATAATACTTGGCAAGGTATACTCTATCCAACACAAAAAGAATTATCAAAATCGGACTACTCTGTATAAAGTTATGCGTGGTTATACATTACAATCAGTGAGTGAACAATCAATCATTCCCTGTTTTCCGACCCTTAGGGTTCGATTTTGTTTTCCAAATTTATATGGGACCACCTTGGAAGTATACTCTTTCCAATAAAAATTGTCACAATCGGACCACTATGTAAAAAGATATGCGTGGTCATACATAAAAAAAAAAATATACGCGTCGAATTGATGACCTCCTCCGTTTTTTTTCGTCGGTTGAAAATTATGATCCCGATGTGGGTTGAAATAAATTATATTCATTCATTCATTTAGAGATGAATTTAACCTGACGATTGATATTGGGATGATGCAGGACGACACGATGCAGGATTTTGCGTGGCGTCAGTGTAATGCGTAGTGTGCATGTGGCGGTGTAGATGCCGCCACAACTGTGTCTGGGATATTTTTTTAAATAAACATTAATGCTTTATGATAAGGTTTAGTTCTCGCTGCAACATATTTTACAAAACAATATTATTATTATTATTTTTTTGGAATTTTATGACCTGGTAACTGGACCTTTAGGTCAAATCTTATTTTATTATCGAACACTGCACTATCACTTCTTCACTTCATTTTTAAATTGTTTTAATAGTATTTTTAATGTATTTATATATCGGTTTGTACGTATTTTTGTCTTTTAATAACTCTTCAAGTGGCGGCGGGCGGGATAAAGAATCGCACTTGTTCACTTCACTAAGTTCACTAGCCAACACTAATCTGTCAAGCAAGAAGTTTTGACAGTCAAAAATAAGATGTTCAATGGTTCCTTCTTGGGATTTGGGATTCACAATGTGGGCATGTACCTATTGCTTGTAATAATGCCTAGTCGAGCAAGGTGTGATGGAGCAGTATTATGGCCAAAGCGCAATCTATTTATCGTAGTGATAAAGTCTCGGCTGGCTTCCTTCAATCTATTGTACCAGGGTCTAACAGGTAATCTTTCTTGAATACTTCCATACCACTTTCCTTTGATGTCTTGGTCTTTCTTCCACATTTCTAACCATAACTTACATATATTTTCATTAATGCATTGCAGGAAGTCAGTCATAGGAATGTCCATTGCATTTCTAACAAAACAATATTATGCTGCAGTATTTTTGTAACTTGTCCATTAGTAAGTACGGTCACCAAAAGAGAAATAAAATATATTAAATTATAGATAAATTGATGAATTGTATGTTTTCTATTATTTAACTTAAATTTCGTTCAAAACCATCTATCGGATTTTTACTAAACTTCAATTTCCGAAGACCGTGCTTACTTATCTGTTTTGGTGACCGTACTAGTCATTCTGAGTGACACTTTAGTAAAGTTCAAGTGGACATAACGTGGATTTGAAGCAAGGATCTGACTATACTATAATAAGTTCTGTTGTGCAGGCAAGAGCACCCTACTGCGCGCGTTGACCCGCGCGCGTCCCACCGTGGCGCCCTACCCCTTCACCACGCTCAGACCGCACATCGGTAAGATATTAACAATAACAATCATTTATTTGTAAAACATAAGTACACACGCCAGCACACCAACCTACTACAATCTGTCAAATTTCTTTAACACGTTGAGTGCCGATCACGAGATATCGCGTGATTCGTCGGCTCTGCATTATGGCCGATCACCCGATATCGCGTGCTTGCTACTAACAATTTTGTATGCGCTCTAAATCTGTGGCCATATCGGATTAACAATCTGTATTTGGCACTCAACGTGTTAATAGATTTTCAACTTTATCGCTAAAGATTTAGGTTCAAGATTGATTGGGAAATTTTGACAGTTTCGGATAGCTTGATGTGCTTTACATACGAACATCTTAAAAATACGAAAGTGTGTTGTTTTCTACATATTGGCATACAATTTGTTTTATTTATTTTTTTGTATTGTGGGTGCGAAATCATCAAATGCCGTCTTCCGCTCTAGGCGAAGCGGGAGGACGCGTCACACTTTGTAAAACGGGACCCTGTTACTAAGACTCCGCAATCCGTCCGTCCGGCCGTCTGTCACCAGGCTGTATCTCATGAACCATGATAGTTAGAGAGTTGAAATTTTCACAGATGATGTATTTCTGTTGCCTCTATAACAGTAAATACTAAAAAACAGAATAAAATAAATATTTAAGGGGGCTCCAATACAACAAACTTGATTTTGTTGTCGATAATGGTACGGAACCCTTTGTGCGCGAGTCCGACTTGCAATTAGCCGGTTTTTTTGAATATACATACAATTTAAGTTGATAGTCTAATTGCTAAACAATCTGTTTCTGTCGCTATAATCTTCCTTTGATCACATTATTAATTTGTCGTAGGCATGGTCCCGTACGACGACTACGAGCAAGTCGCCATAGCAGATCTACCGGGTTTGATCCCCGGCTCACACAAGAACTATGGACTAGGTAAGTTTAAAAACATTTTCATTCAAATATTACTTACTTGTAAGTATACATCATCTGCCTGCCAAGAATGCAGCCGAGTACCAGTATTTTATATGGAGCGGCTATCTATCTGACCTGCACAACCTGTTGTTGTTAGGATCATAATAGTTTATTTGATTAGAAAGTACGTACTCTCATAAAATAAAGGTGTTTAAAAATACAGGAATTTTTTTTAACCAGTGCGCAGATTTTTTTGCTGGTTCAATATCAGTAATAGAACACATTTCAACTATTTGTTCAATACTTTTTTTTAATTTTCATCCGACCTTAAATCAGTAAACTGTGGACTCCCTACATATTTCGTAATATGATATCGACAATAGGGATAGGTCAGTAACCGCGCGCCGGCGTAGGTACTTTAAATTTCTTAGAATTTTGACCGATCGAACAGCTGGTACGTACTTGTAGCTACGCTCGGTCATTCACCTTCGCCGTCGCGCCGGCGCCGCGCGCAAGTTATCATAATAAACAGTTTCAAAGTAAACATATTTCGTTAACGATAAGTTAATTTCTTTGTACTAAGATATATCAAAATAAAAAATTACATGGTTATTTTAACTCGTTAAAGTTTAATTTGTTAAAATTTGCGCACTGGTTAAAAACTTATCCTGTATATCCTTATTTAAATAGAATCTATATCAAGTTCCTAATGTCTAAAATGTCAAATAGCAAATGATTTAGACGTCTTCGCTCCATACTGATATATAATTATATATTTGTTATTGTATATTTGTGTCTGTGTCTATAACCTACTAAAAACACTAACACAATACGTTAAAAAAATCGTTACTAACCCTATGGACTCCGGTCTGAAATAAAAACGTTCTATTCTAATAGTAAACACACAATGTCAAATATCTAATCTAAAATGTAGTATCCTTTGTTTGTTTTGTTGTTTTTAGAGTGTGCATCAGTGCCCGGTAGATGGCAATAAGCTCGCAGACGGGAATCGAAATAAACAGTTTCATGAACTACTACTATTTCATTTCAAATTGTTTATATCAAATTAACTAGCTTCTGCCCGCGACTTCGTCCGCGTTAATTTCCTTGCTCCCAAACCCTCCTAGTCGTATCGAATCAACTGTGCGCACGCAACGGAAGCTCTCAAATTAATACATTTTCCCCGTTTTTGCAACATTTTTCATTGCTGTTCCGCTCCTATTGGTCGTAGCGTAATTTTATATAGCCTTCCTCGATAAATGGGCTACCCAACAATAATTTCTATTCTAATTAGTAGTTCCTGAGATTATAGCGTTTAACTAAACAAACTCTTCAGCTTTATAATATTAAGTATAGATTCTTGTCAATTTTTTTTACCTCCCTTTCTCTGCCTACACGTTAATCGAAAACAGTCATGATGTTACAATCAATCATCACAATTTTTCCAGGTATCCAGTTCCTCCAGCACGCGGAACGCTGCAGAGGTCTGATCTACCTCCTGGACGCGACCAACGACCCTCTGCAACAATATGAGACACTCTCCTACGAACTGAAACAGTACAACGCTAAGTTTACTGAGAGGAGGACCTGTGTCGTCGTCAATAAGATAGACTTAGAGGAGGGGAGGAGGGTGTTCGAGGACGTGCGGACCAAGATGGATGTGATCGGGATCTCCGCTAAAACTGGCATGAATTTAAATGTGCTACTGAAATCTGTTCGGGACATGTATGATGGTGAGGAAAGTTGATGTGAACAGTACTATGAGTAAGATCGTGTTAAGTGGACCCCCTATGACCCCCACTTGATCATGAAAATTAAGTCTATTTTTTTTTCTCAAGTAGTCTTTATGAAAAAAGTTATCCCTCAAACGATTTTTACAATGAAAATTTTGATTGCTTTTAATAAAAAAATAGGTAACAAATCAACTGTTAATTATAAATTATTGAAATTTTTAGGATTTATTGTCAAATATCTACATATATTTTATAAAAATATTAATGGCTTAAAATTATTGTAGAAAAGAAAATTTTTAAAAATCGTTTGAAGGATTAATTTTTCATAGTGAGAATTTAGAAAAAAATTAATAGACTTAATTCGGACGCCATCTTGGATTTTCTACACATTTCCCAAAACCATCTGACTGCCTTTTACCAACTATGTCTGGGTTGACTTCCAGTCTCATCAGATACAGCTGAATACTCTAGGTTCCCATTAGTGAAAGAATTTTCGGAATCGGATCAGTAGTTCTGGAGATTACCCCCTACTTACAAACCTAACCAGTGTAGATGACCAGTAGGTATAGTAGACCACACGACAGTAGTAAGACTTTGACCAGGAACTGACTTAAAAAAAATGCCACTTCATTGGTCATTATCACAACATGCAAGGGGCTCTGTTCCCTCTCAAAAGATATATGCAAAACCCCCCCTCTGTGCAAATTCTGTTAGGGCACATCTCTGGGGAGATGTACCAATATGTTACTTTTATTAACACCACATGCACTATATAAGGTGTATCTATTCAGACACGAAATATTTTAAGAGGTACACCTGTAGGTGGTAAAGAAGCTATAGAAGCAAAAAGAAATTTTTTATCTAAGCGTTTTTGAATTTTCGTAATTATTATAATTTTAAAACTGCTTGAGACGTTTTGCATAAAACCTTTACTCCAAATTCTATGAATGGCCCGCCTGACGCTGCGAGGGCGGCGACCGGACGGCACGAGCATGGCCGCGGTGTCTCGGACCGTAAAAAATAAGAAGGAGCCAGTATTTCTTATGTGCGTCAGATAATTTATAAATATTAAATTTTGAAAAAAATCATTTAGAAAATGTTATTTGTTATACAAGAGTGCAAAGTTGCTTTTTAACCGCGTGTTCAATTTTGATGACCGAGCAAGCGAAGGATTCTAAAATTGAATCACGAGCGCAGCGAGTGATTCAAAATTAGAATCCTGAGCAATAGCGAGGGAATCAAAAGAGCACGAGGTGAAAAATCTTTGCACTCGAGTGCAACACGTAACTTTTCATTCCACCTCAGCGAGGAAATGACTAAATCCAAAAAAAAAACCTTTACAATCACAAGATAGGTACACTTTTATTTCAGTTTAGGTATTAATTACTACATTATGACAGGTAAGTATTACAGAATAATCTTTAAATTATAACAAAATAATACTAAGGTATAATTAAGAAAATTTTAAAGTAACGTTGCTACAGTTATTTAAATTGAGTGTAATATTTTTGTTAGGTACTGTAATGTTGGTGACGTGAAAAGTAAAATGGCGAGCGCAAAGCAAATTAAAAAAAAAGGATATCAAGAAGGTTCCGAGTCTAAGTTTTACAAATTAGAAAAAGGTTGAATGATCAATTCGGCACCATAGAGGTAGCAGTAAATAGGTTTAATGTTTTTTTTAATTCACAAACTTAGTGCACACGATGTTCTAAATTCAATTTACTTTATCCTCTAGAGAATAAAAACGGCTTTTCCACTCAGATATTGAAGATTAAAAATACTCTTTCCGAGATGGTGGGATGAAATAGTTATTTGTTATACAAGAGTGCAAAGGTGCTTTTTAACCGCGTGCGCAATTTTGATGACCGAGCAAGCGAAGGATTCTAAAATTGAATCACGAGTGCAGCGAGTGATTCAAAAATTAGAATCCTGAGCGTTAGCGAGGGAATCAAAAGAGCACGAGGTGAAAAATCTTTGCACTCGAGTGCAACACGTAACTTTTCATCCCACCTCAGCGAGGAAATGACTAAATATGCAAAAAAAAGCATTTCAATCACAAGATACTTTTATTTCAGTTCAGGTATTAACATTTATTATGTACTACATTATGATAGGTAAGTATTACAGAATAATCTTTAAATTATTTCAAATGATACTTAGGTATAATTAAGAAAAATTGAAAGTAACGTTGCTACAGTTACTTAAGTCGAGTGTAATATTTTTGTTAGGTACTGTAATGTTGGTGACGTGAAAAGTAAAATGGCGCGCGCAAAGCAAATTAAAAAAAAAAGTATATCAAGAAGGTTCCGAGTCGCAGCAACGAAAAGAAGTTTTACAAATTAGAAAAAGGTTGAAAGATAAATTCGGCACCATGGAGATAGAAGTAAATAGATTTAATGATGTTTTGAATTCACAAACTTAGTGCACACGATGTTCTAAATTCAATTTACTTTATCCTCTAGTGGATAAAAACGGCTTTTGCACTCAGGTATCGAAGGGCAAAAATACTCTTTCCGAGATGGGGGGATGAAAAAATATTTTTCGTTGCTGTAGCTTCTTTACCACCTACAGGTGTACCTCTTAAAATATTTCGTGTATGAATAGATACATCTTATATATTTAGATATTTTATATTTATTACTATTTTGATGACAATAGTAATGTCAAAAACCATAAATCTAGCAATTTAATACACCAATCAAAATTCGAATTAATTTTAATAAAAAGTATATAGATTGGTGGGAATTAAACTAAGATTAAATATTTGGTACAGATGATTTACCCCCTCCTCCCCCCAAGTTGGGGGAGGCCTACATGGACGTGTTCCGGTTTGAATGATGATGATCAAATGGTTTTGAATAGCTACGCCCGCGCCGGGGCTGGCCTAACGTAGTACGGAGTTTTAATAGAATGCGAGGCCAGCTTGTACTGGTTACGTTACCACTGACTTGAGGTCTACTGTGGCGTTACTGTGACGTGTGTATGTATGATGTTACTGACCTTGGTGCGTACGAAAGATATTGTTGTAAATAACTTTATTAGATAATAAATTAGTTATAATGTCAATATTGTTTTATTTTCAATCGAAACCATTGTTGTATACAACATTAGTTTTTGTTTATGCGAAACCCGAAACACGGGTCTAGTATTTTTATGTAAAGAATCTATGAAAAAAATTTCAAAACTGTATCATTAATAATCACAAAGTTATAAGCTTGTTACGGTACCTGATTGTCCTCGCAAAAACATGTGCAGCCCGTGTGTGCAGCCTACCGCAGGGCACCACGCCAGCCGCCCGCGCGGCTCTCACTCTCACTCATTGATAATAATTTGCCACAGTGATTGTTTATGTATTAGTTGGTGATAAACATTTTCCATCGCGCTTGCAGGCTTTGGACTGTCGAAATGGTCAAGTGTAGGTAGATTTTATTATGTAATTTATTCGTAAATGCAGTAGTAAGTGGTAAAATGTAATCAATGCCATTTGTTGCACCTTATGTCAACAACTTAAAGTTCAAAATGGATGAAAATTGTTAAACATCGCATTACTGAACCACAGCAGGCTGTAAACAAATAATAAATTTGTACCCTTGACTATCTTTGCGTGTTTAAAAATGTTAATCATCACTATCTACAATAATTGGCGTAATCACTATTTACAAACTGAAGCAACTGTTCGAAACTTTCTTGTATGCACTGCCATGCCAGGGAAATGTTATCACCACAAACAGCTAGTTTACGTACCATCTCCGTATAATGGACGTTTGAGTACGAGAAAGACATGATAATTTTAAAATCTAAACACTAGCCCCGGGGCCTCGGCGTCCGCGCGCTCGCGATCCCGTATTGTTGCGTGACGTGACTGATACGTGCACATCAGTCCGTAGCATTCGGGCGACTGAAGGGGGGGCGCCGCTGCGCGGTCCCGCGCCTACGCCGCCGTACGCGGCCGTTATGAACTTTCGTGACCCCTGTGTGCAAACAGATGATTGCGGATACCAACTTTTAAGCGTAATTAAATATTTTTGGTACAAAATATAACATGGTGTAAAAATTATTGGAATCGATTCAGTTACTGATTCTGAACAAACTATATTCAGGTTTCGCATATACTAAAAATAATGTTGTATAACTTTATTAGATAATAAATTAGTTATAATGTCGATATTGTTTTATTTTCAATCGAAACCATTGTTGTCAATAACTTTATTAGATAATATAAATTAGTTATAATGTCAAAATTGTTTTATTTTCAATCGAAACCGACCAAAAGTCGACGTTAACACGTTTCAACTGTCGATGTGTGTCTGTTTGTTTCGGCTAATCTCCGAAACGGATTTTCAGGAAATTCGATATGGTATTTTTTATCGACGTACCACGCGGGCCTACATAATATCATGTATCCCCGAAACTATATCTATACACTAACTTACATTGAAAGAATAAGGATTATTTGGACACAGTTCCTGAAACATAAATAACAAAACATAAAAGTGAGAGTAGTAAATAGTGTGGCTCACAGCTGCGGTTCATTTGGGGGGGGCGTCCGTTAACTACGTGAGGCACCTAGGGGTGGGGGGGGGGGCTCAAGTCGAATCTCACTCGAATCTGAGATTCGACTAGAGAGGGGCAGAGATGTGACATTTTAAAAATAACAGTATTTGAAATGCAAAATAGAAAATACAAAATACCTATTTCCATTTTGTATTTAAATACTTTTTTTAGAAAATCATTTAATATTTTATTTGAAATACCTTTTAGGACATATTTTGTATTTGCAAAATGCAAAATACTTTTTGCTAAGTTTTGTAAACATCAAAGAATTAATAATTAATGGGATGAGAAATGATACTTTTTTTTTCTCACTATGGCATCACTAAGCTACTAACAAATTAATGCTAGTTATAAAGCCTATTTACTGTAGTATTTGAGAGACGAAAAAATATTTTGGTACATAAAGCGCAACAGTTTATTTTGTAATTAAAGTTAAAAAAAAAATTGCTTAAAACAACAAAACATCAAAGAAGTTGTTATTTTAGTTGACAAGTTTGATGACTTTTTATATGACTTGCTATATTTTTTCTTACTATTTTAGAATATATATAAAGGTCGATACCTAAACTTCACATAAACACAATAACATGACGTCAATAAATACTTTGAATTTTCATGACTATTATAGGCGAAAAATGTTCTAAACATTACCCACCTCCTTTACCAGCCTGTTAGCTGGCTGAAATAAATAAACTTTTTAACAAAATAAAGATACTTTAAAACTAAAAGTATTTTATTTTAATAAAGCATTTTGTAAATACATATTTTGGGATTAGTATTTTAAATATAAAATGAAAAACTATTTTGTATTTTGTATTTGAAATAACAAAATAAAATTTTTTTTTACATTTTATTAACTATTTTGCACATCTCTGGAGGGGTCTTGCCAAGTATCACAATATAGGTAGGGTTGAGCCAAATCTCAAGACATTTTACCAGGGGGGCAGGAGAGGTCGAAAAATCGCCAAAATTACCTCACGAAATTAATGGACGTGCCCTTTTTTTCTTTGGATTGGAAATCATCATATGACTTCTCCCGCTCTGGGTGGAGCGGGAGGGCGTGTCTGACTTTTACTGACTAAAACCCTCCCGTTTTTCTTCAGTTGCCCATTTGCCAGGGTCACAGTATCTCTTTAGAACAATCTCGCGACCCTAGCAGGCATCGGTCCTAGCAGACACCTTCAGTGCTGCTGACATCTCTTTGAGGCGCGCGTGGAACACTACGTGCCGTCGAACCGAGCCTCGTCCTTGAGGTACCCATTGCTCACCGCACGCAAGCTCGCGCCTGGCCGGGAGTCCGCTATTGACTCCCGACGCCCGGGGCATGTCCTCCTGCGGCGGCGGACGGGGACGTGAGGGCGCAGAGACTGCCACTCCCTCACGCGCCCCGCCTCCTCCTTCGCGAGCATTACTGCTTCGCAGAAGGAGGTGACGGCTTCCCATGCCCTCTCGCTCCGTATCATGGCTCGCACCAGGGCCGGACGCGAGAGGTCGCCGCCGCCGATCGCCTCCACGAGGACACGGCGGTGCTCCGCCCAGGCAGGGCACACTTCCACCGTACTCTCCACCGTGTCCTCTAGATGATCCTCACAATGGAAACACTTTAAGATTGACTCACTATAACTCAAAAGGAGCGAGCAGCAACGAAAAATGGACGAAAACTAGCAGGCAAATCGATGCGACGGGAAGGGTCAGAGGAGTGGGCACGCCACAATTGCGGCGGTAAGTCCCCTCTTTGAGGAGTGGATAGAGAGGCGTCACGGCGTCCTCACCTTCCGCCTGACGCAGGTTCTTACCGGGCATGGGTGCTTCGGTGGGTTCCTGTTCAGGATAAAGCGGGAGGATACGTCCGGGTGTTTCCATTGCGAGGATCGTCTGGAAGACACGATGAAGCATACGGTGGAGGTGTGCCCTGCCTGGGCGGAGCACCGCCGTGTCCTCGTGGAGGCGATTGGCGGCGGCGACCTCTCGCGTCCGGCCCGGGTGCGAGCCATGGTACGGAGCGAGAGGGAATGGGAAGCCGTCACCTCCTTCTGCGAAGCAGTAATGCTCGCGAAGGAGGAGGCGGGGCGCGTGAGGGAGTGGCAGTCTCTGCGCCCTCACGTCCCTAGCCGCCGCAGGAGGAGACGCCCCGGGCGTCGGGAGTCAATAGCGGACTCCCGGCCACCGTAGGCGCGAGCTTGCGGGTGGCGAGCAATGGGTAGCTCGCCGCCCGGTAAGGACTAAGCTCGGGTCGACGGCGCGCAGTGTTCCACGCGCGCCTCAAAGAGATGTCAGCAGCAGTGTAGGGGTCTACTAGGACCGATGCCTGCCGGGGTCGCGTGATTGTTTGAAAGAGATACCGTGACCCTGGCACATGGGCAACTGATGGAACACGGGTGGGTTTTAGTCAGTAAAAGTCTGACACGCCCTCCCGCTCCGCCCAGAGCGGGAGAAGTCATTTGATGATTTCCCATCCTGAAAAAAAAAAAAGGGTCAGAGGAGCAAAAATTTGACGCGGACGAAGTCGCGGGCAGAAGCTAGTAATTTATACAAAGCCTAGGTTCGAACTCACGACTTATGACACTAAGGCGGGGCTGTTACCACTGGTCCACCTGCTCCTCGTCAACGTTGCTTAGGGCTCTCAGCAATAGTATTGCGTTCTACCAGTGAAAGAATTTTCCAAGTCGGCTTTAGAGAGGTTCTCCCCCCATAGGCCTCCATGGGGGGGGTCTTCATGCTCGGAAGGCGGGTATGCAATCGCAGTGTGGTGATAAAATGCAGAGAACGTTACTGCCCATTCTCTCTCTTACGACACCCACGGGAAAAAAACGGGATACTCAATACTCAATTCTTTATTGCATTCCATATGTTACATAGATGGTAAAAAATAAAAATGGTACAAGATCAAATATGGACCCTGTCGGGCACGCAAAAATTAGGAGAGAGGAAGAGGGCTGAGTTACAATTTAATTAAATCAATATTCTCATTTACTATCTTTCATTTGGTATATAATTAATTGTATACATATTATTATTATGTTTGTGTAGATAGGTATAATAGCATATCATTTGTTATTATATATATTTGCACGATATTACAATTAAATTCTTCGCTTCTATTCTTTACGTGTCGCCACCGGAACGGTTTTGAATACCATTTTCATGATCATTTAGAGAATTTATTCCGAAAGGTTTATGTGTATGACATTTATGAACATTTAACTAGCGTGAAATAACGAAATTTCGATGTTTTGAAACCGCGCGAAGCAAAGGCGGGTCGCTTGTCTGTTTACATGAAATATCTTTCTTCTTATTTTTTCTGCGAATTGATAACACTTTCATGATGCATTATCATCATGTGCATATATATTTAAACAATAAAGTGAATTGCATTCAAGGCCATTAATTCATCTAAACTAATGTATGTAGTTAATCAAGAAAACAAAGTTCACTTTTGTATGTTAGTTTGTTTCGCTTTCACGCTAAAACCACTACAATCAATCAATCAACTCAGTCTATCGGACATAGGCCTCTCCCATATTGCGTCACAACACCCTGTCCTCCGCCTTCCGCATCCAGTTTGCCCCAGCCACTTTCTTTAAGTCGCTAAAACCACTACCTACAGATTTGGATGAAATTTGGCTTTGAACGACAACACAGTTCATTAATTCGTTCATAATAACAACTGTCTGACGCTGGTATTTTCAACCGACGAAAACAAAAACGGTGGAGGTTCTCAATTCGACGCGTATTTTCTTATTTTAATGTAGGTATAACCACGCATAACTTTTTATATAGTAGTCTGATTGTGATAATTCTTTTTTTGTTGGAAAGGGTACACTCCGAAGGTGGTCCCATATAAATTTGAAAAATAAAATCCAACCCTAGGGGTCGTAAAATAGGGGATGATTGATTGTTCACTCACTGATTGTAATGTACAACCATGCATTACTTTATACAGAGTAGTCCGATTTTGATAATATTTTTTTATTGGAATAGGGTACACCTTTCCAAGTATTATTAGTGCATTAAAGCCACAAAAAATTATAAAATAAAAACTTTCTAACAAAAAAATAAACCGCCGAAAAAACTGAAAACCGGTCACAAAAGGTTAATAACCTTTTGGGGCAAGTCACCTAATGACCGGTAAGGACCAGGCCCGGGTCGACGGCGCGTTGTTATCTACGCTCGCCTCATAGAAATGTCAGCACACATTGAAGGGGTCCGCTACGACTAGGACCGATGCCTGCAACGGTCGCGCGATTTGATCGAAAGAGTTACCATGGCCCTGGCACAGGAAACTGAAGGAACATGGGTTTGTTTTAGTCAGTAAAAGTCTGACACGCCGTCCCGCTCAGCCCAGAGCGGGAGAAGTCATTTGATGATTTCCCAAGCAGAAAAAAAGGACAAGTGACGAGGAGTACAAAAAGTTTCAACTTATCTAACAATTCTTGGCATAAGGATAGAAGATGACCTGGATACTTTTAACCCGATATCCCACGGGATCAAAACTTATGCGGGTAAAACCGTGGGGCACAGCTAGTTATAGTAAACGGTAAGCCACTGAACCCAAATTCTTATCTTCAAAGTGCTTAGTTTTAATTACTATACAGAAGATGTTTATAGCAAAATAAATATTTTAAATCAACAGATAGGGCAACAGTATTTAAATAATGTTAAGAGAATCATACAGTACCTAAGTACATATGTACCTTCTGATATATTTTCGTGAATTGTTAATATTATTTCGATTTTCTTCGAAGTAAAAGCTTTTCCCGCTTACCATTTTGAATTTGGAACAGTTTTCATTTATTGTCTTTGGTTTACCTGATATTCTCGTTATTATCGAAAATAGTTTAAAAGTGAAAGTGAGCAAACATGTTTCTTAAAATATTAAGCTATCTCTTTACACTGAATGTCTATGTTTATGGGTATACAGGAACAACAGTTTCGGTAGAAACCCCAGTTGGGCAAATACGTGGGCTTGACAACGAACAATTTACCATGTTCCTGGGCATTCCTTACGGACTAGTCAATGAAACAAATCCTTTCGGGGTAAGTCTTCACAATTATGTATTGACGTGAAAACGTGTCCGCTCCGTGTACTGGGTAGTATAATAAGTTCAATTATTATAACGAAAACATTTGAAGATCTATACAAGTTACAATTACAAGACTTTAAGTTTTAAAAGTATTTTATTTAAATCGGTTAAAGATATAGCACTGCACACACAGCGTAACACACTACCAATCATTTTGATTTAAGCACTTTGAATGTATTTTGATTGTTCTGTATGGTGCCGGACGTAATGAATAGAACCATCCCATTTTACCAATGCTTTCAAAACAGTCAAGGAAAAATCGTAAGAAAACTGGCATGTACTAGAACTAAAAATTCGAAGACATGTGACATCTACCAACCCGCACTGGGCCTGAGTGGTGAATTATGGCCCACTCGCTCTCACCGAGAGGAAGCCTGTGTCGCAGCAGTGCGAACATTATAGGCTGCTGATGACTGCTCTTATAACGGTGAAGGAAAACATCGTGAGAGAACCGACATGTCCACCAAAAATTGTGAGCCAAATATTTGAAGATATGTGACATCTATCAGCCAGTAATGGGCCAGCATGCTGGATTACAGTCCATCACCCTTTCGCCTATGTCCAATGTGAACATTATGCTAGCGTTATTTTTTTTTCCCTCTTAACAATATTTCGGTCATCAACCTACTTAATATTTATATGAAGATAAAAATTAATTATATCAACGTTGCTAAACCGCTGCGGGAGGCGTGACATTGAATAAGATAAAGAATGACTGATAATTCTATTTTATTATTTAATGTTATTTGAACAATATGATAAGTGCGAGAGCTGTTTATTTCTTAGAACATAATAAGACACACGTACTATATTCTTGGATTAGTACAAAGATAGGAGATAAAATAAACCTCCAAGATTATCAAATTTTTGTGCTTAGAGTTTGCGACATAAGTACAAATCACATACGTTAGTACAAGATACAATCTGAGGATCAAATCTCGTCATTTTAATAACGTTCAAATTTATTTACTTAATACTTTAAGCACATTAATGTACAGAGGAGTACCTGACATTTGGTTGTCGCCGAAATGAGACTGCGATCTTTGGACTGCGACTAGAATTTGAACGTTTTTAATTAGGAGAATTGGCTTTCAGTTCAAGAGTTTTAAGTATTAAAAGTTGTTAGTTATAACCAGT
Organism: Aporophyla lueneburgensis; assembly: GCA_932294355.1. Taxonomy (NCBI): domain Eukaryota; kingdom Metazoa; phylum Arthropoda; class Insecta; order Lepidoptera; family Noctuidae; genus Aporophyla; species Aporophyla lueneburgensis. The sequence continues at coordinate 492,912 of OW028756.1, forward strand.
GATCGGATATTCGGTTGCATATTTACCTAATGTTACTATTTAGCTGTGAAAGCATGGAAGCGGCTTCGTATTTTTTATTAAAGCCGGGTTTCTTGGATCGTATTTATTTAAATTTAAGTAAACTTAATTTTAAATAAATATGATCCTGAGATAATAGTTATACCTGTATTTTATAAAAATTAAAAAAAATAAGATTATTTGTAGGTACTAAAAAATACACGTAATATAGAAGGGAAGGGGTTAGTCTTAAACCTCACCATGTATCACCAAGGGGGAGGGGGGGTTAAAAATGCCAAAAAAACATCACGTGATTAAGGACGGCCCTTAAGGTACAGAAACATGGGTCATCTCATCGCAGTCAGACGGCGGTTACAGCATATGCTCAAGGATCTCCCCGCGTGGATGCTCGCGTGCCCAATAGTCACCTCAGAATTATATTTTGCATGCTTTTTTTCAACTCTCTTTCAGTCGGCTATAAGTTCATTTTCAATTTATCAACTGCTCAATCATTTTGACGCTCTCTCTGACGTCAAAATCATCATTTTGATAGATCGAAGCGTAAGGTAACGCTTAGTGACGCCTCTGGAGTCTAGACCCTACCCGGACGCAGAGAAAGCAACGTTCTAAAATAATCAGCGATATGAACGTTGACGGAACAAGCTGATTCCTACAATTTTGCTTTCTCCTTGTTCTATCGATGAACTATGTTATGTTGTATGATGTTCTATGATTCTATGAGATTCAGCGGGAAAACTACAGCGGGATTAATTAATTCACGCCAGATAGAGCTATTCGCACAGTAATACTGCAGGCAGTTCAATGCTAACAAAATTATCATCTTTTTTCAGAACGCTAAGCCTCACCCCTACTTCAATACGCCGCGTGAAGCATTCGACGACTCTGTAATATGTCCGCAATACGACAAAGGCAAAATCAAAGGCACAATCCAATGCTTGCATCTCAACATTTACAAATCAAATGTTATAAGCCTAGAACCTACATTGCCAGTAATGGTGTATATCCACGGCGGAGCGTTCGTGGAAGGCAACGGAGCTCTAAGCACGTATTCACCAAGATTTTTGATGAGACACGATGTCATTGTCGTCACAATCAACTACAGATTAGGGCCTTACGGTCACCTCTGCGTACCTAACACCGAATACAATAATCAAGCGCTGAAAGACCAGAGCCTAGCTTTAAAATGGGTTAAAAACAATATCGGAAGCTTCGGAGGAGATCCTGACAATATTCTGCTTTTTGGACATAGCTCCGGCTCTGTTTCAATACACTTTCATCTATTATTCAATGAAGATATCGTATTTAATAAAGTCATTCTGCAAAGTGGCGTGGTTGTCTCATCGCTGGTAAACGAAGTCACAGACACTGCGACATTCGTTAAGGATGTCGGTCTGGATGACGAGAATATCGACTTTGGCAGATTTATGCAAACTATTTCGGCCATAGACACAAATACGATCATCAACATCACGAAACTTTATGATTTCCGGCCTTGTATTGATGGGCAATTTATAACTAAAACACCGAAAATGAGGAACTTGCAAAATATGAAACTTATGATTGGTGGAACATCGAAAGAAATGCTTTATTTCTATCCTAGAGAAGACAGATACGAAACTTTTGACTTTGTCGCAGAATTAAATAACGGTTTTTCGGTTTCCAAAATGGCGGATAGCTCCGATGCAATTGATTTAATAAAATACTTATATCTCGACAACTTAAAAGTTGATATTGTTAATTTCACGTCAGATTTAACTTTTAATTACCCAATAGAGAGGACTGTAAGGTATTATGTACAGAATCATTGTACCGTGTACAGATATTTGTTCTCATATGACGGCGGTCGCAATTTCATGAAAATTCGCGACAACATAACCACTGCAGGCTCCACACATGGTGACGAGTTGGGATACTTGTACGACATTCCTCTAATAAAGAATACAACACCAGCAGACCAAGTTATCATCGACAGGATTAGCCTTTTGTGGACGAATTTTGCTAAATACGGGTACGTTATCTTTATCTTCTCTTCTATTTATATAAAAATATCTGGTTGACCGAGCTTTGCTCGGTATTTTTTCGTAAATCGTGTTTAAAATAATAAGTTTATGTTCAAATTGATTATCGATAAAGTTGGTCATTGAAAACATGAATAAAACGACATTGTATAAAAATGAATCCTAGCTAGATCGATTTATCGCCCCCGAAACCCCTTATATACTAAATTTCATGAAAATCGTTGGAGCCGATTCCGAGATTCAAATTATATATATATATATATACAAGAATTGCTCGTTTAAAGGTATAAAGATACAATGCCACTTTTCGTTGTAACTGAACTCCTCCTAAACGGCTGGACCGATTTGAATGATTTTTTTTTGTATGCGTTTGGGTGACACCCTGGATGGTTTAGATTCACTATTGGACCCGGTAGGTGGCGCTGCTATCGAGTTCTAGGAAACAGGACAACGTCTGTACGGTCAGCTAGTAGATAGATAGATTTTTAGCTAGGATTCTAAATAAAAACTATTTGATGATGAAATCCAGATTATGACTTCGTTTTGCAAATCTCCAACTAGCTCGCGACCTATTGTCCCAACCAAGTCCATAATCATAACTGGTGGTGTTAAGGGGGAAGCAACAGGGCCAAGGGAAGCAATTTATTCACGATCATAACAAATATTGGTTTACGGAATTGAAATAATCTATACAAATAAATAAAATAGGCGTATCTGTTTTTAATATTAAAATAACCACTTTTTACTGAGTGTATATGGATGTATACCTACACGGTACATATACCAAAACAACATTTTTTACAATTTTTGTCGGTCTGTAAGTTCCGGCTAATCTCTGAAATGGCTGGACCGATTTTGACGGGACTTTCACTGGCAGATAGCTGATGTAACAAGGAGTAACTTTTATTTTAGAAAATTACCTGCGTTAATTTCCGACATCCACGCGGGCGAAGCCGCTGGCAAAAGCTAGTCAATAATATAATCCTCTAAGTTCATTTAATCCATCCAGTAAGATTTGAATTTCGTGTGCTATGTGGGGCATCCCCCTTAATGTCGCAATATAACCTGGTAAGAAATGAAGAAAAATCAGGATTGCTACTCTATAAAAACGTGTCAATAGCGTAATAAGCAGGCCTCTAACACATCCGGTGACAATCGACTGGAGCTGATGCAGCAGTTTCGTCATTGCGATAACAAATATACGACCTATTGTTACAGCTTGACAGCTTCATTGATCTAGTCGTTGCAAGCGCGACTTCTAATTGAGTGATCCTAGGTGCAATCCCAAGGTCGGGCAGGGTTTTTGATTAGAAAATTCCCAGTTGTAGAGTTTTTTTTTTTGGAACGAAGTTCCTTATCGCGCGTTGCGAAAGGGGGCTAAACGGAAAAAATTAAGACCAAAAGTTGTAACGACGCTTTTTGATATAGTCGTAAGCCGTGCGGAAGCGGTCTTTCAGACTCTTACTGGCTAAGGCCCGATTTATGGCCATACAATCATTACACACTTTGCGGGGACTTAAGGATAGGACCCAGAGTGGCCAATGAAAGTCAAATTTTCTTGCGTTTTTGGCTATTTGCAGGTCAGTATCTCTTCTTTACATAGTAAAAAACAAAATCGCTTCCCGTGTCTTTGCGCTTACATCTTTTAAACTACACAACGGATTTTAATGCGATTTTCATCAATAGACGGACAGATTCAAGAGGAAGGTATACCTATGTATAATATGCGGGTGAAGCCGCTGGCACAAGCTAATCAAGCAATTCTAAAAATCCATATTTATTACGGTTGCCTATCATATTTTTGACATTGACTAGCAAATTGCAAACAAAATTAAGAAAAAATGACTTTTGCGGGCTACTTTGGCACATCAATTATGTATGTGCTAAAGGACTGATTTTTTATTAGTCAGGTAACTTTTATCTGATGAATAAATATTGCGGTTTGACAGCTCGTGTATGGAAAATATGTCAAACTGTCAGATTTATTCTTCTAATAAAACTTATCTGACTATTGAAAAATCAACCCTAACTGGAGTAATATTCTCTACCTACCATATGAATAATTATCGTTTATTGCCCGTGGTTCGACTGCGTAGTTCTACTAGTAGGACCACGGGTATTTTTCTTTTCGGTGGTTCTATCAATCGGACCATGGGTAAATCAAGTTCTATCAATAGTACTACGGGCAAATTTGTTTACCCGTGGTTCTACTAAAACTAAAATCAGTATTTAACTTCTTTGCATATGCACTTCATTCGGAAAATATTTTAGATGAAAAAAATTGTATCATAATGGCATTGACATTTAATATTTTCTGCCTGGATTTGTATTGAAAGAGCATCGTAATTTATTGTTTATATTCTTTGGCTACCTTGGTTCTTGTGGAGTATATAGTTGCTGTTTACAATGGAAGTAGATTTAGACAAGGATATTTGTTTTATTAAAAGAAAAGGTGGTACGGTAATATTATACCGCGATTACCAATATTATAAAATGCGACATTATAAAAATGGATCCGCGGTGTGGCGGTGTTCTAATTATAAGAAACGAAAATGTACAGGTACAATAACAATAAATAAGGTATGTAATTGTTCTTCCTTGATGTTTCACCCAAAATTAATCGGCAGGTTCCTGTAGTTCTGCCAGGGTCGCGAGATTTGTTCAAAAGAGTTAACGTAGTCCTGGCATGTAGACAATTGAAGGAACACGGGTGGGTTTTAGTCAGTAAATCTGACACGCCCTCCCACTCCGCCCAGAGCTGGAGACGTCATTTGATGATTTCCCACCCACAAATAAAAAAAGTTTCCTGTAGTTCATTGGAATTGAAACAAGCTTAGTCTAAATAATTCCAACCAAAATAAAATCGTCGTAAATTTGTTGTTGGTCTACCAACAACGACTTTGACACCGATATTTTAGACATTTTGGAAATAGTACGTTCTGACTCGAAAAGCCATTTTTGTTTAACTTTATCTTGTATGGAACCAGTGGAAATAAGCTTCTTGTTCTTCATTTATAGTATAGTTCCACGAAGTTACTGAGAGAAGAAATAACTCCCACTAGTAATACTCAATGAAACTAATGGGATTTGCCGAAATGAAAGCTTTTTAGACAGTTATTTGAAATTTTATTTTCAGGAAAATATTGTACTGAAACATAAAAACCACCTGTGTGAGCCTAACAAAGCACAAAACATGGTTGATAAAGCTATATCTGATTTAAAAGAAACAGTAAAAAAATCTGATCGTCCAATGCCTCAGCTATATAATGAAGCGATTGCAGATGTGGAAGAACGTGGGCTCAATTTTGTAAACTGCTCTATACCTTCTTTATCCAACATACAACACTGTCTGTATAGCATAAGAAATAAGTCCATAAATTGTTCGAAAACTGTTTTTAACCACTTAAATGAGGTCCAAATACCAGAAATTTTTTCATCTTTCCTTTTGGCCGACTATTGTTATGAAAATTCTCGTATCCTAGTCTTCTGCTCTCCAAACGCCAGGGAATTAATTCCCAATATTACAGAATATTTTACAGATGCAACATTTAAATCCTGTCCAAAACCCTTCGCCGAATTGTATAATATACTTGGAGACATAGGCAGTACATCAAACGACACTAAAGTTGTACCATTAATTTTCGCATTATTACCTGATAAAAAAGAAAAAACTTATATAACATTATTCAATCTCATCAGATCGCAATTGCCGGAATTCACTCCCCATAAAATACATTGTGATTATGAGATGGCGGCAGTAAATGCTATTTCAGAAGTTTTTTCAAGCACTAAAATTATAGGATGTTATTATCACTGGACACGAGCCATTTGGCGAAATGCTAAATTATTACAAGTTAAAAGAACTAAAGCTCAAAATCGTATAATTGGACTCACTGCAGCTTTGCCATTGTTACCACCCGAGTTTATTTCTGAAGGGTGGAACTATATAAAACATGAAAGCGAAACTATTGCAATTGAAAAATTTGTGAACTATGTAGATAGATATTGGTTTAAACAAGATATAGTCAAAATTATTAGCGTTTTCGGTCAACGTCATCGAACAAATAATGTTATTGAAGGATGGCATGCAAAATTAAATAAATCAATAAATAAAAATACTGTAACATTACATCGTCTCGTGACAATTTTAGAAAAAATCGATTTACAGACAAATATAAACATAAAATATAACATAAATTTGAAAAAAAAGGGCACCAATTTCGGTAAAAAATGATGAATTTATAATGCTAATACAAATGGAGCTATTAAATTCCGAAATAAATGTTGGGCACGCATTAGATAAGCTGCGATAATGTTGCATAGGGTTCCCTATCCATTTTCATAAAATTTTAAGACCTAATATAACTTAGCATACTTTTTTTCTCCTAAGTATACTTTCGCATAACATTTTTTACGCATAACAGCTTACGCATAATACTTTTAAGCAAAATTTCTTTAATCATAATAATGATTAAGCATAACATTCTAAAGCATAAAATATTTACGCATAATTATATGAAAACATATTTTTTAAAGGCATAATAAAGAAGCATAATAATTAACTCCTAATATGTTAGACACTAATAAACATGTAAACATGCATACACCATGCATACAGCAAACATGCAGCATGCAAGCATGCATCCAGCAGGCATGCCGCATGCAAACAAGCATGCAACATGCAGCAGGCATGTTTTAAATTACACCCTACGAACCGACTGCACGTAGTCTTCTCTGCCCTACCGGCAGAGAAGACTACGTGCAGTCGGTTTTGCAGCAATTCGTTTCTGTCACTAAATTTTGTAGCACAACGTATTGAATTAAGACAGTATTTTAACTTTAATTTAGGGTTAAAAATTGAAATTTTATATTAGGAAAAAGAAAATTATGCAAAAAGAAGGGATCCCACTTAATTTACATAGTTAGTCTGTTAGTTTAGTTTTAAGTCAGTTAATTTACATGGTTAGTCATTCGCTTATCAGTTAGTGTTATGTGAAACCAATAAAACCATTTTCAAATATATAAACCTTTTTCAATCATTTTTAAGTACCTACTAGTAGTACCATGGGCAACAACATTTATCTTAGTTCTACTCGGCCAGTAGATCTACTGCCAATAAAATATGATAATTTTATAAAAATGGTTCGATTGATAGAACCACCGAGAAGAAAAATACCCGTGGTCCTACTAGTAGAACTACGCGGTCGAACCACGGGCAATAAACGATAATTATAACACTATAGGTACACCTCCACTCTGACAAATCCTTCGGGGATATATGCAGGGTGGCAATGTTACGTTCTCAATCTAGGGTTCCCTCTATCTGGCAGAAACTTGATGCTCCGAATTTTATTTGGCATAACACACTTGGCATAATCTTCTTTAAACGAATATTTGTAAGGCATAAAAAATGTTTAGCATAATCATTGTTTGGCCGAATGTTTATATGTCCCACTTTACGCTGGCATACTTTTAAGATGGCAAAATTTTATTAAGCATAATAATTACCTACCTTTGGCAGAGTTAAAATTCCGCAGAATTTCGTTTAGCATAACATTTATTTAGAACGACGATTATTTGGTACAATTTCACTTGGCATACTATGAAGATGGCAAAATTTCATTTAGAATAATTTTGTTAGGCATATTGTCATTTCTATAAAATTGCATTTTAACCTTAAATTAAAATTAAAATAGTGTCTCAAAAAGTCAATATATGGTGTGCTACAAAAGTTATTGACAGAAACGAATCGCTGCAGAACCGACTCCACGTAGTCTTGTCTGCTCTACCCCTAGAGTGTAATTTAAGCCCGCGTAGGCACGGAGGGGCGAGGCGGCCCGCGAGCTGACGAGGATTTTGACGCGCGCCGCCGCAGCTGTGGCTGGGCGGCGAAGACGGCCAGCAAGCCGAACCTGCGGTGGTGAGCGTAAAACCATCTGCGACGATGAGCTCGCGTGGGACCGCCGGAGCCGTGACAGAAAGCATGCATGCTGCATGTTGCATGCTCGCCTGTATGCTGTGAGCTTGCTTGCATGCTGCATGCTTGCTTGCATGCTGAATGCTTGCTTTCATGCAGCATGCTTGCTTGCATGCTTCAAGCTTGCTTGCATGCTGCATGCTTCATGCTTGCTTGCATGCTTGCTTGCTGCATGCTTCATGCTTGCTTGCATGCTGCATGCTTACTTACATGCAGCATGCTTGTTTGCATGCTGCATGCATGGTGTATGCTCGTTTGCATGTCTGCATGCAGCGCGCTAACTATGATTTTTCTGTAATGTAATAGATGAGTGTTTCAATTATTATGGATATGAAATGTATGCCAAAAGATGATTCTAAGTGTAAAGTTTCTGAGATAAGATAGTTCTGCCTTTTAAGGACTATCGATATGAAATAATGCCAAAAGACGATTCTAAATGCGAAGTTTCTGCGATATGATGGTTCTCCTTTTTCATTATTATGGATGAAATTTATGCCTAAAGATGATTTTGACTTATAAAATTATGCGTTGTGAATGCATGATACATGAGTGTATGCCAAACGATTTTATGCGAAATGAAGTTAATGCTATCTGCTGTTATGCAAAATAATATTGTGACGAAAAAAATTCTGCCATAAAGGGTGGACCCCTTTTTTTTTCAGGATGGGAATTCATCATTAGTCACTTTCTCAACTATATTTGATTATGTTAAATCAGTTTCACAATTTTATTACTTATCAAAGTGTAAAATGGTCATTATGCACATGATAAGGCCATTTTTTTATTTTCTAGTTAATTGTGTTTTAAAAGATCTAACATAATCCATTAAAACATTTTAAAAATCCATGACATGTTTTATTTTAATTTCCATATTTTAAAAATAAAAACCAGCCGATTTTCCGATCTACAACAGTGTTGACGAAAGGGTGTTACCGAGCGGGAATAACCCTCTTCTCCCGCTCTGGGCGGAGCGGGAGGGCGTGTCAAACTTTTACTGACTAAAACCCACCCGTGTTCCATCAGTTGCTCGTGTGCCGGGGTCACGGTATCTCGCTTGAACAATCTCGCGACCGCGGCATAAGGGTGGACCCCTCAATCTATTATAGCTTCGTTTGATAAGTTTTCATTTTTCAGGGATCCCACACCATCGACTTCAAATCTTCTACCAGTCAAGTGGACACCAGTAACTACCAGCGCGAAGACCTATTTACAAATAGACACAAATCTGGAACTTCATAACGGGCTTTTCCAGGATCGTATGGCTTTTTGGGACTCTTATTATGCAAAATATGGAATGTTTGCCAAAGGAATAAGCTTAGGAGAGAAATATATTGAAAATAGAGCTTTTAATGTAGATTTAAGCAAATTGTTGTTAGTATTAAGTCTTTTGTTAGTTTGGCAGTAAGCCATCGTAGTTACAGGGAAAAATTATAAGTCAATATGTTGCAAACATTATTAAAATACTCTTACTATGTATACTTAATTTTGTTTACTTTTTAATCATCATAGTACACAGAATTGAGATTATAGCACATATAAGTAGCATACAGCACACCGATCAATGAAACACCATACATCACCAAAGGCGTCATCGCTGTTGTTCCAATAGATTCCTCATTGTTCAGAGATATAAATCGATGCCTGTTCCGATGATGATTTTATTTTAAATTATTGTAAACATGGGCCGAGCCCGGGCAGGACCGGAACACGGAGCCATCATAGACCAATAATACTCGTTGCCTAGCAACTTAAAGCACAGATATACCCAGATCACTGACCTCTATCTATAGATAGAGGTCAGTGACCCAGATTCACGAAAAAAAGTATTGTTAAGGCTAAGTTCAGATGAAAGCGCGACGACGCGCGGTTGGCTCGGCGCGCGGTTTAAGATTGTAACAAATCAATGTTGTTGTGTACATGACCGCGCGTCGCCGCGCGTGCCCGCGCGCACCGCCATGCACCGCGCGCAAGATGTTGACCTGCGCGCCATCGCGCGGTGACGCGCGGTTTAAGATCTACACTCCCGTATCGACATGTTCAGTTGACCCGCGTGGTTTGAGGTGGACGGATGCAAGGACCGACGAAAAAATGGAGGACGACATATCAATGGATTTACTAATAGACGAAATTGAAAAAGTTTTTATTTTGGTGATATACAATATCTTACAGCACCATCTGTAGGTTGCAAATCCTTTTCAACGCAATCATACAACAAGTCAAAGGATGCAATCGACATCCTAAAATAGTTGACAAATCGATCTTCGTGTGGTCTTAGTGCGGGATATAAAGTCACAAACAGGCTTAAAGAAAGTCTTTGACTTAAAATAGGGTGCACCCAGTATCGTCTTTGCTTTCAGCGGCGAAGTCGCAGTTTGCGGTATAAAACCCACAAGCAAATTGCCTCCTCCACGTCCATTCTCACTGAATGTTCACGCTAGACTGTCGCGCGCAAGCCGCCGCCATCTGAACAGGTGAATCGCGCGGCAGCGCGCGTCGTCGCGCGTTCATCTGAACTTAGCCTAAAAGCTTGAAAAGTGTGTTCATGTAGTTTTGGTCTACATCGGAGCGTACGGATTTACTTGGTTTGTTTAAATTTCTATAGAACCTTTCCACTCAACCGTCCATGGTTACAAAAGTAACCAAATAAAATTTCGTCGAAACGTCCATGGTTACTTTTGGAACCATGGACGTTTTATGCGTCATTCGTCACTTGAAACGTGTTTATCGCTACAGTCCTTTGATAGTCGTACATTAGAAAAATACTAGATGTCGCTATATGAGATTTGTCATCCAGTAGAGTGAATTTCATCTATGGACCGGCAACATAAAATTTAGAAAAAAAAAAAGAAAATGACAGTTCATCCGTGTTGTCTAGTGAACTATGTTTGTGTGTGGATCTCCAACTAAAATATGGTAAGTTTTCTGTTTTTATACCACATTTATGTTGTTATTGTATATCAAATTAAACGTGAAGATATTTCCTTTACGAAATATGCATTACTACGCCAATTTCGAAACGTTTACATGGAATAATATAGCTGGAAAAGTTTTATGATGACCGCGCGGACATTGTTCGTTGGTTGTTGTTGATCCATTTTTCGAATTAGTTGTTTTTGTTAAATAAATGCTTAAATATAAGAGAATACTTTACTATTAGCACTATAACAGCTATTTACAAACGAAATATATTGAGATGGGGTCTACAAATTATTCAAACGCAACTCGTAATTCATGATTTTAGTGTTGGCTCGGGGACCTTTGGAGAAGTATTTGTTTTTTCTTGATAGAAAACTAAATACTTATATTTAGATATTGGTGTCATTTTGAAGGGTATATTATGTACTATTATAATAAAAATAATTTTGCCTAGTAACTATTATACTTTTCTTGTAAAATACGAAATAAAAAATAAATACGATATTTTTTTGAAATCCCCGACTTTATTTTCTAATTAGAATTCAATATCTAATTAGCTTTTTGTTTGATTAATTTAGTTTTTTCCAATTAGAATTCGATATCTTATTAGCTTTCCGTGAGTATTTCTTATTAGAATATAGCTATAGTAGTTTTTCAGTCGTAATCGTTTTTGTGCAAAAAATTCGCAATGTCGTAAAAAAGAAAGTGAAATTTGACGCCCGGACAGTTGGGGAGATAATCGCCGCGCGGGTTGGACGGTTGAGTGGTTAATTATGTATGCAAATAGGCTAATTCTGCCACGCGTCGCCATTGCAATGAAGAAAAGCAAATGCCAACGCTTTAAAAATAAAACAGATGCCGATGAGATGGGCGCACACCTGAATTCCATTTAGTCGATTTTGCCGTTCAACACTCAGGACTAGCTGTCAATGTGACAATGTACAAACATTGTTAAATGTCAAAGCCATGAAATAGACGCTGTCGCTGTCTGTCGTAAATAAAACAATCAATAGTTTTAATTTATAATTTAATTTTCTTTAATAATTCTTGAAGCGACTTTAAATGCAAGCATAGATTCGCCTAAGAAAGAAATATGGGAGATTTATGTACGGCTTGCATGTGTACCGGACGAAATCTATATTTTATTGGGGAAACTGGATTTTATCATTTATTTTGGGAAATTTTGAATGAAATACAAGTAAGTATGATTATGTTTGTGTCTTACAACGTTCATAGGGACTATCAGAATACTCTATAGTATTCCATTGACTAAAATAATCTAATAAAGTACTTTGAACGCGCTTTGTTTAGGAGCAGCAATAGAAGTATCGAAGTTTTTGAAACTTGCAAGGCCTGCATTAAAATGTTTGTTTTTCAAGAAAATTCCTCATGTAATCGTTTCTTGAAGGTTTCAACCATGTTTCATTGTCTATTTTTGAAACTTTTGTTTTTTTTCATTTTTTCCATTTTAACAGACTTATTTTTATGGCGAAACAATGCAATTCGTAAGATTATTTTCAAGCTAAACATGCAGAATGTGAAGCTATGTGTGAGAACTGACAGATATTTTGAATTGAGGAGTGGATCATTGCTACAGCCCTTTAATATTACAAAAGTACTAAAATCATTAACATTAACTCATTTAATGGATATTTCGAGGACTCGTTACACTTTTACCTGCTTTTTGTTCTACAATATCTGTCACATACCTTTTATGTTATTTTTGTTTATCCATCAGGTATACGACTCATCACCGTTCTACGTCAAAGTGTGCTGGCGGTGCCTGGCACAGCTCCGAAACTGGTTGAAGTTTAAGGAGCAAGCCAAGCGGTCGTACACGCAGCTGCAATATGCACAGCAAGTAAGTGCTTCATGGGAATATGAAACTGATCCTTTTGTAGCAACATGTACATGCCACATGCAAAATAGCATGGCACTGATGTCATGCAAAATCCTAGTGCGCCCAAGCATGACTAGCACATATACAAAGTCTGGGCATCAATCGTCGGGCAGCCCAAGAGACACAACACACCCACCCAGTCGGAAGTTCCATGGTCTGCATCCATCAGTCAGGACCCTTTCCCATGCCTCTGTACTGACTCTAAAAGAACTTATTGACCTGATTCCATTCATTGTATTTAATAAACTGCTCAAAAAGAAGTTTTAGGCTTATAAATGAAGGTCCATTTTTTATTTTATAAACAAGCATCTATTTTTTCAAATTCTGGTTTTCTCATAGTAGGTTGCATTGACTGAGATAGGAAACCCCTAATCTAACGAGCTAGTGTAGGTGAAAGACCGAGTGAGAGCCGACCAAGCCAAGCAAACAGTGCTGCGTCAGCTGCTGTGAGTGCTACTTCAAAGTTTGTAGCGGTTATTTGGCTATGAAGTATTTTCAAGACCCCAAAATAAGATTTCTTGTTCCCCCGACCCATCCCGTCGCGTCGAATCGCATACCTGTGCGATTTTCCCCGTTTTTGCAACATTTTTCATTAACGCTCCGCTCCTTTTAGTTGTAGCCGTGATGTTATATAGCCTATAATCTTCCTCGACAAATAGGCTACCATTGGGTAGCCTATTTGTCGGCTACAAAAGTATTTTTTCAGTTTGGACCAGTAGTTCCTGAGATTAGCGCGTTCATTCAAACAAAAAACTTTTCAGCTTTATAATATTAGTATAGATTGCATTAGAAGCGCTTGTGTCTATCTAAAAACAGCCGCACTTGTCGATCTTAGGTTAAGCTACGCTTGCCGCGGTCAGTCCGAGGATGGGTGACATTCCATTACATATCGAGTCCCCTCCATGCCACCGAAAGCATATTAAGCTGTAGGTTCCGGTTGTCGTGCATAGATATTTGGCAGTCATTAGAAGTCTAAAAGTCGCACAACTGGCCTTAACACGTTGAGTGCCAAACACGGATTGATGGTTAATCCGATTTGGCCACAGATCTAGAGCGCATACAAAATTGTTAGTAGCAAGCACTCGATATCGCGTGATCGGCCATAATGCAGAGCCGACGAATCACGCGATATCGCGTGATCGGCACTCGACGTGTTAACCAAGGGGTATCGTGTTACCCAGTGACTGTGTTGTGGAGGTCAGATAGGCAGACGCTCCAAGTAAAATACTAGTATTTAGCTGCATCTGGTTAGACTGAAGACTTCCTCACGAAGGGGTCTGTTAGGACTGGTGCCTGCCAGGGTCGCGAGATTGTTCAAACGAGACTGGAGGAACACGGGTGGGTTTTAGTCAGTAAAAGTCTGGCACACCCTCCCGCTCCGCCCAGAGCGGGAGAAGTCATTTGATGATTTCCCATCCAAAAAAAACCGGCCAAGTGCGAGTCGGACTCGCGCACCGAGGGTTCCGTACAAACCTGTAGGTATCCTCGGTTTATGCATAAGGTTTATGTTTATGAAATTATTTTTTTTTTTAATTTTTATATTTGAGTTGATTGAATTAAAGGTAAATTGCGGTTTACGGTTTATGACGTATTAAAAAAAAACTACTTACTGGATCTCGTTCAAACCAATTTTCGTTGGAAGTTTATATAGTTATGTACATCATATTTTTTTTTTGATTTATCATTCTTTTATTTTAGAAGTTACGGGGGGTGGGGACACACATTTTACCACTTTGGAAGTGTCTCTCGCGCAAACTATTCAGTTTAGAAAAAAAATATATTTTCTAATACCACCTCAACCTTCTACCTCAATACCATTTTTGAAGACCTATTCATAGATACTCCACAAGAATGGGTTTGATGAAAAAAAATTTTTTGAGTTTCAGTTCTAAGTATGGGGAACCCCAAAATTTATTAATTTTTTTCTATTTTAGTGTAAAAATCTTAGTGCGGTTCACAGAATACATCTACTTACCAAGTTTCAACAGCATAGCTCTTATAGTTTCGGAGAATAGTGGCTGTGACATACAGACGGACAGACAGACAGACGGACGGACAGAGAGACAGACAGACAGACATGACGAATCTATAAGGGTTCCGTTTTTTGTCATTTGGCAACGGAACCCTAAAAAAGGCGTCCTCAATATACATAGTTGGAAAAGGGCAGACAGATTGAGAGTGTCTAATATTATTTTTAGGAAACCTTACTGGGGATTTGAAGTTCGATTAAAAACATCATCATCATTTCAGAAGCAAGACGTCCACTGCTGGACATAGCCCTGTCCCAATTTGGGGTGCTTAGCCATAATCGTCACGTTTGTCAGGCGGGTTATCGATCGCAGTATGGTGGTAAAATGCATAGAGAACGCTGCTACCCATTCTCTAGTCCCTTAGTCGCGTCTTACGACACCCACGAGAAGAAATGGGGTGGTGCTATTCTTTAGGTCCAGCACCACGGACAGATCATCATCTGTCTGCCTTTTCACAACTATGTTGTGGTCGGCTTCCAGTCTAACCGGATGCAGCTGAGTACCAGTATTGTACATGGAGCGACTGCCTATCTGACCTCTACAACCCAGTTGCTTGGTAATACGATACCCCTTGGTAAGACTGGTTGTCAGACTTTCGGGCTTCTGACGACCCATAACGACTGTCTAAAATCTACGAAAGTCAGCCGGGACCAACGGGTTAACGTGCTTTCCGAGGCACGGAAGGGTCTTGGTATGAAAAGATGGTCACCCATACACGAACCAACCGCGGCAAGCGTAGCTTAACTTGAACGAATAACCCGTACGGCTTTTATTACCACAAGCACCACGGACAGATCAGGATTAAAAACATGCCTATTCACTATTTCAGAACGACTTCCAATACCCGGCAGAGCCGTCTAACCTCGCGATCTCGCAGGCTTTCAACTTCAGCTACCCGGAGACCCCCATCAAGACTGAGTCTGACGAGCCACACTGCCCCCTGGACACTCACAGTGACAGCGACAGACTGCACTCAGTCAAGATGGAGGACACGCACTGTGAACCGGAGACTTTTGTTAATGACTTGAATTTGGAACCCAAGAAGAGGAAGGAAAAGGGGAGGAAAGTTGAAAAGGTATGTTTGTAGTTTCATCACCATTAACAGGGTTGCTCCACACACCGCTGAGTATAAGATCAAAATGATAAATGATTTAATTTCTGTAAGTAGGTTTTTACAAACGCTTTTCCATGTCAATGATTTTTTTAAACAAGGTGTCGGTGTTTCCTAACTGACTACTCTGAGAAGAAAGGCCGACACAAACTCAGAGGTCACAGTCTCTTTTAAAGTCCAGACATAATCTTGGTTACATCATGTGAAGACTATGTAGATTGGTGTCTGAAATGGTCTTTTGAACCTAGAGTTGAAAATCGCGCGTCAATCGTTAATGTGTTTTCCAGCTGGATCAGCACCGCACATACAACGACAGTCCTGGACAATCGTCCAGTCCAATGCCTTTTCATGTGTCGCTCCACTTGGCCGCGTGGTTCTTCGTATATCCGGCTCGAAGGACGAAAATGTTTAGACTGTTCCCTATATCCCTATGTGATGAGGGCAAGGATGTATTCAATGGAGTACCCATACCACTGCGCCAGCACTGCTGCTTATTTGGTAAAAAAAAAAATCTTAATTTACCTCTCTTTACAGCCCGTAAAAGAAAAATCCAATAAGAAAATCAAACCGAAAAAGAAATCCGTAAAGAAAAAAGTGAAAGTGAAAAAGAAACGGTTTCCATCCCCAGTCCCCTCGCTGGACGAGCAGATGGACGCACCTTACCCAGAGCTGGAGGACGACGATACTCAGGAACTGATTATTGATGAGACGGTCACGAAGGAAGAACAAGAAGTACCTTTAGTTAAAGAAGAGGTACGGTGCTACTTCATTATATTTCACTTGTGTTGGTAGAAACTGTGAAAGCATTTAATTAGACAGCATGTAGTGAGAGACTTCAATTTTAACACGCTACAATACATAGTATAAAACAAAGTCGCTTCCCTCTGTCTGTCTCTATGTATGATCTATAAAACTACGCAACGGATTTTGAAGCGTTTGTTTTAATAGATAGAGTGATTCAAGAGGAAAGTTTATACGTATAATTCGCGGGCGAAGCCGCTGGTAAAAGGTTTACTATAAAGATAATAAAAGCATAAAACACGTTCAAAGGAACGTGATTTTCGCCCCCTTCGAAACGTCGGATTAATTTGAAATTTTGCACATTTATCTAAGACCGATGACAATACTGTAATTATGCCATTATCTTGGCCAGGGTTACCAAGGTAGCAAAAAAAAATTAAACCACCCCACGCATTTACATTAAAATAATTTTATGAATCATTCACTCTATTCGTAGTAATGTAAAAAATGTTTAAAATGTCACTTCCTGTAAAAAAAAAAACAGTTTTTTGTGCTGGCCGGCTTGTTCCGTGTGGAACGTAAAGAATAGCATCACCGCATTTCTTCCCGTGGGTGTCATTAAAGGCGACTAAGGGACTGACTACAGAATGTGCAGCAGCGTTCTCTATGCATTTCACCACCATACTGCGATCGACAACCCGCCTGCCAAGCGTGGCGATTATAGCAAACGCTCCCAATTTGGGGGAGGCCTATGTCCAACAGTGGACGTGTTTCGGTGATGACTTATTTTTGATGTCATCATCGCTTGTTTCAGAGTAAAAGACTGAATGGCGACAAACAGCCAGTTAAACAGACGCCCGTGAAGGAGCCCCCCCTGAAGGAGGTCCTCCCCGACCGCCCACACTGTGCGGAGTGCGGCAAGAACTTCAGCTCGCGGAAGACCTACAGGTATCATCTGAAGTAAGTGCTAGTAGACACTCTTTATCTGACGAATTACAAACTGGTGTTGATTTCTTAAGAATTTGGATTTTAATTTTAACAATAATTTTGATTGTGAATGTGATTTATAGTTCTGATTTTATTTTGATTTTTAAGTTTGATTTTGATTTAAATTTGAATTTTGGTTTGTATTTGAATTTTGATTTAAATTTTAATTGTATTTAAATTGTATTTTGATAACAATTCTACTTTGATATTAATTGTATTTAGATAACAATTGCATTTTGAGTTTGTTTTTTTATTTTAATTGTATTTGGATTGTTATTTTGGTTTTGGTTTTGATTTGATTTTATAAACTCAACTAATTTTTAAGTAGGCACCCAATTTCATTCAACAAATAAGTGATGCATGTTGTGTTTACCTGTAAGAAATTGGTACACTAGACCATAAGTTTACTTAATGTATTTAATTTCATTGTATCAGTGTATTCAATTGTTGGCAAGCCAAATCAATACTATACTCTATACTTAATATTATAAAGCTGAAAAGTTTGTTTGTTTGTTTGTATGTATGTTTGTTTGATTGAACGCGCTAATCTCAGGAACTACTGGTCCGAATTGAAAAAATCTTTTTGTTTTGGGTAGCCTATTTATCGAGGAAGGCTATAGGCTGTATAACATCACGCTACAATTAAGAGGAGCGGAGCAGTAATGAAAAATGTTGCGAAAACGGGGAAAATTGCACGGGTATGCGATTCGACGCGACTAGAAGGGTCGGGGGAAAAGTTTAACGCGGACGAAGTCGCGGGCAGAAGCTAGTAAATAAAACAAGAAAGTTAATTCCACGGGCCATGTTACCGCGTGGTTCCTGAACAGCTTTGTGTTGTGTTGTCAGCGTGCTGCACAAGGGACAGAACAGTTACCCGTGTGCGCGCTGCGGGAAGGTCTACCAGTGGAAGTCCAACCTCGGACGACATCTCAGGAGCCATAAGGTAAGTCTGACACACACACACTGAACACTAACAATTATAATATTTAAAAAAAAAAAAAATCAGACAACAAAGTCCATAGGCAAGGCAAGGTTGTTAGTACAGTATAATCCGTTTAGTACGACTTCGCATGTAACGACCAACCGTTTTTAGCGACGTAAGTATAGGCGCGTGTTTGATTTTAATATGAGCCACTATGAAAGTACATCCGTTTATTACGACTTCGCTTACAGCGACCGACCGCTTTTAACGACGGAATTTCAATCAAAATTGTCGGGTTACAACGACGACGAGCGTTGACGTGTTTGCAAAGAAATCGTAGGTAAGAAACTATCTCCGCCCCGCGCTTCCCCCTTGCCTGCACATCGCTGATTCGAATGTGACTGTTTAGTTTACGGCGTTAATTTGCGGGTGATACGTGATTTCGCGTACAAGAATGGCTTCTACAAAACGAAAAAGTTTCTCTGTTAAAGAAAAAAGTGTCGTTACTATGATACATTATGTGAAATAAATAAATATTTTGATTCAAATGTTTTTTTTTCTCAGGGTCACGTAAATATTATTAAATACATTACGTTTGTATGTATACAAATGAATGTGATAAAAATAAAAAATTGTCGTTTCCTTTAGTACGACTTCCGGTTAGTACGACGTAATATCACCTGTCCCTTCACCGTCGTTATAACCGGATTCTACTGTAACAAGGAATAGGGTTAGGGTGTAATCTGTTGAACATCATAATTTTCTCAACCTACCATCTCCTCCGTTAATAAAATCAACGCTATGTCTTGTCGTCAACGTCGTACAAATATTTTTTTGGGTAAAATGGTCTGCTATTTATATGATAGAAGACACAACCTTGATTTACGAAAATACCCAATTTAAACGTATAGAAAAGCATGCGTCCCGTTAGAAGGCTGACAATTAAGTGCAATGGAGAGGTCTATGATAAGAGATGGCCAACGTGATCAAATCAGAAATGAAGGATGCACAGACATAGCCCGAAGAATAGCCAAACGACGTGGCTATGCTTGGAGTTTTTGTTGACATTTTAGCTATAACTATTGATCGCCCATTGGTCGAAATTCGACCGTACTTCATTTGAATAGAAATACATTAATAAATGAAATATATATATAATAATAAATATAAAAAATAATATGGTTATATTTGACATTCAGCAAGACTATAGACACAAAATATTAAAGACAGATATTCTCGATTGGATCACAGATTTGGACCATAAACAAAAGAATATAATGCATGTGTGTATTAAATACACGGGAATGAATAATAGTGTGCGTAACGTGTTATTTATTGAAAATAATGTATTTTTACGCATAATTAAAAAAAAATATTAGCATTCATCACTTCTCTGTATAAACTATAAATGTGCGAAATTTCATACTCCTCCGTCCGCCCAATTTTCGTAAAAAGGGATCCAAAGTTTTCGCTTCACGTATTATAGCTATAATATGAATAAATTACTTTGAAATATTCAATGTTACATACAATCCAGTTTCAATCATGTGTATCTGTGATTGTTCCAGGCGCGAGACTCGGGCGAGTTGTACTGCGAGACGTGCGACAAACGGTTCGCGTCGGTCGCCACGTACAGGCAACATCTGCGAGTGTCGCGCCGACACGTGCCGGAGAGTGACTTCAGGTGAGAGGACACTCCTCCAGGCTCGCAAGATTTGTTCCAAAGAGATGCCGGACGTAAAGAATAACACCGCTCTATTTCTTCCCGTGGGTGTCTTAAAAGGCGACTAAGGGACTTACTAGAGAATGGGCAGCAGCGTTCTCTATGCATTTTACCACCATACTGCGATCGCCAACCCGCCTGCCAAGCGTGGCGATTCTGGCAAATCCCCCCAAATTGGGGGAGGCTAAGTCCACTGCTGGACTTTGGCCTCCGTATTACGGCTGAAATGATGATGATGATGAGTTACCGTGGCATGAGCAACTGAAGGAACACGGGTGGGTTTTAGTCAGTCTTAAATCTGACACGCCCTCCTGCTCCGCCTAGAGCGGGAGTCGTCGTTTGATGATTTCCCACCAACAAAAAAAAAAGGTGAGAAACCACTGCTTAGGCGTGACACTCGGCCGAGTATATTTCGAGCTCTTTCTTATAAATTTGGTATGTTCTAACTACTGTTTTTACACGCTTTATATTAGCTTCACTTATGTAGCTATATGTTGTTAATATCTGGATGACCGAGCTTTGCTCGGAACATTTTGGTAAATTGTGTTTAAAATAAAAAGTTTATGTTCAAGTTGATTATCGATAAAGTTGGTCAGTGAAAACACGAATAAAACGACATTTTATAAAAATGAATCCTAGCTAGATCGATTTATCGCCCCCAAAACCCCCTGTATACTAAATTTCATGAAAATCGTTGGAGCCGTTTCCGAGATTCAGATTATATATATATATATACAAGAATTGCTCGTTTAAAGATATAAGATAAGATATAGTATGTTTGTATGTTCGTTTGTAACCGACTCCTTATAGCTTGATTTTGACCCACTTTAAACGACCAGATTTCATTTAAACTCTGTAGTCTTATCGAGGACCGATGACAATAGTATAATTTAAAAAAAATGTGCCATTATCCTTGCCAGGGTTACCAGGACAGCAAAAAATTGTCTTCGAAAACTACGCTGACATACGTCTCACAATCCGAAACACCCTAAAAAATTGAAAATAAATAATAGTTTAAAAAAACTAAAAAACACGCTTCCATAGAAAATCTAACTAAAAAGTAGAAAATAATGAAAAAAAAAGCGTGGGGTGCCTGATATCAATAAAAAAGTACCTTAAAAAGCAACCCACGCTTTTTCCATTATTTTTGACTTAGTTTCAATCTACGTATTTTTTTCATTAAGTGTGTTTTGATGATGTTATAATAACTTCCTGTCACTATTATTTACTTAGCAAGTGAAGGTATACGATAAAGTTTGGGGTGGGTACCACAACAGGAAGGAAGCAGTGCCCCGGGGCGGAGTGATGTTGGCAGTATAGTAGCTTGGACATATCCAAAGCCTTCAACACCCTGCCTTGGAGTTATATTCGAGAGGCACTGCGGTACCATCGCGTGCCTCTCTACCTCCGCCGCATCGTTGGGGCTTATCTGGAGGATAGGGGTGTCACCTACATGGGACGTGATGGCGGAAACCAGCGCCGCATGTCGTGCGGTGTTCCACAGGGCTCGGTCGTTGGCCCGCTCCTGTGGAACATCGGGTACGACTGGGTGCTGAGGGGCGAGCTACCGCCGGGCGGGTATGAGACGGAACACTGGGCTGGTTTTATTCAGTAGGGGTCTGACAGGCCCCTCCGCTCACGCGAGGGCGGAGGCCATCCATGAGGATTTCCAGATCAAATAACTCCCACTAGTGCCACTTGCTTAGATTCACTAGAATAACTCCCACTAGTGCCACTTGCTTAGATAATATTTATACCGATGTTAAACCAATCCACAAAGAAATTATAAATTTATTAGACTCAGACCATTGTGGACAATTGATCACTATCCAAAATGTAAACAAAAAAGTAACTAAAAAAGATATCACTGTTGACCCAAAAACTACTAATCGTTTGGAAAGATTTAGAACTAAACTTTCGAGTAAACTACCACTTTTGTCCACTAACGATGACCCAAACGAACAATATAATAATTTTTTTTAAATGTATTGCACACAATTTGATAACACATTCATACCTAAGACATTATCAGTTAGTAGTAACGCATCTTTCAGTGACTGGGCCACCATTGGTATACATAAAAGTAGAAAACGACTTTATGAATTGTATGATGAACGGACTTGTATAAACACTGTTGAATTTAATTTGTATGTTAAGAATTATTCTAAATTATTTAAAAAAGTTTGTAGTATTGCCAAGTCACATTATTTGAGTTCAAAAATAAAAAATAGCAGTAATGTAATTAAAATGACATGGAATATCATTAATAGCGAAACGGGAAGGTCATGCAATCGAAATAGTGATTACAGTCTTGTCATTGATAACAGTATAATTAAATCGGATTCTCAAGTCGCCGCGGCCTTTGAAAATTTCTTTGCAGAGATTCCCAAATCAATTACTAACTCTCTAAACTCATCACCGACTGCCGCAGAGTCCTTACTTAAAGAAAACGTGCCTGTATGTGATAATGAATTTCATTTCCAATATATCACCTCTACAGATATCATTAAAACCTTTCACTCGTTAAATGTTAAAAAGACCGCCGATCTATGGGGTAATTCTGTGGAAGTTGCTAAGTCTATTATAAATACTGTAGCACCTACTTTAGCTGTTATTTTTAATAATTGTATTGACCATGGTGAGTTTCCTGATCTTATGAAAAACAGTAAAATAATACCTTTGTTTAAATCGGGTAGTACATCAGACCCTACTAATTATAGACCTATTTCAGTGCTACCTACCTTTAGTAAAATTTTTGAAAAACTTATTCTAAATCAATTGCAACGTTTTTTTAATAAACATAATTTATTACATAACAAACAGTTTGGTTTTACAAGGGGTCGTTCGACTACCGATGCCGGAGTTGAACTTTTAGGACATATTTATAATGCATGGGAGGAGAAGTGCGATGCTTTGGGCATTTTTTGCGATTTGTCCAAGGCATTTGATTGTGTTCTTCATGAAACATTGATCAGGAAACTTCACCACTACGGAATCCGGAACGCCTCTCTGGATCTTCTTACTTCGTACTTAAGTGATAGGATTCAGAGAGTTGACGTCAACGGAAAAAGATCACCTGGATCTGTAATTAGAATGGGGTCCCCCAGGGCTCAATTTTAGGCCCATTTTTATTTCTTATTTATATTAATGATTTACCTTACCTCATAAAGGATAAACATGATATAGTATTGTTTGCCGACGACACTTCACTTTTATTTAAACTCAAACGTCAGCAGCTAGTTACTGACAATGTAAATAGTGCCCTTGCAAATGTAGTTAACTGGTTTAATGTTAATAATCTACTTCTAAACGAGAAAAAAACGAAATGTATTAAGTTTACGATACCTCATGTTAGACAAGTAGAAACTAGTGTTCTCATAAAGAATGAAGAGTTGAAACCCGAAGATACCACAGTATTCCTAGGCATAACTCTGGATAGCAAGCTTCAGTGGGGCCCTCATGTAGAAAAATTGTCAAAAAAGCTTAGCTCTGCAGCATACGCGGTTAGAAAAATTCGTGATTTAACTGATTTAGAGACAGCCCGTTTAGTTTATTTTAGTTATTTTCACAGTGTGATGTCGTACGGTATTCTATTGTGGGGAAATGCCGCCGACATTCAGACAATTTTTGTTTTACAAAAAAGGGCAATTCGTTCAATTTATAAATTAAGTCCCAGACACTCCCTCAGAGATAAATTTAAAGAGATTAATATAATTACTGTGCCTTCTCAGTATATTTATGAAAATCTTTTGTATGCACATAAAAATATTAATCTCTTTAAAAGATACAGTGATATCCATAATGTTAATACTAGAAACAAAAACAAATTTGTTATTCCTACAACCAGGCTCAAGAAAATAGGTGGCTCCTTTAGATGCCAATGTATACGTTTTTATAATATACTTCCCAGCCTCATTCAAGAACTAAGCTTAAATAAATTCAAATCTTTTATAAAGCGGAAACTATGTCAAAAAGCCTATTATACTGTCAAAGACTATATTGAGGATAAAACTGCTTGGGATTGAGCTGCTCCAATAACTGCACTGAATGTTGATTTTATATATTATTTTGCTACTTTATTCTGATTTTATTTTGATATTTTATTTATTTTCTTTTTTTTTTCTTTTTTACAGCTACATGTATATTTACTATATGTACATATTGTTTTAACTACTGTGAATTTGATGACTATGTGGGTCATTATTTTACTTTCGATTTTGGTCTGGCAGGAGTAATTTGTGCGGCCTACCCAAATGTCCTTTCTTTGGTATTGTTCGTCGAATCGTTGGGCTCCTTAAGTTCCGAGTTGAGCTGCACGATTATTGACAAATGCGTGCACTGACTGGACAGGTCCACTCAAATCTGTGTGGTTATTTCCTCTAAAGACCATTTCAGACAGCGACTAACATGGTCATCAAGTGATTAGACCGAGATCCTTTCCGGATTTTTCATATACACATTGACATTGATAAATTTTATTTATACAATGACATGAATATTTACTTTGTAAAGTATCATATTGTTTAATCATTGTGAATGTGAAGACTGTGTGGGTATGTTTCTTCTTTTCTTTTATCTTTCTTTATTTGTCAAGTATGTTGTAATTATGATCTGGCAGGTTGAGTAATTTTTGCGGCCTACCCAAATGTCCTTTCTTTGGTATTGTTCGTCGGATCGTTGAGCTTCTCAAGTTCTGAGTTGAGCCGCACGATTAGTGACAAATGCGTGCACTGACTGGACAGGTCCACTCAATCTGTTTGGTTCTTTCCTCTAAAGACCATTTCAGACAGCTATCTACATAGTCTTCACATAATGTTACCAAGATTATGTCTGGACTTTAAAAGAGACTGTGACCTCTGAGTTTGTTTCGGCCTTTCTTCTCAGAGTAGTCAGATAGGAAACGCCGACCTCATCTAGCTCAAAAAAATATTATTTACTTGTAAAAGTGTTTGTACAAACCTACTTACAGAAATAAATCATTTATCAATTAAAAAAAAGAAAAAAAAAGTTACCACACTAAAAATGTTAAAAATAAAAAGCGTAGACTTAAAAAAAATCACGTTTAAGTATAGAAATATTTAAACGTGATTTTTTTAAGTCTTAATTCATGTTTAAGTTAATTCACGTTTAAGTATTTCTTTTCGATGTTAGTTGAATTTGTTGCGATGACTTTTTTTTTGTTGGGAAATCATCAAATGACTTCTCCCGCTCTAGGACGGAGCGAGAGGGCATATCAGACTTTTATTGACTAAAACCCACCCGTGTTCCTTCAGTTGTCTATATGCCAGGGCCACGGTAACTCTTTCGAACAGATCTCGCGACTCTGGCAGGAAAATTTGTTCCGAAATCTTGATTGTAATACCTTTTAGTGAGCATGTTTGAGTCTAGTTTCCGTGTTAGTTTCATGTGTAACGACTGCGGCAAGAAGAGGACTTTAACGCATATAATATTCATTTAAAATACGTCAATAGTAACGAAACGAAACAATAGGTTGACGGAAGAAATTTAGTCAAGTGAATAGAGCGCGGTAATAAAAAAATATACTCGTAGTACCTGTAAAAGTATGGAAGTGTTTAAAAGAAGATGGATGTACGTGGCTGACATACTTAATTCTTCAATAAGTTGTTGCATGAAGGAGGGATCCCACAAGAATGATGCAATAGTTCGCTAGTGCCCATCTTTAAGAATAAAGGTGATGTACAGGACTGCAACAGCTATCGAGGGATAAAGCTCATGTCACACAGTATGAAGGTATGGGAGAAAGTAATAGAGAAAAGACTGCGAGAGGAGAGTGAGATTACCCCGTAGCAGTTTGAGTTTACGCCAGGGCGAGGAACAATGGACGGCACTTTTGTACTCCCGCAATTGTGCAAGAAGTACAGACGTGCACACAAAGACTTGCACATGATGTTCATTGATCTGGAGAAAGTGTATGACAAGGTACCTCGGGATGTGATGTGGTGGGCTCTGAAAGAAAAAGGGTTGCCTGGGAAGTACGTAGAGTTAATTCGTGCTATGTACAGTCAACTCGTACTTACGTCCGGTCGGCTGCTGGAAATACCGACGAGTTCAATGTGGCTGTAGGCTTGCACCAGGGATCGGCTCTAAGTCCTTACCTCTTCCTGTTGATCATGGACGCTCTGACTTCGGACATACAGGAAGAGGCACCCTGGTGCATGCTGTTTGCCGATGACATTGTTCTTGTCGGTGAAGATGTGTCTGAGATCCAGAGCAGATTGGAGAAGTGGCAACAGAAGCTGGACAATGTTGGCTTGAAAATCAACAGAACCTGAACCGAATATATGTTCTGCGATTTCGGCGGTCTCTCCAGCTCTGGAACCATAGCGCTTGATGGTGTGCTTCTCTTGGTCTGCTCCGACTTTCGGTATCTCGGTTCACTCGTGCAAAGCGATGGCGAAGTAGATCGGACGGTTAAGCACATAATAAACACTGGATGGATGAAATGGCGGCAGGTCACAGGAACAATCTGCGACTCCCACATCCCCCTTAAACTTAAGGGGATGATATATAAAACCATGGTCAGACCTGCTGTCTTGTAAGAGTCAGAATGTTGGGCCTTAAAAGGGATGAATGAAAGGCAATTGCATGCAGCTGAGATGAGAATGTTAAGAGGGATGTGTGGTGTTACACGAATGGATACAATAAAAAATGAGGACATAAGATGAAGTCTGAAAGTGACACCAATAATTGAAAATTTGTGTGGGAATCGATTGTCATGGTATGGTATCGGATCACGTGATACGGAGGAATGAGAAAAATGTCGTGAGGAAAATATTGAGTATGAATGTCAATGGGTTTAAGATAGAGGGAGACCAAAGAAACGCTGGATGAACTGTGTTAATTATGATATGGATAGAAAGGGAGTGACTACTGAGATGACGACTGATAGAGAAGTGTGGAAGAAAAAAACATGTTGCGCCGACCACAAATAAATTGGAATAAGGGCGGGAGAATGATGAATAGAGCGCGGTAGGTAATTTCCCTACTCGGTTCTAAGCCTAAACGTCTACATTATTTGTGGGAATCCCTGAAAATGCGTTACATTTTCACATAAAGACAATGTGTCGGTTGCCATAAGTGTAAAAAAGTGAATAACTACTGCTTACGTAATCACCATCTAGACTCCCCCACCCCCCATGTCATCAAAAATAAGCAAATCAAAGACCCCCCGGCCCCCCTATAGTGCTTACGTAATACTTGAACGGCCCCTAAGTATTTCTTTTCGATGTTAGTTGAATTTGTTGCGATGACTTTTTTTTTTGTTGGGAAATCATCAAATGACGTCTCCCACTCTAAGGCAGAGCGGGAGGGCGTATCAGACTTTTACTGACTAAAACCCACCCGTGTTCCTTCAGTTGTCTATATGCCAGGGCCACGGTAACTCTTTCGAACAGATCTCGCGACTCTGGCAGGAAAATTTGTTCCGAAATCTTGATTGTAATACCTTTTAGTGAGCATGTTTGAGTCTAGTTTCCGTGTTAGTTTCATGTGTAACGACTGCGGCAAGAAGTTCGTGAACAAGACGCGCCTGCGCGACCACATCGACTGGGAACATCTCAACAAGATCAAGTTCCGCTGCCAGCTCTGCAACAAGGTACGTACGACACACACCACACACATCATACAGGCCAGAGATCCACTTTAGCTATGGCCAGAGGGTTCCACACTTCGGCTGTGGCAAGCGAGTTCCAGACTTTGACTGTCACCATAGAGTTCTAGACTTCGGTTAAAGCTAGAAAGCATGTAGGGGTCTACTAGGACCGATGCCTGCCGGGGTCGCGTGATTGTTCGAAAGAGATACCGTGACCCTGGCACATGGGCAACTGATGGAACACGGGTGGGTTTTAGTCAGTAAAAGTCTGACACGCCCTCCCGCTCCGCCCAGAGCGGGAGAAGTCATTTGATGATTTCCCATACTGAAAAAAAAAAAAAAAGGTAGAAAGCTACACAGCTGTACATTTAGCTATGGCCAGAGAGTTCCATACTTTGGCTATGGCCAGAAAGTTCCACTATTTGGCTATGGCCAGAGGTTTCCAGACTTTGGATATGGCCAGAAATTTACACAATTTGGGTTTGGCCTGAGACTTCCACACTGTGGATGAGGGATTTACCCTCATCCAAAGTGTGGAACTCTACTAGCGTCTGTGTTCCCACACACAAACGCCGTCTGCTTTAAAAATAATAGTAAACGGCCATCTTGTGGGCACGCTCGTTCCATCATAAACCTAATCCGTCAGGCGCGGTCGCACATTGGGGCAGAATGTTCAAAACCACCTAGAGACCCAAATTAAACCATTTTCGCACAAAAATGTTTGAAATTAAATTCCAAAGACATCCACAAAGCCCGATTTGTGAAATTAGGTTGTATTTTTTTTTATAATAAATGCATATGAATTCAATATAAAAAAATATATTATGGCTGATTTTATATTATACTCTAGTGATCATGAGATTTTTTCCTGATACGAAATAAACAATGAATATATTAGAAGGTTATTCGTGTTGCAAATTGTTTATTTGTAGAATGTTTTGCAAAATTAAGTTATTTAAACAATTTGATTAAACAGTTTAAATTTAAGGGATTTTTTATGCACAAAAATAAAATAATGCTACTAATGTTTAGAAACAATTTTAATTAATAAGTTGTTGAATAATGGGTTTTACGCTTTACCTTGGTTTTAGTGGGTTATGCAGTTTTTAGCTTTAAGGAATATTAGAAATCCGGCTTCGTCAGTCTCTTTAGAATTTAATTACAAACATTTCTGTCTAAAAGTTGTCTCATTTGGTTTATTTTTGTAATTTCTAGGTGGTTTTGAACAAAAAATTGGCTCTATCCCCAATGTGCGTCGGCCTCCAGTGTAAAACCAGATATTTTAAATAGTACAACTGCCTATATGACTTCCACAACCCAGTCATTGGGTAACACGATACCCCTCGTTAAGAATTGTAGCGTCATCTACACCCACATGCGAACAACGCATCACGCTGACGTCACGCAAATCCTGCATCGTGCAAACAGCATTTAGCGCGCAACTAGGATGTACATATACGTCCCGACATTAATCGTCGGGCAGTTACCGACCACATGACACCCGTCTGGTCGAAGGATCTCTTTCATATTGAGGTTGAGTGAACCTTACACTCTGTTTGTTCCTCATACATCCAAGTTACAACCTGTAACTGTAAAAGATCTTTGAATGACAGCCGGGACCAAGAGATTAACGTGCATTCCGCACAGGTCGATGTTGAACTTATAAATCGAACCGTGCGTCTTTTTACACGCTTTATATTAGCTTCACTTGTATGTTTGTATGTTTGTTTGTAACTGACTCCTTATAGCGTGATTTTGACCCGTTTTAAACGACCAGATTTCATTCTAACTTTGCACACCTGTCAAAGACCGATGACAATGCAATAATTTCATAATTTTGTGCCATTATTCTTGCCAGGATTACCAGGACAGCAAATACTGTCTTCTAAAACTATGCTGACATACGTCACAAACTACGCTGACATACGTCTTAAAATTCGAAACACCCTAAAAAATAGAAAATCCACATCCACACTATATCCATACTTCCATACTTCCATACTATATATACTATTATACTATATACAGACTGTAAGGGTAAACACCGTTGTCACTTAACCCATGGGTAATTTGACTTAAATATAAAATAACAGAGCGAGTTAAAAAAAAAAATATATATTTTCCTAAAAAGGTTTAGAACGGATTTTATCCCAGACCGCCCGCAAATTCATGGATATGCGCATCAGTGACGTAATCACTACAACGATCGCCAGCCGTCCCGTCCACACAACACATAAATACACATTACCTGTGATGTAACTTTCCCTTCATACTTATCTTGGCTTAGGACAGCCACAAATACCTACCTTTGGTATTGCGTGACGAGTCTAAATGTAAATTTGATTCGAAATGGCTTTGGATTCTAAATGATTTGAAAACATTTTGTTTTTAATAAACCAAACCATTGGGTAGGTACTTTTAGCGTATTTAAAAAGTTAATCACAATTTTATGTACAGTTTAATTAAAAATTAAATTAAATTTACACTGACTGAATAAAATATCAACACTTACCGACCTACATTAACCTCAACACGTGTTCAAAATGGGGTCCGTCCAACATTCTGTTGTTATCGAGGTTATTGATAAGCCACTGCGAAAATACCATCCGTGGTATGCGATCGTTATCATTTAGTTCTTGGACCGGCTGAAATGATATGGATGTTGACGATCGATGAGGAGAGTATTATTGTCCATAGTGTCCAGTGGGAAACATTGAAAATTGAACCGCCGCACAGTGGAACGAATGTATGGGAGCGGTTGGACGTAGACATGTCCGAAAAAAAAGAGTAAAATTATGCCAAACTAATGATGCCATCTTATTCGATTACTTAATGCCTTCATAACTTGTGGTGATGAATTTCTTCATAACTCCCATATTTCGGGAGTAATTTGAGAAAATGTGAAATTTTACTATGAAAATGAGTGTATCGAGCTCTCTCCCTCCTGATTCCGGGCTTGTTTCAAGTAGCGGTCTCTAATATCATAATGCTAATACTAAGAGCTATATTTAATACTAAGACACATAGTGCGCCAAATGTGCACTTTCTGGGATAAAGAGTGATGTTTATTTTATAACACAATTTTTTTATTTTTTGTTTATTTTGTTGATTAAAACCGTTTTTCTAAAGGTTTACCTTATTACAATAACATTTCTGAGCAGCCAATTAGAGAAGATATAAGCTAATTAGGATATATAATTAGGGACTTAAGGTTTACATATAAAACTGATGCACTAATGATTACTGATAAGAACATTGCTATTATTTAATTACTAAATGGCTCTTAATACACTAATTTAGCATGCATCATTTACTAATTATCACAATAACTAATTACCTTGCAATATTTAACAAAGGATACCTGGGATACCTGGATTTTATATAAATAGGTCACTATTAGTAACTTTAAAATCAGTGTTGATTTACACCTCGTTGTATCCAAGCTAATCTCGCAATGTATTTTCCAAATTTTAATACAAATCTTGATATTCACGTTGCTTTATGCGCACGCGCACATAAAGATTTACGCGACTTTAACTATTTGTTCAGTGTTTTAAAAGATAACAGTTGTGTTCAGTTATGTGAAAGTGCTGAAACAAGTTTAAATGACTGGTGTCGTCGATTTTGCTACCGCATTTATGCAAAATGGACACAGTCTGGAAGAAGCACAGATAAGTTTCGGAAGAAACATGAGATTTGGCTACAGGCTGCAATTCAATGGCCGGAATTACAGAATGAAAATATGGAACCTTCTACAGAAAATATAAGTGACGTCATCGAGCCCATAATTTCTCCTGCTAAATCTGATGCTTCAACTTGTATACATCCTAGTCCTCGTAAATCTTTTGAGGACCTTAGTAACCGGCAAAAAAGAAGACGCACTGAAGATAGTCTTTCATGCAGCAGTAG
This sequence comes from Aporophyla lueneburgensis, assembly GCA_932294355.1. Taxonomy (NCBI): domain Eukaryota; kingdom Metazoa; phylum Arthropoda; class Insecta; order Lepidoptera; family Noctuidae; genus Aporophyla; species Aporophyla lueneburgensis. The sequence goes on from OW028756.1 coordinate 524,776, forward strand.
CAGCGCTGAAATTATGTTTTCGGCCGAAAGGGCGCTTCAAAAGGCAGGACAAAGCGATACAGCTTATGTTATGAAATACTTGACGGAGAATCCAGAAGAGGCCTCAAAAATCAAAGCCTTCATTGAAGGTAAATCAATTCAGGTACGGGAAATATCCCCTTTGAAGGCATTGGCTCTTTATGTATCGATGAACTTATCGAAATGGCGCTATAACACTCTTCGGGATTTCAACACTCAAGAAGGAGCTCTTCAATACCCGAGTTACTACATGTTGGTTAAAGAAAAAATTAAGTGCTATCCGGCCAAAGAAGATCTCACAGTTACAGAGAGCTCTGCAAAAATCAAATTACAAGCCTTGATGGATTTAACCTCAAGAAGACTTATTAGGTCGTTAGAAACCCCTGTTGATCCCAATCAACAGCTCGTATTGACCAGCAAATGGGGTTTTGACGGATCATCTAGCCAAAGCATTTATCATCAAAGGACGAGTGAAGATGAGCAAATCGATCTTGCTAGTAATTTTATGATTAGTCTTGTACCACTGCGGCTCGTCTCAAAAGGTGTAACAATTTGGGAAAACGAGCGACCATCTTCCACTTCATTTTGCCGGCCAATATTGTTTAAGTTTATAAAGGAAACCAAAGAAAATGTGCAGAGAGAGATGGCTGAAATCGAAGCAGAGATTGAAGCCTTAACTCCATCCACCATCACTGATGGAATTAGTGTCAAACACCAACTGCTGTTGACAATGATTGATGGTAAAATTCATTCCATTATATCCAATACAGCAGCTTCAGTGTGTGACATATGCAAGGCTTGTCCTAAAGAAATGAATAATTTAGAGTTAATCAAAGATAAACACGCAAACGAGGACATGTATAAATATAGCTTAAGCACCCTTCACGCTTGGATTCGCTCAATGGAATGCTTATTACACATTTCCTACAAATTAGACATAAAATCATGGCAAGTAAGGGGTGATATAGCAAAAAGGCAAGTTGATGACAGGAAGAAAAGAGTTCAAGAGGCTGTAAGAAGAGAAACGGGCTTACTTCTCGATGTTGTGAAACAAGGCAGTGGATCCACCAACAATGGCAACTCGGCAAGGAGATTTTTTGAAAACTACACTAAATCTGCTGAACTGACCGGAATAGATGCTATGCTTTTAAGAAAAATCTGTGTGATCTTGCAGTGTATTTCATCAGGAGAGAAGATCAACGTAACTAAATTCCGAGAGTTCTGCTTTGATACTGCTAAGCTTTACGTGGAGTTATACCCATGGTATTATATGCCTTCTTCACTTCATAAAATTTTAATGCATGGGCCAGACATAGTTCAGAACATGTCAATTGTGCCCATTGGTTTTCTATCCGAAGAGGCATCTGAGGCTAGAAATAAAGATTTTAGAAAATATAGAGAGGGGCATTCTCGAAAGCATAGCAGTATCTCATGCAATGAAGATATTATGCACAATCTTTTACTGTCTTCTGATCCACTTGTTACAAGTATCCGTCCAAAAGGAAATAAGTTTGTAAAAAATCTTCTTTTAAGGAATTTTATGAGCTTACGGATTCTGAGAAAAGTGATATCGAATTTGTTAACATAAATGATTTAGCGGACATCGATTCTGAATTTGAATTAATTGATGATGATGATGATGACGAAGATAATTAAATGATGTTATTGTTTTAAAATGTGTAACTTAGTAAATTAGAGCTTACATCTTAATTATTTATTGTACTTTTAATGAAACTAGGTAATTTATTATCAACTTACTTAAAAGTCATACTCTCATCAGTTCTTGTGAATATTTTTGTTAATATATATTTCTGTATATATATAATATATTTATAGACCTCTTAATAAGTCTGTCTGCGGTTTAAAGTAAATACAAATGGGGAAAAAACGTTTTTTTTTTTTAATTTTCATTTCCTTTTATCCCAGAAAGTGCACATTTGGCGCACTATGTGTCTTAGTATTAAATATAGCTCTTAGTAATAGCATTACGATATTAGAGACCGCTACTTGAAACAAGCCCGGAATCAGGAGGGAGAGAGCTCGATACACTCATTTTCATAGTAAAATTTCACATTTTCTCAAATTACTCCCGAAATATGGGAGTTATGAAGAAATTAATCACCACAATTTATGAAGGCATTAAGTAATCGAATAAGATGGCATCATTAGTTTGTCATAATTTTACTCTTATTTTTTGGACATGTCTACGTCCAACCGCTCCCATACATTCGTTCCACTGTGCGCCGGCACAGTGAACTGGCCGTTGGTACGTTGCGCGCCGCCAACATCGTTTCACGGTTTGGCACAGGTTGTCCAGGGAACAATTCTGCGTACATCCTACGCGCCCCGTTCAGATTATTACCCGCAATGGCGTAAAGCCGAGCCATTTCGGTTCACTGTTCATTTGTGTAAGACATTGTAACACACTCAATTCACGCGCGAGAAATGAGCGACGGACGCTAAGACGCGGCGTTACGTGCGATCGCTAGCGAGACTGCCAGCTGACTGACTGCGGGGTCGCGACCCGTGTCGGCGTCGCGTCGTGCAACGCGGTGTGGTTCCCGAAGTTTGTTGCCCTCGCGCATAGGGTGAAATATTCTTGTGGAAAAATGCAGATTTTCTTTAAAAAAAAAAGTTGTTTTTTTTCATTGATTTTACGTTCTATTAACGAAACCAAATCACTGGTTTCAAGGATAACGGTGTTTACACTAACACCCAGTATACTATATACTATTATACTATATACTATACTATAAATACTATATTACTATATATATATACTATATAATATTATAAATGTAAAAGTAACTCTGTCTGTCTGTCGGTCTGTCTGTCTGTCTGTCTGTCTCGCTTTCCTGTTAAAACTACTGAACCAATTTAAATGAAATTTGGTACACAGATAGTTTAGAGCCTGAAAAAGGACATAGGCTACTTTTTATCCCGGTAGTATGTTCCCGCGGAATAATTTCCGATATCCACGCGGGCGAAGCCGCTGGCAAAAGCTAGTAAATAATAATTACAAAAAACTAAAAAACACGCTTTCATAGAAAACCAAACTAAAAAGTAGAAAATAATGGAAAAAAAGCGTGGGGTGCTTCATCAATAAAAAAATAGCTTAAAAAGCACCCCACGCTTTTTTAAATTATTATTTTATTATGTAGCCTTGAGCCGCTCAAGTTCCGTTGCTAGCTTTTTTATAAGTTACGCTTTATACAAGACTGAGCAAAGAAACCTAAAGGTTTTTTTTTCAACTCCCATCGTATCTATGTGCGGTCACACCTCAGTAGTCACCCCGTTTCTAGCCATCGCTCTAATGTAACGAAATGTATCGATCGTATCACGTATATATTTACAGAAACCATCATTGTCCTGCCTTTATCCTAATTTATTTATGATCGGCACAACATGTCTTTTTTTTCTTCTACACTTCTCTATTAGTCATCTCAGTAGTCACCTCTTTTCTATCCATATCATCATTTACGCAGTCCATTCATTGTTTGGTCGTCCCCTATTCTTATAGTCATCGAGATTCATACTCACAACATTTTCTTCATTCCTCTGTAAGATGTATTTACAGAATTAAAATCATCAATACAACCTTCGTAAGTTCATTTAATCCCATTGTACGAGCTGCGCTTTATATGCACCATTATGATAGATTGTACGTAACACTCATGCACATCGGTATTGTTTAGCTGTATATTTCTCTAGCATGTCATTTAAGTGTTATAATTTTGTAATTTTATTCGGTAGCAATAAATAACTGTACTTGACAGTTCTGTATACCTGTTCAGAGTGTACAGACGAGATGTAATGTAATGCTGTAATGTTCGCAGCCGTTCAAGTGCCACACGTCGCTGTACGTACACATGCAGAACGTGCACCGCAACAAGGAGAAGAAGGACAACCTGTGCCACGTGTGCGGCAAGTCGTACCAGGTGAGGACACTACACACTACACATACACACTAACGTGCACCGCAACAAGGAGAAGAAGGACAACCTGTGCCACGTGTGCGGCAAGTCGTACCAGGTGAGGACACTACACACTACACATACACACTAACGTGCACCGCAACAAGGAGAAGAAGGACAACCTGTGCCACGTGTGCGGCAAGTCGTACCAGGTGAGGACACTACACACTACACATACACACTAACGTGCACCGCAACAAGGAGAAGAAGGACAACCTGTGCCACGTGTGCGGCAAGTCGTACCAGGTGAGGACACTACACACTACACATACACACTAACGTGCACCGCAACAAGGAGAAGAAGGACAACCTGTGCCACGTGTGCGGCAAGTCGTACCAGGTGAGGACACTACACACTACACATACACACTAACGTGCACCGCAACAAGGAGAAGAAGGACAACCTGTGCCACGTGTGCGGCAAGTCGTACCAGGTGAGGACACTACACACTACACATACACACTAACGTGCACCGCAACAAGGAGAAGGACAACCTGTGCCACGTGTGCGGCAAGTCGTACCAGGTGAGGACACTACACACTACACATACACACTAACGTGCACCGCAACAAGGAGAAGAAGGACAACCTGTGCCACGTGTGCGGCAAGTCGTACCAGGTGAGGACACTACACACTACACATACACACTAACGTGCACCGCAACAAGGAGAAGGACAACCTGTGCCACGTGTGCGGCAAGTCGTACCAGGTGAGGACACTACACACTACACATACACACTAACGTGCACCGCAACAAGGAGAAGGACAACCTGTGCCACGTGTGCGGCAAGTCGTACCAGGTGAGGACACTACACACTACACATACACACTAACGTGCACCGCAACAAGGAGAAGAAGGACAACCTGTGCCACGTGTGCGGCAAGTCGTACCAGGTGAGGACACTACACACTACACATACACACTAACGTGCACCGCAACAAGGAGAAGGACAACCTGTGCCACGTGTGCGGCAAGTCGTACCAGGTGAGGACACTACACACTACACATACACACTAACGTGCACCGCAACAAGGAGAAGGACAACCTGTGCCACGTGTGCGGCAAGTCGTACCAGGTGAGGACACTACACACTACACATACACACTAACGTGCACCGCAACAAGGAGAAGGACAACCTGTGCCACGTGTGCGGCAAGTCGTACCAGGTGAGGACACTACACACTACACATACACACTAACGTGCACCGCAACAAGGAGAAGGACAACCTGTGCCACGTGTGCGGCAAGTCGTACCAGGTGAGGACACTACACACTACACATACACACTAACGTGCACCGCAACAAGGAGAAGAAGGACAACCTGTGCCACGTGTGCGGCAAGTCGTACCAGGTGAGGACACTACACACTACACATACACACTAACGTGCACCGCAACAAGGAGAAGGACAACCTGTGCCACGTGTGCGGCAAGTCGTACCAGGTGAGGACACTACACACTACACATACACACTAACGTGCACCGCAACAAGGAGAAGGACAACCTGTGCCACGTGTGCGGCAAGTCGTACCAGGTGAGGACACTACACACTACACATACACACTAACGTGCACCGCAACAAGGAGAAGAAGGACAACCTGTGCCACGTGTGCGGCAAGTCGTACCAGGTGAGGACACTACACACTACACATACACACTAACGTGCACCGCAACAAGGAGAAGGACAACCTGTGCCACGTGTGCGGCAAGTCGTACCAGGTGAGGACACTACACACTACACATACACACTAACGTGCACCGCAACAAGGAGAAGGACAACCTGTGCCACGTGTGCGGCAAGTCGTACCAGGTGAGGACACTACACACTACACATACACACTAACTTGCACCGCAACAAGGAGAAGAAGGACAACCTGTGCCACGTGTGCGGCAAGTCGTACCAGGTGAGGACACTACACACTACACATACACACTAACGTGCACCGCAACAAGGAGAAGAAGGACAACCTGTGCCACGTGTGCGGCAAGTCGTACCAGGTGAGGACACTACACACTACACATACACACTAACGTGCACCGCAACAAGGAGAAGAAGGACAACCTGTGCCACGTGTGCGGCAAGTCGTACCAGGTGAGAACACTACACACTACACATACACACTAACGTGCACCGCAACAAGGAGAAGAAGGACAACCTGTGCCACGTGTGCGGCAAGTCGTACCAGGTGAGGACACTACACACTACACATACACACTAACGTGCACCGCAACAAGGAGAAGAAGGACAACCTGTGCCACGTGTGCGGCAAGTCGTACCAGGTGAGGACACTACACACTACACATACACACTAACGTGCACCGCAACAAGGAGAAGAAGGACAACCTGTGCCACGTGTGCGGCAAGTCGTACCAGGTGAGGACACTACACACTACACATACACACTAACGTGCACCGCAACAAGGAGAAGAAGGACAACCTGTGCCACGTGTGCGGCAAGTCGTACCAGGTGAGGACACTACACACTACACATACACACTAACGTGCACCGCAACAAGGAGAAGAAGGACAACCTGTGCCACGTGTGCGGCAAGTCGTACCAGGTGAGGACACTACATACTACACATACACACTAACTTGCACCGCAACAAGGAGAAGAAGGACAACCTGTGCCACGTGTGCGGCAAGTCGTACCAGGTGAGAACACTACACACTACACATACACACTAACGTGCACCGCAACAAGGAGAAGAAGGACAACCTGTGCCACGTGTGCGGCAAGTCGTACCAGGTGAGGACACTACACACTACACATACACACTAACGTGCACCGCAACAAGGAGAAGAAGGACAACCTGTGCCACGTGTGCGGCAAGTCGTACCAGGTGAGGACACTACACACTACACATACACACTAACGTGCACCGCAACAAGGAGAAGAAGGACAACCTGTGCCACGTGTGCGGCAAGTCGTACCAGGTGAGGACACTACACACTACACATACACACTAACGTGCACCGCAACAAGGAGAAGAAGGACAACCTGTGCCACGTGTGCGGCAAGTCGTACCAGGTGAGGACACTACACACTACACATACACACTAACGTGCACCGCAACAAGGAGAAGGACAACCTGTGCCACGTGTGCGGCAAGTCGTACCAGGTGAGGACACTACACACTACACATACACACTAACGTGCACCGCAACAAGGAGAAGAAGGACAACCTGTGCCACGTGTATATATATTTGATACTCCTTTTCTAGAGTATATCAGAAATTATTCAAAGTTATTTAAAAAAATCTGTGCTTTCGCTAAATCTAAATTTTTAAGCGATCAAATTAAAAATTCAAACAATAAAATAAAAACCACTTGGAAAATCATTAACAATGAAACGGGTAAATCGGTTAAACAGGAAAAACAACTGGAGATTATGATTAACAACAAATTGGTTAATAAAGCTGCCGATGTAGCTGAGGCATTTAATGAGTTTTTTGCCAACATACCTATAACTACGACTTGCTCCTTAAATTCGTCCCCGTCTAAAGCTGAGAACCTTTTGCATAATAGTGTGCCCAGATGTAGTCACTTATTTAGTTTCGAACATGTAACGCCTCGTGACGTGGTTAATATTTTTAATACACTTAAGTCAAAAAACACTGGAGATTACTGGGGCATCTCCATTAAACTGTTAAGTAATATAATAGACATCGTAGCCCCCTATCTAGCTGTAACTTTTAATAAATGTGTTGATTCGGGATCTTTTCCTGACCTCATGAAGAGTAGTAAAGTCATACCATTATTTAAAACAGGTAATAAAAATATCGTTGGCAATTTTAGGCCCATTTCTATCTTACCTGCATTTAGTAAAATATTTGAAAAGTTAATACTCAAGCAGTTGCTAAGACATTTTAATTTAAATAGCCTCCTTCATAATGAGCAATATGGCTTTACAAAAGGTCGTTCGACAACAGATGCGGGTGTTGCTCTGCTGAAACACATATTCAACGCATGGGAGAACTCGCAAAATGCTATCGGAGTTTTCTGTGATCTCTCCAAAGCTTTTGATTGCGTTCACCATGACACACTTTTGCGTAAACTACGTCATTACGGTGTTCAAAACGAAGCTCTAAATGTCATAAGTTCTTATTTACAAAATAGGCACCAATGTGTAGATGTCAATGGTGTAAAATCTTCCGGGCTACTAGTTCAGTTAGGTGTACCTCAAGGCTCAATACTGGGTCCATTCTTATTCTTAGTGTACATTAATGACTTACCATTCTATTTAAAGAATATCTGTGACATTGTACTATTTGCTGATGACACCTCACTTATCTTTAAAGTAGACAGGAATAGAAAAGATTTTGACGACGTGAACAGTGCGCTCTCAATGGCTACGGATTGGTTTACCACAAATAACCTAGTTCTTAATGCTAAGAAAACGAAATGTATAAAGTTCGCCTTACCGAATGTTAGGAATCTGGGACCCAATGTCGTTTTAAATAATCAGGTGCTTGATACTGTACACTCGGCAGTTTTTCTGGGCATAACAGTAGACGCCAAACTTCAGTGGGGATCACATATATCAAGCCTAGCGGGAAGGCTCAGTTCGGCCGCCTACGCCGTAAGGAAAGTTAGACAGTACACGGACGTTGATACAGCTCGATTAGTCTATTTTAGTTATTTTCATAGCATAATGTCCTACGGCATTCTGCTGTGGGGCAAAGCCGCGGACATTCAAAATATTTTTGTTCTTCAAAAACGAGCTGTTCGAGCGATTTACCAACTAGGTGCTAGAGTTTCTCTGAGAGATTTATTTAAAGATATTGGTATTCTTACGGTTGCATCACAATTCATCTTCGCCAACATCTTATATATTAGGCAAAACATACACTTGTACACTAAAAACAGTGATATTCATAACATTAATACTAGAAATAAGGACAAACTACGTGCTCCTTTTCACCGGCTTCATAAGGTTCATAATTCTTTTGTTGGTCTTGGTATTACCTTTTATAACAAGCTTCCCTCTGCTTTGCTAGATTTGCAGTTTAATGAGTTTAAAGCTAAAGTAAAATCCAACCTTTGTTCAAAGGCATACTATTCTATCAACGACTACTTAAACGATAAGAATAGTTGGTCGCTGTGATTAACTCAAGACAATGTTTATGTTCTTTCAATCCAGAATTAGCTTTCCTACTGACAGTTTATATGGGTAGTTCATATAATTGTTTTTTTTTTTATTTTATTTTTATTTAACTGATTTTGTTAATTATTTTTTATTTTCTTTTAATTTCACTTATTGTGGACATAATCTACTCATTACAGTGATTTTAAATGAGTTGTATTGCAACATGTAGTTAGCTAGCGACCTCGTCAGCTGTTCATAATATTCTAGCCTGACCAACCGGCAGCAAGTTCGTCATGCTCCCTTAGATGTCACTGCTTGCGGTAGCATCGGGGGTCGGGTTACCACCTTCCCTCAAATATGGCGAGGGGGGTAATGGCTGACCTTTGCGTTATGCTCGTGAACGGGTGCTGCTTGTGGTGACTGGTCGACTTGCTGACCATGGTTTTTGTTATTGTTATTTGTATTAACTGTTATTTTATTTTTACTCCGGAGGTCCTAGTTTAACTATTGTAACTTCAACTTAGCAATATGCATCAATGTATGTATATGTATCATTTTGCGTCGTTGAATATGTAAGCGGGCACGCCCTTTATGCCTGGAGGCTTTATTTAAGTTTTACGTTCTGTTTACGATTTTGTTTTATTATTTATTTCAGCTTGAGTTTACTTTTCAATGTTTTGTTCGTATATTGGCGTGTGCTAGCTGACATATGGCGAATAATGTATGTTTTGTTTTGTTTTATAATATTAATTACTTACACTATATTGTATAGAATCAAGTTCTTCTAACTTAACAGACAGCTGTGCTGCTGGGGAGTTTGTTCCGCCACTTCTTCTTCCCAGCTAAAGCACTAGGAAGTGTCGAAGGGCGGGCGTTTTGGGGGGACTGTCTTTTGTAACTTTGACGTTCAAAAAGTGCTGACTCTCAGCCTAGTTTGAATAAATGACTTTTGATTTTGATTTTGATTTTGTGTGCGGCAAGTCGTACCAGGTGAGGACACTACACACTACACATACACACTAACGTGCACCGCAACAAGGAGAAGGACAACCTGTGCCACGTGTGCGGCAAGTCGTACCAGGTGAGGACACTACACACTACACATACACACTAACGTGCACCGCAACAAGGAGAAGAAGGACAACCTGTGCCACGTGTGCGGCAAGTCGTACCAGGTGAGGACACTACACATACACACTAACGTGCACCGCAACAAGGAGAAGAAGGACAACCTGTGCCACGTGTGCGGCAAGTCGTACCAGGTGAGGACACTACACACTACACATACACACTAACGTGCACCGCAACAAGGAGAAGGACAACCTGTGCCACGTGTGCGGCAAGTCGTACCAGGTGAGGACACTACACACTACACATACACACTAACGTGCACCGCAACAAGGAGAAGAAGGACAACCTGTGCCACGTGTGCGGCAAGTCGTACCAGGTGAGGACACTACACACTACACATACACACTAACGTGCACCGCAACAAGGAGAAGGACAACCTGTGCCACGTGTGCGGCAAGTCGTACCAGGTGAGGACACTACACACTACACATACACACTAACGTGCACCGCAACAAGGAGAAGAAGGACAACCTGTGCCACGTGTGCGGCAAGTCGTACCAGGTGAGGACACTACACACTACACATACACACTAACGTGCACCGCAACAAGGAGAAGGACAACCTGTGCCACGTGTGCGGCAAGTCGTACCAGGTGAGGACACTACACACTACACATACACACTAACGTGCACCGCAACAAGGAGAAGGACAACCTGTGCCACGTGTGCGGCAAGTCGTACCAGGTGAGGACACTACACACTACACATACACACTAACGTGCACCGCAACAAGGAGAAGAAGGACAACCTGTGCCACGTGTGCGGTAAGTCGTACCAGGTGAGGACACTACACACTACACATACACACTAACGTGCACCGCAACAAGGAGAAGAAGGACAACCTGTGCCACGTGTGCGGCAAGTCGTACCAGGTGAGGACACTACACACTACACATACACACTAACGTGCACCGCAACAAGGAGAAGGACAACCTGTGCCACGTGTGCGGCAAGTCGTACCAGGTGAGGACACTACACACTACACATACACACTAACGTGCACCGCAACAAGGAGAAGGACAACCTGTGCCACGTGTGCGGCAAGTCGTACCAGGTGAGGACACTACACACTACACATACACACTAACGTGCACCGCAACAAGGAGAAGGACAACCTGTGCCACGTGTGCGGCAAGTCGTACCAGATGAGGACACTACACACTACACATACACACTAACGTGCACCGCAACAAGGAGAAGGAGGACAACCTGTGCCACGTGTGCGGCAAGTCGTACCAGGTGAGGACACTACACACTACACATACACACTAACGTGCACCGCAACAAGGAGAAGGACAACCTGTGCCACGTGTGCGGCAAGTCGTACCAGGTGAGGACACTACACACTACACATACACACTAACGTGCACCGCAACAAGGAGAAAAACAACCTGTGCCACGTGTGCGGCAAGTCGTACCAGGTGAGGACACTACACACTACACATACACACTAACGTGCACCGCAACAAGGAGAAGGACAACCTGTGCCACGTGTGCGGCAAGTCGTACCAGGTGAGAACACTACACACTACACATACACACTAACGTGCACCGCAACAAGGAGAAGGACAACCTGTGCCACGTGTGCGGCAAGTCGTACCAGGTGAGGACACTACACACTACACATACACACTAACGTGCACCGCAACAAGGAGAAGGACAACCTGTGCCACGTGTGCGGCAAGTCGTACCAGGTGAGGACACTACACACTACACATACACACTAACGTGCACCGCAACAAGGAGAAGAAGGACAACCTGTGCCACGTGTGCGGCAAGTCGTACCAGGTGAGGACACTACACACTACACATACACACTAACGTGCACCGCAACAAGGAGAAGAAGGACAACCTGTGCCACGTGTGCGGCAAGTCGTACCAGGTGAGGACACTACACACTACACATACACACTAACGTGCACCGCAACAAGGAGAAGAAGGACAACCTGTGCCACGTGTGCGGCAAGTCGTACCAGGTGAGGACACTACACACTACACATACACACTATTTCGAAGGCGCGTTCCCGAGTAAAACGCGTCGCTAGCCGTTTCTCGGAGCTGTGTACTTGGTTTTAAAAGAAATATCAATGAATCCTGTTCCTGTTCCTACTTAATATTAATACAAAAATGTGACAGTTTGTGAGGAAGAAACATCCATTAATGGATTAGTATTTGTTACTCTTTCACGCAAAAACTACCGTACAGATTTGGATGAAATTTGTCACTCGGATACTCTCTATCTCTTTCTCTACCGGGGTAGTACGTTACCGCCGGCAAATTGTCAACATCTACGCGGGCAAGGCCGCTGGCAAAAGCTAGTAAAAATATGTTTTTCTACAAAATCTTAATTCCATAAAATTTCATTTTAATAATATAACCTCATTTCTCACCGTTCACTTTTCAATTGCAAATTAATAATGTTATCTAAACAATAATTAAATGAATCCTTCTAAATACAGACGAGTGTTCGTCTGTCACAGCCATCTCGTTAAATTAGCCAGCTAATTTAATTATTCATTTAACACCGGCTCCAATTAAATATCTGAGAGTCATTGAATGCAACGTTTAACCAGAGGGCTGAATGTTCTGTACTCATTTAGTTAAATTGGATATTGATGAATTAGTAAACCAAGCTTGATGTTAGTGTTCCGATTTAGTTAGTTTAGACTCAGGAACAATGTCGGTCCGAGCACACTACCTTGGCCAACTCCGATCTAGATGATCTCTTCAGAGCGATTGGTTTTGCCTATCTTAATATTTTGTTTGCGTTCGCTTAGATAATCTTTGAGCAAGGCGTGGCAAATACCTCTTACTCCAATTGATTCCAGCCTATTCAGCAGAGTGGAGACAGAGACTGTGTCGAAAGCCTTTTGAAGATCTAAGAAGACAACAAGATTAGATTTCCTAAATTCGTTATTATGGTGCTGATGCCGATTTTAATTCTCTTTTAAGGCTTATTTAATAACTAGCTATTGCCCGCGGCTTCGCCCGCGTGGATGTTGAAAAAATCACCATTTCGACCCTCCATTTCACCCTCTTAGGAATGGAATTTCAAAAAACCCTTTCTTAGTGGATACCTACTCTTCGCAAAGAACACACCCTCCAAATTTCACGTATCTACGACCAGCGGTTTAGACTGTGCGTTGATATATCATTCAGTCAGTCACTCAGGACTTTGAATTTTATATATAAAGATAAGCACATGTTTCATTACAGAACGCAGCCAAACTGAAGTATCACATAGTGGCGATGCACACGAGCGAGACTCCCTACCAGTGCCAACAGTGTACCGCGGCCTTCGGCTGGTACTCCAGTCTGTACCGGCACGTGCGAGAGGTGCACTACAAGGTACATACATACAACTTTATTAGAAACTAGCTTGTGCCCGCGGCTTTGCCCGCGTGGATGTCGGAAATTAACGCAGGTATTTTTCTAAAATAAAAGTTTTTTTCTAAAATAAACGTGGCCTGACAGACAAAAGTTAAAAAAAGTTTTTTTGGTGTAAGTACCGTATTTACTTTCATATGCATTTAGTGAAAAGCTGTTAATTTGAAATTACAAACAGACACTTCAGTTTTATTTATTTGTATAGATAAGAAAGAAGATACATTTATTTAGCACAGTTTAAAAGGCACACAATAGGTATACAGCAGGAAAGAGTAAAATAAAAATAAATTAAAAAAGTGTAACGTGTGAAGTCAGAAACTACGATAGCATTATAGTGTGCCACGCGGCTGCGCCAAAAATATATTATTATTACTAAACTAGCTTCTGCCCGCGACTTCGTCCGCGTCAAATTTTTCTCCCCTGACCCTTCCCGTCGCATCGCATTGCCTGCCAGTTTTCGTTCATTTTTGGTTGCTGCTCCGCTCCTTTTGATCTTAGCGTGATGTTATATAGCCTATTGCCTTTCTCAATAAATAGGCTACCCAACACAAAAATATTTTTTCAATTCGGACCTGTTGTTCCTGAGATTACCGCGTTCAACCAAACAAACAAACTTTTTAGCTTTATAATATTATATAGTATATAGATAGTCGCATAATAGGCACTTTTGAACGTCAACATTTATATTAAAATACAATTGATTCTAGTCGCCCCTTCCAAAACGTAGGTTCCATTTGTGGGACCATAATCTATACTAATATTATAAAGCTGAAGAGTTTGTTTGTTTGACTGAACGCGCTAATCTCAGAAACTACTGAATTGAAAAATTATTTTTGTGTAGGGTAGCCTATTTATACATCACGCTACAATCAAAAGGAGCGTAGCAGTAACGAAAAAAAATGCACGAAAACTGTGAGGCAATTCGATGCGACGGAAAGGGTCAGGGAAACAAAAATTTGACGCGGACGAAGTCATGGACAGAAGCTAGTTTGAAATAAATTATTTGACTTTAAAATTAATATTATGAAATGATGATTCAAATAACAACTGTATTAATTTAATCTTACAGATGAAGTTGCAGCCGAAAAAGTCGAAGAAATCGAAGAAGACGGAGTTATTGCCGCCCCTCCTGCCGCTACAGGTAGTACTGCCCCCCCCGCCCCCCCCGCACGCACACGGCCCGCCATAGTGTCTCCCTCACTTGGATGAGCCTAAGTACAGTAGCGTGGCAAACAAAAATAAACCTTATTTGTGTGATGTTAATGTCACTAAAGAGATAAATAACCAGGGTGGTCGAATATAGATGAAAGGAGATTGCCCGTTTTGTAGGGGAAGTTGGGTCCCAGTGGAAAATTGTTGTGCCTTGAAGATTTTTATTTTACATAATAGTAAAAACATAGTATTTTCTTAATCAGAAACCATTTTTCATTTATTCACCCTGGTTCAAGAGATATCGTTGTTTTTCTGTTGTAAAAATCTAGGTTATAATTAGAAATTGACATTGACATTTCCTCCTTATTCTATTTAGGTTAAGTAAATACTTCTACTACCTTTATATTATACACCACTATGGGGATAGTATTGTCTTTAATACTTTATGTCGGTACATAAAATAGCAACACAATAAAAAGTAGATACGTACTCATAGACGGTGTAGAATAATGAAGTTTAAATATGATAAAAAATGTATAACTAGTTAACAGCTTCAGCACTGGACTTTCATAATTAACGTTATTGATATGTAAGTAGTTCATGTCTAAGTACCAAAGGAAATAAAACAAATCAAAACTTGAACAAACCATTTATTCTTCATAAAATATATCGTCCAAGAATCCCTGAACCTGTTCTTGTCATCGTTCCATCGCTTCTACTTGCACCGGCTATGAGCAGTGTATAGGTTTCCAATAGTTTTCGTCATCAAGAATACTTTACATAGACTCATATTTGGCGGGTACGCCTATCTTTGTTCATTTCAGATACAATAAATAATACGTCTAAAAAGGACAGGGGTAACATGATTCTACCTCATCGTTGTGAATACAAAAAGGATACCACAGTAGCGTGGAAGTTGTCAAATGTTGAGATTTTAATCTTAATGTTGAGATGTACTGCCAATAGGTTATATATAATTAACAATAATTGTTTTCTATTGTTTAATTATCGTTTTATTTTGAAATCGATTACTCAATTGATTAAAAGACGTCATTTTCGTTAGTTTTTTCTTTGATACCAGGCAACATTTTTTTATATCAATCAAACCACAGACTAAATTGAATCAAACGGATGTCAACGTAATGTTTAACTATTAATTAACTTTAACTTTATTCCCAGGATGAAAAAAATTGTATAAAAAATACCCTGTACACAAAAAAATAAATCATATTTTTACGTTATTATTTCAATCAGGCACATGATACCACAAAAGGGACCTGCTCCGTGGCAATCTCCTTTAGTAAAAAAAACCTATGAATGTTTTCGAATGAAAATCATTTGATAAATGAACTGTTTGTTTTTTTATTCATCATCATCATCGTTTCAGCTGAAAGACGTCCACTGCTGGACATAGGCCTCCCCCAAGCTCCGCCACTTCGACCTGTTCTGTGCTTCCCGCATCCAGTGGATTCCTACGGCTTTCACAAGGTCATCGGTCCACCTTGTTGGAGGCCATCCAACTCTACGTCTTCCGGTACGCGGTCGCCACTCCAGAACCTTCCGGCCCCATCGGCCATTTGTTCTGCGAGCAATGTGCCCTACCCACTGCCACTTCAGTTTGGCAATTCTTCGGGCTTTTTTTTTTTTGGATGGGAAGTCATCAAATGACTTCTCCCGCTCTGGGTGGAGCGGGAGGGCGTGTCAGACTTTTACTGACTAAAACCTACCCGTGTTCCTTCAGTTGCCCATGTGCCAGGGTCACGGTAACTCTTTCGAACAATCACGCGACCCCGGCAGGCATCGGTCCTAGTAGACCCCTACACTGCTGCTGACATCTCTTTGAGGCGCGCGTGGAACACTACGCGCCGTCGCACACTGGTCCCGAATGATAAAAAAGTGGACATTAAGAAATTTTTGACAGAAGGTCAACGGATTCGGCTGATTTTTTTTTTGTAGACAGCTGATGCAATTACAAATCACTTTTATAGATTGAGTTTTTGCCAAATAAGCCGTATTTTCAGAGAAAAAAAATATTCAAATATTTTTTGTATGAAAGAAATCCTAATTTTGTCTTTATCTTCCAAGATTCAAACGTATTCAAAATAAAACTTAGCGCAGCTTGTAGAGGTGCTAATTGCTCACCACTTTGTCATAGACACTCTTCTGCGATTTTGTGCTCCTTTTGAGTTACAGGCACTTTAAATATTTTTTGTATGAAAAAATCCTAATTTTCTCTTTATCTTCCAAGATTCAAACGTATTCAAAATAAAACTTAAAGCAGCTTGTAGAGATGCTAATTGCTCACTACTTTGTCATAGACACTCTTCTGCGATTTTGTGCTCCTTTTGAGTTACAGGCACTTTAAATATTTTTTGTATAAAAAAATTCTAATTTTGTCTTTATCTTCCAAGATTCAAACGTATTCAAAATAAAACTTAGCGCAGCTTGTAGAGTAACTCTTACAAATATATGAAATTATCAGTATCAAATAAACAAACAAGGAAATCTCAAAACGTGTTCAGACATGTTTATGTACAGGTAAGTTATTGTGTGACTCGTATGTAAAATTTTTTTTGTATAGAGTCATTGCTTAATTACCCTATAAGTGACGATTTCGGCTCTATTTGGTCATCTAGTCGAACGCGTCGAAAACGCTGAATGATGAATAGGTATATAAATTGCAATTAAAAATTCCCTTTGTAGTTTTGCGGTATTTATGTAGGAGCACATCTTAGTATGTTTTAATTTCTCGTGACTCATCCAAATTGCAAGAATATTTGGCTCATTATCTAACTACCCCATTAAGTAATGAGGTAGTTAGGTAATGAGCCATTATCTAACTACCCCATTAAGTAACGGGATAGTTGGGTAATGAGTCATATATCAATAGTATAAGGGCAAGCGGAACCCGTTTTTGTTCATTACGCGTCTTGTGCTCGTAAAAACAACACAATTTTTTATCAACTATCACCACATTGTAACTTTTATTTATTTGCCTGTAACATTTTTGTATCAAAATGACTACATTTGTGACTAATTTAGACATTTTTTCTTTTTTGAGTAATAGTGGGTGCCTTAAAAATAGTGATTTACTGTGTCAAACCATTATAAATCGTATTTCGAGTGAAATTCCAAACGAAGAGCTCAGTATTATCAAAAAGTTTTGCCAAAATTATACGTCAAACCTAGCTAGAAGATGGGACAATTCATGTAGAAACGAAAGATTTGGTGTTAAAAACAAGGAGTGGTTGGAGTCTAAAATTTTGTGGCCAACTTTAACTTCTGTGAATTTTCCTATGTTGTTTGATCCAGAATATACCATAGAGGACATTTCAGTAGACGTAGAAGAGCATAATTTATCGTACGAAGAGGAAGCGGGTGCATCTACATCAGAAGCTACCACAAATACTCCCAGAACTAGAAATAAACGACCATTTGAAGATTTAACAAATAAGCAGAAGAAAAGACGTTCTTTGTCTCTTTTGGAGCATTCCGAAGAAGAGCTGTTCTATGCTCTTATTGCTAAACTTAATGAAAACGGGCGCACTGTTTGTTCTAAAGTTATTAAGTGCCTCTCAAATAAGCCAGAAAAGGTGCAAGAAGTAAGTAAAAGTTACTTGTAATTGTATCAGCTGTCTACAAAAAACTAGTAAAGCTCATCCGACAACGAAAAATTTAAAGTGCCTGTAACTGAAAAGGAGCACAAAATCGCAATTGAGTGTCTATGGCAAAGTGATGAACAATTAACCCCTCTACAAGCTGCGCTAAGTTTTATTTTGAATACGTTTGAATCTTGGAAGATAAAGACAAAATTAGGATTTTTTCATACAAAAAATATTTAAAGTGCATGTAACTCAAAAGGAGCACAAAATCGCAGTTGAGTGTCTATGACAAAGTAGTGAGAAATTAGCCCCTCTACAAGCTGCGCTAAGTTTTATTTTGAATACGTTTGAATCTTGGAAGATAAAGACAAAATTAGGATTTCTTTCATACAAAAAATATTTGAATATTTTTTTTCTCTGAAAATACGGCTTTTTTGGCAAAAACTCAATGTACAAAAGTGATTTGTAATTGCATCAGCTGTCTACAAAAAAAAAATAAGCTGAATCGGTTGACCTTTTGTCAAAAATTTCTTAATGTCCCCTTTTTTATCATTTGGGACCAGTGTGCGTCGACCCGAGCTTGGTCCTTACCGGGCGGCGAGCTACCCATTGCTCGCCACCCGCAAGCTCGCGCCTACGGTGGCCGGGAGTCCGCAATCGACTCCCGACGCCCGGGGAATTCTTCGGGCTAAGACGGTTACCTTGCTTCTCCTACGGATCTCTTCATTTCTAATACGATCGCGTAGGAAAACTCCAATCTCCCCTCTCAATCGCCCTTTGGGTATGGGACTTTCAGCCTTCTAATAAGGCCCATTGTGAGCGACCACGTTTCGGTTCTATAAGTCATCACTGGCAACACACTGGTCAAAGACTTTCGTCTTGAGACACTGTGTTTTTTTTTATTATTAAATAAGTTTAATTCAATTTGAAAAAATCCATCGGTTTCTTACTAAACTTCGACGGTATCCGATGACCCTGGTTATTATCTCCTTTGTGTCCTTTCATCCTTTGTTATTTCTACAGGGTCAAATGATAACACCTAGGGAAATTTTACTGATGTGACAGGTATATCTAAACACTACAAAATAAAAGATATGTTTGCAATCTGCCTATCTGGCTTCCCACAACCCAGTTACTGGGTAAACTGGCTTCTGACGACCCGTAACGACTGTCTAAGATCTACGAAAGACAGCCGGGACCAACGGCTTAACGTGCTTTCCGAGGCTCAAAAAGGTCTTGGTATGTAAAAATTGGGTACCCATCCACGGAGCAACCGCGGCAAGCGTAGCTTAACCTGAACGACGAACCCGTGCGGCTGTTGTAACTTAGCCACAAGCGCTTCTGTGTGTAATTTATTTAATCACCAGTTCTCTCAAAACGGTGAAGGAAAACATCGTGAGTGAACCGGTAGGTCTTATTCGTCAATATTCGAATATATGTGACATCTACCATGTATTGTCACAATTTTTTCGTTCACCATTTGAAATAGCTTTAACCATAATTTAATCAGTCTATACAAGATGCAGTTTTGAACATGCAAAACATTTCAGAAGGTTGTTATGAGACTCGTAAATAATCATACAACAATACGATACCAAGTCAATAATCAATAATACTTTTTATTTTAGATTTTTCAATTTTTGTTGTTTTTTTTTAATAACTCTCTTAATAACCCTCTTCAAAAAATCTATGAAAGAAATGTCGGTTGCGTTTGTTTGTGTGTATGAAGGAGTAGTTTAAGGACACGTACAGACTGGCCGCATTTAAAAAAAGGGAGTTTACACTTACCGATTTCCGTAAATAAGAATAAAATGAAAAAAAAAAATACCTGCCCATTTTATTATTGATTCGGGTCGAGAATCACTAACATAATGACCTCCTGAAATGTTTTGCAGATCCAAAACTGCACCTTGTATTGTTCCCACTGCTGGGACACAGGCCTCCTCTCGGTGAGAGTGAGTGGGCCATAATCTACCACGCGGGCCCAGTGCGGGTTGGTAGATGTCACACGTCTACGAATTTTTGGTTCTAGGACATGCCGGTTTCCTCACGATGTTTTCCTTCACCATTAGAAATAGCTAAGTCGTACTGTATCTAATCAATTCGTACGACAAATGAATTTAAGTAGGAGGTGATTTGACTGAAATATCAGTATTTCTCAGAAAGGAATGACTTCACTAAAATACTGTGATTAAATAATTATAATAATAAGTATTAAAACAATCAAAAGAACAAAATGTATTAGAAAAATAATCTTGAATCAACCATTATACTAAGATGAATATGATCAAAATGATCATATTGCCACGACACGGAAATGTGACTGAATTTTTATAGTTTATTTTAATATTAAGTTAGTTCTGATAAGTAAGAATAAATAAAAGATCTGTGTAAAATAAAATGAATTTTCATAAAATAAATGTTTTGTTTGATTTAAATGTCATGTGCCATCTTACTTATTAACCTCTCCCGTCCCACTGACTCGATAGCGGGTCAGCCGAAAAATGTCCTCTGCGTCTCGAAGACTCGATATCGCGTCCTATGACTACAACCGAAAACACACCATCACGGCATAGAAAAAAAGCATATAGTCGCGGGAATTGGACAGTAGATATGAGTTCAGTATGTCCTGTCCGACTACTCTCTGAGTAGACCCTCTACATCGAAACAATCGGAGGTCTGCCTCATTTTAATTCACTTATCTATGGTCACCATGGGGCTCAAGCAACTCAGAATATCTCGTGAAATGTCGAATGTTTTTTACGTTTTTGCAATTTGTAGGTGACCTTACCGCACCCTTATTGATAATTTTAAGATATTAAAGTATTATTGTTACCCATTTCTGTAATCTTGCTCATGTTTAGTTTTTATAATACACTAGCACTTCGCCCGCGACTTCGTCCGTCGTTCGGGTTCGTAGATGTCAAATGTCTAAGATTTTTTGGTTCTAAGACATGCCGGTTTCCTCACAATGTTTACCTGTACCGTTTGGAGAGCAGTAGTGGTGAAATAATTAATAATGCCTATTAGTGTAGATATACAGATAGTGACACATACATAATACGAATACTTACATCGTTTTTTTTTTTCAACCTTTTTAATCCCACTTCTGGGTCAAGGTTTCCCTTTCATAGCTTTCCCCTCTTCAATGTGTTGCCTTCTCGGGGCAATATCCCAAAAACGCTTCTCTCTCTCGCACCACGCTGCCGTTTCCTGGCCCTTCCTCGGCGCGACGCCCATGTTCTGACGCGCCTATCCCGACGCATCCTACACTACATAATATGTACATGGCCTGCTTACTACACTTGTTGCCACTAAAATAAAATCACATAACATTATTAGTCTCCTTTTCTCTAAATGGTATTAATTACATCGCTGTTTTCGGTTCTCTTAAAACGGACAAAATGAAAGACTATCTGAAAAACAACCGACTTTCAAAAAACACAGCAAACTGAAAAATTACTTTAATTTCGGAAGACTGTGTCTTTGGATCCGTATTCTAATTTTTTGCCACCGACTTCCGAAATTAAAGTAGGTACCTATCTATCCCGCACTGATTCATATACCACTAGATACTGGCGAGCTCAATAGCATCGACAGGAAATATGTATTAGAATGTCATCACAATAAAAAATGGTGATTAAATACGTATTATCGAAGCTAACAAAAAAACTACTACTTAAAGCTCTATTCACACAGCGAGCGCGGCGTGACCGGGCGCGACGTGGCGTGGCGCCGGCGCGGTGAGAGCCTTCACACTGCGGGCGCGATCGCGTCCCGTCCCGCCGGCACACATATACAATACAAGCACACTCGGCACTCGCGTTACACTAACGCGAGTGCCGAGACGGACTAAACAATCTTGAGCCGTTAGAATTATAATGCGGTATTTAGAGATTTATAAAAATACTTATTTTCATTTATCCTGTATTTGTATTTTTATTAGTCTAGAAAGCTTTATTAAGCTTTCTAGACTAATAAAAATATATGTATGTGAAGCACATACATGATAAAAATAAAAAATAAAGCAAAAACATATTATTGTCAAGTAATAATAACTTTCACTTCGTTAAATAAATATTTATCATATCTTGCCCTTCTAGGATCTATGATTTCTGGCAATACGCAATTATGGTACGGCTGCAGAGTGTTTATTTTGTCTTTTTTTGACACAATGGTATAAACGACCCTCACACTCCATTGCTAAACAATTAAAACAAAAATAAAATATGATTCTACAATCTAATAAAATAATACTTGATAATAAACGAAACTTATCTTTTACAAAAATAAATAAATGGGAAGAGTAGCAAAATGTTGTAGTCGTAGTATATTTTTGCGTTCACGATACGAGCGTACTACTACATACGTAAACTATACAACACAAAGTGGTGCACAGTGGATCGAAACTGTTAGATAAGGGAGATTCGTATTTTTTTACAAATTGCATTTTTTTTAAATACTTATCGAAAGATCTCGTCATTCTAATCTAGACACGCGGTAGCGTGTCAAGCCAAGTTCAAGTAACAGAACTGGCGAGCAGCACCGTGTGTAATATCACACGAACCATTTGGAGCCACTTTTGAGTCCTCATAACTCAAAAACTGTTTCACATAAACGTGTCAAATTTGGCTCATATATTGCTACTTGCGAGATACATATGTGCTCTAAATTTCATAAACACATCTCAAACGGTTATTTAGATATTAACGTCCAAAAATCGTCATTTTTATCACAGACTGACCTATAGATGAAAACTCTAACCCAGTTCCAGATGACCTAGAAAGTTCAAATTTGGCATGCAGATAGGTAATTAGATGAATACAAAGGAATAAATTAGAAACTGGTAATTTTTTATAATTTTATTATAATTTTTCACTTTATTGATTCTATTAGGAACACTTATAACAAAAACCATTTGGTATTAATTTTGTTATAAATAAGTACCTACTTATAATTTATGTAAGTACAAAAAGTAATGATACCCCATCAAAAACATAAATGTGAAATGAGAGCCAAGTTCAGTATTTTAATATATGCCTTGGTTGTTGACTTCAACGACAAAAGAAGTGAGATCTAAATGGGTGCCAAGTTCAACGGTCAGTCCTGAAATTTATTTATAACTACATAAAATATAATTTCTTCTTACAACTTACTATAATATATTGTAGCCAAAGGTCTGACTTGGCTAGTTTTCATATACGAATTATATTATAGCCTTCGCAAGTTTTAACCTGTTACTTGTTCGTTCTTATTTTATTATTCCGAAAATTTAGCTTGCTGATAGAAACTAGCCATTGAACATAATAATTCGTATATGAGAACTAGCCAAGTCAGAGCTTTGGCTACAATATATTATACTAAGTTGTAAGAAGAAATTATATTTTAGGTAGTTATAAATAAATTTCAGGACTGACCGTTGAACTTGGCACCCATTTAGATCTCACTTCTTTTGTCGTTGAAGTCAACAACCAAGGCATATATTAAAATACTGAACTTGGCTCTCATTTCACATTTATGTTTTTGATGGGATAAATAATTATCGTTACAAGAAGCAAAATATCTAAAATATTGTTTCCGGAAAAATATCTTTATCTTCTTTACATATTATAAAATAAAGTCACTTCGCTGTCTGTCTGTCCCTATGTATGCTTATATCTTTAAAACTACGCAACGGATTTTGATGCAGGTCTTTTTAATAGATAGAATGATTCAAGAGGAAGGTTTATATGTATATAACATGCATAATATAGTAAAGAAACGCTGATAATTTTAGAGGTTTCTAATGTGATGTCATAAATAAACACATTTTTTTGCGCTTACATTGCGAACGCTGGCTGAACCCTACGAAATAGCTCAAAATAATGTACTACAGTATTGTACACCTTAAAAAGTTCTACAAAAAAGTACGCAATGGTACTTAGATGTCTAACTCTTAGGGATAACCCATAATAACCATTTTTATCCTTTACTTTTTACGAGAAATAATGGCTTATTTATGAATGCGATTTTAAGCAATACAGCATTAATCCTTATGCAATTAAGTACCTTAAAAAAATTGTGCATTTCATGTAGATCAAAATTGCCCTTTACAGCATATCATTAAAATTAATATTTAAGAAGATATCAGAGATTATAATAAAATCGCCGCAGAGCGGCTAGCGGGCCTTCCCGCGTCAGGCCGCGGCCGTCCCGGTTGGTAGCGGTCGGGTAGTGCAGGATTAATAGGATTGTAATATTGTAATTCATATTACTTTGGCTTCATAGTAAATGCGAATATCATGTGTGTTCGAAGTACTCAAAATAAACCTAATTGTATTATTACAAGTAAGAGACCGCGAAATATGGCTTAGATGTTTAGATTTTTGGATGGATTTGGATTTTTGGTTATCCTGGATACTTATCATAAAGGATACTTTATCCCGGTAGTAGGTTCCCAGGTGATATTTTCTGACAACTATACGGGCGAAGCCACTGGCAAAAGTACTATTCCTATAATTCCTATGATCGATTTGGTGTCTGGTAAATGATTGAGTGTCTGTATAGGTAGTATAGTCGTATAGGTATACGAGCGTTAAGAAAAACCAGGATGACTTATATCAATTCAATCCAACCCTATTTCACAGTCTTCTTACTTTGAATACTATTCATCAAACACACATGATATTCTCATAAACTATGAATCCGAAGTAATATGAATTATAAACCTACTTACTGCTGATATTATAATGTGAACATTTGTATGATTAGATGTTTGTTTCACAATCACGCAAAAGCGGCTCAATGGATCTGAGCACACAGATAGTACTTATTACCTATATATAATTAGCCTATATTATTCCCACTGCTGAGACACAGGCTTCCTCTGGGTGAGAGGGAGTGGGCCGTAATCTACCACGCGGGCCCAGTGCGGGTTGGTAGATGTCACATGTCTTCGAATTTTTGATTCTAGGACATGCCGGTTTCCTTACAATGTTATCCTTTACCGTTTTGAGAGCAGTGGTGATGAAGATATTTACACAAAGTAAAGCGCCTGCCTGGGTTCGAACCCACGACCTACAATTCGTAAGTCGGGGCTGATACCACGGAGCCACCACTGCTCTCACTCAACTGCTCTCTTATTACCTATATAACCTGGATTAATGCATTCAATATATTAACCGCGGTAGTACGTCCTCTTGCGATAATTTCCGACATTCACGCGGGCGAAGCCGCGGGCAAAAGCTAGTTATAGATATTTTTGTAAGAATTGAAACAGAAACTGCTTAAATTTGGCCATGTCTTGTAAGACCAGGCTTTCAAACTACTATATTCTTATTCTTTGACTTGCTGACTATAATTCTACGCTATCAGCGCGCGCTCATAGTTGCCCGTTCAAGAGTTATGAGGTTCGGAAAAATGAAAAAAAAAAGTACCTAAGTCAAAAGTACTTTTTCACTAATAATATTTTGGGGACATAGGTGAAAGGATTCTATCTGTGTCCTCTTACGAGTATTGTAGGTGAGGTTGTGGAAGCCGGAAGTAAGAATCATGCTTGTAAGTAATAATATTATAATTATTACACACGTAGTACAGTTTAGAATTACATACACTATTTAACACAGTTATATGTATAAGTAATTAAACTAATAGGGCATAGATAGAACATTAAAACATTTATAATTAGCAGTTTCTGTTTCATTCCATAAAAGAAATCTAAAACATATTTTTTTTCCGGGTGAAATAGCAGTTTTAGAGAAAAACTTGCAATGACAATTATTCATTGGAATTACGAGATCTTTCGATAAGTACATATAAAAAAAAACAATTTGTAATTAAAAATGAATGTCCGTCATATAGCAGTTTCGATCCACTGTGCACCAGCGCCCCGCCCCGCCCCCCCTGAGTTGTATTCCGATTTCGGCGCGGCGCCGGCGCGGCGCGTCGCGCCGAGCGCTCTGTGTGAAGGCGTCCGTTATATCTAGTACATTACAACTACTCAGCGTCGCGTTGCCGTCACGTCACGCCGCGCCCCGCCCGCTGTGTGAAGACACCTTAAAGCAAAGTCAACACAATTTATATGGGACCAATGGACCACCCCAGCACGCGTAGCATGACCGCCTAGAACCGGAATTTATCGACGGAAGAAAAGATAAAATGATAGATAGTATCGTAGAAACATTGTGTAAAAATGAAAAGAAGAGATGTTTCTATTCTTCAGTCGACAAGAGTACGATGTCAATTGTCAAGTATGATGACTATCTACGGGGCACCGGTGTGGGCGCCCTCATTGAGGCTGCGCCCAGCGCGCCGGTTGAGTGCGGCCCAGAGGGTCATGGCTATCCGGTTAATCCGAGGATACCGCACGATCTCGTGCGAGGCGGCGAGCCTCCTTGCCGGAGTGCCGCCATGGGATCTGGAGGCAAAGGTCCTCGCGCACATGTGGGAGTGGCGCGAGGAGGCGAAGCGCCGGGGCGAAACTCCGATGCCGCGACAAATCGCGGCTCGGCGGACAGAGCTCCGGTGTGATCTCATGGCGACATGGCGGGTACGATTGTCGCAACCCAGCGCAGGGCACGCCACAATTGCGGCGGTAAGTCCCCTCTTTGAGGAGTGGTTAGAGAGGCGCCACGGCGTCCTCACCTTCCGCCTGACGCAGGTTCTTACCGGGCATGGGTGCTTCGGTGGGTTCCTGTTCAGGATAAAGCGGGAGGATACGTCCGGGTGTTTCCATTGCGAGGATCGTCTGGAGGACACGGTGGAGCATACGGTGGAGGTGTGCCCTGCCTGGGCGGGGCACCGCCGTGTCCTCGTGGAGGCGATCGGCGGCGGCGACCTCTCGCGTCCGGCCCTGGTGCGAGCCATGGTACGGAGCGAGAGGGAATGGGAAGCCGTCACCTCCTTCTGCGAAGCAGTAATGCTCGCGAAGGAGGAGGCGGGGCGCGTGAGGGAGTGGCAGTCTCTGCGCCCTCACGTCCCTAGCCGCCGCAGGAGGAGACGCCCCGGGCGTCGGGAGTCGATTGCGGACTCCCGGCCACCGTAGGCGCGAGCTTGCGGGTGGCGAGCAATGGGTAGCTCGCCGCCCGGTAAGGACCAAGCTCGGGTCGACGGCGCGCAGTGTTCCACGCGCGCCTCAAAGAGATGTCAGCAGCAGCGTAGGGGTCTGCTAGGACCGATGCCTGCCGGGGTCGCGTGATTGTTCGAAAGAGATACCGTGACCCTGGCACATGGGCAACTGATGGAACACGGGTGGGTTTTAGTCAGTAAAAGTCTGACACACCCTCCCGCTCCGCCCAGAGCGGGAGAAGTCATTTGATGATTTCCCATCCTGAAAAAAAAAAAAAAAAAAAAAAAGTATGATGACTATTTTTCTGATGAGATAAAAACATTTTTACGGAATTAAAATACAAAAAGAAACTTTTTAGTTCTTGGTAGAATAGATATAGAATTGGTCATGCTACGCCGGCTGAAACATAACATACCCATTAAAAAAATAATTTTTGAAATCGATGCACAGTAGGCGGAAAAATCGGTGAACATACCTAAAAAAGACGTGTGCGTCACGGGACGCCCGACAGAAGTGATAACTTAAACTAATCTAGCGTTGTGGGTTAGAGAGAGAGTGGAGGATCCTGCCTACCGCTGCCATATGCATGAAAGAAAGGGAAGCCAGACAGACTGGCGCCGTAACGCGTTACGTAACGAAGCGGTTTACCCTCCCATTTCCTTGTAGCCATTATTTTGTGTACTAAGCTTTTTACTGTAGTTTTAATCATAATTAATTTTATTGTTGCTTTTATTTTGTGCACTAAACTTTTCACTGTAGTTTTAGTCATAATTAATTTTATTGTTGCTGGTCATGTTGTGCGATTACGTTTTGGGTGATAATCAGGTCTAAACCTATAATGTGAACCTCGTGAAATATTGTGATTGTTACCTGTTGTAGTTGCCTTGTGAATAAATAAATAAATAAGAAGTTGTCACTACAAAAATATATACAATGGAACATAGAACCTCCTCCTTTTTAGAAGTCCATTAAAAATTATCTTTTCTATGGCGCTAGAATCAGGCTATCCAGGCCGGGTGTAACTTTATTATTCAAACAGCTGTGCATACTAAAGTATTATTGTAATCCAATCATCTAATCTCTCCTCAAGTGTCCCACAGATATGCACAGATAGTTGCATGTCACTGTTATCTGTATTGTTCGATAACATGGCCCCACGTACTGCGGATATATCTCCGAGAATGCACCCATGTCATGATGTACTCACTATATCTAAAATGAATACGTTTGTGCAGGTTTCTTGAAGATCTCAATGGTATGGAATAGGAAAAATTAATGAGACCCTAGTCTGTTCCAAAAGTAGGTAATTATGTGATATAAGTAGGTACCTATATAAATTAGAAATAAAAATTGTTTTTAAAAATAAGCTTTTATATAAATGCGCTAAAAAATAAAATAAACTTTTCCTTTAAACTTCTACTCATCATCATCATCTGACTGCCTTTTCCCAACTATGTCGGGGTCGGCTTCCAGTCTAACCGGATGTAGATGAGTACCAATATTTTACATGCAGCGACTGCCTACCTGACCTCTACAACCCAGTTACTGGGTACTACGATACCCTTTCCTCAGGGGCGTAGCTACCGCCGTATCTGCCGTATAAATTATACGGGGCCCCCGGGCCAGGGGGGCCCCCAACGTGCATAAGCAAAAATTAATAAAAACTACCCAATTTTTTTTCAGAAATGAAAAAAGTCAATAAAAGCAATTTATTTTTTCCGCGTAAAGCGTGCGTTCTAAAGTTGGCAACACCCTACATCGGTTATCGCAGGCTGCGGGATTTCCCCGTTTATAGTCTTTTTCGGTACTCCCTTTCTTCTCCTAAAATCGTTTGTCCGAAAATTATTATCCATAACACGTTAGCTATAAACGTCAGTAACCATAATATTCAAAAAATCTAAATTTTGTTTTACATAATTATCTTTGCTTCTAAAACTATTATGTCATAATAATACTATAATCATTAAGTCTCCTAATTTTGCACGTTATAAAGTCATAAGGCCTAAGTATTTAATTATACCGGATGACATTTTTTACCGTCTCGACCTTCATACGGTGTGTTGTATAACTAGAATAGAAGGCAGGAAGGCCTTCAGATTCATCGCAGGTGACTAAAGGAGCGCGGGACGCGGGCTGACGGGGATGCGTGTGCGACTCGTCCGCCTGCGAAAGATCAATTTGGCCGCCTATCGGCCAGCTTCAAAGGATAGGACCGTGCTACAAAATCATTGATACATGCCGCGCATTGAGTAGGGTGCGTATGATTTGAGTTTCGATAGATTTTAATTGATTTTTTTATTTTATTTTTTCCAAATTTCTGTTTTTGTTGTTCTAGTATGAAAATGTTACTTTAAATGGGTAGTATTTATTGATAGATCAATTTCTTTACATGCTATTCATAAATAAAAATTTCTATACCAAAGGCTTCTACTCCGTTCAACTATAACACCCATTTTTTTTCAAGACGTTAAAAAATGTCACCCGGTATAAAGTGTATTATGCCGAATGTTCATTTATAATAAAATTGTTAGTAGTAAAAAATTGCTACAAGTAAGGTTTTAGTGACAGAAACGAATCGCTGTAAATCCGACTCCACGTAGTCGTGTCTGCCCTACCCCTAGTGTCGGCGACGAAATCTAAGCATCTAGGCGCAAGTAGTATCGGAGTGCACCCTGACAATGATTTTGTAAGTTAGAAAGCATTTTTAAATTAGTAAAGGTCTCAAAAGTTCGTAAAAATGTCAAAATTTAGACCCCCTCTGGGTAAGTGGGTGCAAGTAGCGCAGAGAGCGCCTTGATAATAAAATGTAAATATAAGGAATAATTTCGTAGCCAGTAAGGAATTTAATAATTTTGAAAAGTCTTGTTTATAAGTTTATGTATTAGATTCTAATTAGTTTTAGTTTATAGATTTCATGCTTAGTTTTCTTATTAGAATCTAATTAACTTCAATTTGAGTGAATTTTGTAAGGAAATGTACAAAATTTCGAAAGGAATGTTCTATAATTACGTAACTTGAAAATGAGGTTTTTTCTTTATGGTCCGATTGTTGCTATTTTTGTTGTTAACGATAGAATTAAATGTAAAACCACTTTTAACGTTTAAATTATCAAAATCGGACCACAGGATTCAGAGATATCATAGATTGAAGATAGTGGCAATTGTCCTAAGTCAAACTTTGTAAGTTTTTGTTCTAGAAAGTTTTTATTGTGACTATGTACATGCAATATTGTGTTTTTATATAAGAAGGGACCACATAACAAATGTAAAAATATATAAAATGTAAGGGTTATGTGATAATTAATTAAAAATAAAGGGGTTCAAAGACTTCGGCTTGATGAAAACTAACAGTGAAATGGGCTTGAAAATCACTGTCGTCTATAAGGTAATGGGAAGCGGCCCCGTCGACTATAAAATACGCACGATCGGCCGGGCCCATTTAGTCGCAGCTCAGCCGTTGAAGAGGCACAACGAAGAACAAGCCGGAGTCCATGGACCAAAAATACTAGAAGAAAAGTGTTTTATTTCGTCCGTTTCTCTCAGAATTCAGCCTCACGTTCAGTCTCCCGAGGTCTTGGTCGACCGTATCGTTATTACGCATTCAGGGGTGCGTGGTGACGTGTTTTACCAGCGCAGTAGGTAAGTAGGGAAGCACGTCAAAAACGTGGGAGAAGTCCCAGGGCGAGTAAGGGTGCTGATCACATCCCATTCGTCCACTACAATTGGTCCTTCGAGCGCCGGATTCCCTGCAGGAAGAAACCAGAAGAGTTCAGAAGATTAGAAGTTCAGAAGTCCGAAAAATTCAGAAGACTGAAACATGCCGGTTACCAGGTCGCAGAAGGATGCCCCCTCACGTCCGCCGTCCCGTCCTTCCGCTAAGGACGCGACAGAAGAGGCAACAGAATCAGAAGGGGTCACGTCGGCGTCATCGGGAACCGCAACTACATCGGGCACGAACACCTCTTCGGGTACGACGGCTACGGAAGAGACCACGACAACGGAGACAACGGTGGAGACTGCGACCACAGCGGCGACCGAGAAGAACGGTCAGAAGAAAGAAGCCGCACAGAAGGAAACGACCAAGAAGGCCCCAGAAGATGCCGCGGAAAAGGCTGTTCCTGGTTCTACCAAGACGCTAAAGCCGAAAGGGGTCGGTCGTCGCGCCAGGTCCACGAAGACCACGAGCACCACGGCCAGAAGACGCGAGCTGGAAGCCAAAGAAGAGTTAGCGCGCCTGGAACTGAAGCAAGCACAGGCCGCGGTGAAACTAGCCCGTGTCAGATTGGAACTGGCACAGTGTGAAGATGATGATTCCGTGGATGAAGACCTGGAAGACAGAACAGCACAGGTGCAGAACTGGATCCAGACATCTATAATGGAAGACGACAACAGGGAACGACCGGAGCCACGAGATCAACCTCCAGCAGAAGAACCTCAGAAGGTGAAGCCAGAAGAGCACTCTCCAACGAAAGGAACTACGATTGAAATTCAAACGTTGGCGACGGCGTTGAAAGAAGCCTTCACTATAGGGGAACAAGCAACGCAGCCGAAGTATATCCACGAGTTACCCTACTTCGACGGCAGCAGCAGTGAGTGGTTGGCGTTCAAGGTTGTCTACGAGGATACAGCACCGATGTTCAACGACGTCCAGAATATGGCTCGCTTAAGAAGAGCACTTAAGGGCAACGCAAGAGAAGCTATCAAGAGTCTGCTGTACTCCGAAGCCTCTCCGCTGGAAGTGATGCAAGCCCTGAGAAGAAGATATGGAAGGCCTGACGCGCTGGTGTTAGCAGAATTAGACAAAGTCAAGGCGTTATCGAAGATTTCAGAAAATCCAAGGGACATATGTGTCTTCGCAAGCCAGATCAACAACAGCGTAGCAGCGATAAAAGGGTTGAAGAAACCGCAGTACCTACATTCACCTGAAATAGTGAAACAAATAATAGAGAAGATGCCAACGGTCCTCAAGTTCAGATGGTATGACTTCACGGCAGCAGCAGAAGAAAGTGAATTCTCCGACTTAACCCTGGTATCCAACTTCCTGAACAAAGAAGCAGACAAATGTGGAGCCTTCGCGACCTCAGAAGAAAAGAGTGGGATCAAGAGGACTCATCGACAAGCGGCGCATGCTACGAAGGAGAAGGACTTCAAAGGAAAGGATGCTAAGAAGACTTGCCCCATGTGTGAAAGTGAGCACTTCCTAGTTGAATGTCAGAAGTTCCAGAAGGCGTCGGTTCAAGATCGGTGGGCAATAGTTAAGAAGAGCCACGTCTGTTTCAAGTGCCTTCAAGGGAAACACCGGAAGGAGAGCTGCAGGAAACCACCATGCAAGGAATGCAAAAGGTGGCACCATCATCTGTTGCACGTCGACTCAGAAGACAGGACCTCGGGAGACAAAAAGGAGACACATCAAGAAGAAACAAGTGTCACGGCGTCAGTGAATGCAGTAAACAACGCAAGAGCATACCTGAAGATAGTTCCAGTGGAAGTTTTCGGGTCAAAAGGATCTAAGAAGATACTAGCCCTCATGGATGAGGGGTCAACAGTGTCACTCTTGGATGAGAAGGTGGCAGAAGAAGTCGGCGCTCAAGGAAACAGAGAAGAACTGGTCATCGAGACAGTAGGAGGCAGGCTGATAAAGAAAAAGGATTCTCAGACACTTGACCTCACGGTGAAGGGAGTTCACCAAGGAACCAAGAAGACAATCAGAAGAGTCCGAACTATCAACGAGCTGAAGCTTGCACCACAGTTCTTAGACAGAAAAAGGATTGAAGAATGTCGACACTTAAAGAAGATCGCCGACTCGCTGTACTACGAAGGGGAACCACCGCAGCTACTCATAGGTCAAGATAACTGGGAGCTGATTGTGACTCAAGAAGTAAGAAGAGGGAAACCAGGACAACCAGTCGCTTCAAGAACAAGACTTGGTTGGGTGCTACATGGATCGGACAGCGGGAGTACAAGACCAGTGCAATTCCTGAACACGTGTCTTCATGTCAGCACACCTGAAGAAGAGATGCATCAAGCTATCAAGGACCATTTCGCGATCGAAGCGCTTGGGGTGCTACCAAGAAGACCTACTACGGACTCAGAAGGTAGAGCACTTGCCATCCTAGAGAAGACCTGCAGAAGACTTGAAGATGGTCGATTTGAAGCTGGACTCCTGTGGAAGAACGAAGAAGAGCAGATGCCAGAGAGCTACACGTCTGCTAAGAATCGATTGATCAACATCGAGAAGAAGATAGACAGGGATCTCCAGCTGAAGGCAGAATACAACAAGCAGATCCAGCATCTAATCGACAGCAAGTATGCAGAGGAAGCACCTATAGGACAAGAAGACTCCAAGAAGAAATGGTACCTCCCTCACTTCTCCGTGGTTCATCCCCTTAAGAAGAAGATAAGGATCGTCTTCGACGCAGCAGCCAAATCCAGGGGAAGAAGCCTCAACGATGCTCTACTGCCAGGACCAGACCTACTGCAGTCACTCTTTGGAGTACTGCTCAGGTTTCGTCAAGGGCCCTTAGCAGTGGCAGCCGACATAAAGGAAATGTTCCTGCAGGTTCGTATCAGACCAGAAGATAGAGACAGCCTGCGTTTCCTGTGGCGAGGGGATCGGCGCGACATAGTACCGAAGGAGTATAGGATGACATCAGTCATCTTCGGCGCGACTTCATCTCCCAGCACAGCGATCTACGTCAAGAACCGAAACGCAGCGGACTTCAAGGAACAATACCCAGAAGCTGCAAGAGCGATCGAGCTGAACCACTATATGGATGACTACCTACACAGCTTTCATTCAGAAGAAGACTTCAGAAGAGTGACGGCGCAGGTGGACTACATACATCGGAAGGCAGGCTTCGAGCTTAGAGGATGGGCATCAAACCAACTTGAGCTGCTGCAAGACGTAAAAAAGGACACAGCAGAGAAAACCGAAGTGGACCTTGGCGAGAAAGAAGAGAAGACACTAGGACTGCGCTGGTTCACAGAAAGGGACTCCATCGGCTTCAGGGCGAACCTTCGAAACACACCGGAGGAGATAGCTACAGGGCTCCAGGTGCCTACGAAGAGAGAAGTCACCAGCGCCGTAATGTCAACCTTCGACCCACTGGGATTAGCATCACCGGTTCTCGTCCAAGGCAAGAAGCTGCTTCAGAACATATGGCGAAGCGGCGTCGGCTGGGATGAAGAAATAGAAGACAAGGAATACGAAGCGTGGAGAACCTACTTAGAGAAGATGAAGCTGCTTCAAGACCTTCAGATTCCAAGATGTCTAGCGCCACATGGCACCGAGGGGGAGCTGCACACCTTCACAGACGCAAGCGAGATGGCGTACGCAGCAACAGTTTACTGGAGGACACAAGGTCGGGACGGGACTTACCACATCAGCTTAGTGGCGGCAAAAGTACGTGTCACCCCACTGAAACCAGTGTCGATTCCGAGACTCGAGCTGCAGGCGGCCCTTCTTGGAAGCAGACTAGCACATTCGGTGGAAGAAGAAATGGACCTGAAGGTGGTAAAGAAGACCTTCTGGACAGACTCCAGCATCGTACTCTCTTGGATCAAGACGGACCCGAGAACCTTCAAGACGTTCGTAGCTCATCGCTTAGCAGAGATAGAAGATCTCACAAAACCACAGGACTGGAGATGGGTACCTACGGCACATAACCCTGCTGACGATGCGACGCGCGACGTACCGGAACACTTCGACTGCAGTCACCGATGGTACGTTGGACCTGACTTCCTAAGGAAAGAGGAAGCCCACTGGCCGGCACCTAGAACATTCAAGAAGGAAGCCACCGGTGAAGAGAAGACAGCAGACGTCGTAGCAGCAGCAAGCACCACTTATCCATCACCAGATCCTGAGAGGTTCTCGTCCTGGAAGAGACTGTGGCGAGCTACAGCAAGAGTGTTACAATTCATACAACTCTGCAGAACAAAGGAGAGGGTCAACGTCAGCCGAGAAGATCCCGCCTGGAAAGCGACGAAAGGAAAACGAACTAAAGGTGTCGAGAAACGACATCAATCTTCAAGAGT
Source organism: Aporophyla lueneburgensis (assembly GCA_932294355.1). Classification (NCBI taxonomy): domain Eukaryota; kingdom Metazoa; phylum Arthropoda; class Insecta; order Lepidoptera; family Noctuidae; genus Aporophyla; species Aporophyla lueneburgensis. The sequence goes on from OW028756.1 coordinate 560,210, forward strand.
GCCAGACAGGAAATATATACCGCTGAACGCCGAACTACTAGAGCAAGCTGAAATCATACTACTGAAAGGCAGTCAAGAGAGAAACTTCAAAGAAGACATCAAGTGTCTGCAGCAAGGAAAACCATTAGAAGGAAGCAGCAAATTGAAAAAGCTCGACGTAGTGCTGGAAGACGGTCTCCTGCGGCTGAAAGGAAGAGTCGACGCGATACGGGGAGTAACAAGAGAATACAAGAGACCCATCGTGCTCGACAGTAAGGACAAGACCACGAGACTTATACTGGAAGATTTCCACTGCCGATTCAACCATGGTAATCACGCAACAGTAATAAACGAAGTGAGACAGCGTTTCTGGGTGCTGGGAATAAGATCAGCAATCAGAGCAGTGCAACATCAGTGTCAATGGTGCAAAGTGAGAAGAGCTAAACCGCGAGAATTACCGACGGGCAACCTACCTTCAGAAAGGCTGATGCACAGTACACATCCCTTCACGTGCACTGGCATAGACTACTTCGGCCCGATGACAATCACCGTAGGAAGACGCCATGAGAAGAGATGGGGAGCTCTATTTACGTGCTTAACAACTAGAGCTGTACACATGGAACTCATCCCTTCACTCTCCACCGACAGCATGATAATGGCCTTACGGAGATTCGCAGCAAGAAGAGGAATGCCGAAGATTGTCTACACCGACAACGGGACTAACTTTGTCGGCGCGAACAAAGAACTACAAGAAGCACAAGACACCATGAAACAAGAAGATCTCATCTCAGAAGCAGAGAAGATCTGCGTGCAGTGGAAGTTCATCCCTCCTGGTGCCCCGAATATGGGCGGTGCATGGGAGCGTCTAGTGCGATCGATCAAAACCGCGCTGGACACCACCCTGAAAGAAAAACACCCGCGAGAGGAGATACTCCACACCCTCCTCTTAGAGGCCGAGCACATCGTTAACTCTCGACCTCTCACTCACCTCTCCGAGAATCCTGAAGAAGAAGCGCTAACGCCTAATCATTTCTTAATTGGGCGGTCATGTGGCGCACCAAGAGTCGGCAACTTCGAAGACAGCGAGCTGGTGGGCAGACCCACCTGGAAGGCCACGCAGCGGCTTGCCGACCACTTTTGGCAACGCTGGCTGCGGGAATACCTACCTACCCTGCTGCCCAGGAAGATCAAGGGAAGAACCAACCCCACCGATCTACGAGTCGGAGACGTCGTGTTCATCGTCGACCACAGCCTGCCGAGATGTACCTGGCCACGCGGCAGAATCCAGCAGGTGTATCCGGGACCAGACGGGCGAGTCAGGATCGTCGACGTCGAGACCAGAGGAGGAGTTCTACGAAGACCCAGTTCGAGAGTGGTGTTGTTGGTGCCGGGAGTATCGCCGAGCCTGGAGGATGGTGCGACGCACGAGGGGGAGAATGTCGGCGACGAAATCTAAGCATCTAGGCGCAAGTAGTATCGGAGTGCACCCTGACAATGATTTTGTAAGTTAGAAAGCATTTTTAAATTAGTAAAGGTCTCAAAAGTTCGTAAAAATGTCAAAATTTTGACCCCCTCTGGGTAAGTGGGTGCAAGTAGCGCAGAGAGCGCCTTGATAATAAAATGTAAATATAAGGAATAATTTCGTAGCCAGTAAGGAATTTAATAATTTTGAAAAGTCTTGTTTATAAGTTTATGTATTAGATTCTAATTAGTTTTAGTTTATAGATTTCATGCTTAGTTTTCTTATTAGAATCTAATTAACTTCAATTTGAGTGAATTTTGTAAGGAAATGTACAAAATTTCGAAAGGAATGTTCTATAATTACGTAACTTGAAAATGAGGTTTTTTCTTTATGGTCCGATTGTTGCTATTTTTGTTGTTAACGATAGAATTAAATGTAAAACCACTTTTAACGTTTAAATTATCAAAATCGGACCACAGGATTCAGAGATATCATAGATTGAAGATAGTGGCAATTGTCCTAAGTCAAACTTTGTAAGTTTTTGTTCTAGAAAGTTTTTATTGTGACTATGTACATGCAATATTGTGTTTTTATATAAGAAGGGACCACATAACAAATGTAAAAATATATAAAATGTAAGGGTTATGTGATAATTAATTAAAAATAAAGGGGTTCAAAGACTTCGGCTTGATGAAAACTAACAGTGAAATGGGCTTGAAAATCACTGTCGTCTATAAGGTAATGGGAAGCGGCCCCGTCGACTATAAAATACGCACGATCGGCCGGGCCCATTTAGTCGCAGCTCAGCCGTTGAAGAGGCACAACGAAGAACAAGCCGGAGTCCATGGACCAAAAATACTAGAAGAAAAGTGTTTTATTTCGTCCGTTTCTCTCAGAATTCAGCCTCACGTTCAGTCTCCCGAGGTCTTGGTCGACCGTATCGTTATTACGCATTCAGGGGTGCGTGGTGACGTGTTTTACCAGCGCAGTAGGTAAGTAGGGAAGCACGTCAAAAACGTGGGAGAAGTCCCAGGGCGAGTAAGGGTGCTGATCACATCCCATTCGTCCATTACACCTAGAGTGTAATTTAGAATCGCGTAGGCGCGGAGGGGCGAGGCGGCCCGCGAGCTGAGGAGCAGGTGGTAGTAACGCTAACCGCCGCAGCTGAAGCTAGCCAGCGCAGCCGGCCAGCAAGATGAAGCTGCGGTGGTGATCGTTAAACCGTCTGCGACAATAAGCTCGCGTGGGACCGCCGGAGCCCTACAGCGCCAGAACCGTGACAGAAACCATGCCTGCTGCATGCTTGCTTGCATGCTCGATTGCATGCTGCTTGCCTGCTTGCATGCATGCTCGCTTGCATGGTGCATGCTTGCTCGCTTGCATGGTGCATGCTTGCTTGCATGCTCGATTGCATGTTGGTTGCTTGCATGCATGCTTGCATGCATAGCGTATGCTTGTTTGCATGCTTCTTAGAAGGAAATAAAACCACATGTTCTCAATCACCTGTTTTATTGAGTGATTTAATACATGCAGCGCCATGCCAGGCTTTGATAAATGCCATAATGCTTTGCATCTTTACTATTTATGTATTGTACCAGTTGGATTTGATAAAATAATAAACTTCTTAATGAACTTCGTAATACTTTGTTTTAAAAATATTATTAGGATAAATAAACATACAATAATTTGAATTTAGATGTTATAACTTTTATTGAAAACAATTTTAAGTCTTTTGTATATTATTGATTGTAATATTTTTGACAGACGGATTTAGGGCATATTGTATTTATGGATTTCAATTTTATGGCATGTGATATTATGTTACATTTAGTTCGGGCAAGTTATCATTCGGACAAATGATGATTAGGACAAAAAAAAATTATGACTCTTTAGATTATGGATAAAAAAGTTAGGTTACACAATAGAGAACCTCTTTTTCACATAGGATGGGTACAGTGACAATTAGTCACGTGACTTAAATAGTGAGGTCTCTTTGCGTAATGAATTCGATTATTAGCAAAAATCGAGAAGGTTTGCAATTGAACATTAACCTATTTTTAAATAGATGTGGTTAATTATAAATAATTTCTAATAAAGATTATGGATGTAAAAGAAAAACACAACATTTCATAAAAATCATTTTAATCTAATTCGTTGTCAGATTGCATTGGCAATGACGAACAGTCATCCGAATCACATAAGTCAATAATAAACTCATCTCCGCTCTAGTAAAGTCGTCCTGCACAGATAACAAAATTTGACAATTTAACAACATTCTGTTTAAACAACTTGCACAATAAGAAACACACTGAAAGCATTCGAAGCAGACGCACTTGATATATGTAATTATTATGTGTCTAATATTGAATTATGGAATTAGTAAATGATTTTTATTATAAACTTATTTTTGTATAAGTCAAACACTGATTTGACTCAAGCTGTCAGTTTTTGAATCATACATTTGGTGTTAACGGGTATAAAAGGCCGGAGCCACAGTGAAACAGTCAGTTGCTTGGCAGATGTTCAGTTGGCTAGTTCTAGTGCTGTTGTTGTGTGGAAGGATCGACCAGAGGTCACGTAACTTAAGTAATTGATATTATATCGTAATTATTGCCTATTATGACATTGTTGTTGTACTGTTTATAGTGTTGCCAATATTGCAAACGTTTTAAATCCTATAAATGGAATATTCATATTCTTTTCCTAGATATTATTGTTATATTTTGATTATATTGATATTATTCTGAGTTCTCTTGGACGATGGTCCAAGAGATAGAATTAATGTATTTAAGATAATGATAATGTATGGCAATGTAAGAAATGTGTTGATATAATACTTCAATACTGTTTCCATGGAGTTTCTTGTCCTTCTTCTCCATGAAGACCTAGTTTTGGAACGGACGACTAGCTTTCTGATTAATTGCTGACAAGCCTAATTGAAATAAAGGTCTAGTCTTGTCTTTCTGTGCTTTACTTATTGAAACCCTTCCCTATACATAATTAGTACATATATACTATACATAATTAGTACATATATATACACTTATAGTTATATACTGCTTAATATAACACACTCGTAAAATAGCCGATCTGATTTATCGATTATGGTGCGTCAATCTCTATTACTGGGCGGCGCATTTCTCGCATCAAACGCTTAAATTATTTTTTTGTTTTCTCGTTTTTTAAAATACAATACACTTGGTAAACTAATTTATTAAAATTGTACTTATACAGTAGAATTATGTAGGTATTACCTCCAGTTTGCCGAAAAAAAAAGGCAAGAAGAGTTATTTAATTTGAATTGTTTATAAAAGTTTTGGAAAAAGTAACAGATAGATAATTATGATGAATAAATATTTCTTTTAATTTTATGCAAACATTTTTTTTCTTTTTGTGAGAAATCTTTACCCTTCCTAAGGGCCCCCAAACAAATTTTTATACGGGGCCTCGCCAAGGCACGCTACGCCACTGCCTTTCCTTTAAACTACTACTATCAAGTTATAACGTCATTACACAATTTATCTATCAATGAGGTAGTTATTGTTGTATATACCTACTTCATTCTTCATACATCGTAAAGTGTATATTTAGGTACAGGTACATACAACCTGCAACGAATGTATTTAAAAAAAAAAAAAACATACTTAACACAGATTGTAACACGTCACATCCCAACGCCCGCCCGCGCTCCTACCTCATATTCACCTAGCGTTCATTCTGACTTTTTTCACGGGTCCTAAGGGTATAGCGTGATATTAAACTATATAAGGTGTATCTATTCATACACGAAATATTTTAAGAGGTACACCTATAGGTAGTAAAGAAGCTATAGCAATGAAAAAAAAAAATTTTTCGAAGTGTTTTTTTTTTAATTTAATATTTATAAATTATTTGACGCACATAAGAAATACTGGCTCCTTCTTATTTTTTACGGCCCGAGACACCACGGCCGTGCTCGTGCCGTCCGGTCGTTGCCCTCGCAGCGTCAGGCGGGCTATTCGTAGAATTTGGAGTAAAGGTTCTATGCAAAACGTCTCAAGTAATTTTAAAATTATAATAATTACGAAAATTCAAAAACGTTTAAATAAAAATTTTCTTTTTGCTTCTTTTCTTTTTACTGATACTGAACCACCACAAAAAAAAATTGCGCACTGGCAAAAAATAACCTGTATACATATCTATACCTAATTACCTAGTAATACTATTATGGAGTAGGAATTTCAAAAAGGGAACGAATTTCTTTAAGAATGAGACGAAGTCGCAGGCTATGCCAGTCTTATTTCATGTATATGACAAGTTCATCTCGATAAGATTATAATATTCTTGCACCTACGAATGTATCTCTATAAATAGTTAAAGTTGTAACATGGGTGCTTTGTAAATAAGCAGTGTAGTGTCAGTGACGGAGAGCTCCAGGTGGGTACCCGCGGACGTATTGAATCTGTGGCGACTGTGTCTCACGTACTCATTCCTTGCATAGTTATTAATATAATATTTTTCTATTGTAATTATTTAAGAAAGTTTAATTTTGTGTTTTCCCACGTTCCCACATCTGCAAAGCAATTTAAGTAATAGGTACTATCCCATCAAAAACATAAATGTGAAATGAGAGCCAAGTTCAATATGATATTTGTCTTGGTTGTTGACTTCAACGACAAAAGAAGTGAGATCTAAATGGGTGCCAAATTCAAGGGTTAGTCCTGAAATTTATTTATAACTACATAAAATATCATTTCTTCTTATAACTTAGGATAATATATTGTAGCCCAAGGTCTGACTTGGCTAGTTCTCATATACGAATTATTATGTTCGATAGCTAGTTTTTATAAGCAAGCCAAATTTTCGGAATAATAAAATAAGAACGGAAAAGTAACAGGTTTAGAACTTGCGAATGCTATAATATAATTCGTATATGAAAACTAGCCAAGTCAGACCTTGGGCTACAATATATTATCCTAAGTTATAAGAAGAAATGATATTTTATGTAGTTATAAATAAATTTTAGGACTAACCCTTGAATTTGGCACCCATTTAGATCTCACTTCTTTTGTCGTTGAAGTCAACAACCAAGACAAATATCATATTGAACTTGGCTCTCATTTCACATTTATGTTTTTGATGGGATATCATTACTTTTTGTACTTAAATTATTAGTAGGTACTTATTTATAACGAAATTAATACCGAATGGTTTTTGTTAAACTACCGTAATTTCCTACGTTTACGGGGTATAATTGTCTTTTTTGTGGTATTTTCTATATTTTCTTGTATGTTTGAAATGTTCGAGTGAATTGCCAATAAAGTATCCGGTTTTTTTTTACGCGTTTTCTGTTTATACTTAAATTGGCCAAGTCGGGGCAGTATAACGCGCGCAGACGATTGTACTCTACAAGAGAGCTCACTAGTGCCTTTTTTTTTGGATGGGAAATCATCAAATGACTTCTCCCGCTCTGAGCGGAGCGGGAGGGCATGTCAAACTTTTACTGACTAAAACCCACCCGTGTTCCATCAGTTGCCCATGTGCCAGGGTCACGGTATCTCTTTCGAACAATCACGCGACCCCGGCAGGCATCGGTCCTAGTAGACCCCTACACTGCTGCTGACATCTCTTTGAGGCGCGCGTGGAACACTGCGCGCCGTCGACCCGAGCCTGGTCCTTACCGGGCGGCGAGCCACCCATTGCTCGCCACCCGCAAGCTCGCGACTACGGTGGCCGGGAGTCCGCAATTGACTCCCGACGCCCGGGGCGTCTCCTCCTGCGGCGGCTAGGGGCGTGAGGGCGCAGAGACTGCCACTCCCTCACGCGCCCCGCCTCCTCCTTCGCGAGCATTACTGCTTCGCAAAAGGAGGTGACGGCTTCCCATTCCCTCTCGCTCCGTACCATGGCTCGCACCAGGGCCGGATGCGAGAGGTCGCCGCCGCCGATCGCCTCCACGAGGACACGGCGGTGCTCCGCCCAGGCAGGGCCAACTTCCACTTCCACCGTATGCTCCACCGTGTCCTCTAGACGATCCTCACAATGGAAACACCCGGGCGTATCCTCCCGCTTTATCCTGAACAGGAACCCACCGAAGCACCTATGCCCGGTGAGAACCTGCGTCAGGTGGAAGGTGAGGACGCCGTGGCACCTCTCTATCCACTCCTCAAAGAGGGGACTTACCGCCGCAATTGTGGCATGCCCATCACTAGTGCCTTGATTTGACTTGTATCTAAACTGATAAGATGTTCTCCATCTAAGGTTTTAACTTTGGAGAGTCCAACGTAAGCCTGCCTTTTACTAAATATAGAGGAGCCTATGTCAAGAATTGTGATTTGTTGGTAGTAATAGCATATGCTAAGCAAATAGGGAATTGTTCCCTGTGAACATATACATTACTTAATATCTGAAACTTGGTCTTGACTCGTTCTAGTTCGTAAATTAAAACCGTTAAAATCCACATAAAGACCAGTTGTCATAAGCTTTGATTGTTGATTGCCGATTCTTACATTTTTTTTACATACATACAGTTATTACGGGCACTAAATACATAAGTGTTCCTAATAGAATCAATTAAGTGAAAAATTATTATAAAATGATAAAAAATTACCAGTTTCTGATTTATTCCTTTGTATTCACCTAATTACCTATCTAATGGTCTATCCTAATTACCTTCTAATTTGAACTTTCTAGGTCATCTGGAACTGGGTTAGAGTTTTGATGTATAGGTCAGTCAGTGATAAAAATGATGATTTTTGGATTTTTTGTTATTTGAACTTGGCTTGACACGCTACCGCGTGTCTAAATACTCAAACAAAGAATATGTAATCGAATGGAATAGGCAGCTTCCATCGGGAGGCATTGGAATAATTCGGTGTAAGTTAAGTGTTTCACCCACCCGTAATTCTATCGTACGACTCTACAATGAGTCGTACAATAGAATTACGGGTGGGTGATATATACGAAATAAAAAGATAAATTATTTAAGACGATTACGTAACAAATTACCTATTATCTACTGAATTCCCAAGAAAAACAATTTGTTACCAATAAGTTTTCATTCTCAAACTCATTCAGATTTAAGTATACATACTTACCTACTTATAACTATTATAACTATACTAAAAATATTATTATTTTTTATTCAAACTATTGCCTATACCATACATACTCACTAAAAGTATTGTAATAATAATATAACCACAAATATATAAGTTTTTTTTTTTTTTTTTAAGAAAACCTATGAATTTCGTAGCATAAATCGCAACCTTATAGGTCAGAAATCGAGAGACAACCGGACACAAGACAGCGCTCGCGCTAATGAGCGCGGCTGCCACTCGCTTGTAGATGTTCGCGTCATCGAGACACCGCTCCCACCCTGCTGCACCAGCGTCACACCGCGTGCCGTGTACCGAAATGCCTATTATTTAATTATTTATAAATATTATGATCTTATACTTTTGATGTGCGCTAAATATTGAAACAATAATTATTAATACTAAATCCCCCAGTTAATAACGTAATAAATACGAAAGTCGACTATACTCTAAGTTATAAGTACTAATTCGGAAATATTTGGATAAAAAAAAATAAGGGTGGTAATCAACTCGTTACGTATTCACGTGCAGACCTTAAAATCCACATAAAGCCCGGCTATCATAAGTTTTGATTGCTGATTACTAAGAAAATCAATTAAGTGAAAAATTATAATAAAATGATAAAAAATTTACCAGTTTCTGATTTATTCCTATGTATTCACTTAATTACCTATCTGCATGCCAAATTTGAACTTTCTAGGTCATCTGGAACTGGGTTAGAGTTTTGATCTATAGGTCAGTCAGTGATAAAAATGATGATTTTTGGACGTTAATATCTAAATAACCGTTTGTAATGTGCTTATGAAATTTGAACCACATATGTATCTTGCAAGTTTCAATATATGAGCCAAATTTGACATGTCTATGTGAAATAGTTTTTGAGTTATGAGGGGTTCAAAAGTGGCTCCAAATGGTTCGTGTAATATTACACACGGTGCTGCTTGCCAGTTCTGTTACTTGAACTTGGCTTGACACGCTACCGCGTGTTTAGATTGTACTCTATAATTCTTTATAGTTATAGGTACTATTCTCTTTTGGAATTCTTTATCTTTATTTAAGGTTCATTGTTCTGTTATTTTTAGTTATCGTTTATTGTACCCATTTGTATTTATATTTCCTTTGTCATATTATAATTTTACGTAACAATCGTTTTGCCGCATCCTTTGTTTAGAAAACTGCAGGTATGGGAAGGATGTTCCGAGCTTTGGACGAGGCGGGTAGTCTGTCTCTAACTACGATCGTGCGACGTCCTTTTTCTGACCCCGATCATTACTCGCCAAAGCTCGCCGTGATCTTGTCTGTCTAGTTGTAACTTTTCATATAGCCTTATCTAATTTTACATTTTAAGGCCAAGTGTAACTGCTAGCTTTAGTTACTTGATATTTTAATAAATTTAAGCGTTACAACTTATTTTTGTATTAATATTACTTGTTCACTCGGTCGCGAACCCGCACAAATCTAATCTATACTTAATATTATAAAGCTGAAGAGTTTGTTTGTTTGATTGAACGCTTTAATCTCAGGAACTACTGATCCGAATTGAAAAAATATTTTTGTGTTGGGTAGCCTATTTATCGAGGAAGGCTATAGGCTATATAACATCACGCTACATCCAAGAAGAGCAGAGCAGTAATGCAAAATGTTGCAAAAACGGGGAAAATCGGGTAGGCGATTCGATGCGACGGGAAGGGTCGGGGTAACAAGAAATTTAACGCGGACGAAGTCGCGGGCAGAAGCTAGTTTACTATAAAGATGAAGGGTTTATTTGTTCGGTTCAACGCGATAATCTCAAGGAATACTGATTCAAATTGAAATTTAGGCAACATAACGCTACGACCATTAGGACCAATAATAAATTTTGCAAAAACGGGGAAAATTTATTCCTTTTGAGAGTTTCCGTTGCGTGCGCTGCGTGAACGGTTAAAGTAACGCAACAATCATGGATGACAGAACATTCCTCTTAAAAAGTTCAAAAAAAAAAATCCGCGTCAGCATGTCTTTTAAGGCTGGCTCACGTTTTTAATTGTAATCAAATCTAAATATTATCAAGCTGAAGAGTTTGTTTGGTTGAATGTCATAATCTCAGGAACTACGTTTAGTGTTGGATAGCCCATGTATCCAGGAAGGCTTTAGGCTAAATAACATCTCTCTAGGACCCTTAGGAGCCGAGCAAAAAGAAAAAAGTCGAGATTACGAACACCTTGCACGGGCCGGCGATTCGATGCGACGGACGGGAGGGTCGAGGGAACAAGAAATTTGACGCGGACGAAGTCGTGGGCAGAAGCTAGTTCAATATTAAGGGGGAAATGCCAGGATAACGAATATTTAATTATTATTTTTAATAACCTACGAAAAATATCAACGCAGGGCTTCAGAATGATCTACATTTAAGTAATCTCTTCATCATCATTCTCCCCTTTAATTTCCGGTCGGCGCAACATGTCTTTTTCTTCCATACTTCTCTATTAGTCGTCATCTCAGTTAGGGTTGCCAGATAGAGGCTTATCATTTCCAGGACAATTCAACAAAAAAGCTCTCTTTGATTTATATGTTTTTAGGGTTCCGCACCTCAAAAGGAAAAAGCGGAACCCTTATAGTTAGGATCACTTTGTTGTCCGTCCGTCCGTCCATCCGTCTGTCAAGACCCTTTTTCTCAGGAACGCGTGGAGGTATCAAGCTGAAATTTATATCAAATACTCAGGTCTACTGTCCTTTGGAGCTGTGAAAATGAAAATTCTAAGCTAACGCAATAAAAAAATATAGCCGTTTATGCCGCAAATTTCCGCAAATTTTCGAAACTCGCAAGGGAATCAAAACCTAAAGAGTACTTCCAGTCGATCTAGAATTTTGAAATTTGTCTTATATCACAGATAAAGGAAAAATTGTGAACACCGTAAATTTTTAGTTACATCATATAATAAAAATATCGACTCGCACGTGGTTGGTTTTTATACATATAAAGTGTGAAGTAAAAGTGATACGTGTAAAAAAAACAGTTATATAAATTAAAGAGGTTGTTATAGAGGCATTTTTTTCAGGGCCAAGGCCACCAGGTTTTTGCCAAAAGAGTGGTATTTCCAAGCAATGCATAGGTACCAAAATTGATCTGAGTCTGCGGTTACCTTAAACTTTTCAGCAGACTGAATATTACAAATTAGCAACTCTAGTTATATGAAATCCGGGACATCAAAAGGTATTTCCTGGATTCGGGACAAGACGTAAAATTCCGGGACAATCCTGGATTTCCCGGTCATCTGGCAAGCCATTCTCAGTAGTCACCCCCTTTCTACCCATTTCATAATTCACACAGTCCATCCATCGTTTCTTCAATCTAATCTCTTCATCGACTATTATTTAAATTACATTATAATTAACTAGCTTTTGCCAGCGGCTTCGCCCGCGTGGATGTCGGAAATTATCCCGCGGGAACATACTACCGGGATAAAAAGTAGCCTATGTCCTTTCTCAGGCTCTAAACTATCTGTGTACCAAATTTCATTTAAATCGGTTCAGTAGTTTTAACAGGAAAGCGAGACAGGCAGAGTTACTTTTGCATTTATAAATGCAAAAGTAACTCTGTCTGTATTAGTGTAGATTATATATTTTAATGATATTTATTTAAGAAGTATGTAATTTCAATCAAAATCAAGTCATTTATTCAAACTAGCCTGAGAATCAGCACTTTTTGAACGTCGAAGTTACATAAGACAGTCCCCCGGCACTCGCGCCCGTCACCAGTTCCTAGTGCTTTAGCTCCCAGCTAAAGCACTAGGAACTGGTGCGGCTGAAGAAGTGGCGCAACAAACTGTCCAGCAATAAAAATCTATTTTAAATATAGTACACATTTAATACGACAATATTCATACAGTATATGATGACTGATGATGACGTTTTAAACATCGTGAGGAAACCGGTATGTCCTAGAACCAAAAATTCAAAGACATGTGATATCTACCAACCCGCACTGGGTCCGCGTGGTAGATTACGGCCTCCCGCTCACCGAGAGGACGCGTATGTCCCAGCAGTGGGAACTTTATAAGCTGATGATGATGTTGATATGATGACAACGCATCTGCAATGCCTCTACTACGGCAGAATATCGGCATCTAATGCACTTGATGTTTGTCACACAATAACAAAAAATAGCCATGTCATTGTTATCGTCGCACACGAAAGTAAGCTCGTGCTAGATAAGACTGACGGTAATATATCCTTCTCAAGAGACTATCGATATTTACACAATCGCGCCGACATTATCTATCAGTCAATCAATCATATCACCACAGGGGGGGCAGGTATAGTTGAGCTCGTACTTGCGTTACTAGTTTTCACAAAAAATTGCCAATTTATTTTTGCTAGGATTTGCAATTTTACTAGTTTTCCTAGTAAATTGAATTTTCACAAAGGATGATTAACCAATTAAGAGGTCAACCATGCTATGCACTTTCTTCAGGATATACTTGCTACTGCCCGCGGCTTCGCCTGCGTGTATGTTGGAAATTATGTTAGTCCTTATAACTGCTTATGCCCTAGTGGTAGTCCCATCAAAATCGATCCCACTGTTTCGAAGATAAGACGGAACAAACGGCCGAACAGATATTTTTTTTTGAAGTGAAAACTTCTTTAGCACCCTTTATTTTTTTTTTTTTTTTTTTTCAGGATGGGTTTATTTTTTCTTTAGCACCCTTGTGGTTTGAAAGTCTATGAAACGAAAAAGCGACAGTAAAAAGAGACACACATAACAACGTCATTATGTTTTGTGTCTCGCTCTAACACGTGCGGTAATGGAAATCCTTAGTAAGTGTGCTCCTTGATAAAGTTTACTTTTCTGTTTGACGTTTTTCGAGCAGGCTTTTTGGGCAAATAGACATTTGACTTTTTTAGATTCGTCTCATTATCTTGAAATCAACATGTTTAAAGGTTTCACTTTTACCACGTGTGAATTGATAACATTTTTTTTTAAAGAAATGTTAGAGGTACCGTATTTATTTTCATATCATCATCATTTCAGCTGCAAGATGTCCACTGCTGGACATAGGACTCCTCCAAAGGGAGGTTTAGCCATAATCGTCACGCTTGGTGGGCAGGTTGGCGATCGCAGTATGGTGGTAAGATCTATAGAGAACGCTGCTGCCCATTTTCTAGTAGCTCCCTTAGTCGCCCACACGTGGGTGACGGGGAGAAATTGGGGTGGTGCTATTCTTTACGTCCGACAACATATACATTTAATAAAAAGCTGTTATTTTGACATTGCAAACAGACACTTCAATTTTATTTATTTGTATAGATATAGATGACAATATGGATTACCTTTATTTTAGGGACATTTCAAAACTACCTCATACGTACAAATAAAAGACTTGTTATGAAGGCCCTGCCACTACTTGTGCTGTTAGTAAAATGTGCACACGGCCTGCCCAGAGTGGATCCTTTGGTGGAGACGCCGAGAGGCTTCATCAGAGGAGTGCAGAGCAAAGATGGTGACTTTGCGATGTTCCTGGGAGTGCCCTACGCTGTGCTCGACGAAAATAACCCGTTTACCGTGAGTACCAAGTCATCGTTATCATTTCAGCCGAAAAACGGCCACTGTGGACATAGGCCTTCCCTAATTTGGGGGCACGCTATGATGTCACGCTTGACAGACGAGTTGGCGACCGCAGTATGATGGTAAAATGCATAGAGAACGCTGCTGCCCATTCTCTAGTAAGTCCCTTAGTCGCCTTTTATGACACCCACGGGAAGAAATGGAATGGTGCTATTCTTTACGTAAAACGCGCCCTAGGAGTTACAATTCAAACGACGTTCCTTTGTGTCGTCATTTGTTTATGTTTTTTGTTTTGACATATATTTCGATGTTTTATCCAGCTCGTATAACACACAAGACGTACATGGTGTGTACGCATGGCGACAAATCAAACTTTACATTTCCAGTATAAGCTGTCTTCTCATTATACAGAAAACCTATAGATACAATGCGAGGTTTGTTAAAACTGGAAATGTAGCCGTCTGTACCGGGACACATCGAGTCTTAGAGACTGTAACACAGCGAGTGACAGAGCCGGCACGAAACAAGGTCGATTTTTAAAACTTGATGTGTCATTTTAACGCTCCGTTAAACTGACTGACTATTTGAGTGTTATGTGACCTATTTACGGGCGGCCGATTTTTGTATGAAAATATGATGAACTAGAATATGACGAATTTTTAAAAGTCATAGAACAAAAGTTGTTGATTATGATGTTAGTAACATAGTCCTGAGAGGTTGCTGGTGTTTTACAAATAACCCTGTATATGATTAATTGTAATATTATTAAATATTATCTGTGAACTAATCCCTAATATCATCATCTTTTAGGCCGCCACACCTCACCCTGGTTTCACCACAACCTTCGAAGCGTACCAGGACAACGTTGCCTGCCCACAGTACAGCAACAACAACGCCTTGGGCAGCATCCAGTGCTTGCAAATCAACCTCTACGTACCGAACTCGGCAAACTCACGCAATAAATTACCAGTAATGGTCTTCTTCCACGGCGGTTCTTTCATCACTGGTCACAAGTCTGAACCGGACTTGTCGCCCAAGTTCTTGGTACGACATGATGTGATCATAGTGACATTTAATTACAGAGTTGGTGTGTACGGCTTTCTATGTGTGAGTGAACCTGGTTATAATAACCAAGGCTTAAAAGACCAGGTGTTGGCTATTGAATGGGTTAAGGAAAATATTGCAGCGTTCGGCGGAGATGTAACTAAAGTAACAGCGTTTGGACAGTCGGCTGGAGCTATGTCTTTAGATATACAATTGTTAGCTAAAGATAGTTTGGTGAATCGAGCGATCGTGCAGAGTGGATCGGCGTTAACCACCTGGATGATAGCTGAACAGAATGATAGCATACTTCTGTATATTGCTGAACGACTTGGTTATGATGGAGACGACGTAAAAGGAGCAATCGAATTCCTATCTAAGAAAGACCCTTCAGCAGTTACCACAGCAGGCAATGAAATAATGTTTTTCGGCCACGGACACCCTCACACACGTCCCTGCGTAGAGAATATAGGAGAAGACAAGATCTTAAAAGATTACCCAATCAACTTACATCCGAAAGTCAAAGGAATGGATATAATGATAGGACACACTAACAAAGAAGCTAAGTTTATGTACGCAGACGATTCTAACAAAGAATTCTATAGGAATTATAAGTTTGAAGAGGAACTATCTTTTGTTTTTGAAGACATTGCTGATGTAGATACCATCAGGCATTTTTATATCGGAGATAAACGTTTAAATGAAGAATTGCAAAGTGAAATTCTTGATTATGGCTCAGATCTGGCGTTTAACCACCCAGCAGAGAGGTCAGTAGAGAGATACATAAACGCTGGCGCCAATAGAGTATTCAGATACATGTTTTCTTACGAAGGAGGTCGGAATAGGGCCCGAATTGCGAGGAACTTCACGTCGGACGGCGCGTCGCATGGTGATGATATCACGTACCTCTTCGACATGTCCATGTTTAGAGACACGCCGCCCACTGGTGACGATCAGAGGATCATAGATGCTTTGACCACGATGTGGACAAATTTTGCTAAGTATGGGTAAGTGAAACCTTACTTACTAGCAAGGTATTATATGAATGGGAATGAATGCCGTGGAAATGTGTTCCTTGCGAGGCATGTTGGCGTGACTATGAATGATAGGCTGAGGAATGATGTGATAAGAGAACGGTGTGGTTTAAGAGTAGATGTAGTGACGAAAAATGAAAAGAGTATGCCTAGATGGTTTCGTCATGTTGAGAGGATGAATGAAATAGAAAGCAGATGTGAGTGGAAACGTGGGAAGGGATGCCCTAGGAGGACATATAATGACCTTATTGGTGATGTTCTTCAGAAAGGTCAGGTGCGTAGTATTCGCAACCGGCGTGTGTGTATGACCAATTGTATGAACCTAAACGAGGCAAAAAGAGTAGGTATGTAAGGCTCGTAGCAGGTGGCGTAGTTTCTGCCTTCCCCCATCAGACAAAGGCCTGAGTTTCTGTATGGATGTATTATCTATAGATTTTACAGAATGTTACTGGAAACGACAAACCTGAAAAAATCATCAGATATCAACTATGTTGCGGTCGGCTTCCTGTCTCACTAGATGCAGTTCGTCACATGGAGTGACTATCTATCTGACCTCCACAACCTAATTTACGTGGTAAAAATTGATACTCATTTGTCCCGAAAACTAAAGATTTATTCTTTTTCAGTGACCCAACGCCCTCTATAACAGATGTGACTCCTGTGAAATGGCAACCAGCTGATCAGTCCCGGCGGCCATATTTGAACATAGACAAACAAATTACTCTAGAGAGTCGAGTGTTCCACGATAGAATGTCATTTTGGGACCTCTATTATAAGTTGCATGCAAATAAAATTAAAGGATTGAAAATGATTAACGGATCTGAATAAAAGTATTATGTTATTATAAATTGAATGTGTTCGTTATTTTCAAACCGTATAAATATGGCAGGCTGCGAAGAAGATGGCGGGAAGAGCTTGACTCTTGCGGAAAGGACTGGCAAAATAAAAAATTGTGTGGAAAAGGGAGAAGAAGGCTTTTGTCAATACTTGGGGCAATACAGGCTAGGCATATTAGAACGGGCCCATGGTCAAGCCGCATGTCAACCCACCCACTTACATCTATCTTATTCTAGTACAGCGTTTATACCTATTTTATTTTCTAAGATTTATACTGTACTAGCTTGTGCCCGCGGCTTCGCCTGCGAGAATGTCAGAAATTATCGCAAGGGATTACCAGAAAAAAAAATTCTATGCGTTAATCCAAGCTGTAGGTAGTTACAATAATAAAAAATATTTGAAAGATTGATTATTTATTTAATTCATTTTGATACTTTAATGAGGATGGCTAAAGATGTTAAGATTAAAGTTTTAAGAAAATAGAAGTGATAAACCAAACATATTGACATTATCGTGTCCGCCATTTTGAATGTTCTGTGAGTGACGTCAGAGGATTTAATGATATTTTGATGTTGTGAATGAAAACAATCGTATTTTGTTACTAGGGTGGATTTCAATATCCAGACAACTTAAATGTAAAGTTGTCTGGATATTGAAATCCACCCGATGATTACGATGTTCAAAAGTGCTTTTAAAAATGGTGTTATTAAAATAAATTCATACGATCTGATTTTGAGATGAAATAGCTATAGTTCTTGATTTCGCCACGCTCGATAAGATCCGTGTCGCGCTGTATTCGAAGTGTTCGTTTACAGATTGGCCTCAATCCAGCTCAAGTACGAGGTGACCCTCATGTAGCCGGTGGCGAAGCCAGTCTGACACCCGAAGGGCGACTGAATAGAAGTCACTCCGATCTGAAATACAGGAGAAATTGTACAGTGATTGATAGCAGTAACATGAGCGCCAGGAGCGTGTAGAGCAAGAGAGTGTACTTACATCCCCGTGGCTTCAAAATAAAAATAAAATTTAGGTGTAAAAAAACATTGATAACTAAGAATATATCCAAAAACGCAAAGAGCAGTGATGGCCAAGTAATAACGGTCCAACTTACAAATTTAGGTCGCAAGTTCAAACCCAGAGACGCTTACTTTGGATGAATATTTTATCGCTACTGCTCTATGATTGATAATATTAAATGCTAATTTTCATGTCGTATGGCAAATCCCCCCAAATTGAGGGAGGCCTATGTCCAACATTGGACCTCTTTCAGCTAAAATAATGATGTTCTAGAAGATCGTTGAAGTGCGATAACAAAAAGAAGTCAGAAGAGAAGAAGAAGAAAAAACCGGCCAAGTGCGAGTCGGACTCGTGCACCGAGGGTTCCGTACAAACCTGTAGGTATTCACGGTTTATGCATAAGGCTTGTATTTATGAAATTAAATGTTTTTTTTTTATTTTTATATTTGAGTTGATTAATAAATAAATAAATAATAAATAAATATATTAGGACAACCAACACACCGTTATCTGATCCCAAACTAGGCAGAGCCTATACTATGGCAACCAGACGACTGATAAACATACTTATATATTTGTAAATACATACATATTATAGATAAATTACACCCATACATAGAACAAATGATCGTGCTCATCACACAAAGATTTGTCCTGGGTGGGAATCGAACCCACGACCTCAGTCTTAGCAGTCAGGGTCACTAACCACTAGACTAACAGGCCAGTCAAATGGAAGGAATGGATTGAATGAAAGGTAAATTGCGGTTTACGATTTATGACGTATTAAAAAAAACTACTTACTAGATCTTGTTCAAACCAGTTTTCGTTGGAAGTTTATATGGCAATGGACATCATATATTTTTTTTAGTTTTATCATTCTCTTATTTTAGAAGTTACAGGGGGGACACACATTTTACCAATTTGGGAGTGTCTCTCGCGCAAACTATACAGTTTAGAAAAAAATGATATTAGAAACCTCAATATCATTTTTGAAGCCCTATCCATAGATACCCCACACGTATGGGTATGATGATTTTTTTTTTCTCAGTTCTATGTATGGGGAACCCCAAAATTTATTGTTTTTTTTTTTGTGTGAAAATCTTAATGCGGTTTATAGAATACATCTACTTACCAAGTTTCAACAGCATAGCTCTTATAGTTTCGGAAAAAAATGGCTGTGACATACACGGACAGACAGACAGACATGACGAATCTATAAGGGTTCCGTTTTTTGCCATTTGGCAACGGAACCCTAAAAAGCAGAAGAGACAGTGTCATAAATAAAACTAGAACGCACCAGCAAGCTGGAACCGTTGTACCCTTCTACAACGAGTGGCCCGCCCAGGTCTCCGCCGCACGTGCCCCAGCCGTTGGCGCCACTCGTACAGATCAGGTTGTCGTGGCTGGCGGGGCGCTGCGCCATTTCATAGTAGCAGTCGTACCCGGTGCTCACCGGCACGCTCACGGCGTGTTGTGCCGTCGACGGACCTACCGTCGAAACTGAACACAACGAAAATATATCACCATCTGCCTTTTTCCCAACTATGTTGGGGTCAGCC
Source organism: Aporophyla lueneburgensis (assembly GCA_932294355.1). Taxonomy (NCBI): domain Eukaryota; kingdom Metazoa; phylum Arthropoda; class Insecta; order Lepidoptera; family Noctuidae; genus Aporophyla; species Aporophyla lueneburgensis. The sequence continues at coordinate 579,757 of OW028756.1, forward strand.
TCCAGTCTGACCAGATGCAGCTGAGTACCAGTATTGTACATGGAACTACTACCTATCTGACCTCCACAACCCAGTTACTGGGTAATACGATACCCCTTGGTAAGACTGGTTGTCAGAATTTCGGGGTTCTGACGACCCATAACGACTGTCTAAGATCTACAAAAGACAGCCGGGACCAACGGCTTAACGTGCTTTCCGAGGCACGGAGGGGTCTTGGTATGTAAAGATGGTTACAAAAGTAAAATATACGTCACGTAAAATTGTAAATACCGTTACATTATAATTAGTGATGTGCCTTATTAATTTATCAATTAATTTTATAAACCTTATTAATTTTCAATACAAAGATGAAATTCTATTATAAGTGATGTATATTCGATTATAAGTGAGCAATGAGAAACTATTAAATTCCGTTCAGATTTTTGTTTATATTTTATAATCAAATATTTAGTGGCTGAACTATGAACAAAATTAAATTTAAAATTTAAAAAACCCCCGACACAAAAGCCTAATTTCCCTTTAAAAAGTAAAAAATAACTCAATCTTAAAGTACCTAAGAATGTATTAATAATTCAAAAAAAATACGCCGTGTTGGGGGACCGCTTCAAACCTAACAATTTAATTACCAATAGTCATTACCTAACTAAGTAGTCAACGACGTCTGCACTCGCGGAGCGGTCCCCCAACGCGACGTTTTTTTTTTTGAATTATTAATACATTCTTAGGTACTTTAAGATTGAGTTATTTTTTACTTTTTAAAGGGAAATTAGGTTTTTGTGTCGGGGGTTTTTTAAATTTTAAATTTAATTTTTTATTTTGTACTTTTTATAGGTATATACTTAATATAATGTAGAATCAAACGAAGCTAAGAACTCTCTCGATTAATTCATCAACATTCTCTTTCAGTGCGCTTTCATTTGAGACCCCACTCAAGTATATTTGCTGACATTCGGTTACTCTTCCCCACTTTCCCCCCCACAACTTTTAAACGGCTCAACCGATTTTCATCAAACATGTCTAAGAACACTCGCAGATAAGTCACCTTTAATACATTTTTTTTTTTTTGAAATCTCATCATCCGTTCGGGAGCTATGATGCCACAGACAGACAGACACACAGACAGACAGACAGACAGACAGACACGTCAAACTTATAACACCCCTCTTTTTGCGTCGGGGGTTAAAAATAAAAAAGAAAGACAGCACAGCAAGTTACCACTGTTACCAGCGCCCCGCGCTTACAACCTAGGTTCTCATCATTCTGAACTATTCTGCTAAAGTAGCTCTCATTTCTAAATTAATTCTCTAAGAACATTTATCCTATCCGAGGCGGGGAGCTAAATTATATTTATCGAGCTCACAAGTCGCTTGAGACCACTGTGAGATGGGTGACGGGGTCCAATTTCCTCTTTGCAGCAAGCCTCTGATTTGAAGTACCGCCACTGATTACTCTCAACATACTGTCGCGTTGCTCTCGTGGTCTCAAACGCGACTGCTGCTGAGCGTGGGGTCTTAGGTTCGATTCCCAGGTCGGGCAAAGTGTTATTTGGTTTTTTCACTAGGAATTTCTTAGTAACAGACCGGAGTTTGGCAGTAGGCGGTGTGGTACCCCCGTGCCTCGGAATGCGCGTTGTTCCTGCGCCTGATCTCTCTCCGGTCGTGTCGGATTGCCGTCCCTAAGGACTATGAGAGTGAGGGAACAGTCAGTGCCCCTGTGTGTGCGCACACACGCCGGCACTATAATATCTCTCGCGCTGATGGCTAGTCTCCGTTGAGATTGGCTGAATTACGATTTGGAGGACTATTTACTCTCAACAATGGATAATTAGGTACTTACAGTCACTCGTCTTCCCGAAGCCAGAAACTCGCGCGGAGACGCCATCAAACGTAGTGTTGACATCGTAGTGAGTCGGCAAGAGCACTAGCTTCTGATAACCTGAAAAAAAAATGAAATGAAATGTTTAATATACGTACGTACATACGTTTGTTTATTATGTTTGTTTGTTGTGTTTACTTTTTGTTTGTGTGTGTTGTGTTTAATATAAGTAGATCTTATAGGACACTTTTACGCGTCAATATTTTTAAAACTAGATGGCGCCGGCATTTCCTCACTGACTGCTCTTTTAGAAGAAACGCCGAAACAAACTCAGAGATCATACGCATTACTGTATACGGCCTACGCAAATGTCCTGCAGATCTGGTAGCGTCTTATGACGAGTCGTTGAGCTCCCTAAAATAGGGTTGAGCTACGCGATGACTGATACATACATGCCGTCTGTTGGGACAGGTCAGCTGAAAGCTGCAATGGCTCTTCCAGACATGGCCCTGCATTAACAGACTCACTTAAAATTCTAATAATATAATGTCTGGACTTTAAAAGAGACTGTGATCTCTGAGTTTGTATCTGCCTTTCTTCTCAGAGTAGTCAGATAGGAAACACCGACCTCATCTAGTTTAAAAAATATGATTGACGTGTAAAATTGTTTGTACAAACCTACTTACAGAAATTAAATAATTTATAATAGTGTGCTTACTGTTGGTGTCTTCTGTCCATCTCAAGGTGAGCATGGCCAGGTCGTCTTTCAGCAACCTGGGGTCGAACCCTGGGTGCACGGACACGCCGGTCGCTTCATTTCGCCAACCATAGAACAACCGTGTCGCACCCAATACTACCTGTGACATACATATAATGATTTACACAGACACAAATAAAATAAATAAAAATTAGCTATAAAAACATTTTTTTAATAATATATATCTATACTTAATATTATAAAGCTGAAGAGTTTGTTTGTTTGTTTGTTTGTTGGATTGAACGCGCTAATCTCTGGAATTACTGGTCCGAATTGAAAAATTCTTTTTGTGTTGGGTAGCCTATTTATCGAGGGAGGCTATAGGCTATATAACATCACGCTACAACTAAGAGGAGCGGAGCAGCAATGAAAAATGTTGCAAAAACCGGGGAAAATTTATTCCTTTTGAGATTTTCCGTTGCGTGCGCTGCGTAAACGGTTAAAGTAACGCAAAAATCATGTATGACGGAATTGCTCCTTTTAAAAAGTTCTAAAAAACAGTCCGCGAGAGCATATGTTTATCTTTTAAGGTTGACTCACTATAACTCAAAAGGAGCGAGCAGCAACGAAAAATGGACGAAAACGTATGTTAGAGTTCAGAAAATCTTACTTATACTTATTATATTGACAGGGTCAAATAAAATTAGCTACGGAAACCCTTTTTTTAGGAAGTCGAACAACTGTTTTTAATCTTGTCACTCGAAGTGTGTGGTGAGATATCTATTTTATTTCGTTTTATCGCGAACACATCACGTCTGTTGAAGTTGACACGCCACAAAACTGATTTTAAGTGACTACTCTACTACTAAGGTCGATGACGCCAGAAAAATCAATTTGACCTTGAACATCGTGTTTGATATCTAATGAAAGGTCTTCCAGAGTACCTCTGAAATACAGTAGCTATCTACAATATTCACACATATATGGAAACCACATATATGCAATAAATTAAACCACATACTTGTTATCGCCTTTTCTGACGATACACAAAAAAATGGACGAAATCGGTCCAGTAATTAGGTAAAAAACTAGAGTTCTAATTTTGATCAAATTTGAGCACTCTGTAGAATTGGATCACAAGGTCAATGATTCAATGAACTTGAATCCTTGAACATTGAAAACCGACGTTGCCATACAGTGCAAACTATCACGACGCTGTTACGTATTCTACTTACCTATTTGCCTAAAATGTAAAATCGGTACACCTACCGACAAGCTGGAATTTAAAAAAAAATGTTTATTTCAATTACAAAAGTAAAAAATATTAAAATGTAATACATTTTATTTCAACGTTCGAGTGCGCAAACTAAGTGTGTATGGAGGCCGCGGACAGCATCGCCCGACTCCCCGTATGATATCCGCCGCCGCCGCACAGTGGGGCCAAATGGGTTTTTTGTTTCAAAAAGGGCTGGAGGTCACAGTTTTAAACCAATACAACGATTTTTTTTTAAACACATGGAAATGAATTCTATGTTTTAAAAAAAAAGGGAACATTAGGCTGATTATTAAATTTAATGTTTATGTTGTATTTTTTTCGATACATGAATACTTGAAATTACTGTTATAAAATACTGGCATTCAGCTGCATCCGGTTAGACTGGAAGCTGATTAGTACTTGGAAATTAGGAATTTCCTTTTGACCTGCCACGGCCGAAATTTTGTTTTGCAATTTACACAAACATAACCTACCATCACTGGCACGCGCTAACATGTCCTGCGGGTGTACGTAGGCAGCGGTGTCTTTGGCGGTATCTTGCAACAGACGGCTCGAGACATGCGGCGTTTTTCAAAGGCGGCGGTTATTGTGAACGAATTTTGCGGGTAAGGTAAGTTACACCTGTTATTGACTATTAGGGAATAATTATGGATAAACAAAAAAAACCGTTTAGCTTTAAATACTTAGGGCGTAGTGTTTTTATTAGAATTATCGTGCTCTTGTGATAATTCTAAAAACACTATGCCCTAAGTATGTATAGCTATACAGCTTCTTTGTTTAAGTGTGTTGTGTTCTTGTTAAATATTCAGTAGGTTTAGAGATAAAATTAATGAAGTAGAAGTAAACAAAAACAATTTTATAAGTTACGTAGAAGCAACCTATTAAAAAAAATCGCACCTACTTACAGTCAGGAAATCACTCACAAAACGGTAGTTTCTTAAGTCCAATCGTACAAAATTACTAAAACTTTTTTAATACTTAATCCAATCAATAATTTGTTAATCGTTAAAATTGTATTTTAATGCCTTGTTTTGGTAGTAGTTAAGTAAGTGTAAAAAAGTATCGATAAACGATAATTGCGCCGTTAACCCTAAATTATGACTTTTATTATATTTCATAGCGCGCATTGCTTCAAGTGATTTTGGCAAATTAAACTAATACTCGTAAATATGTACTTTTTTTAAGGTGAAATGGACACTTATTTGCTACTTGACTTTGTGTGTGTATAAATAGTGTTTTTAAGTTTATTTTTATTTATTTTTTACGGTGAAATTGACACTACTCGACTTGTGTGTGTGTACCCGTGTGTTTTTTTAACAAAATGCCGAGACAACATAAATTTTACAGTGCTGCAGAGTATACAGACATGGTTTTATTGTATGGCGAATGCCGCCAAAATTCAGCCTTAACTCTACGTACTTATCGTGAGAGATACGGCGCAACTCGTGTCTGCCCTACTAATGTCCGGACAATCCTGGGGGCTGTCCAAAGGATTAGAGAAAATCAACACATAGTGCCGAACACTCATGAAGGAGTTGCGTCACGTTCTATCCTCTTTTAAACAACGAGTCTTAGACCATTTCGATCGGAACCCAACTTGCATCCTTAGACAAGCGGGGCGTGTGTTTAGAGTGAGCCATAGAACAATACATCAGTGCTGAAAAGGAACAAAATACGTCCTTATAAATATGCAAAGTTTCAGGTGCTGCTGCCCCGTGATAAGCCGATTAGAGAGTTTTATTGCCGCTGGGTACTTGGAAAAATCTCTCAAGACCAAATTTTTTTATCAGATGTGTTTTGGACAAATGAAAGCATGTTTACTCGGAAAGACGGTTTATGTGGAACCGACAAACCATGCGTCACTGGAACCATACGAATCCCCATTTATTTAGAGAATCAGCTCATCAGTACCGTTTTTCCGTTAATGTTTGGGCAGGCATTCACGGAGATCAAATATTCGGTCCTGTTTTTATCAACGGAAACCTGAATGCACAGAAGTTTCTAGATCTTCTTAACGGCCCGATAGCACGATATTTGAAAGATTGCCTGTGGTAACTTTCAGGCGGGTATGGTTCCAGTTAAACGGAGCTCCTCCACACTCCGTACACGCGGCGAACAATGGATTGGGCGCTATGGCCCCCACAGGTGGCCAGCTCGGTCGCCCGACCTCCTACTACCGAACTCCTCTAGACTTCTTTTTATGGGGCTTTATTAAAAGTGAAGTTTACTCGCGGGTCTCCGAAACCGAAGATGAACTGCGCAATCGTATTGTCGCTGCCTTTGACAAATTAAAAGCCATGGCTCTGGATCCTGAACGAAATTTGTTGAGCAGGCTTCGGGACAACATTGTGCGGCGATGTAACTTGTGCATTCAGAAACGTGGTGGACATTTTGAAAATTTGAAAATTTAAGTTTACTTTTTTACTAATGTGCAATAGTTAATTTAGTTAATTCAGTTCAGTTTTCGCGAAATAAAAAAGTGGCGGTAAAAATGAACTAAGTGAATTTTGATTTCATCGAACATTGACAAACGATCAAACGCCAGCGCCGACAAAAAAGCCGCCATTTGATGTCCACCCGCGTGCGCAGTTGCCGCTCTTCCTGAGATCAAGGTACGTTTTCTAAACAGAGTGTTTAGTTTTATAGAATTTATTTTGATATTTATTTTGTTTGAAAATTTCACTTTTTTAATTTACGGTGTTTTATTTAATATTTAATTTTGTTATACTTCTGTGGACTAGTATTACTTGTGGTTTCGTTTATTGCATATATGTGGTTTCCATACTGTATATCCCATTTCTTCCCGTGGGTGTCGTAAAAGACGACTAAGGGATTTACTAGAGAATAGGCAGAAGCGTTCTATTTGCATTTTACCGACATACTGTGATCGCCAATCTGCCTGCCAAACTTGAAGATAACGAAAACCCCCCTTAAATTGTCTGGAGGCTGAAATGATGATATCCCAATAATCTGCCCATCCTTTCCCCACAATGTTGGTGTCGGCCCCAAGTCTGACCGCACGTGACATGCCCGCGTCGCACTGACCTCGATCTTCCGTCCCTGACTGTAGCCGTCGTACCAGCACTGCGCGGCTGTCAGCACCTTGTTGCTGCTCACCCACGAGCCGCTGCACACCGACATCTGGTTCGTGGTCAGCGTGATGATCAGTCCGGCCTGCAACGAAAACATTCATACATATAATATAATATCTTAGGACAACCAACAAACTGTTATCTGATCCCAAACTAAGCAGAGCCTGTACTATGGTAACCAGACAACTGATAAATATACTTTCAGCGGCGAGGCGTAAATTTTTCTAAAAGAGAAGCCGAAGCGAAGTCGGCCTTAACTTACTGACTCATCAATAAAGAATACTTACTATCATTCTCAAATTAATATAGGAATGTAATGAATTAAATACAATTAAATTGAACAGATGAAAACGAATAAAATATGCAATATTCCTCTATCTCGTTCTCGCTGACGCATTTTTCTATACCTGTCTCTGTCATAACCCGTTGTACAGCGGCTTGCTCTCGTACATATCAAGCGGTGCCACGTGACCTAAAGTGACATCATTAGGGATCGCTGTTGTATGAATTTTTAGTTCCCGATTATGACGTTTTGGCGCCGGGTTAATTTAGAACATTTCTCTTTTGTTGTAATACAAAGGTATAAATAACCTTTTTTGTTGTTTGAATGTTATGGTGAATTAAATACCCGTAGTGTAACTATATTTATTGACAATAGTAGCCACTATTTACATACTATTGTATTTTTAATAGTGATAGAGTTACCAATGCGAATCCCCGAAGGCAAGCCGGTAGGAATCGTGTTATATGGTGCCTTCGCCACTGATACTTATATATTTCTAAATACATACTTTATATACATATATAAATTACGGCCAGACACAGAACAAATGATTGTGCTCATCACACAAAGATTTGTCCTGGGTGGGAATCGAACCCACGATCTCAGTCTTAGCAGTCAGGCTCACTAACCACTAGACTTAGAGCTCGTTCACATTAGGTCGGCCCGACAGTTTTATCGGGCCAGTAAACGTGTCGGATTCATATTGGCATATGTATTTCAATAGCGCCGTTCACATTAAGGCGACCCGATAAAACTAATGGAGCCGACACTTTTACCGGACGTTCAGCCACGATTTCTATCGGGTCGGGCATAATATTGGCGTACTAGCAAGTATAGCGCCGTTCACATTTGTCGGCGCGTTGCGGCGGAGGCACCCGCCCGCCTTCATTTCACTCAGCAATGATTGGATGCACCCAATATTTCCTTTTTCTTTTCTTCAGCCTTCTATTGAAATACCACACAATCAAAACGTCGTCGTCGTCCATCGTATACAAAAGCCAGCGCTCAACTGCCGCGGCAGCGGTAAAACGACGGCGTCGGCGGTGATGTTCACATTAGGTCGGATCGGCAGCTTCTAGTGTGAACAGCAACGCCCGACAGCCGGTAAACGGTAAAACTGTCGGGCCGACCTAATGTGAACTCACGCTAACAGGCCAATCAAAATTCGAGCGAGGATTGAGGCAGCGCAGACGGCACACTTTTTGTGCGATCGAGTCTGCGGCGCACAAAAAGTAAGTCTAAAAGCGCCGGACTTTTTGCGCGTCGTGTGCGTTACTGCATATAATTGTAGGTTCTATTTTCACAGACTAAAAAGTGCGTCACGGATAGTGTGTCGTCTGCGCTGCACCATAAGAGAGCCACGGTTAGATCGATCAGTTTAAGCAACGTCAAATCTTCGAACCAAGGCAGGCACTTCACTTTGTATAACAATATCATCACCACTAATCTCAATACGGTGAAGGAAAACATTGTAAGGAAACCGGCATGTCTTAGAACCAAAAATTCGAAAACACGTGACAGATTACAACTAGGGTTGCCACCGGTACTTTATAATAAAGTAATCGTTATTTCACATAATTGTACTCTATACTTTATGAGAAAAATAAAGTACACGAAAATATTTATTTTTCAAGATTTGATTTCATTGGGATTCAAAATCCCAATGAAATCAAATCAAAGAAAGGAGAATCAAAATTAAAGGTTACTTGTAAATACTTTTTCGTAAAACGAAATTTATTTGATGCAAACTGCAAAAAGCAAAAAAAAAAAATATGTTATGAAATATAATGATAAAGAAAAATAGGTAAATCGTAAGTACTTTATTTTTATACCATGTACTTTTTTTTCTTACCTACAATAATCAAAGTACTTTAATTGCATGAAAAAAAGGTGGCAACCCTAATTACAACCCACTCCTCGAGAGAGGAAGCCTGTGTCCCAGCAGTGGGAATATTAAAGGCTGATTATGATAATGATGCCATCGCACTCATGTAACATCGTCTTCTGATTGCCTTTTCCCAACTATGTTGTGTTCCTGCTTCCAGTCTTACCCGATGCAGCTGAGTACTAGTATTATTCAAGGAATGGCTGACCATCTATCTATCCGTAAGTCCTTCTGTCAAAATCTACGAAATAACAAGATTAAAATAATAGTTTGAAAAAACTAAAAAACACGCTTCTATGTATAGAAAACCAAACGAAAAAGTAGAAAATAGTGGCAAACCCGCTTTTTTTCCATTATTTTCTACTTTTTAGTTATTTTTAGCTACTTTTTTATTTATTATCTAAATTTTAGGGTGTTTCGAATTTTGAGACGTATGTCAGCGTAGTTTTCGAAGACAGTTTTTTTGCTGTCCTGGTAACCCTGGCAAGGATAATGGCACAAAATGAAATTATTGCATTGTCATCGGTCTTCGACAGGTGTGCAAAGTTTGAATGAAATCTGGTCGTTTAAAGTGGGTCAGAATCGCGCTATAAGGAGTCGGTAACAAACAAACATAAAAGTGAAGCTAATATAAAGCGTGTAAAAATTAAACGTGCTTTCCGAAGCACAGAAGTCTAGGTATGAGATGGATCTACCCATCCGCGGAACCGCAGCAGCCAACGTAGCTTACCCTTCTATGTACACCATTGTGTCTGTTACTCAACCAGACCAACACGAACAAAAAACAAGAAAATGTTACTCACCAAATGAGGATTATCGCCACTCGCTGACGGCATCCCACCAATGATTCTTGTAGTCTTCAACCTTGCTTCCATCTCCATGATTTTAGCTGCCTCTGGGATGCCCACATCTTGATGGTACCCCAGACCCAGCACTTCAGAGACAGCGAAGACGAAGACACAGAAGACCAGACGCTTCATGATGCGCGAAGAAAAATACTCTTTAGTAAAGAACTATTTGTAGAACAATACCGTTCAGAAAGTGTCGGGAGAGATATGTACGCGTTTATATATTGGCGCTAATTATGATACATTCAAGTGGTCAATGCTTGAGGTACTTTCCTATTAATAGTTGGTAATTAACTAGTTGTTGTCTGTGACATCGCTTGTATTCAAATGCTCAATATCTCCTCTTTGTTAAACGTATTGACCGCCCCAGTCGGCTTTATAGGAAACATGATTTTTGTCGTGCCCGTATCTCTCCTACTACTATTTATAGGACTGAGAACCGACGTTAGGTTTTTCGATATTTTCAAGAATCATCCAAACATAAATAATGGCATAAAGTCTACATCCACCCCAGGAGTCACGTCATGCGTTGTGTTCCACGCACGCCTCAAAGAGATGTCAGCAAAACTGAAGGGGTCTGCTATTCCTCGTGGAGGCGATCGGCGGCGGCGACCTCTCGCGTCCGGCCCTGGTGCGAGCCATGGTACGGAGCGAGAGGGAATGGGAAGCCGTCACCTCCTTCTGCGAAGCTGTAATGCTCGTGAAGGAGGAGGCGGGGCGCGTGAGGGAGTGGCAGTCTCTGCGCCCTCACACCCCTAGCCGCCGCAGGAGGAGACGCCCCGGGCGTCGGGAGTGAATAGCGGACTCCCGGCCACCGTAGGCGCGAGCTTGCGGGTGGCGAGCAATGGGTAGCTCGCCGCCCGGTAAGGACCAAGCTCGGGTCGACGGCGCGCAGTGTTCCACGCGCGCCTCAAAGAGATGTCAGCAGCAGTGTAGGGGTCTACTAGGACCGATGCCTGCCGGGGTCGCGTGATTGTTCGAAAGAGATACCGTGACCCTGGCACATGGGCAACTGATGGAACACGGGTGGGTTTGAGTCAGTAAAAGTCTGACACGCCCTCCCGCTCCGCCCAGAGCGGGAGAAGTCATTTGATGATTTCCCATCCTGAAAAAAAAAAAAAAAAAAAAAAAGGGGTCTGCTAGGACCGATGCCTGCCAGGGTCGCGGAATTGTTCGAAAGAGATACCATGGCTCTGGCATAGGCAACTGAAGGAACACTGGTGGGTTTTAGTCAGTAAAAGTCTGACACGCCCTTCCGCTCCACCTAGAGCGGTAGACGTCATTTGATGATTTACCCACAAAAAAAGAAGAGGGGGTCGCGTTATTTGGGACAGACAGACAGACAAACTGACAGACAGAGAGCGTAATTTTTGTAATAGGATCCCGTCTGCACACTTTCGATACGGAATCCAAAATGGGATAAAAAGACAACGTTAAGAAAAATTACTTCACTTTGGAAAATTACTCTTGAAAAATGATATTTAAATATCAAATGCGTCATCGTTGCAATAACAAAACACTTCTATTGTATTACGTACGTAACTAAGATCTTGGAGTGTTTCGAGGAAAACTTGGCAAACGGGTACAGTGTGGCGCGGTTACAGTGGTCCAGAAGTGAAGAGAGTTTTTGAAGATCTTGTCCAGGAGCTTTCCGACAGACTCCCATGTAGTGGAGAAAACGTAAAATATTTTCAAGATCAGCCTATGATCTTCCCACGGCTGGAACTTAAGTTCAGTTTCTTTCTTAGAGAAGTTTAAACTTGATACTCTGTATGAAAGAGTGGGTCGTATTGCACCACACGGGTCCTGAGCAGGTTGGCGGATGAAAGATAGATGAGGAGAAAATTAAGCTTAAAAGAAAAAACATTTTGTAAGTTACCGTTTCGAGATTTATAGCCCCTATAAATAATAATGGTAAAGACTTCTCAATAGTTGACAACAATCTTGAATTGTGAATAATCGTAAGCAAAGCTTCGTAGATTCCAATGGAGAAGAACGAGCAAGCATCTCCACGGACACTGTTTTTAAAATCAATCTATTGGTTCTGGTATAGTGGTTAATAGAGGGGCTTGTGGCTATGTTATAACAATTGAACGGGTTCATAAATCAGGTTGAGCTACACTTGCCACGGTTTTTATGTAGATGGGTGGCCATCTTTACATATCAAGACCCTTCCGTGCCTCGGAAAGCACGTTAAGCCGTCGGTCCCGGTTGTTTTTCGTAGATCTAAGACAGTCGTTACGGGTCGTCAGAAGCCCGAAAGTCTGACAACCAGTGTTACCAAGGAGGACGTCAGAAAAAAAATCTCTTTTTAGTATTAGTATACCTACCCTACACCAATTCGTATGCCAGTTGCTGTTACAGTGACAGGAAGCAGTAGAATTTCATCTAGAGATACAAAGTGGAATCAATACGTATTATTGAGGCTAACGCCAAAAATATCCTAGCAAAGTAAATAAAATGTATATAGGACCAGCAATGAGACACACTCCATCTACTAAAAAAATAATTTCCGAAATCCATTCACAATTACCAGAGATATCGCGGAACCTACAGCAACATACAGCAAAAAGCAAAAAAAAAACTTGAGAGCTTCCTCCTCTTTGAAGTGCGTTAAAAAATGTATACCTAACATTTTTGCCTACTCATTTATGCTAATTGAAGCGATTGTGATAAAATTGTTTACAAGAAATGTAAACTCCCGACTTTCAGTGAACAATGAACTTCTGAGAAACTCGAGTTAATTCGAGTGTTCATTAGAATAATATTATAATTATCTGGAGTACGCACACTCGAGTACGTGGTAACACAAGTACTACAGCTATGTGTATATTATGTGTGATAGAGTGCGACCTAAGCCTTTTTCCCTGTATGGTGCATTCGAATCCATACGAGATACGGGGAAACTGTCTTAGATAGAGACATCACCTAAGTAGCACAAAAGTGCTGTACCTGTATGACAGCATTTTTACAGTGCACAGTGAATGTATTAGTTGCTGAATAAAGCGTAGACAGCGCATCCTCATAGAGTTATATCAGATAACTCTAATTTGGGCAAAATTATTCAGTACATAGCTGTATAAGAATTCCAATTGACAAATAATTGAATTATAACAACATTATAGTAGCATTTATGTGTGTAACAGTCACCTAAAGAGCTGAATATTGCCTGATTAACGAGGCACGTAGTATTACTTATTATACAGCAAGCAAGACGAATGTGTACATTGTGTATACTTTTATACAGTTGAAATTACACACTGAGCGAAATTGTGGAATGCAATAACTTAATATTATTTATTTTTCTTTACTACGAACTGTCAAATTGTAAAACATGAAATGTATCGTTGTGTGCAAGATTTCAGGTGCCATTTGTGAGAATAGCATAGGATAGCATTCGACAGGGTATCGTATGGAAAATTACTACTACACACATTTTTTTTTTGGATGGGAAATCATCAAATGACTTCTCCCGCTCTGGGCGGAGCGGGAGGGCGTGTCATCCTTTTACTGACTACCCGTGTTCCTTCAGTTGCCCATGTGCCGGGGCCACGGTATCTCTTTCGAACAATCTCGCGACCCCGGCAGGCATCGGTCCTAGTGTCTACTTCGCGCCTCAAAGAGATGTCAGCAGCAGTGTAGGGGTCTCCCTACACTGCTGCTGACATCTCTTTGAGGCGCGCTTGGAACACTGCGCGCCGTCGACCCGAGCTTGGTCCTTACCGGGCGGCGAGCTACCCATTGCTCGCCGCCCGCAAGCCCGCGCCTACGGTGGCCGGGAGTCCGCTATGGACTCCCGACGCCCGGGGCGTCTCCGCCTGCGGCGGCTAGGGACGTGAGGGCGCAGAGACTGCCACTCCCTCACGCGTCCCGCCTCCTCCTTCCTACTACACATCTTAGTCAAAATATGTGGCTTGGCCATTTCGCTACCGTCAGAACAGCGTAAGGTGAAAAATGTATTTACTGTTCAATACTTTTTATACAATAGTTCTTGTAGGACTTGTGGCTAAGTTACAACAGCCGCACGGGTCGATCGTTCAGGTTAAGCTACGCTTGCCGCGGTTGGTCCGTCGATGGGTGACCATCTGTACATACCAAGACCCTTCCGTGCCTCGGAAAGCACGTTAACCCGTTGGTCCCGGCTGTCTTTTGTAGATCTTAGACAGTCGTTACGGGTCGTCAGAAGCCCGAAAGTCTGACAATCAGTCTTACCAAGGGGTATCGTATTTCCCAGTAACTGGGTTCTGGAGGTCAGATAGGCAGTCGCTACATGTAAAATATTGGTACTCAGCTGCACCCGGTTAGACTGCTAGCTGACATATATATGGCGAATAATTTGATGTATGTTTTGTTTTATAATATTAATTACTTACAAAATACTGTATAGAATCAAGTTCTTCTAACTTAACAGACAGCTGTGCTGCTGGGGAGTTTGTTCCGCCACTTCTTCTTCCCAGCTACAGCACTAGGAAGTGTCGAAGGGTGGGCGTTTTGGGGGGACTGTCTTGTGTAACTTTGACGTTCAAAAAGTGCTGACTCTCAGCCTAGTTTGAATAAATGACTTTTGATTTTGAAGGAAACGGTCAAGCCACAGAAGTGAAGTTAGTGCTTGTAGAGTTAGACGCTTGGCTCTACATGAGATCTGATAACTTTTTGACAGTGCGAGCCATATGGTCATGTCTCGGCAACATTTTACATTGAAATGATTTTTATGGGTACAATTATCTTCTAAAACCATAATAAAACGAACAGTGTCTATTAAAGCGCATCTTTTTATTATTTAAGTAAATAAATACAAATAAAAAAAATAATCTTAATCTTTACGAACTAATTCCTCTACACTATTTAAATTATTTTCTTTATTTCCTATTTCTTCTCCAATGTCTTCGCTTATTTCTTTATTCTCCAAACTAACTACGTTTTCAGTAACTACTTCTGCATCTTTCCCCTCTTCTGTATTCTTCGTAACTTTCTTAGTCTTCTTCTTCTTTTTCTTTTTCTTCTTATTCGGGTCTTCTGGTTTGTTTATATCATTATATTTCAGCAACTTTTTATACATTTTCAATAACAATTTAGCATCTTTTTTCAAATCTTTCGGCACTTCTTTTACGGGGTCTACGTAAGTAGTCAAAGCATTTAAAGTATTGTAATGGTCTATTGACCCTTCTTCTAGTACATTCTCTTCTTGTACTTCTTTCTCTTCTGGGACAGTCTCTTCTGTATCCATTTTAGATTCTGCTAACTTCTTTTTTAATTCTATGTTCTTCTTCCTCAAAGCATTGAGTATATTCGCTGTAGTTAGAACCTTTTTTACTTTCTTACTGTCTAAGTATCGATCTTTCCAAGATACATGTTCTAAATTGTCTATGTCTGCATTCTCTTGTTCTCTCTCATAGTCTCTTACTTCTTTATCAGTGATAATCTCTACTCTCTCTATTTCGTCTATTTTCGCTGATAACGCCTCAATTTCTGAAGCTGTTGGTTCTTTAGACAGCGTTGTTGTACATTCTACTTCGCAGCATGAGGAATCGTCTGAGAGCTCCATTATTTCATAAACCGCTTCTATGTCGCTGTCGGAATGGGCAGCGGCGCTTTCTTTCTGAGTTCTGACATCATTATCTATGGGCGGTTCTTCTTTTACAGGTTTTACGTCGTTGTCTGTTGTTTTTTCTGAGGTTAAGTCTACCTTGACTATGATTTCAGTTGAGATTTCGTCTATGGTTTTTGAAGGAGCATCAGCCTGAGTAGTGTCTATGACTTCTTTAGACTCTTGTGTTTCACCTTGACAAGATTTTTCTATTTCTAGATTATTTTCATAATAGTTCTGATCGGCAAGTTCACGAAAATCCGACTTCTTCTTAGATTTTTTATCTTTTTTAGATTTCTTTTCTTTTTTCTTCTTCTTCTTCTTAGTTTTCTTACCTCCTTCCTCGTCTGAAATGCAGACCACTTCCGGTTTCAAGTCTACTGCTTCTACTTCTGAACTCTCTCTTTCTGATAATTCACCTTCAGACAACTTGTTTTCTGTTTCTTTCCCTTCTTCTTTATCTTTTGTAGCTACAGTTGAAGTATCTTTTACTGTAGCATCTGAATTCTCTGCAACAGTATCATTTGAGTTAGTACTAGAATCTGGTTTTTTTACAATTTCAGATTGAGTTTCGAGATCGTTTGTTACTTTAGTAATTTCAGTATTTATATTGTTTCGAGCTGTATTATTAGACTCTGTTCTTACTTCTTTACTTCCTTCTGTAATATCAATATCAGAAGACTTTGATTCAGTATCTTTAGTAATATCTTCTATTAAAAGATCTGAGGTAGCTTTAGGATCTTCATTATTTTTATTATTATCTGCTTCAGGCTCTTTTTCAGCCTCTCTAGCTTTTTCAGCTTCTGTGACCACTTTTCCAGCGTCTTTAGCCACTTCTCCAGCCTCTATAGCCACTTTTTCTGCTAATGCGTCTTTTTCAGAATTGCCCCCACAATCGATATCTTTTCCAGTTGTAACATCACCGACTTCTTTTAGATCACTATCTTTTTCTTTTACAGACGCATCAGAATCGCTGCTAGAATCAGAGCTAGACTCAGAACTGACACTATCATAATGTTTCCTGTCCAAATCCTCCAAAAGATCCATTTTCTCCGTATCTGACAACTGTAGAGTAATCTCATCATTGTCTATGTCATCTTTACTGACATTCTTTTTACCTTTTTTCTTTTTTATAGACTTATCTTTTTTCGTAATTTTGGCATCAACGATTTTGTTTTCAGTGGGATTGACAATTTTTGGGGTGGCAACACTAGGTGTGTCTGTAGTTTTTTGTGTGGTGGCAATACTAGTGGGTTTATCTGTGGTAGCGGGTACGGATTTGTTGCGTTTAAGTTTAATTTTCTGTTTGGGGTTTTGTGGAACTGTTATGACTAAGTCATTAACTTGTCTGGTCACTGTAGCCGGTGGTGACGTCACTTGAGCTGCGGTGGTCTCTTTTTCTTCGATTATTTCTGGAAATTAAATAAAAAATCTTTTATTAGTACAAAACGATGTCATTGATCAGTGTTTGCTTTTATTTTTATAGGACATTTTCAGATTTTGACTGCCATTCAAAGAGATCATCAGATAGCTTTGTGAGAATTTAATTTTGTATAGATATACAACATGTCCGGGAATTAACGCACACCACCAAACATTCCAATCTGATTCACCATCATCATGGTTTCAGCCGTAAGACGTCCACTGCTGGACATAAGATTCCCCCAATTTAAGGGGGGTTGTCATAATCGCCACGCTCACCAACCCGTAGCGATCGCAGTATGGTGGTAAAGTGCATAGAGAACGCTGCAGCGCATTCTCTAGGAAGCCAATCAGAATATTATGGTATAATCAAAATACATACTCTGAATTTTTGCTGTTTAAAACATTGTTTATTTGTTATACTGACTGTGGGAGAAATTTATAGTCACTATACAAATCTACGCAAGCACGTATAATAAGGATCTAACGTAGACCGTACTTCGTCAATTTTGGTCTGTTTTAACTGTTCAGTTTGGCTGAACTATATGGCTGTAATTTACGTAGTTTTAAATATTTATGGTATAAAAATTAGCCATTTCAAAACTGACAAATCGATTCCGCAAACAATTTTGAACTAACTATAGTTTCATAATTTGCATTAATTCAGTTTCGGATTTATGGTGTCCCGAGGTTTTTCCGCCATACCGCGATCGCCGTCCCGCCTTATTACGTATCGTAATGTAGTGTTAATCAATGAATACTCACTTTTCTGCAAGTCCTCCACTTTGGGCTTCTCGTCGTCGCTACTGATCTCCACCACCTCGGGCGGCTCCTCCTTGATCTCCACCTCGTTGTCCGACGAGTGCACCGACGCCTTCGACGTAGTCTCTGACGCGGGCTCTATACAACGAACAAAGCAAACAATCTATAATATTACCTCAACAAAATACTTCGACAATAGAACTCCGTATTTAACTATTTAGGTTTGCTGGTGTGTGGAACTGTGGATCCTGTTTTTACACGCTTTATATTAGCTTCACTTTTATGTTTGTTTGTAACAGACTCCTTATAGTGCGATTTTGACCCACTTTAAGCGACCAGATTTCATTCAAACTTTGCACACCTGTCAAAGACTGATGACAATGCAATAATTTCATTTTGTGCCATTATCCTTGCCAGGGTTACCAGGATAGCAAAAAACTGTCTTCGAAAACTACGCTGACATACGTCTCAAAATTCGAAACACCCTAAAAAATAGAAAATAAATAATAGTTTAAAAAAACTAAAAAGCACGCTTCCATAGAAAACCAAACTAAAAAGTACAAAAATAATGGAAAAAAAAGCGTGGGGTGCCTGCTATCAATAAAAAAATGCCTTAAAAAACTCCCCACGCTTTTTTTCCATTATTTTTGTACTTTTTAGTTTGGTTTTCTATGGAAGCGTGTTTTTTTTTTCTATGGAAGTTGAGTAAACTTTTACCCTGTTCGTATTACCTTCAAATTCTTTATGAAGAAGAACGGCCAAGTAACTCCAAGGACACGTCTTTTTTGTTATTTTATTTGACATTATTTATTTTGATTTAATTTAATTTGATGTAATTTAATTTTAATTGATTTTATTTTATTTAACATTATTTGATTTTATTCGGTTTAATTTAGTTTAATTGTGTGATTTTATCTGTAAAAGTTTCTATTAATTTATGTTTGGCAAGGGTACCTGAAATTAATAAATGAATTTGAATTTTGAATTTAAATTGAGAATATCTGGTTGACTGAGCTTTGCTCGGTATTTTTTGGTAAATCTTATCTTATACCTTTAAACGAGCAATTCTTGTATATATATATATAATCTGAATCTCGGAAACGGAAACAAATTTCTGGTTGACCGAGCTTCGCTCGGTATTTTTTGGCAAATTGTGTTTAAAATAATAAGTTTATGTTCAAGTTGATTATCGATAAAGTTGGTCATTGAAAACATGAATAAAACGACATTGTATAAAAATGAATCCTAGCTAGATCGATTTATCGCCCCCGAAACCCCTTGTATACTAAATTTCATGAAAATCGTTGGAGCCGTTTCCGAGATTCAGATTATATATATATATACAAGAATTGCTCGTTTAAAGGTATAAGATATTACAAAATCCTGGGTACATTATTCCTGTTGCTTCTATACGTCAGAACAATGTATAATAATGAAGAAACAATTTTACATTATTTATCATTATTTAGACAAGACCCAAAAATAAGCCCTTGAAGTTAAGAAATTATCTTTTACTAACTTTTACCAGCGGCTTCGCTCGCGTATTATACATATAAACCTTTCTCTTGAATCACACTGTCTATTGATGCAAGCCGCATTTAAATCCATTGCGCAGTTTAAGAGATCTAAGCGTACAGACACAAAATGCGAATGTATAATTCTACTGTACGTGTGTATGTCACTGAACTCTTCCTAAACGGCTGAACCGACTTGAATGATTTTTAATGTATGCGTTTGGGTGGCACCCTGGATGGTTTAGATTCACTATTGGACCTGGTAGGTGGCGCTGCTATCAAGTTCTAGGAAACAGGATAACATCTGTACGGTCGGCTAGTACTATGTAAAAATATATTTTTGTTGGGGTGGCGTGATTGTTTGCCGCGGTCGCGTGATTGTTCAAAAGAGATACCGTGACCCTGGCACATGGGCAACTGAAGGAACACGGGTGGGTTTTAGTCAGTAAAAGTCTGACATGCCCTCCCGCTCCATCCAGAGCGGGAGAAGTCATTTGATGATTTCCCATCCAGAAAAAAATAAAATAAAAAAAAAAGATATATTTTTAACGAAGAAAAAAAAACACACTAAGCGACAGTTGCGAGCCCCATGCATCAAGGTTTCGTAAAACTATAATAATATACTTGTTCGACGCCAGGCCAAGGCTCCTGATAGGATTTAATTATGTATGTGGAAGCGTGATGATCGTCGGCTTTGGTCAAGAGTGACGCGAACTGTCCGCCGTGCGCGGAGCTGATTAATACAAATATTCAAAAGACTCACCTGGTTGAAGAAAACTGGTTCTGGAGCCTACCTGGATTTATGTATGTAAATGAGTGTATATTGTATTGTGTAGTGAAGCTGTAAGTATTCCAGGATACCAGGCCGCTACAATACGCTAGAGTTTTTTCCAGCACGCGGCTCCCAATGGTCACTATCACATCAAACTATTTCAATCAAAGTCCAAAGATCAACACGTTATATTTCGTCAAAAGGGGTTGGTTACACACAAAACAATTGGATCACGACAAATTGTCCACAAATCGATCGATTCAAGAAGATTAAATTACAACAAGGGTCGCAACGCAAAATACTACGACCGTCCATCTTTTAAAGACCAAAAAACCAAGTGTCAAAATCAAAACTGACAAGTGACAGTTGTCACTCCGTTACACGCCATGATGCGTAGGCGCACAGATTAAACAAGTCAAACGGGACGAAACAATACTTCATTTGCCCCAATAGAGAGACTATTATGAATATTTCACAAAAAAAGAAAATAGTCAAAACGGTCCAGCAATTTTCAAGTGATGCTGGCTACCATGACCAACTTAATATTTATTTATACAGGTGGCAAGGATATCGATTCAGTACATGACTCTGATACCTGCACTGAAATGTTAGGTAACAAAAAAAAAACTGCTTTTCCATACATTTTGACCGCATAGGTATTGTCCTTTTCTATGAAACAGTCCTGTTTTTATGAACGATGAAAAAATTCTAAGCTAGGGAGTCTAGAACGATATACAGCATTCATGGTTACGACTTCTCTACCACATTACACAGATTTTTTTTTTGTGGATGATCAAATAACGTCTCCCGTTCTGGGCGGAGCGGGAGGGCGTGTCAGACTTTCACTAACTAAAACCCACCCGTGTTTCTTCAGTTGCCCATGTACCAGGGTCACGGTAACTCTTTCGAACAAATCTCGCGACCTTGGTAGGACCCTGTACAGACTAGGTCAACGACTCAACTATACTATCATGTGCTGGTCTACTGACAAATGCGTGCACTGACTGGATAGGTCCACTCAATCTGTGTGGTTCTTTCCTTAAAAGACCACTTCAGACACCAATCCACATTTTCTTCACATGATCTGACCAAGATTATGTCTGGACTTTAAAAGAGACTGTGACCTCTGAGTTTGTTTCGGCCTTTTTTCTCAGAGTAGTCAGTTAGGAAATGCCGACCTCATCTAATTAAAAAAAAAAATTGATGTGACGATGACGTGTAAAAGTGTTTGTACAAACCTACTTGCAAAAAACTTTTTTTACAAAAAAAAAAAAAAAACCGACTTCCTTAAAAAAAACACTACAAAGTCAAAAATAACTTTAATTTCGGAAGTCGGTGTCTTAGGATCTGTATTTAAGGTTTTTTGCCACTAACTTCCGAAATTAAAGATATTTTTGACTTTGTAGTGTTTTTTTTTAAGGAAGTCGGTTGTTTTTTTTTTGTAGTTTGTAAGTTTTTATTTTTAACTTTTTATGGTAGATATCCCGCACTAATCTAATCGCGTTATTCGTTCATTTGTCGCGCAAAAACTTAATGCAAATTTAAGACTTATATGGTTTTCACATGGACCCCATTGTCCGAATGGAACCAAATTAAAATGGGACCATTCGGGAAGCAAAAGAATCATCAAAATCAGTTCACCCAGTTAAAAGTTATGAGGTAACAAACATAAAAAAAAAAATACAGTCGAATTCCTTAGTACCTCCTCCTCCTTTTTTGAAGTCGGTTAAAAAGAAAGTAATTTATCATTGATCACTTACTCCTCTGCTGTTCCTGCTGCAGCTGAGCCCTGATGGCCCGCGCGCGCGCCTGCAGCTCTAACAGCTCCAGCACCGTGAGGCCGGCGCGGGACGCCTTGCTCTTGTCCGCCTCGCCCTCATCGCGGTCTTTAGACCGCCTGCGTTTGGACTTGGAGTGGCGGCGGTGTTTGTGCTGAAAGAGGGTGAAAATCTATATTAATACTAGCTGACCGTACAGACGTTGTCCTGTTTCCTAGAACTCGATAGCAGCGCCACCTACCGGGTCCAATAGTGAATCTAAACCATCCAGGTTGCCACCCAAACACATACAAAAAAAATCATTCATATTGGTCCAACCGTTTAGGAGAAGTTCAGTGACATACACACGTACAGTAGAATTATATATATGTATAATAATATAATCTATACTAATATTATAAACCTGAAGAGTTTGTTTGTTTGATGGAACGCACTAATCTCAGGAACTACTGGTCCGAATTGAAAAATTCTTTTTGTGTTGGGTAGCCTATTATATATAGAGAAAGGCTATAGGCTATATAACATCACGCTACAACTAAGAGGAGTGGAGCAGTAATGAAAAATGTTGCAAAAACGGGGAAAATCACACGGGTAGGCGATTCGACGTGACGGGAAGGGTCGGGGGAACAAGAAATTTAACGCGGACGAAGTCGCGGGCAGAAGCTAGTAATAAAGATTATAAAGCTGAAGAGTTTGTTTGTTTGAACGCACTAATCTCAGGAACTACTGGTCCGAATTGAAAAATTATTTTTGTGTTGGGTAGCCTATTT
This sequence comes from Aporophyla lueneburgensis, assembly GCA_932294355.1. Lineage (NCBI taxonomy): Eukaryota > Metazoa > Arthropoda > Insecta > Lepidoptera > Noctuidae > Aporophyla > Aporophyla lueneburgensis. Next base: position 602,258 of record OW028756.1, read on the forward strand.
ATTGAGGAAGGCTATAGGCTATATAACATCACGCTACGAACAAAAGGAGCGGAGCAGCAACGAAAAATGTTCGAAAACTGGCAGGCAATTCGATGCGACAGGAAGGGTCAGGGGAGCAAAAATTTGACGCGGACGAAGTCGCGGGCCGAAGCTAGTCTAAGAAAAAGCGTCAGGGCAGACTGCGAAAGTCAAATTTACTTTGGTCTTTCACAATTTGTTAGTTTGTCAGTTACGGGGTAATACAATACCCCTTGGTAAGACTAGTTGTTAGATTTTTGGGCTTCTTCTGATGACCCAAAACGACTGTCAAAGATTCACAATTATGACAGCCGGGGCAAACAAAGTCTTGGAAATATAAACCTTATTATTATTTCAATCGTGAAGGTGTGAACAAACCTTTTTCTTCTTATTACTTGTCTGGCTCAGGATCTCGTCATCTGAAGATATGCTGTCCAGCGATATAGTCTCCATCTGTTCCCGCGGTGGAGACGGGCTGGAGGACTCCGTGTCTGACGGAGGCTCCGCACCGTCCAAGATGGCACAGAGGCGCTTTGAACTTATGCCTAAGAGCTGGAATTACAATACATTTTAAATAGGTACTAGCTGACCGTACAGACGTTGTCCTGTTTCCTAGGACTTGATAGCAGCGCCACCTACCGGGTCCAATAGTGAATCTAAACCACCCAGGTTTTTTTTTTATACTTTATTAGTAAGAACAAAATTCTTAGTAATTAATTACGATCTAGCCAAAATGGCTAATAAGCAATTTTTAAAACACTATGTTCATGTGTTATATGTATAGCACAATACTGTTACTATTTTAACTCACTTTGTACACTACACTAATTCAAAAGGTTTAGTTCTTTTTAGCCTTCGCACTAAGTCTGTGTTGTCTAGCAGCTGGATTGCCTCAACATTCACGTGTCGGTGAAGTCTGTTTTCGTGGGCTTCAGCAAATTTTTGGATAATGGTGGTGACGAATTCCATTTTTAGGTCACGGTGAAGGTCGTCATTTCTTATGTACCAGGGTGCATTGACAGCATCCCTGAGTACTTTATTTTGGAATTGTTGGATTATTTTGACGTTGCTTTGTTTAGTACAGCCCCAAAGTTGGATACCATACGTCCATATTGGCATCAGAATATGCTTGTATAGGGTTATTTTATTATGTAATGATAGACAGGATTTCCTTCCGAGTAACCAATACATACTTTTATAACGTATATCGAACCACCCAGGGTGCAACCCAAACGCATACAAAAAAAATCATTCAATTCGGTCCAACCGTTTAGGAGGAGTTCAGTGACATACAGACGTACAGTAGAATTATATATATAAGGGTAGTTCTACGTTAAGAGGTACTATCGACGGCTACATGAAAAAATTATACATAATTTGAAAGGAGATGTTTCATTTTCGGCCACCAGATGTACATTTATCTAAAAAGGGAAAAAATTACCACAAATTGGGGAAAAATATTCTCTGGTGAATTTGAGCCTGATTTGTTGTGTACAAAAAATAATAGTTTTTCAATTATTGTCATGTTTTATTCAACATGGCGTCTCGTTTGCTTGCAGATTTCATTCGTTCTGAAATCATGTCTCATCAAATCAATGTTAAGTAAAAAATAATTAATAAATGTGTGTATTCTTGTAGTGTTAAAAATAAATTACTATTATTCTTATAAAAATATTTTTGAGTAAACATAATCAAGTGTGACCATTTCATCATTACAAAAATCTTTAGTCTCCATTTTTGAAGTGTGTTTCTAAACGAATTCAAAATAACCACTTGCTAACTCTTAGGACAAACGTCAAACATTTTTAATTTTTATTTTGTACTCAAAAACCATCTAATATTATGAAAAAAATGTTACTTTATTCTATTCAGGAGTAAGTTACCTAGCTTCGCTAAACGGTACACGTTATGGCCGGAGCCCCATATAAAAATGAAACATCTCCTTTGCGGAAAACATCAATCATATTTAATAATAAATAAAGTATACTTTTTTACCAATGAATTACAATATCTAAATTAGCTTAGTTTAGTCATAATTTCATGTTTACCTAGAAAAAAGTATCTACCCTGGCCTGTCCCTTTACTATTCTGTAACAAACTCTTCAAAATTTAACATATTACTAATTCATTAAACATCTAAGCGTTATTTATTACATAAAGCATTATAAATAACATTGATGAATATTAAAAAAAACTCTCGAATTACTTTAATTTTCTATTGAAAAAAAATTATCAGTTTTTGTCCCTCATATATCAAGTCTCCTCCCCTGCCTATTTTTCGTCCATTATAAATGCTGCCAAAATACGTTGACCTTACAAATTTCAATAGGCAGAGCATTTGTTTTGAAGTGAAGTTAAGCAATAAATGTCGCAAGCACCATTCGCGTGCTCTCATTGGCGGATAATTCGACCACGCCACTCGGCTCACTCGGACGTGTCAGTGATTGTAGTATCTCCACTGGTAAGTTTTATTTATTTGTTATTTACATTTAAAGTTTGTTAGTAACATTTATTTTCTTTAATCTATGCTTAGTTTACCGTGTTAGTTTGTTTTTTCGTTACAACTTATTTTATCCTGATTAATCTTAGTTTTTTCATGAAAACGTTTTTTCCCTGCCGTATTTCCCCTGCTTCATGCGATGACAGGGTAGAGACTTTACGTCCAGGGTAGATAAGGAAGTGAGATATTACTATTTTCTTAGTATTCATATATTTTTCTTAGTATATGAATTTTGTTTTACGTTATTTTTATACTATGTAGCAATTATTTAATTTTATTTTCGAAATGTTTGAATAAGCTTTTTCAATTTTTTTAGATCATGCCTCCTCTAAAAAGTGTCTGGCAGAACGATTGCGATACTAACGCATAAAAATGATCCCGAAAAGTATTCTCAACAGAAGGAAAAGGAAAAGAAGGAATATGAACGAAAAAAAGAGAAGGGAACTATTAAGACTGCAAACCAAATGACACCCAGAGAAAAACGAATAGCTAGAAAGATGTGGAGAGAAAAGGCAAAACACCGGAAACGACGTTTAGCTCTTCAAAATATTAGAAATGCTCCTGCTACCCCACCTAGTTCGACAGCGAAGTTCCTCCTAATAAAAATATTAATCAAAGAGCGCAAGCTGGACAACGAAGATCGATCCAGGCAAGGCGAGCAAAAAATATATTAATAAAAAACAGGCAGCTCAAATCGCTAAGCTTAAATCAACAATACAATGTTATGAAAAAAGACTTCAAAGATCCAAAGAACAAAATAATATGGAGATACAGAAAAATCCAGGCACAAAGGTAAACGCGTTACTTAATTCAACAAAATCGAGAGATACTGTCTAGAAAAAAATATTGTGTGCAAAAGTTCTCAGCACTTTGGATTTTCCTACCATGAATACAAAATCACGCCTGAATGTTGAAAATATATGTGGGCCTGAAAGTGAATTTGACGAAGAACCACTAATTAAATATAGAAAGTCAAAGCAGCTTAGAGTATCTGCCAGGGTCGCGAAATTGTTCGAAAGAGATACCGTGACCCACTTGGACAACTGAAGGAACACGGGTGGGTTTTAGTCAGTAAAAGTCTGACACGCCCTCCCGCTCCGCCCAGAGCGGGAGAAGTCATTTGATGATTTCCCATCCAAAAAAAAAAGCAGCTTAGAGTATCTTCGTCTTGTTCTCAGCCAGTTTCCGAGGAGGCATACCAGCTTGTGAACGAACAACGCTCAACATCTAGGTTGAAAAACACATTTAATCATGGCGATTTTGTCTTGTTGAGACTTTTGAATAAAAAACAGAATATCGGTACTTAGCTATGTGCATAGGGGTTGAAGATGATGAAGTCCAAGTTATTTTTTGCAGTCTCTGAGAATACTGGAAAAAACTTCAGAATCGATGACAAAGATATTTGTTTCGTCACATGGGACCAGATTATTGAAAACTTACCAACCCCTTTAAAAAGGAAAGGGCGGAGGATTTTTTACGCTTTTGACAAAAGTATTAACGTCTTTGAACAGGCGTGATCTCAATTGTTATTTTATGTGATATCAATATTTCACTCAATAATTCACTCATTTGTGATTTTATGTTTTTTTTTTGTAGAAGTTCTTGTGTAAGTTTAATCTTTTTATCACAGCGTTGATTCTCATATTTTCCCTTAAAAACTGTATTAAAGAAAATATTCAAGTAAGTTTATTTTACTTCAGAAAAAGATGTTACTTTTGTGATTTTTGTAAGCAGATATTAAGTATTTTTGTTTTCTAAGTTTAATTCCTAATTCAAGTTACTTAAAAAAACACTGTATGAAAATTCAAGTCAGAATTTCTATGTTAGTTATAAACTATCACAAATGAGTGAATTATTAAATTGATTCTTACGAAATTGAGATATTTTTTCTCAATTTATCTTTCCCCTGTAAAGTAAGGTATCCTGCCCTGGCCATTCATCTACAGCATACAAAATACCTGATTACATAGTATAATGTAGGAAAATAAATACATTTTAAACATTTTTATAGTGCCGCCCTGCCTAATATCAGATGACCTCTTAACGTAGAATAACCCATAAAGATGTACGTCAGGTAAAGTCACCCAAAAGGCAATGGAGAGGGCTATGCTTGAAGTTCCCCTATGCAATCAAATCAGAAATAAGGAGATCCGTAGGACAACCAAGGTAACTGACATAGCCTGAAGAATTGCCAAACTTAAGTGGCAGTGGGCAGGGCACATTGCTCGCAGAACAGATGGCCGATGGGGTCGGAAGGTTCTGGAGTGGCGACCGCGTACTTGAAGACTTAGCGTTGGAAAGATGGACCAATGACCTGGTGAAGGCCACAGGAGTGAAGTGGCGGTGCGTGAGGGAGGCCTATGTCCAACAGTGGACATCTCTCGGCTGAAATTATGATGAGGTATGTACATCTATTGTTCTAATAATCATTTATGTTATATTATCTTTTGCCAGAGGCTTCACCCGCATGTAGGTGGTAAATCCCACAGGAACAGATAACCAGGATAGTAAAGTATCCTATGTGTTAATCCAGGTTATCTATACTAATATTATAAAGCTGAAGAGTTAGTTTGTTTGTTTGTTTGATTGAACGCGCTAATCTCAGGAACTACTGGTCGGAATCGAAAAATTCTTTTTGTCTTGGGTAGCTCATTTATTGAGGAAGACTATAGGCTATATTATATCACGCTACGATCAAAAGGAGCGAAGCAGCCAACGAAAAATGGACGAAAACTGGCAGGCAATTCGATGCGACGGGAAGGGGAGCGAAAATTTGACGCGAACGAAGCTAGTAAACTATACATATGCCATTTTTGTGTGATTGAGTAACAAACATCCAAACATCTCAACATACAAACTTTCATATCTTCTTTACATAGTACAAAACAAAGTGTCTGTACACTTGGATCTTGCAAAGTACACAATGGATTTTAATGTGATTTTCATCAATAGACAGAGTGATTCAACAGGATGGTGTATCTATACTATAATATTATAAACCTGAAGAGTTTGTTTGTTTGAACGCGGTAATCTAAAGAACTACTGGTCAGAATTGAAAAAGTCTTTTTGCCTATTTATTGAGGAAGGATATAGGCTATATAACATCACGCTACAACCAAGAGGAGTGGAGCAGTAATGAAAAATGTTGCAAAAACGGGTAAAATCGCACGGGCAGGCGATTCGATGCGACGAGAAGGGTTGGGGGAACAAGAAATTTAACGCGGACGAAGTCGCGGGCAGAAGCTAGTAATATTATAAAACTGAAGAGTTTGTTTGAACGCAGTAATCTCAAGAACTACTGGTCCGAATTGAAAAATTCTTTTTGTGTTGGGTAGCTTAGTTATTGAGGAAGGCTATAGGCTATGTAACATCACGCTACAACCAAGAGGAGCGGAGTAGTAATGAAAAATGTTGCAAAAATGGGTAAAATCGCATGGGCAGGTAATTCGATGCGACGAGAAGGGTCAGGGAACAAGAAATTTAGGGGGGGGGGGGCAAAAGCAAGTTTATGATATTATTAAGAATAGCTCTGTGCCACTGTCAGTAACACCTAGGCATTGCTGGTGGGTTTCCCAAAGGAGTTGGGTGTATTGAATAATCTACTTTTCCATGAAAGTCTTTATCACTATGGAAGTTCGTGTCAATTCTTCAACCATCTGACGAACTAAACTGACTCTTCAGTTTTTAGTAGTTCAAAAGAAAATTATCTTCTAGACAAGTAAATAAAATTGGAGTGTCTGTTTGTAATATTAAGATAACCACTTTTTACTCCAACATGATTACACGGTACATATACCAAAACAACATTTTTTACAATTTTTGTCTGCCTGTCTGTTTGTTCCAGGTAATCTCTGAAATGGCTGGACCGATTTTGACGGGACTTTTACTGGCAGATAGCTGATGTAACAAGGAGTAACTTAGGCTTCTTTAATTTTAGAAAAAAAAAATAGGATCTCACGAAAAAAAATAAAACTTTAAATACCACGTGGACGAAATCGTGGGTAACAGCTATAAACCTATATAACCTGGATTAACACATTCTTACCGCGGAAGTACGTCCTCCTGCGTTAATTTCCGACATCTACGTGGGCGAAGCCACGAGCAAAAGCTACTTTAATATAAAAAGATACAAATTAAGTACAGACACTAGCACACAAAGCTACTACAATCTGTCAAATTTCTTTAATAGGTTTTCAACTTTAAGGCTAAAGTGTTAGGTTCAAGATTCATTGGGAAAATTTGACCGTTTCGGGTACATTGATGTGCTGGTGTATGTACATTTTTATTTGTTGTAATATTTATTATATATTTATTAAAACTTTATGCACAAGTAAAACTACTGTACAAAGGCGGACTTAACGCCGGAGGCATTTTCTACCAGTGAACCTTAGGGTGACGCAGAGATAAAACATGGCAGGCAATATCTCTGGATACCAAAGCTTGGCGGAATACATAAATAAAATCACGCCTATTTCCTATGGGGGTAGGCAGAAACTAGCGAACGCCACCTGCTACGATCTCTACACACTCCTTTTGCCTCGTTTAAGTTCATACACCTGGTCATACACACACGCCGGTTGCGAGTACTACGCACCTGACCCTTCTGAAGAACATCACCAATAAGGTGACTCTATATTCTCCTAGGGCAGCAGCTACATATTTGTCTTTAATCCCTTGTGTGGTAATTAAACAGTCACACCGCCACATTCTGAGTACCAGTTTATTTATAAAGAGTGGAAATTAAGCAGTACCACTGAGACGGACATACTTCACCAGGAGACTAACAGTTCTGTGGGATAGCAACATTAAAATATCAAAAAATTTCAGCCAAAACAGTACTGGGGTTAGAGCTACAACATACACCTATACTGGACAATAAATATTTTAAATATAAAACCTCTTCAGTGCATAGTTCCTGCAGGTCATCTAGGGATATATTTCTGATGCTTGCGGGGACCATCGCCTTCAGTTCCTTGTATTTGATCACTGAGAACACTTGATGCATGAGTTCCACCCTATCATGGATATAATACGCCAAATCATGGATTTCCTGGTCTCGGTTATGGGATGTGGAGGTTTCCGGCGCCTCTGACTTCACTTTAGACCTTTTGAATCGCTTCATTTTTATACAATATCTATAAAATTCACTTTGCAATCTACACACAAACAATCGCTAATGTCTTATATGTTAACCAAACTATTTGGAAACGTTAGAAGAAGGACAATTCATAAACGAGTTAGGGTACTCCGTAATTTTACCGCATTTCATTCATGTCATTGGTGGATGTCTGAATAAGTCAATTTTGACATTAGGAAATTGGACGCGTTCAAAAAAGGTAAATTAATTAAGCTCGCACACTGCTCAACAGTCTACACTTTCCACTTTGGTCAAAGAAATTAGCATTAACGTGGCAACGCTGGCAGGCTTTTTAGTTCTGAGCAAGTTTCCGGATGACAGCAAGTTTGAGGAGTAATTCGACGCCTCATCATCATCATCATCATTTGAGCCCAGAATCACCAACTGCTTCATTGAAGGCAGAACCATCCATGTTTTTTCCCGTGACTTTGGCGATATCGTCAACCCAACGCGCTTTAGTACGGCCACGGTTTCTTTGACCTAACCATGACCACCATCTGGTGCTACTTTACTCCACTTGGTCGCTTAATTTTTTTTAAAGTTCTAGTTATTTTACTTTATTTTATACCTAATGTAAACAGTAAAGTTGGATAAAACTTTACCATTGTTTGTTCATTTCATTATCAGATAACAGTCCAATGTATTTGATGAAATCTTTTTCAAACAAACTGATTACAAAAAAAATGAATTTGTAAAACTGTATTGTGGGATTTCTATAGTCTATGCTGTACAACATCCAGCTTTTGTTTTATCCCCACTTCTGTCAAACAAAATTTTGTGTGAAGACGCCGCTATCCGCGAAATTATGAAATAAAATATATTTAGAATCGATATCCAGTGGGCAAAATGCCATTGGAAGATCTATTTGATACTTGCATCGACAGAGCCATACGAACCGTGGTCATATCACTTTTGCTGTCATTTTGCCCCAAGATATCGAAATGTTTTCCGTCTATTAAATTTTTTAACGATCAATCTTCACAATTAAAATGCCCTTGGATAATGAATCATAATATTTTATTGGACCATTTTTGTATCTGAGCGAGTGAACGCATTTATTTTAAAAATTGCGGGGTTTTTTGTCAACAAAGATGGCGGTCGACAGGCTTTACGAAAGCGACAATTTTTTGGTAGTAAATAAGCCTTTCGACATGTATATTAACTCGGAGGATAAAAATGAAAAGGTAAGCCTATTTATAAGTATTCTTTTTAATGAAATCAGTTGGTAATGCGGGTTCAAGGGAATGTTTACCTAGTGTTGGAGAATGCCGGGTAGAGGTGGAGCTTAATAATAACGTTGTAGTTGTACTATGTCGATAAAACGCATCGATGTCGATAGACTAACAGTGTGACAAGAATACTACAGTCCGTTGCGACGACAATAAAGACCACTATAATTTAACAAAATCAGAACAGCATCCAGCGTTCAATTGAAAATACCTACTGCATCAGTCAGCCTTTAAACAGAACCGGCCATATGAGGATACAGGAACTAATTATGACTAATGACATTGACAAGTGGTACCATAGATATATGGTTGATTGTGCTAAACACCTACCTCTCCAGGAAATACAGGCGTTGAGTTACATTTCTAAACTTCCAGGTAATTTTTCAGAACACAGTGACGTATCATGTAGCGTCACACGATTCGCACTTATCGACGTCGATGTTTCCGCTTCATTTTGTGCATCGACTGGACTATGCGACGAGTGGCGTGCTGTGTATCGCCAAAAATAAAATGTTTGCTGGCCGCGCAGGGAAGCTGTTTGAGCAGCGTTTGGCCACAAAGTTCTATTTGGCTGTTGTCAGAGGACACGCTACGTTTGAAGTTGCTGATATTGAGTTTGATGTTGGTGAGTTGTGTACGGTGCATGTTTAGTTGTTTAACAACAGGATAGGGTTAAAAGATATGACGTGATTTTACTGGACATGACTAAGGGAGTGTTCCTCAGGTAGGCAAAACTAATGTACAGTAAATTTTAAATAGATATATAGAATACATTAAACAAAGATAAACAAACAGTAAACTTTTATATTTAGGATACAACAAAGGTCCTACCGCTCGATGCGAAATCTAACAAACAGGATTTTTTATTATCACCGTTTCTTTTTTTTTCATTTGTGATTTACAGCTCTGCCTACCCTTTTAGAGAATATTGTGAAGTTGGGTTCAGGTACAGTATCTCCTAATAAGTTATTAAAACAAGTATTTTTTTTTTTATTTAAAGGCGTAGATCCATCTACAGCTAACTCGAGCCATCAAATGTTGGCGCTGACTTCAAGTGAGACGTCGCTGAGATGCATTCAGTCGCGGCACGCACACACGCGCGCTCTGAGGCTAGAGACAGGCTATTATGAGAAAAGCCCCGCCACTGTTCTGCTGTTGAAGCCTATTACAGGTAATTTATTACGGTTTCTTGGCTTCTGTGATGATTATGTGAATGATAAATGATTTTATTTCTGTAATTAGGTTTGCACAAATACTTTAACACGTCAATGGGCTTTTTTAAACTAGACCTCCCATTTATACGGAAATACCATACAATGTAAGAAGTTTATACTGGAAATTGCATTGAAATTGCATATC